>CM045908.1:10164895-11364895 GCA_025169955.1 Salix arbutifolia
AACAAAATGGGAGTCCAAGGTCTGTGGGACTTACTGGCTCCCGTCGGTCGTCGAGTATCCGTAGAAACTCTAGCCGGCAAGAAATTAGCCATCGGTGCACCTCTCTTCGCTTTTCTTCTCTTCAAAAACCCTAGCTACCTTTCCATTTCATTTGATTTTGATTTTGATTTTAGATGCTAGTATATGGCTGGTCCAATTCATGAAGGCGATGAGAGACGACAAGGGAGAGATGGTACGGAACGCTCATCTGCTCGGCTTCTTTCGGCGGATTTGTAAGCTTTTATATCTCCGCACTAAGCCTGTCTTTGTCTTCGACGGTGCCACCCCTGCTCTCAAGCGCCGCACCGTCATCGCTCGTCGGAGGCTGCGAGAGAACGCCCGGGCTAAGATTCGCAAAACCGCTGAGAAACTGCTTCTTAATCAAGTCTGTCTAAACTAAACTGAACAAAACAAGACAAAACGCTCTTATCATCATCATCATCATCATCATCATCATCATAATCTAATTGGCGCCTAGTTTTTGAAATTTGATTTTTTTATAACACAGCTGAAGTCAATGAGGCTGAAAGAACTGGCAAAGGATCTCGAGAAGCAGAATGCTGCTAATAAGAAAGGCAAGCAGACGAAGATTTTGGAAGAGAATAAACGTGTGCCCGAAAAGCTTGATGAAATGTACGTATGTATACCTTTTTTCTGGTTTTTTTCTTTGCTTGGAGAACAACTTTTGATGATTGTTTCGATGTTGAATTGATTTAGGATGGCAGCGTCCATTGCTGCTGAGGAATGTGGGGGGTTAAATAACAATGCATCCACATCTGCTGCTGCTGCAGTGGAGGAGAGGGATAGAGATGGAGATGAAGAGATGATTTTGGTAAAGAAATGGGCATGAATAAAAAAGTTTTCTCTTGATTCTGTGGTAACAAGTGCAATTGTATCGGTCCATTTCTTCACTTGTTTTGTTTTGCAAGTTTAAACCCTGTAATTTTGTTGTATGGGAACATTCTTCTTTAGGAAGTGAAGACTCTGCTCTTAAAGCTGCCAGCCATTCTTCACCAAATATTATTTTGAAACTTACGTGAAAATGAACAATATGTCGTAGTTGGTGTATTTAATTTATTTTGCTCTAAATGAATGAGGTTGAAGACCCAGCTGTCTTTGCTTGTTTGCCCCCATTAATGCAACTTGATCTTCTGGTATGGTTTTTAATCAGATGGGCTGTTCATTCCATCTTTGTTCACCATGTTATTTTTGTTCCGCTGCCTGTTAATTAGGTCTCTTATGTAGATGAGAGAGAGATCATTTGCAGAAAAGGGAAAAAGTAATTAGGACAAGCACCTCAGTTCTTGAATGCCTAATTGCACATTGAGATTTATCTTAACATGACATGTGTACCAGATTGCCAAAAATGCGTGCTCATTGTGCTTGCTAAGAGTCTGCATTCACTGTGTTGTGTTTGTTTTTGTCTGATTTGTACTTTGAAATGATGCTAAGCGTTTAATTTTTCATTGAAATTTGAGAACCAGAGTGAGAAGCACAAGAATAACACAAAGGGCAAGGAAATTTTATCAGATCATACTGACATTGAAGGGAGCAATATGGGAAGAGATCACATGGCAGCAGAGAGTTACAATCAGGAGAAGTTAGACGAAATGTAAGCTGTCTGTCTAGTTGTCATACTATGCTCTTTCCAATTCTGGTTTAATCTGTTGATTGCGTTGATTAGTTAGTTTAGATTGGCAGCATCTATGGTGGTTGAGGAGGAAGGCAGTGATGATGATGAAGAGATGATACTGGTAAGTATGCACAACTTTGATACATGGAATTATTGTTGTAATGGGAGTTCATGCAGATTGTAGTTTTTATGCTTTTCTATTTTTCTTTCAAGTGTGAGAACTAGTCCATATCAGGAACAAAGTTCAAGTGCCCTATAAACCAGGGATGCATTGATGCTTTCTTTATTGGTTTATCTTTTTCTACTTCATACTTGAAATAGGAAATTTAGTGGTATATGCTATGTATGGTTGCTCTCCCAGGACTCTTCTTCTAGAAGTAGACTCTATTCTTTCTGTAATTTTTTGCTCCTGTGCCACAGAGTGTCTGCATGCTACGTTGTCCATTTTCTTACTTTACAGTTGAGTGTGATCCATTTTGCAGCCACATGGGAAGGTTGATCCTGCTGTCTTAGCAGCTCTGCCACCATCAATGCAACTTGATCTTCTGGTCCAGGTAAATGTTGGTGTACAGCTAGTTTTGATTTCATATGAGATAAAATGTTTCAGCATTCTCCACCACATTGCTTTTGTTGTGATGTTAGTTGTCCATCTCCTATTTTGTAGATGAGAGAGAAATTGATTGCTGAAAACAGACAAAGGTATCAAAAAGTCAAGAAGGTCAGTTCTTGAATGCATTGCTCTTGATTAAGAGTTTTCATGTGAATGCTTTCTAGAATTTATATCACTTTGTTATTTCTGATGTTGATTGATTTCATATTTACCATGTGCTTGGTGACTATACTAGGAGTTATGAAAGGTGGTGCTTGACACAAATTATTTATTGTATCGTAGTGATGCATATATCCCATCAAATTGTGTGCATATTTCTTATTTGCTCATTTCATGTTTATGTAGGTGCCTGAAAAATTCTCTGAGCTTCAAATACAGGCTTATCTTAAAACTGTTGCTTTCCGTCGTGAGATACATCAAGTGCAGAAAGCTGCTGCTGGGAATGATGTTGGTGGTGTTCAGGCTTCAAGGATAGCTTCTGAAGCAAACCGAGAATTTATTTTCTCATCATCCTTTTCTGGGGATAAAGAGTGAGTTATTTTCATTCTACTAATGAAACATGCTTGGCAAATGCCCCATCTTTTGAAAAAGCATTTTATCAACTGTCACACTGTTATTCTTATGCATGACTATCAGGTTGTGTTTGGTTCAGGTTTAAGAGAGGTGAAATGTTAATTGGCAGGGGGGGGGGGGGGGGGGGGGCCCTTAATCTGATTCACTTTCATGCATACATCCCAATTGTTGCTCTAAAAATTTCCAATTTCATGGGGCATTGCCTGTCATCTACTTACTTTTTCAAAGATGTTTAGGTTGCTTACGACTGCTGGAGTGAAGAGAAGAAAAGGATGTGAGCAGCAAAAGGAACCAGTAAAGCAACCATCGTCATATTTTGTGGCTGGTGTTGCATCTACCTGTAAGTCCAATACTGCGACAGGATCAGCCCAGGATGAATCTAGCAGCAGGTCTTTTGATGATGATGTTGAGACATATCATGATGAAAGAGGTCGTACGCGAGTCAGTAGAGTCAGAGCCATGGGGATGTGCATGACCCGTGATTTGCAAAGGAACTTGGATTTAATGAAAGAAATTGAAAAGGAGAAGACGGTTTCTGTCAAGACTCCAAGTACTCGGTCTGTGCATAATAGAAATAAGATTGGTGCCCCCAGAGGATTCCCCAATGAAAATCATAATGGAGAAAGTTCACATGGTATCGATGGCAACTCCGCTAACTTGAATAAGATGAACGAGCAGTCCTTGAGTAATGAGACTTCTGTGCATATATCTTTTGAAGTTGGCGATGAGAGCAAGCATTTTAGCAGTGATGACGAAGTTTTTGCTTCTCTAGTATCTGAAAAGCCTGTAGAAACCTCTTCTGCGGGCAATACTACATCAAGATCTGCTGATGATTCTGCTTCTGATAGTGACTGGGAGGAAGGAATTGTTGAAGGAAAAGCCAATAGTTCGCCTAATGATGTTGACTTAAGAACTAAGCCATCTCTTAAGGTAAGCAATGTTAGCGATGACAGTGAAGTGGAATGGATGGAAGGAGATTCTGATATTCATGATAAGTCCTCCTATCCAGCTGAATCAAAGAGAAAACCAGTTTCCAAAGGTACTTTGGAAGAAGAAGCTGCTTTGCAGGATGCTATTAGGAGAAGTCTTAATGATTTAGTGGCTGAAAAATTCATCCAGTCACTATCTAACCCAGAAATTATGAAAACCTCTGGAGAATATGCTAGCAATGATAGAGAAGTGGAATGTGTAGAAGTAGATTCCGATGTTCATGATAAATCCTCATATCCAGCAAAATTAAGAAATCAAGTTTCTGGAGGTTCTATAGAAGATGAGGCTGGTTTGCAGGATGCCATAATGAGAAGTCTTATTAATCTTGGGAGTGAAAAATCCATCCACTCAGAATCTGACCCTAAAAATATTAAAAGCTCTAGAGGACATGCATATGAGGGTGTGGGCTTTCTTGATCAAGAAGATAATGGTCCAGATATGCTCAGGAAGGATGCTACCCAACAAAGCAAATCAATCTCTGAAATTTTGGGTTTTGAAAACCTAGGTGATGCAGGTGAAGTTAATATCTCACAAGCCGTTCCATATGTAGGTAGCCAATCTAAAGCTCATAATCTTGATGATGTGGTGATGCTAATAAATGAATCATGTGAAAGTCGTGTGCATTCTAATTCTGCCCAGATAAGCCAAGATGTGGATAAAAGGGAGAATGGGTGCCAAGGCATGCCATCTCTTGAATCAATTGGCGCTTTGGAAGCAAATGAGAACCACTTGAATTTGGTAATTGCTTCTGATATTGAGAATGGTGGGCTATCTGCCTCCCATGAGAAGTATTCAAGAGACAGCTCTCATACTGCTACAACCACATCTACTTATCTATCTCTTACTGAGCTAATTGATGATAGAAATGATAAGAAAGCAGAGCGATCCACATTCATTGTTGGAGAGAAAATTAGTTCTGAGGCTGAGCCACCATGCCTTTCAGTTGAGAATACTAACTCTTTCCCAAAAGATTCAGCGAATGATAGTGATTTTGCAGAGAAACTTCATGGAGAAAAAAACTCAGAAGACCATCTTAGTGAAAGGGAATGCTATGTCAGCAAATCTACCTCAATGGATAATGAGAATGAACAAGTCAATTTTACAGAGGCTAGTTTGGAGAAGGAAATGCAAATACTAGATCAAGAATATAGTAATCTAGGAGTTGAACAGAGAAAGCTTGAACGTAATGCGGAATCAGTCAGCAATGAGATGTTTGCAGAATGTCAGGTATGCACTGAAACTTCCTATCTGACTTAACAGGTAAATCACATGGTGGCAATTAAGAAGTTAGGCCAACGCTTCATGTCCATGTTGGAGTCTATCATACAGTGATATGTCCTTAATTGAATAAACTCTTTTTTTTCTCAGAAAAATCTTGATTTTTGTCATAGTATTTGGTTTTGTTTTCTGTTTGGATATCAATTATGCATTTGACCACTAAGGATAACAGTTTTCTTCTGCTTATGCCAACAATATATTGCACTGGGTGATACTACAATTCTGGTTTTACATGAGGAAATGAGAAACTTATGTTATTTCGGTTAATGTTATCCTCTGTAGAACTGATACTGATTTTGGCTTATCAAATAACTTGCGGCACCAAACTCATGTTGTTTGTCATTTTGTAATCTGTAGGAGCTGCTGCAGATGTTTGGCTTACCATATATTATAGCACCAATGGAAGCAGAAGCTCAATGTGCATATATGGAACTTGCAAATTATGTCGATGGTACTGTGACTGATGATTCTGATGTCTTCTTGTTTGGAGCTCAAAGTGTGCATAAAAATATATTTGATGATCGCAAATATGTGGAGACATACCTCATGAAGGTCTGGTAGAATCCTTTAAGATTTTGTCTTCTATTGTTTTGTCACAACTGCTATGATATTGGGATCAAATTCTGTGATTAAATAATTGAGAAAACTTCTCTTTCAGCATCTTTGCAATTGTTTTTTCTTCAAGGGTTCCTTCTTTTTTGCATGATTTTTTTCCAGCTAGAATGCTTGTAAAATTACTCTATGACCTTTGGGCTCTTATTTACTACATTTTTTTTTCTTACCGCTCTCTGTTTTGTTTGCACAAATTATATATTTTCTTTTTATTCCATTTGATAAGCCTCATGTTACTTCAGTTTCAACATTCTGTCATTCATACTCTGGCAATTTGCTTGCAGGATATCGAGAAACAGCTTGGCCTATCAAGAGAGAAATTAATTCGAATGGCTCTGCTTCTTGGAAGTGATTATACTGAGGGAGTTAGGTAATTAACAGAAACTGCTTTGACTTCTAAGTTTCAATAGTCATACTTTCAACTTATGCACGTAGGTTTTCCTTGTATGTCTTTGAATTTACTTTTTTACATGAACATTGTTGTGAGCTGCTGCTTGATTCGAGTATTAACTCCATATGTATGCTTTATTAGACATTCTATTTTTTATTTTTAAGTTTATGAACTTTAATGGGATGTGTGTTTGTTGTAGTGGCATTGGCATTGTCAATGCTATTGAGGTTGTGACTGCATTCTCTGAGGAGGATGGCCTTCAAAAATTCAGGGATTGGATTGAATCACCCGATCCAGCTATCCTAGGAAAGTTTGATGTACAAACTGGTCTGGGTGTGAGGAAAAAAGAGTCAAAGGTTGTTGGTAGTGAAGCAAATTGCACAGGTAATGGCATGGAAAGAACGAACCCATCTGGCCTAAACATTCCTCAAGCTCATGAAGAAAAGCAATCTGCAGATCATACTCAAGTGATAAAGCAGATTTTCATGGATAAACATGTAAGTTCTTACAGAATTAGGCATTTCCTTGTAGACACTTCAGCAATCAGCGTGATAGAAGAGATCCCAAATTTAAATTTGTGCAGAGAAATGTGAGCAAGAACTGGCATATTCCTTCTTCTTTTCCAAGTGAAGCAGTCATTTCTGCGTATTCTTATCCACAAGTGGACAAATCAACTGAGCCTTTCACATGGGGAAAACCAGATCTTCATTCTCTTCACAGGTAAGTTATCTCCTCTCGGTATATGCTGTGTTGAACTTTTCTTCCCTTTCTGAATTTTTTATTACACATGCCACACTGATGATACTTACCACACGTTTTTCTCTCTGTTCAAGTTTTAATGTGATCCACGTTAAATTTTCTGCTGCTTTTTGAGAGCTGTTATCAAGAGAAGATTTCATCATCTTGGCAGCATATTTTCACATATAAAATGAGATGTTGTTTCAATGACCAGCTGTGGTTGCATACAGATTATGCTGGGAAAAGTTTGGGTGGCACATTCAGAAGTCAGATGAGTTGCTACTTCCTGTTCTGAAGGAGTATAATAAATATGAGGTTGTGTTCCTCTCTCATGTGCATGCTCAGACACAGTTGCTTATTCACGTTCATGCATGAGATTCAAACAAGCTACCATGCCCTTGTTATCATAATAGCACATGTGCTTATGCATCTACACACTCTTCTCTACCAACATGCATCTGCTATATCGCCTAATAAAGAATAATTTTTGCATATTCTCTAAGCTGACCTTTTCCATCTGTTTGGTGATGTGAACAGTCTCAACAGTGTTTTAGGAAATTCCAAGCTGATTTTTTTATGGGTAATTGTTGGTTGATTAAGTATGCATGAGAGGTTGTTTAGGGAATGTTGATGAGTGTTTTGAGGTTTGGCTGATGGTGTTTTCTGCTGGACATTATAGGAATCATTAGTCACGCTAATAGGGTTTCTTGGAGTTACACCAAGAGGATAGAAAAACCTAAGCTTCACATCTAGGGTTCTTAGGAGTTACAACTGTGGAAAGTTGGGTCATGCAATCAAAAGCAAAGTTGCTGGAATTTATCCACAAACTGATTCTCTCTGTTGAACGTTTACATGAGCCTTACATAGAGTTCCTTGGATTTATCTTCCTATGTAAGAAAATACTGATTGTCCTATTTAGAATAGCGTAACAAAGCTGATTTCTCTTTAAGACTAATAGAATACTAAATAGAGAGTAAACCCAGACTTAGACAGTTCTCCAGATTTTCTGCAAATCTGGAAACAGAAATACCCTTGTCTATGAAAAGACTAATGTTTGCTTCTTTTGCTGTCTACATTAATCATCCACCTGTGTTATGATTTGGTATCATCATTACATGATCCTTACATAGAGTTCCTTGGATTTATCTTCCTATGTAAGAAAATACTGATTGTCCTATTTAGAATAGCGTAACAAAGCTGATTTCTCTTTAAGACTAATAGAATACTAAATAGAGAGTAACCCCAGACTTAGATAGTTCTCCAGATTTGCTGCAAATCTGGAAACAGAAATACCCTTGTCTATGAAAAGACTATTGTTTTCTTCTTTTGCTATCTACATTAATCATCCATCTATGTTATGATTTGGTATCATCTTTTGCAACTAATCAAAGTGTCATGAAAAGCATGCTTTGCTGTTAAATGTGATTGATCGTTTTTTTTTTACTCAAATGTATAAAATCAATAAACTGTAATAGAACTTGCTGCTTAATTTGTATTTATTTGGTTTTTGCTTGAAGTTGAATATAATTATCTGTATCCTAGCATTTAGTTCAAGTTGATATAAATTTAGGAGATGAACACAGATCCCTCGCAAAGAACATACCATATCTCTCAAGAGTCAGCTATGATCGGCATACCAGGGAACATTAATCGAATGATTAGATATTTTTACTTGAATAATACAATTAAATAACAGGGCTATTTTACTTGAATGAGATATCTTGACAGCATGCTCTCATATATTGCTTAGATATAGTTATGAAAGATGTAAGGAGATGCTGATAAGTTTCTACTTTGCTTATTTGTTGAAGACTCAACTACGACTGGAGGCATTTTACAGTTTCAATGAAAGATTTGCAAAAATTCGTAGCAAGAGAATCAAGAAAGCTATTAAAGGGATCACTGGAAGCCAATACTCTGACATAGATGATCCTGTGGAAGAAGTTTCTAAAAGTAGAACTGGAAAAATATCTGGGAAATCTGGTGACACTGAACCTCAGAAACATTCAAAGAGAACTGCTTCTGGAAATAAGAGTAGCTTACTGGAAAAATCAAAACCAAAGTTGTCCAGGAAAAGGACTGCTGAGGAGCATGCTTTTCCTGAAGTTGAGAATACAGAGGCAACTGCTAGGCAATGTAGCGATAGAGGATTCCTAAGAAATGGAAAAGGTAGAGGGAGAGGCCGGGGAAGAGGAAGGGGAAAGGCAAATCTCTGTTCTAAACTATCAGATCCAAGCTCTTGTGACGCTGATAGTGGTCATGATGAGCCTGAAGTTCATGTTGATGAGTCAAGTGGCCTGCATGAATTGCGGAAGGTGAGATTAATTTTTATTTGCTCACTTCCTTTAAGGCATAACGAAGTCTATATAATGTCGCATTGATAAATTCATGGAAAGTGAGCAAGTGGAGATCTTAACTTGTTTGTGGTTTGTTCTTGTTAAGGTGCAACAGACTGTAGCTTGATTTCAAAACCTTTACCTCGCCTGCTTGTTGATTTGTTGTGGTTTATTCCATTTTTTTATGTCAGCTATTAAGCATTTTAGGTTCTATTTTGACATTTGGAGGAGCCACACTCCCCCATCATCTCATATAGGTAAGAAGGCCTCAGCCTGCCTCAGAAATATGCACTGGAGTTATTTAGTACATGCATAGACAGCTGCTGTTTTGGTTTTTGTTTATCTGGTGCAAAATTAGTATAAAGGTTTCGATTACTAAAATTTTCATTACATGATATCATGATTCTTGACCATTATGCAAATTGTGCAAATGAGCCTTCTGTAAATTCAACATGGTAGAAATTCCATAAAGTAGACTTAGATCTACAATGATGTTATTTCAGGAAAGCTTGTTCATTATTTTAAGCTGAATCTAACAAAGGTTTCTTTTCACCTATTTTCCCTCTTTTTAGTCAACAAGGTTGCGAAAGCCTGTAAATTACACAGTCGATTACTTAGAAATTGATGATGTGGAGAAGTCCTTGGACCAGGGTGATAAAAAGGGGTTTGACAAAGAGGCACTGCATCAAGGTTTCTCTTCTGCTCAAGAAGCACGTGGACATGGTGGCATTGGCATCAAAGACAACGAACAATTTGAAGTGGGAGATTCTTCACTTCAGAGCTTCCCCAGGGATCATCTTGAAAGGGGAGGTGGACTTTTCTTCGATGGAGAGGAAGTTGGTCTCCCTAGTGTGGACCAAAATAGCTATTTTTCAGAGGCTGAACTTTCTAACGATTACCGTGAAAGGGGAGGTGGTTTTTGCCTGGATGAAAGTGACACAGGCATGGATCAAGGCACTGCCCATAGTCCACCTACAACCGCTGATCGGGAAACTGGTGATCTTCTGGAAGATGTTGAGCGTGACACTGAGCTTATGAATGAAGTCAGAGATGGCGGGAGGGCAAGGGCTTCCGATACTGAGTTGAATGCGGACAGCGTGGTTGCTGCGCATGCTGATGGTCATTTAAGGAGCGGTGTCTCCGGCCCAGAAATAACTAAGAATGAGACGGCGGCAACTGGTGGCGCAGGAAGTCTAAGGGCAATGCCGCACTTTCTTAAAAGAAAACGGAGGAAAGGTTGAAAAAACATGTGATTTTATTGATCAGTCTTTCTGCCAGTGTGCTATGGAAGGAAGTGCTGCGATAGGCTTCTCACTGCATTGAGAGTAATTAATAATATGGTTATCTGTTGCATGCCTGAAAAAAACTAGATGTCTTTCTTGTCACCATTTGTTTGTGCAGTCTGAAAATGAACTATCACTTTGTGTATCGCTTTAGCAAATTTAAAATTTCAGAAAAAATTGATACTTCGTCTCTTGCATCCTGATTTATATAATAACGAGCGCTAGCGAATGAAATAATGACCTTCTAGTGTGTAGGAGCTACTTTTTTTATATAAAAAATGAATTTTAATTAAGGTGAAGAATGTAGTCTCAAGCATAGTTATTAATTCCGTTCCGGCCGGAACGTTCCGTTCTGTTTATAAAACCAGGACAAAACGGTATCATTTTCGTCCCGGTTTTAATTCCAGTCCGTTCCGGAAATTCCAGCCAAATTCCAGCCGGAACGCCCCGGTTCCGTTCCGGGCGTGCCGTTCCGGGTTCAAAATCTATTTTTTTTATTTTTAAAAAATTATTTTTGACATTTATACATCAAAATAATTTAAAAACACCAAAATATTTTAAATAAAAATGAATTCAAATTTTAATTATGCTTGTTAAATTAATATTTTATTTTTTTCATATATATATATATATATAATTAATTATATATGAACAGTACGACACCGAAACGGCACGCCGGAACGCTCCGAAACCAGAACGTTCCGTTCCACTCAAAAAACCGGAACGGCGCCCGGAACGGTATTGATAACTATGGTCTCAAGTTGATCCGATACACACACTAACCAATGCCCCCCGTCCTGTTATGGATAGTATTATATTTTTTTTACGTAAAAAAAAATTAATTATGTGAGATTTTTTTATTATAATATAAATTTGGACAAAATAATAAATTTGTGCAGAATTCCTATTAAGTGCAAGTTTTCTATATAATATATGAATTTTAAATCGATATAAATTTATCTAATTAGTAGGTTTCAATGAAATAACAGTTAAAATTATTATCAACATTACTGCCTAAACAATTAAAATCATTAAATTGCCCTTAAAAATAAACAAGCAAAACATATTTACAAAAAAAACAATAAAAAAATAATCACTAAAATTATCATTATTATGGCGCAAACAATAAAATCATCTGATCCGAAGAACAAATAAAAATAACAGAAAACACAAAAAAAGAACAAAGAGAAAAAGGGAGCAATATTAATTTTAAAATGATCACCAACATAAATTAAAATTTCAAGACTGAACCAAATAAAAATAAATCCCTAATAAAAAATAAAACGACAAAAATTAAAAACAAAAAATAAAAGCATAGATGCATAAATATTGATAAAAAAAAATTGTCCAAGAATGACAGAAAAAACCAAATAAATTAATAGCAAATAAAAAATTCAAAGAATAAGGACCGGAGTGAAAAATAAAATATATAATTAATTCCAATCGAAGGACAAAATTGAAACAAATAAAAACATTGGGACCGAAAAAAATAAAAACATTGGGACCGAAACAAATAAAGATATATTTTTTTTAAAATGAAGTGTAATTTTGTTAAAAAATAAAAGAATAAGGATTGAAATGAAAAGTAGCATACATGACTAATTTTAATTGGAGGACACAATCAAAACAAATTAAAACAAACTATATAATTAATTTCAATTGAAGGATAAAAGTGAAATAAATAAAACCTTGAGACCGAAATAAATAAAGACATATAAAAATAATGGTGTGTAATGTTTTTAAAAAATCAAAAGCATAAGGATTGAAATGAAAGATATAATATATGACAAATTTTAATTGAAGGACCCAATTAGAAGCAATTAAAACTTGCATGCCGAAATAATTAAAATAACCAAAAGCAAACCAAATATCAAAAGAATAAGGACTAAATTAAAATCCAGCATATATAATCAGTTTCAATTGAAGGGCACAATTGCAACAAATCAAAAACTATATTGAAAAAACAGTAATAAAAGAGAAATCAAAAGAACAGGGACCAAACTAAAACTTTCACAAATCATAAGGACTGAAGCGTATTTTCGGGGCAGCAAAAGAGAGAAAATGGAGAAAAAACTTAAACTCGTCCACTAGAGCTAACCGATCATTGTAACTAGACACGCGCCGCACCGTGAGGAAGAGGACATGTCGGCGCACCAAATGACACGACGGAAGTCGGATTTTGACCACCGGAATGAGGCGCACGTGCCACCCGAATGGCGCGTGCGCGTGAAACACTGTAGTTGTGTCCATACGACGCCCCATAGTGTTTCCAAAAAGAAATAATAAAATAATGGACAATTACCTATACACCCATGTACCCATCAATAACTACAAAAAAACCAGCGCGGAAAATACAGCAATACCCTCAGATTCGGGGCCTATTTTTTGTCGTTTTCGGGAGCTAATTTCATAGTAGTTTATTGTGCAAAGAAATCGGAAATACCATCCATTTCCCATGGAAATTACTAAAATACCCTCGGTCCGGGGTGCCTTCTCTTGTAGTTTTTGGGGGATTTGTGTAATTTAACGGTGCAACAAATTCGAAAATACCATTCATATCCCCTGGAAAATTCAAAAATACCCCTGGTCCTGGGGGTTACAATTTTTCGGTCATGAGGGCAAAATGGTCATTTCATTGTAGCAATCCATGAACTGTGTCTAGGTGAACAATAAAAATCAAAATAATAAAAACAACACAATGTTTATATATATATATATATATATATATATATTAACTAAAAAATAAATGTTGATGTTTTACTGTTTGGAACATTGTAGATTGTGAGGTGATGCACTGTGGATTGCGACAGTGTGCTGCCGGTTTTGCTCTTGGTGTTGTCGGGGCTTTTGTTTGGGTGGCAGGGGATTTCTTGGTTTTTCGATTAAACTATTATTTCTCTTTGTTGTTGTTTAGGAGGCGAACTTAATGAAACTAATTAGTTTAGACCAGCTCCTCGCCTTGGTTAAAACCATGTTCTCGGCCCTGGTGAGAGTTGAGGTCATTGGTCCTAGGCGAGGTTGTCGCGCAGTGGTGCTATGGTTTCTCTATGCTGTGGTTTAGGTAAACAGTTTAGTGAGCTTCTCGGCACCGATGAGGATTGAGGTCGTTCATCCAAGACAGGTCTTTGCACGGTGGTGCCGTGGTTTGATTTGTTGAAACCGATTTCTTGACCCCGGTGAAAACCACCTTCTCGGTGCCGGAAAGGTTTAAAGAGGTAGGCTTGCACATTTGACCTTCCCCCTGTTATTTGAACAATGATTCAAATCTTGTAATTACAAGATGAGGACGCAAAATCGCAAATCAGAGGTTTGTTCCCTGAACAAAGCAAACATTGTTCTATGACTGGCCTTGGGCATGCTTTTGGTGTTGCTTTGCTAGATTCTTGAAAGGTGGGTCAATCAATCTGCTCGCCCCTTTGGTCGGACCAAGAAATGAAATCAAAGGCTTATTTCCCGAAAAAGACAGCATTGTTCTATGACTGGGTTTGGGCATGTTTTTGCGATTGCTTTACTTGGTTTTGAAATGGCGAGTCGATCAATTTGCTCACCCCTTTAGCCTGATCGAGGAAGATCAATGCGAAAGCTAAAACCCATTCGTGAAACATAAGAGATCTTTCCTTTGTTTATGGGGGACCTTGGGTAATTTGGATTTCTAAGCTTTCTCATGAATAATTTGCTTTTCATAGGGGGGGTTGCCAGGGTTTAAATTTTCTGTTCGGGTCCAGACAGGATGAGGAGAGGAGGGCAGTGGGCCACAAACGTCCATTGCCATTATAGGTACCGAAATAAAAATAACCAATTTGATTTGTCTCAGGGTCACCATCTTAGCCAATCATACATCAGGAACTTCGCACATTTCATGTCTTAAGTGAGTGAAGGATTTTGTTGGCAAGCTCACGTAATTAATTAGGCTTGTCCAAATGGTATGGTTGGGTTGTGTACATGTTTGTTTCTTTTTTTAGATGTTCTGGTTTGATTTGATTGGTTTTGTTGTGTCCATTTTATTTAGTTAATGAGATTTTTTCATGTCACTTCACATATTGTTTCTTTGTATTTTTTAAAGGAGGCCATGATGTGTTTTGACTTCTTTTCTTTCTGTGGTTGGTGGGGGTGGTTTGAGCTGGTTTTGTTGGTCACGTATATTTATAGTGTGTTCTCCTGTTTTTAGGTGTTGAGGTGCAACATTGCTTTCTTTTTTTGGTAGTTTGTTTGTTGTCCTCTATTCTTTTTTTCGTTCTATGTCTGTTTTTATCATCATTATAGTTGTTGTTTCAATAGTTTGTTCTCACTTTCTTGGTTTTGGTTGTTCAGGATTGTGGTATGCTAATTGTACACTGCTACTACCAGTCTTTTGGTGGGTTTTGGGTGTTTCTCTTGCTGTTTTTAAGGTATGTTATATATGTTTTTTAATAGTTGCTTGCTGGTTTATTGTCTTTGATTGTGTTGTTGCTATTGTTTTTAATGTTGCTGTTGCTGTTGAGGTTTTCTGGTGGTTGTTTCTTTTTTAGATATTGTGCTAATTGTTTGGTTTTATGCTCTTTTGGTTTGGTTGTTTTGTTGATGTTTCCATGCTTTTTAGATGTCTGTCCTGAGTTCTTCCTGCCATTGCCTTTGCTGCTTTTTATGCTTCTTTGTTTTTTTTTTCTTGCGTTTTTCCTTTTGGTGCTTGGCTTTTTGTCATCTTCTCTTGATATGTTTTAGTTGTTTGGAGATGGTCCACCCAAGATGGCATTTGATAGCTGTTGTTTTGGTTGGTTTTGTGGTAGTTTTTCAATATTGTTTTTGTTGTTGTTTTTTGGTTTCGAACATACACTTCTTTCAAATTTTATGTTTTCTTTTTGTCTTTGCCTTGCACTTTCTCCTGTAAATGGATGGCTATTTAGCCTGGGTGTGATCACATGTTTTTGACACTTGATAGCTTGGCCACCTCCCTCTCTTTCTTCTTTCCTTTCTCTTTTTTTTTCATGTCCTAGGAAACCTTAGTCTCTACTTTACAAAATAGTCCTCCCTTAAGTAGACAATTTTATATTTAAATACTTCAATAACTATTTCCTTAAAAAGAGAAATAAACTTGCATGAAATCTTCATGCTTTGACTTAGAGGAGCTAAATTGCTAAAATAAAGTCTTGGATGTCGGTTTGGATGCTTCAGGATGTAATTTGGATTTTTTTATTTACAAAACCTATATGTTGGCAAAATTCATGTGTCATCTTAGATAAATCAAATCTCTCTCTTCAATGAGCTCATTTTCTACTGAAATTTGGTACGATGATAGGTCTTTGAGTCTATCATCCAAAATAATTTGCTGCAATATTTGACTTTGAATGTTGTGATTTTCATGCTCTTTCATTATTTATTTATCTTTCTATAGATTTCCAAAAAGGTATGGATGTTATTTTTCTTATACCACTAAAATTACTTCATTTCAACTTCTATAGCTTAAGTCTTGCAGAAAACATTGACTACAGGTCAAATTTGCCTTTACTTCTTTTTTTTTTTGAATCTTTCATCCAAAAATATCTTCAAAACATAAAACAAAGAATATCAAGGTATTTTATATAAAAAACATAGGCAAAATACTAGATAAATATGTGAGATTTCTTTTAAGTGTGGGGGTATTTGATCCAACCATAATACTTGATAGTTTCACAAATTGAAATTAAATTAAATAAATTCTTTATGACTAATCTCTTAATCTGTCATCAATATCCAAGAATATATGCTTTATAAATAAGAATCCAATCAAGAAGGATAAAACATATAAATTTTCATGAATTTATTTACATGCAAACTTCAAAACTCAATTGATTGTTGGGATTTAAGTGAAATCTATTCCAGGCCAAAGTGATAGGTCTCATTGATATACACTTCAACACTCGTGTGTTTAAGGCTTGTGTGTTTAAATCACTAAAATTCAATCAATGAATATATTATACGATAAGCTTGCTCTTCAATCTCATCTCCATTACAAACACATTACAAGTAATGTATGAATCAAAAGGTCTTCCTTTTTTGTTGTAATGGGGTTAAGGTTAAGGTTAAGGTTAAGGTGAGGTAAAAGAAAGTAAAAGAAAAGGCTAAATTGTTTTTTGAAACAAGATATCCCATCAAAGCACACAAATTTCCATCTTTAATCACAATGCTTAACTTCTTTCGATTTCAAGATCCATTAATATATAATTTTAAGAACATAAAGGAACACTTTTATTTTTATTATTTCCTTTTCTTTTTCTTTCTTTTTTTTAATCTTTTTTTACCTTTGGCAACTTTGCCGATCTTTTCATCAAGCATCATATTTTTTTTCTCTTTTCATATAATTTGCAACCATAATCCCATGATATATAAACAAGTATATTGATGCAGCCATATTATTTGATAGTTTCACCCATATGTACTTGGTGTTTTGCATATGTTTTGTGTATAAAATGCCTTGATATTATTTGTTTTATGTTTTGAAGGCATTTTTGGATGAAAGATGCAAAAAAGAGGTAATTGGAGCTGATTGACAGATTTGACCTTCAATTGATGTTTTGTACAGAGCAAAAGCTCTAGAGACCGAAATGAATTGATTCTAGTGGAATTCAAAGCTAACATCCATACCTTTATGGAAAGCTAAGGAAAAAAATAAAATAAGAAAGAGCATGGAAATCGCAGCCTTCAAAGTCAAATCTTGCAATCTATTGATGTTGACCTTTGGCCATTCCAACTTAAATATCTGGAGCTACAGAAGTCCAATTGATGTAAACCTCATTTTGTTGGATTCCAGACTCAAAGACCTATCACCGATCCAAGGTTTAGCTCAAAGCAATGTCTTATGAATGTGATATAATTTGTTCAAGATGATAACTAAATTTTGCCAACTTAAGAAAGGACTATTTTGTAAAATAGAAACTAGGGTTTCTAAGCATATATGAAGAAGGAGAGGCAACAAGGAAGCATTCATCCAGCAGAAAAGAAAACACAAATCTTCCTATTCCAAACCTGAAATCATGTTTTCTTCGATTTTTTAATTAGTTGTTCAACAAACATGTAAGGCTAAACTTTTTTTTTAGTTGCAAGGACACAAAAACCTTCAGATTTCAAGAACTATAAGATCTATTTTTACCTTAATTTTCCAGTTTATATGATGAATATGTTTGTTCTCCTATGCTTATTTTTTTATGATTGTTCATTTAATTGCTAAGAGAGGACTCTAAGTTATTATTGTAGAAAATCTATTGCTAAGTTTGATATCAAAACCAGAGTTGTGGTATATGAACTTGTGAAGCAAGTAAGTTAATATTTGTGACAGATCTACATTTTAATCTTAGATCAATCGAATAAAACATAGATTGCGGACAATTATGTTTCTTGATTAATCAACTTATCTAATTCTTAAGGTTGCTATTGAATTAAATTACTACTGCGGACACTGTGGTTGTTTGATGGTTAGGGTAAGTTATACGGCGAGTTAACTAACCAATATCAAGAAGAGATAAATATTCAAAATATAAATTGATGTTTTGTTTCCATGATCAGTTCTGATTTCTGTAGGTGGATGTTGACTTGCGACCAAGGTTTGTTTTATTGATAAATTTTGGTTTTATATATTTTTTTGCTTAGTTTGCTTTAGTCTAGCCTAGACAACTTCCAACCCCTCTAATTGCATAGCATATAGCACGGAAATATGAACTAAAACATCCTCGTGAGATTGACCCCTTGCTTGCTCTATACTATCTTGTGTGATTTGTGCTAAGCTAGGGTAATTAATTTGTGCGACCGTGATATCGCAACAAATTTTGGTATGCTCTACTAATCCTAGGCCAGAGGAAAATGAAAACATATAAAAATATAAGGCTTACATATGGATAAAGCAAAGAAAAGATAAATAAGTTGAAAGGCGGCTCACTAAGGATAATATGCTTTAGGTTGACTTTTTAGTTCAAATGGTTAAAACACTTAGGTCTTTATCATCTTTATGTACATATATAATGTGAATGTAATCTCAACAAGATATGAAGTGAGTTCTAGAGATACATATTATTGGAAGAATGCATAATTAAAGAATATAATGTTGAAGGCTTATAAGTTTGCATTGGTATAACAATATAAAATCCATATGACATATTCTCAAAGTCAATTCCTAAACTAATTAAACATTTAAACTTGCATGCACACTCCTTTATTCAATTTATAGTTTTATATCTCTCAACTAATTCTCATACATAATTCTCATAATATCATAAACCAATGAGAATTGAAAAGATCAAACATAGATTTGTTTTATTATTTTTTTTGGAAAAAGAAAAAAGAAAACTTAAATTCTCTCAATACCCCCACACTGATTTTTTCTTTTGTTGAGTTTCCTCCCAGTAAGCGCTCTTGTTTTATGTCATTGGCTCGACATGTTGCAAACTCATTCTTTATAGATTGGTCAGCTAACCTTCATAGAAAGGTTTCAAATGATGCTAATTGACCTTGAGTACTTTGTTGGTTTCTAAGCTTGTAACTACACTATAAGTAAAAACATTAGAAACAATAAAGGTTCCAATCCAACTAGAGCGCAACTTTCCAGGAAAAAGTTTCAAACGCGAATGATAAAGAAGGATTTTGTCTCCAACATGAAATTCCTTTCTTGTAATCATTCGGTCATGAAGACTTTTGGTCTTTTCTTTGTAAATCCTTGCATTCTCATAAGCATCATTTTGAATTTCTTCCAACTCTTGCAATTGCAACTTTCTTACAATCCTAGTAGCATTATAATCCAAGTTACGTTGTTTAATGACCCCAAAAGCTTTGTGTTCAAGCTCCACTGGTAGATGACATGCTTTTCCATAAATTATCCTATAAGGTGACATTACTATATGTGATTTGTAAGTAGTCTGATAAGCCCAAAATGCATCACCAAGTAAGACTTTAATCTTGTTAGTTAGGTTGCACTGTTTTCTCCAAAATAGACTTGATTTCTTGATTTGAAGTTTCAACTTGGCCATTTATTTAAGAATGGTAGGTTGTGGAAGCTCAATGAGTCACATGATATTTGTGTAACAATGTTACACATTGAACGATTAAAAAAGTGAGTGCCACGATCACTATTGATTGCTTTGGGGATTCCAAACTTATCAAATATGTGAGTCCTCATAAAATCTAAAACAACCTTAACATCATTAGTTTATGTAGCTTTTACCTTAATCCATTTGGACACATAATCAATACCAAGAAGGATATAAATATTACCCAAAGAAGAAGGAAATGGATACATAAAATCAATACCCCAAACATAAAAAAATTCACTTACAAGAATATTCGTTAAAGGCATTTGATTTTATGAGTGATATCACCCATTTTTTGGCATTTTTCACATGGTTTGCCAAAAATGGAAGGCCAATAGAGACCACTTTCAAGGAACTTATGGGTTGTTCTTTTTATTTTTTGGCATTTTTCACATGATTTGAAAAAATAATTTGCATCTTTAAAAATAGAATGCTAATAAAAATCACTTTTAAGTGCCTTATGAGCTGTTCTTTTTACTCCAAAATGCCCACCGCAAGAATGAGAATGACAAAAGGTGAGATTGAAATGAAATCCATCTTGTGCTACACATCTTATAACTACTTGATCCATATAAAATTTCCACAGATAAGGAGTATCTCAAAAATAATATTTAGCATTGGCTGGTAACTTAGCTTTTTAGGATTTAGACAAACTTGGAGGGAATTCTTTGGTGACTAAATAGTTCGCTAAATCATCATACTATGGTCCTGTAGAGGAATGTAACACATACAACTGTTCATCGGAGAATATCTCTCTTATTGTTTTGGTTTGTATATCTTAAGTCTTTAGTCGGCTCAAATGATCAGCCACATGATTTTCGAAACCTTTTTTTTTTAATTTTTTATCTCAAGGTCAAATTCTTGTAAAAGCAAGATCCACCTACTCAAACTTTGGTTTGGATTTCTTTTTCTTCAAAAGATACCTTAAAGTTGTATGGTCAATAGAAACAACAACTTTTGTACCAAGTAAATGCGACCTAGATTTTTCTAGAGCAAACACTACTGTAAAAAGTTCTTTTTTAGTCGTATGGTAATTGCATTGCACTTCATCTAACATGCAAGAAACATAGACGATAACATGCATATTCTTTCTTATTCTTTGCCCAAGCATAACCCCTACCGCATAGTCACTCGCATCATATATTATCTTGAAAGGTTCATCCCAATATGGTGGTTGGATGATAAGGGAAGATGTGACACGCCTCTTAAACTCATCATAAACATCTTTACATGATTGATCAGACACATAATCCACTTCATTGGCTAATAATTCCCACAAGGATGTTGTTATCTTCGAGAAATCTTTGATACAACGTTAATAAAACCTGAATGACCAAGAAAAGAATGAACTTCCCTCACGCATAAGGGGTAAGACAATGATGAAATAACATCTATTTTAGCTTTATCAACCTCAAATCCACGCGAAGAGACAACATGGTCAAGAACTATCCCTTGTTTTACCCTAAAATAACACTTTTTATAGTTCAAGACAAAGTTAGTTTCAATACATCTTCTCATGTTGAAAGATAAATTTTCTAAATACTTATAAGAAGAATAACCATATACCATGAAATCATCCATAAAAACCTCATTTATTCTTTCAACATAGTAAAAAATACTCATCATGCATCTTTGAAAAGTTGCGTGTGCATTTCACATACTAAAGGACATTCTCCTATATGTATATGTACCAAATGGACATGTAAATATAATCTCTTCTTCATCTTCAGGATTAATAACAATCTGATTATATCCATCAAGAAAGTAATAAAAAAAAACTTACATGTCAGACGTTCAAACATTTAGTCCATAAACAGAAATGGGAAAAGATATTTGCGTGTAGAAAGATTGAGCTTTTTTATAATTAAAACACATTCTCCATCCACTCGAGAGGCGTGTACGAATGAGTTGATCATTTTTATTCTTTACTAATGTAATCTAGTCTTTTTTAGAACCATATAGATTGATGCCACCCATTTAGTATCTATGATGGAGTAAATAACTCTTGCATCTAATAGTTTTAAAATGTCATCTTTCACTACCTCCATCATAGGGGGTCAACCTCCTTTGCATTTTCCTAGTTGGTTTTGCATTGTCGTCCAAAAGTATATAATGGATACACATCGAGGGACTAATGCCCTTGATGTCAACTAAAATTTATCCAATGGTTGATTTGTGATCGCACAACAACTCATAAGTTTTTCCTATTGTGCACTTGTCAAACTTTTTGCTATGACAATGAGAAGTGTATTGTTGTCATCAATGAATACATACTTCAAATTATCGGCAAATATTTCAATTCTAACTCAGAGGCCTATAAAATAGATGGCAACAACTTTTTATGTGAAAGTACTAAATCAATAAAGACATTACTAGGAGAAATAGTTTGTCAATGCTAATTCTTGCACATTTTGAGGAACACATATGTTCCTCTCCATCTCTTCTATCTCCGTAAAATCATAGCCATAACTTAAAGCCACGTTTAATCCATCCTTACAATCAAAATCAAAAACTTGTTGGACACACTTATCAACTTGGTCAAAACATGTGATAGAATAAACATTGTTGTAAGAATATTCCATTGCATCATGAAAGTTAAATTCAATTTTTTCATCTCCTACCTCTATAGACAAAGTATCCTTACCATAATCAATTTTTATATTGGCAGTTATCAAGAATGGTCTCCCAAACAATATAAAAGTGTTGTTTGATGAATCACAAGAATCACACCCCATATCAAGAATATAAAAATCATATGGAATAACCAAACTAACAGTCTTAACTAGGACATCTTCTATAACACCAAATGGATAAACAAAACTATGAGCAACAAGTTGTATTACAATGCTAGTTTTAATCAAAGACTCAAGACTAAGAGAATCATAAACGTGTTTAGGCATAACACTAAGGGATGCACCTATATAGCATAAAGCCCTTTAAAAATAGCATTAGCAATAACACATGGAATAGTAAATGCACCTGGATATTTTGCTTTAAAGGAAGATTGTTTTGAGTAACAACAGATACAACTTCACCCATACTTACCATTTCATAACCTTTTAGCTTGAAAGCTCTCTTGGTAGTACACAACTCCTAAATGAATTTGACATACTTGAAAATTTATGTGATAACATCAATAAAAGGAATGTTGAGTTCCCCTATCTTGAAAACCTCTAAAATATATTTTTCTTTGTCCTTTTTCATTGATCTAGAAGAACTCATAGGAAAAGGGAACATGTTCTTAAAAATAGAATTCATTGAGTTAGGACTTACCTTTAGAGTAATGGTCTTGTTTGAGTTTGTGTAGGAGGATTTTGTTTTTTTTTTATACTCATTATGATTTCTATCTCCTCTTCTTCCTTCATCTTGATTTGTTTCGACCTATGCTCTTCCAGTTCTTTCCCACATTGCAACATGATTGCACTAACATTCTCTCTTGGAATCAATGCTTGGGAAGAGAATTTTCCATTCATTTATGTTCCAATTTTCCTACACTTGAATCAACTTCTTGCGATATCACAATCGCACAATTTAATTACTCTAGCTTAAAACACAACACAAGCAAGGGGTTGATCCCATGCAATTTAGGGGGTGGGTGGAAGTTATCTAAGCCAGGGCAAAAGAAAACAGAAAACTATCAAGCAAAAATTAAATAAAATCAAAATATATCAAGAAAACAAACATTGGTCGCAAGTAAACATTCACCCATATAAATCAGAATTGATCATGGAAACAAAACATCAATTTATATTCTGAATATTCATCTCTTCTTAACATTGGTTAGTTAACAAATTTGCCATATAACTCACTTTAACCATCAAAAAACCATAATGTCTATATTATAATTTAATTCAATGACAACTTTAAGAACTAGATAAGTGGATTAATCAAGAAAACATAACTATCTGTAGTCTATGGTTGATTTGATTGAATGTTCTCCCTAAAATTAATAATGTAGATCCGCCTCAATTATTAAACTTACTTCACAAGTTCATCTACCACAACTCAAGTTTTTTGATATCAAATTTAGCAATAGATTGTCTACAATAATAACTTAGATTCTACTCTAGCAATTAAAATAAACAATCATAAGGAAAATAAGTATAGGAGAGAAAACATATTCATCATATAAACTAAAAAGAAAAGGTAAAATAGATCTCATAATTCTTAAAATCCAAAGGTTTTCGTGTCTTTGCAACCAAGAAAAAGAGTTTAACTTTGTATGTTTGTTGAACAACTAATTAAAAAGAAAAAACATGATTTTGGGTTTAAGGAGGAGAAGGGGCAAAAAAACTATATTCTCAAACATCATTGTTTAAAACTGACTAGCTAATTGCCCGCGCGTTGCCGCGGGTATTTTTTTGTATATAATTTAATATAATTAAATCTACAACGATAAATTTATATGATATAAGTAAATAAAAGTTATAGATTAGGAGATAAAAAGCATAAAATTTTGAGTTGAGTTTGTTACGCAAGCATAGATTACATCTTTTAGAATATAGGTATCGCGTCATAAACGATCACAAAAGAGCGTACACTAACATTAGAAAAAACAGCAAAATATTTTAATAAGAAAAAAAATTAATTACTGAAATCATTATTGTGCAGATAATAAAATTTTAAAAATCAATTAATAGAAAGAGCAAATAAAAATAAAAAAACAAAGGGAAAAGGAAGCAATATTAATTTAAAATATTATAACAATAGCAACATCGGGGTCTTAACATCTGAAATTATTATTGCCGATAGAATAAAACCAAAAAAACATTATTAAATTATACCGAGGGAAAAAAATAAAAAGCATGAACAAAACAATAAGCAAGAAAAACCAATTAAAAAATTATTATTATTATGAAAGAATAAATAATCACTATTATTATAATATTAATAATAATTACTATTATTATTATTATTATATGTTAATAATGAAAGAAAAAAAATGAAAAACTAAAAATATCATAGAAACTTTAACAAAAGATAAAATAAACAATTTTAAAAAAATTATCATTGCTATTACTGGCAAAAAAAAACATATCAAATTATCGGGAGGGAAAAAAATACAAAAGAGTAAGAATGAAAAATAATTAAATTATTATTATTATTATTGTGTTCAATACACTTATATATACATGGACAAAAGTAGAGATTAAAAAAATAAAAGTTTAAGGGCTGAAATGAAAATCAAATATAAAGGGATTAAATTATAAAATTAAAAGTTAAAGGGCGTAGGTTTTTGCTTTTTTTGTAATGATTTTTTTGTGCAATTTAATTTTTTTGATTATAATGAAATTAGAGACAGTCCACAGTGTTATATTGCCCGCGGCGTTGCCGCGGGCATTCTTATGTATATAATTTAACATAATTAAATCAACAATTATAAATTTATATGATATAACTAAATAAAAGTTATAGATTAGGAGATAAAATGTAAGAAATTTTCAGTACAGTTTATTGTGCAAGCATAGATTATATATTTAGAATGTAGATATTACGTCATAAAGATTACAAAAGAGCGCGAACTATCATTTTAAAAACCAGAGCAAAATATTTTAATAAGAAAAAAAAAATTAATCACAAAAATCATCGTTATTATTGTGCAGGTAGTAAAATCAGAAAACTCATTTAATACAAAGAGCAAATTTTAAAAAAATACATGGAAAAAGGAAGCAATATTAATTTAAAATACTATAACAATAATAACAATAGCAACATTTGAGTCTAAAAATCTAAACTTATTATTGTTGTTACTATTAAAACAATAAAAATTATTAGATTATACCGAGAAAAAAAGAGAGGCAAAAGCATGAACAAAATAGGAAGCAGGAAAAACAATCAAAATATTATTCTTATTCTTATTATTATTATTATTATTATCATTATAATAATAATAATTATTATTATTACTACTATGAAGAATAAATAAATGAATGAATTAAGATTAAAGAAAAGAATATAAATTGTCAACAGACCTTTAATAATTAAATAACCAAAATAAGTAGTTAATTTTTTGTTGGAAAAAAGACAGAAACATCAATTGAAAATCCATCATGATGTTATTTTTATTATTATCGCTATAACATCTCAGGGAAACTATTAAAAAAAAGGAATTTTTTTTTTTATCAAAAAACAATAAAAAACTAATAACCAAAATTATCATTATTATTGTGTTAATATTGAGATCATAAAAATAATCTAATCTAAAGAAGGAAAAAAAACAAAAGGAAGAAAAAATTATTAAAAAAAAACCCTCTAATAATTAAATAACAGAAATAAATAATCAATTTCCTATCAATAAAAAGACGAAAACATAAATTGAAAATCAATCTTTATGTTATTGTCATTATCATGACTATAACAGTTAAAATTATTGTTAACATTACTGTCAAAAACAACCAAAAAAATTAAATTGCACAAAAAAACTCATAACAAAAAAAAGCAAAAGATTAAAAAAAAAAAAGCAAAATAAAAAACTCATCGCTAAAATTATCAATATCATTGTGTAAATAGCAAAAATTATAAAAACCATCTAATCTAAAGACAAATTAAAAAAAAAGAATAAAGGGAAAAAATTATGCAATACTTATTTTAAAATGAATACCAACGTAAATTGAAATTTAAGGATTGAACAGATTATAAACTAAAAGAAAATTAAAAAAAACTAAGAGCATAAATGCATAAATATGAAATAAAATAGACATTATCAAAGAATTTACAGAGAAAAAAAAATTAATTAAGAAAAAATAAAATATTCAAAGAATAAGGGTCAAAATGAAAAATAACATATATAATTAATTCCAATTCAAGGATCAAACTGGAAAAAATAAAATCTTGGGACCAAAATAAATAATGAAATAATAATTATGGTAATTGCTGTTATTATATCAAAAAATTAGAAGAAGTGGGACTGATATGAAAAGTTGTTGATATTAAGAATTTTAATTGAAGGACCAAATTAAAGAAATCAAAACATCCGGACCGAACAAATTACAGGAACAAAAAAGAAACCGAAAATCGAAAGTTTAGGGACCGAAATTACAAATGCTTTATATAATGATTTTGCATTGAAGGGCACAATTGCAAACCATCAAACTTTGAATTACCGAAATCAGGCATAAAATCGAAATCCAAACCTCAGGGACCGAAATTAACTTCTTGTATACATGAGGGACCGGACCTGACATTGGGCCCGCAGGAGAGAGAAAACGTGCACCGGCCACAAAACCGGCCCCCTCCGTTTACCCGGACATATCTGACTCACACGCGCCGCGACTGGAGATAGAGGACCAGGAGGCGCACCGTATTCACCGGCGAAACGTAATTTTTGACCACCGCATGGAGCCGCACGCGCCACTTACATGGCGCGTTGGCGTTGAGCGCCGCTGGCGCGGCCAGACGACGTGCCAGCTGTCTCCCCGAGAAATGAACCAAAAAGCCCTGCCCCCACTGGTATTTACGAAAATACCGGGAGGGAAAGGACGCCGAAGCCCCCGATTACTGTGCACAATTTTGTCGTTATCGGGGGCTTATTTCGTCAGTGTACTGTGCAAAAATTTGGGAAAAGTCGAGGGCGCCCCTGTCTCCTGTGCACATTTTTTTCGTTATTGGGGGTTTATTTCGTCAGTGCACTGTGCACATTGCGGCTAAAAAAAAAAGGAAAAATCCGAAAACACCCCCACAAAAAAATGCACACGCCGGCTGCTGAAGGGCAAAAACGCACGCACACTGTCGCAATCCACAGTGAATACACTCTCAGTCCACAGTGCAAAAACCTACGCGGTTTATGTGTTTTGTAATATGATCTTTTTTTCCCGAGTCCCTAATTTGTTGCTTGTCAAACAATATAGAAGAAATTGAAATTACAAGGACTAAATTGTTAAAGTGTTTTAAAGCAAGGTCAGTTTAGACAAAAGAAAAAAGAGACCAGAAGCAAAGTCAAACGACGTGTAGTTCGACTGTCTCATCACTTGATGTTTTTCCACGTAAGCAACAAGGCAGTATCTGCCTTAATTCACACACCAGAAGCTACCCATCAAGACTTCCAAAACGTCAAATCACACCCGCCTCACTCCTCCTCCAAACCCACAGCACCAACAGCAACAATTCTTCGCCATCCAAAAAATCGTCAAAAACGTTGCAGTCTCGACACAATCAATTTCAAATCCACAGCTCTGCCTAGATGGTAAGCCCTAATAGTCTCTCTCTTTCCCCTGTGATCGTACGCATTAATTTGATTCTAATTTTCATGAATAATCTCTCTCTTTCCTCTGTGATTAGACGCATCAATTTGACTCTAATTTTCGTTAATTATCTTTCTTTCCTCGTTGATCATACGCATTAATTTGATTCTAATTTCGTTAATATTTGTTATTACTTTTGCAGGCAACTTCATTGCGCTTGTATTTAACATGTATACGGAATACTTTAGAGGCAGCCTTGTGCCTGCAGGCAATGCTAGCATTACAAAATTTAATCCCTACCTTAATTTTTTTTATTTAACTTTTAATTTTTTTATATTTATTGATTTTCGAAACTACTTAACAGAACTTCCCTTGTCAAGAAGTTGAAAGGCATAACAAACCAGAGGTCGAAATGAAGTATGTTTCCATTTTTTTATTATTAAAAAAGAAAATAAGCTCTAGTATTATTCATAATTATCTCCTGCGTTTAGTGCTTGCTTGTGCAGTTTCTTAAGGAATGCTGTGATCTTTTGTTTATGTTTTGCAGGACGAGCCCGGAACTTTTGCTAAATTCGGTAAGGATCATTTTGATTGATGCAAAATTTTAAATTTTGAAGAAATGTTTTGTTGTTGTTGCTGTTCTGATGGATATCAAACTTGATTGCATGTGATGATGATGGTATTGCAGATTTTGATATGTAGAAATGAGGCTGAAAAGTGCTTAATAGAAACATCTATTAATTCGTTGCGTATTAGCCTCAAGGTGAAGTGTTCATCTCTACTTTTAGATTAATGTGCCTGGTAGAGCTGCATAGTGGAAATAGGACTTTCTTATAGAATAGTATATGTCGTTGTTAACAATGTTTTTCCGCTCATTTTGGTGAAAACACATGACAATAAACTTGTGGGCTACTTTTTAATTTTTTTAATTCTTTCTAATAGGCTAGTTGGTATGTTGTGTTATTTTCGGGATTGTCCATCTATAAGTTTTAATGGATGTTGAATATGTCATGGTTTGATTAAAGTAATCCATTTTGCTGTTGCAGAGAGTTTTCCAGTTCACCGAGAAAAAATCATGTTTTAGAAACTTCTGTCCTCCTATTTCATTCCTTGTGTTCATCAAGTCTAGATTAGACATTACATATGCTGCATGGTTCAGGGATCCCATGAAGATTATTGAAGAAGTGTCAGGCACATAGGCTTAGTAATTGCTGTAGGTTCTAATAGTATAAGCCTGCTAAAGCAGAATCATTGAAGTACTCATCCTAGAATAATAGTCAGGTGCATAGTTATACAGTATAAGATAGCGGCAAAACTTCAAAGATAAGTTGATATTGCTTCTAAACTTAGTCATACTCATTTTGTTCATGCTAGCTTTTTGAGACCAAAGATACTATGTTCTCTTCTTCTTTTTCCTTTGGTGTCGCATCTCTTTTTTCATATGGTTTCCTGTCCTGTGTTTATTTATTAACTTGACACAGCATAAATTGCATACAATTCCTATTCTCAAACTTTTTTTCTTATATGCATATTTATTTCCACTTGTACAGGTAAAGCAGGCAGATGAGCTTGAAAACATACTAACTAAAAAATTTCTTAGATTTTTATCAATGAGGGCAGAAGCATTTCAAGTGTTGAGACGAAAACCTGTACAGGTATGTGTTGTCTCGTATGAATGATCTGAAAAGTGCTTCATTTTGCTTGACAAAATCAACTGTTAATTGTTTCTGTGAATTTTTGTTTTTGGAGTTGCTAGGACTTTATATAGCCACAAGGTTGGCTTACCTTGAGTTGCAGGAAAACGCGTGCTTATATGAAAAATAACTTTGTCTAGATTCGGATTAGCGTAGTTTTTCCTTTTCTTAGAAGAACATTAAGCTTGTTTAAAGCCAAATTGGAATGCTGTCTAAAGTCTTTCCCCATAATACACAACCAATTTGCTGATCAGCAAGTTGGTCCTCTGTTTCATTAAGTAACAGAGAATTTGCAAATATGGGATATTATAACATAATTTGATCTCAAAGCAATATTATATAAAAGAGTTTGTGTCTCTTTAGTTCTCTCAATGAATATAATTTTAAATGTTTTTATTGTAATGGATTATGAGTCTGTGGTCTAGTGTTGGTGAAAGATTTTCTTACATTAAGCAATTACGATGGATTTTGGATGCACATGTGGATCGATTGATTAATTTTATTTTCAAAATGCAATTTATATCCTGGTATAATCACTTGATAATCATATCAATGAACCCTGGTTACTGGCTGAATTGAATTTCAAACTTATTCTGTTTATAAATATTTTTAATTCAGTAAATAGTAATCTGATCATGTGCCTGGCATGTAAAGTTTCACCTTATATCTCTGAACTAATTTACAAATTGCTTACATACTTTTGCTTTATCATGTTGATAGCATTCTTATGATTATATGATATCATGATGCCTTACTTATCAGGGTTATGACATTAGCTTTCTAATCACAAACTTCCACTGTGAGGAGATGCAGAAACGCAAACTCATCGATTTTATTGTGCAATTCATGGAAGTAAGATTTAACCATTCCTTGCCACTTGCTTTGTCTTTTCTACTTAGATTTCCTTCTAGAATATGGTTTTGATGTTATCGCCTGCTATTTGATTATGCACATTGTGAAACTCAACCATGAGGCTAAGATGCTATATTTAGACTACTCGTCCATGTCCTGAATTTTTTTAACTCCCCGAGGCGGGGAGAATTGAACAGGAAAGAATGTTTTACTTTATGCTGTTGTTGTGAACAAGGCTTTTATTGATATACTAAATTGATTTTAAGTATTTCAAATTTGGTGCCCAGTGTATTAAATTACTTTTTTCCTTCATCCACTAAAAATATGCTAAATTGGGATTAAGGTTCCTTAGCAGACCATCCTTTCCTCTTCAACCCATTAGTTTTAGTTTTGTGCTTCATCATTGTTCAGTTTCAGATGAACAAGTCATTTAGAGAACTTTGACGCTTTTAATTATGAAATAATTATATAGTTCCAGAAAACTTGTTCATGATAAAGACTGTATATGGCTTGCTCTCTCAACTTTGAACTGATTTCACCATATGGGGGGGAATGAAGGGTTATGGGTGAAAATTATGGCTGGTCACGTGCATATGGCCATCCCATGCTAGCTTGTGATAGTTCACATGCTGTCAGGGCTAACAGCACCTGGATGGAAGATGTGATTATCTAGTTTAATTATGGAGGGAAAGTTGGCTTAAACTTCACTCCATGTGCGGTTACGTGATTTACCTTTCATCCATCTGCCTCAATTTAGGTCTCTATTTTCAGTTATTTATTTATTTATTTACGTGGCTCTGAGCATATATCTTTTTACCTGTTTATTTTTGCTGCAAATCTATTCTCAATCACACACGTGCTCTCCAATTGCAGGATATTGAGAAAGAGATAAGTGAATTGAAAATGTCTGTGAACACACGGGGGAGGCTGGTTGCTACAGAGTTTCTGAAGCAATTTATTTAATCACGATGCCAGTGCGATCTGTCCAAACATCGAGTGCCCGTGGCAGGGCCCCTGAGGCTGTTTTTGGGTTAGTGGTATTTAGCATTCCTGCTTGCTTCAGTCCTTGTTTTAATGTCTTGTAAAATCCTCGTGGTGTGAGATGTAATTTTCCATCCTCAACTTTATTCATATTGATAAACCACTTCCCCCCTTGCTTTAAGGACATGCCTATCGATAAAAAGTGGTGCTTGAGAAATGAACTCAACTAGGTTAAATAAGTTGTTTTGTTTCACTTTAACAAAAACAAAATGAGGAAAATTACGGTAGATGGATCAAATTTAAAAAGAAAAATGATTAGGATAACTTGGAGAGTTTTATTTTTTCTCTAAAAGAGGACAAAAATATATCTCAATTCACAACTTATTAAATATAGAACATAATGGGGTAAAAAATAAAAGAAAAATTGGTTGTGTTTAATCTTAGTTAGCATGACAAACATGTAATCATGATAATCAAGGTTGAGTCAATCCAAGATATCTTGTCAAACTTTTGATCCAAATCTTGATATTAAAATAATTTGATAAAAATAAAAAGGATTATAAAGTTTTTCTTTTAACAAAAAAACAAACTTGTGACTCGTTGAGTAATTAGATTCAAAGCATTCTATTTAAAAAAATTATAAAATTCAATTCTTAATCAATTAAATATTGAATAATAAAATTGAAAAAAAATAACTTTAATTATACAAAAGGATTAAAAAAACAATTAAAAGAATGAGGATCAAAATTGGAAAACAAAATAAATTTGATATTGAAGGGTGATATTTTAAAAAACAAATTTAATAGAAAGAAAAAAAAATCAAAAGAATAAGGATTGAAATTGACAAGAAATTAAAATAATGTTTTGATTAAAGGGTGAAATTCAAAAGAGTAGTCACTTTTATAAAAGAAGGAAATTAGAAATCAAAATAATGAGGATCGAAATGAAAAATCTAATACTATCAATTTGATTTGAAAAATAAATTGAAAACAAATAATTTTTTTTTAAAAAAGAGTCAAGTAAAAAAATAGAAATCAAAAGAATAACTATGAAATTGGGGAATGTAATATTTGGTAAATTAGAATTCAAGGAAGAAATTGGAAAAACAATTCTATAAAAGAGTCGGACTAGAAAATTAGAAATCACCGGAATAAGGATTGAAATTAAAATACCAACAAAAAAGTGAATCAAACTATAATTTTCAGGAGATGAGAGAAAAGAAAGGAAAAAAAATCTACCAACGACAATTCGAGCCACCACTAACAACACGTGTCGCACAACAAGAAGAGAATGGACAGCATTTTCAGCAACACGATGATATGATATTTTTGAACTACAAGAGGCGTTGCATGCATAGCTTAAAGCGTATTGATGTCTCTTATACGCCTTCTACTGTTGTACACGCGTCTATATATATATATATATATATATATATATATATATATATATATATAGCAAAATACTAAATTAACTCCAATCTGACTGGAAATAATGAAAAAAAAAACAATGGGAAAAGCTGAAAAAATCCCTTGGGTCCGGTTTTAATTTATTAACTTCTAAGAGCATTTTGTTCGTTTCACTATATGTTTATGGTTTTTTTATATATTTTGCCAATTACAAAATTTCTCTCATATATAAAATAGATTAGGTGATTAGACTACGTTTCGTTACAGGTGGGACTAAAACTATTTAATACATTAACATCATCTACATATTTTTTATTTGTATGTATAATTTAATTATGAACTTAAAATATAATAAAGCACACAATGAATTTGGCAACTGATCTTTCCAGAAACTAATCATAATCAGAACGTATGCAGACTAGGATTCAAGGGAGGACAATAAATATGGCAATTTACATTCTTTCCACGCACATTTTCTTAATAGCAAAAGCACTAATTATACAGCTTAAATCAACCAAAATGGCAAAATCCAACTAAAGATGTCAAAATGTTCAACTATCATTTACAACAATTTAGAAAATGAAGAGAAAAGAATCGTGTTGCTATTGTTTGTTAATCTGCCAAAACCATATATCTGCCTCTAAATGAGGTGAAAAGGAAAAGAAGATCCCATTTGCCTTGCAGCGCCTGTCACTGGGTTTTCGGTTTCTGAATTTTCACATACGGGAAAAACCCCATGAAATGGGCAACTTCTGGATTCCAACCCAACTGCTGAGCACGACAGAACATCAGGAAAGTGTTTGCGAAATATGAATTGAACCCCATCAAAACATGCCATAGAGCATGTCCCTCGGGGTTGAAGTACCACCGAGAAATGTTGGGGCAGAATAGGCGATCAAAAAGCCAACAAAGACTTCCGGTGAGAATGGTAGCCAAATATAATTTTGCAAGCCGCTTTGCTGATGCATCTTTTGTGTGGATGTAGTACTTGTACATCCGGGGGACACAGAGAAGGCAAAGCATCACATAATGTACCTTGAAACCCATTCTTAAACGAACCAATGCGTGGACAATTGCGAATCCAGCTCCATAAAAGAACAAGAAGGTGGGCATTGTGCTTCGGTAGTGCCAATCTGGTGAGTAAAGGATGTACATATACAGCAGCATTTCCCAAACCATCGGTGTTTCATCACCTTGCTGCTGCCTGAAGGTAAACCAAAAGTACCAAATACCTTAATCAGCATAGTGAATGAACCAGCAAACAAAACAAGCTACGCAATGTCATGCAAGTTCACATGATTTGGGGATGAAATCTAACAAATCAAAATACAGATCTCGAGTCCCAACTTTTTCCACAGGGGAATAAATACTAAAAACCATATTTTATAACCCTACTATGGTAGTGCTTGGTTACTGTCTTGGGGTAGACGAGACGGAAACAATGGAGGTAGAGAGGACTAGTTGCAATAAACTAATATTCATATAGCATAAAATTTGTTTTTAAGCAGATGCAGGGCAAATTAGGAACTTCAATGTTTTTGCAATTCTGGGGCATTCTTTGGTGATCAAGGGAATAAAACAAGATGAGGCAATGCGTTCCAGAAGATAAAACCCTATCATCCAGCAATAAGATATGGAATTGAACACTTTTTTAAATCATTGGCACCAGCACCTCATCAAATCTAGCAGCAATCTGCAGAACCACCCCTGAAGGAAACACACACACACACACACACTTCTAACTTAACACCAACAGGGGATGCTAACCACTCAAATATTTGTGAAGCAGTTGAGAAGAAGATGATGAACAAGACAGGAGAATAGAGAAGAGTACATACATGTGTTGCAAAGTGGCATGGTATAGCATACTTCCAATGGCAAGTATCATATTAGATATGTGAAGTATACTAAACCTCTTCTCAAAACGTTGTCTTAAAGCATTGATCAGGCCGATGAGTGCCAAAAGAATGCCTGGGATAATTGATATGGTGTTAAAAAACTCGGCAATATAAGATGAATAGACATAATTTTTTTCACACCATTCTGCAGATGTTACAGGCCCCCAAAAGCTTGATATTCCTTCTGCCATTGTTCAATGTATATGCACAAAGTGTATGATAATTCAACTCATACGCTTTCTGCTAAAATATTGAAGGGATCATAACCTGCATTATTGTGATATAAGAGATGAGACAATGAACATTCAAATGAAAAAACAAAAGAGAGAGAGAACAGAGGTAATAGATCTTGTCCCCCATAACAAATTTCTCATTGGGAGACCAATCTTCTCAGTTTACTCTTATGCAAAAATACATTTTGTTTCACTTTTAGGCCCAAACAGTGTTGTAGGTAGCAGTGCAGTTGCAAATTTACCACTAAGATGTGCCGTTGGCACATTTAAGAATAAACAAAAGCATGCAGGGAATTATGTTCACAACAAGGGAAAGAGGAGAAAGTAGATTTTTTTTGGATGCGAAAAAAATTCATTCCCCGAAAAGCGCACTTTGTGGGCCCAGGTGAGCGAGTAAAGTCCCGGCTGTCCCGGGCTCTTACAGGGGGTGCATGCCTTGACTCAAACTCGAGACCTACCATGCAGATCGCAAGCCCTCCGCCATCACGCCATAGATTTTCCTTAACGAATTACATGAATATGCACATAAATAGAATCAAAGGAAAAATTGAGTTTCTCTTGCATGTTCAGACACTCTATGTATACATGGCGGATCCTCTTTCTAATTAATATCCATAGCTGAAATACTCAGTATAATATCTTCAGGGGCAGATGCTAATAATCAAATCACAGTTAAGGGTAACAATTATTAATAGGGGATGGGAAAAAAAGAACCTTTTTTTTCCTCTATATCTAAAAGTTCTCTGCCTGCATACATCACTGGGGACAACACGCTGATTGAGCACCATAAATATGTAAGTTTTAAGTTTTTCTTAACTTCTCAAGGCTACAAACTACTAGTTTTCTTTTTAATAGTCTGTGTTAATAGGGACCTGCATCTATACCCACTTCAATTAACAATACTAGAACTAGAAAGCACCCTCGTTAGTGATGCTGATACTGACTTCACACACCATAACTACACAAATTTTGAGTAATTACATGGAAATTTAATCAAAATACAAAGACAAAAATGCTAAGGTAGTTTGCTCACTAAATTATTGGGACTATTGACAGTAACGACAACAGCAATTCAAATACATGGAAATGAATCAAATATCCAACATCTAACAAGGCTCGCAAAGTATAAAGGCAACTTTAAAGCATTCAGAACCAAGTTGTCTTCACAATTTCAAATCCCAAACAAGAAGTCCTAAAGGTAAGATAACTCATAAAGCACCGGTCACCAAATGGGCTATTTAGCAATTTATCATGACAGAAATAAGCAACTCGGGACAATTGTTGCTATCGTGAAAAAGAAAGAAAAATCTCAGGTCATGGTTTAGTAGACAGGACTCCTTCTGTTTCCTACATTCAAGGGTTTCCAACACGTCAACATCCAAGTGTGATCTCTACATGACGAGTCTACTTAAATTAGAATTAAACAAAAGAAATATAAATCCATCTAAACTAAGTCCAAAATATCAATTCAGTAAAGCATTAAACAGTATCCATGATTTTTAAGCATAACCATACTTACTACCACTGGTTTTTCTCAACGGTACATTTATTGCTCCAAAAAATGATAGCAACCAATGCAACTATCGATTATCAAGAAAATAAATTCACATACAGGTAGCAGACTTAACAAAAACAAAACAGTTGCAACACACAAGGGAAAATTCGCCTGAGCTGCGAAATACTTCAAACAGAGTTGACTATCATAGCGTAATATAGGTGACACACATAATAATAACAAGAACTAAAATGGAACTGCTAAAAACTAGTATTCATAGCATTCATCTATTTAATTTTAACTTGATTTTATGCAGTTTCACTTGATGCCAAAATCAATGCACTAGGGTAAAGAAAATATAACAACGATTTTGTTCCTAAGATAAGAAATCGTAGCATAACAGAAATCCGATTCCCTGTTATGCATTCTTCTACTACTCGATACTCAAAATCAAGTTATTTCTCAAATAATTATCACTCGTCTAACCCTAAACATTAGGGACAAAAACAAAATTCGCCAACATTACATTGCTAAAGCAAAGGAGAAAGTGAGAATGATAATCGAGTGAGTGAAAAACTAACCTTGAAGCAATCAGATCTGTTCTATACTGCAACGACTCTTTCCTTGTTATAATTATTGGAATAACAACGAACAGGGCAACAGCAAACCGGAGCAGTGCTGAAGCCGATTCGGGAATGGTTTAGGGCTTTTCAAAGTGACTGGGCGCGTTCGTTGGATTAGATTTCTATGCGGCTGGGATTGCTATGGTTTTGGCCTAGTTTCGCATTTCATTTCGAAAAATATTTTGAAAAAAAATTTAAAAAATTATTTTTATTATTTTAATATTTTTAAATTATTTTCATGAAATGATATAAAAAATAATATTTAGAAATAAAAAAATATTATTTTGATGTATTTTGAAATAAAAAATATTTTCAAAAACAACATCAACTATATTCTCAAACAGTTACTTTAGTAACTTTACTACCTTTCTAATAATTCCACACAAATAAAATGCTAGAATATTAAAAAATATATATATTTTTTAATATAGAAAAATAAGTTAAATAAACACGTAAATAAGAATTTTGATTTTTCGGTGGTTTGTAAGAAAAAATATCAATTAAATATTCTTTAATGTAGTTATTTTTATTATTTTTATCATCGTTATTTTAAATAAATCTTTTTACCTTCTAGAGTTAAAATAGACAAAGATGCCTCAATAATCTTTCAAAAAAAAATCTCCCCATCAAGAATGTTATGTTCTTTATAAATCTATTCATTCAATAAAAAACAATGTTGATGGAATTGAAAACATCTTTTTTTTATGCTCCAATTCCTACAAAGTATCAACAAAAATGAAAATAAAACAAATATATATTATAAATTTAATATTAAATATTAATATGATCATAGTAATATTTTACCCTTGTTGAACCCTAAAATTATATCGAGCAAATATCAAATCACCTAATCTCTCGTGTTTTAGCTAATTAGTATTACATAGTATTTACTCTACTCTTTCGATAATAAAACCACACTTTAGTTTTGTCATAATTTTTTCCAAAACAAAATAAATAATTAAAACTTGGAACATCTCGACCAAAATTTGAACGAGAAATCTAGAATACTCGAGATCCTAAGTGATATGAAATTTATTCCACTTTGTTCTTTACTTTAATCTTTAGATAATAAGATTACACTTTAGTTTTGTCAAAATTTTATCCAAAACAAATAAGTAAACCTATAATATATCGGCTAGAATTTGAGTGAGAAATCTAGAATACTCGAGATCCTAAGTGATATAAAATTTATTTCACTTTGTTTCTTTTTTTTCATAATGTTGCAATAAATATCGAGCATTCTAACCAAAAAAAAATTGACAACCTTATTTATAATTGATTCCATCATTATTACATTTTTTTCACAAATTTTAAAAATACAAACAAATTATAAATGTAGTTTTTGTTTTTATAATAAAATGGCCTCATTTTCTTTAAGAAAAAAAATTAGTAAGTAATTTTAACCAAAAACTCCTTATCAAGAAATTCAAATATTATAATAATAAAATTCATACTATGTGCAAAAATTGAGATTACCGACATATATTTGAAGTTTGTCTTAGTTTATATAGATATATGAAATCACTTTCTATTTTTTTAAATCGCTAATATATTGGATATCTTTATGAACATTGGATAAAAGTTTTTACAAATACAATTTGATTGATAAAATAAAGGAGATGAACTAAAGAAGGTTGATGATAAGCATGATGAATGTAGTAAAATTATGTAAATATTACAATATTATTTTAATGTATTTTGATAATTAACTTTAATTAATTAAAAAATATTATGAATTTTATTAATATAAAAAGTTATTTCAAGAGATTTTATTTTACGGATTATAATAATTTAAGATAAACATTGCTAATACTTAAACCAAAAGTAGATTTCTAGTTGGAAATAAAGTTTATCATCTTATGAATAAATTTAATATTTTTTTTTGTAGCTATAATGATATTTTAAAGGTTGAAAGTTCTAAAAAAAAAAAGTTTAATAATTAACAACAAGAGCATCAATATCTCATGGAAATATCTTTTGACAAGCAAATGGTACCTCATTCTAACATTGATTTTAGTTTAATTAGTCAGGGCAACCCTTGGTAGATTATGCTTAAAGCTTTGATGGAAGTTTGAAAAGATGTGATTTACCAGCAAGAATATTTAAGGCATATGTCTTAGGGAAGTCAAATTTCGATCTAAAATTGTTAGGTTATGGCAGTATCATCAATATGGATCGTACCGAATGAACGGAACATGGCGATGACTAGCATACATGTATTATATGATAGCATCCCGGATAAAGGGGTTGCTAAAAATAGCTAGCATATATTTAATTGTATGTTAGGATTCCATATAAAAGAATCGTCATAAATGACTATCATACATTCAGTGTATGTCAGGGTCCCATGGATGGGGATCATTATGTGCAAGCTAATATACATCGAGTGTATGTTAGAATCTCAGATATAAGAATTATGGTGCAATAGTTAATATATATTCGTGTATGTTTAAAATCCAAAAAAAAAAAGGAATCGATGCACGTCCTCAAATAAAATGAGGAGGTGTGTTAGGGACCTGAGAAGGGGTCTTCTTTAATCGGTGATGTTAGTAGGGCGATGAGGGTAACGACAATACTTAGTATCGATAGTACGTAAGTGGGGAAGTTAGTTTGTGTTTTAAATAGCTATAATGATTATTATAATTATGTGTGATTGTATATCGTGGGTTTAATAACTGTAATACTATTTTTCCAAGTTTTCTTTATGGAATTAACTTGTATTCTTTTTTTAGATCTATCATCTACATGTCAGGAGTAAATCTGTTGTTTCTTAGCTTTTTGTATCTAGTAGTATTTTGTATAAATTAAATGTTTGTAAACTGATATGTATGATTACTATTTTTGAAAAGACAGGAATATAAGAAATTAACTCTTTAAATCGTATTTTATTAAATATGACTGAATTTATCTTGACTTTAGTGCAAATTATCGATTGTTATTAAATATATGGTTTATTTATTGCGGTTATGATGATGTTTGTGGTTGTGTAGACCTAATATGATTGGGTCGAGATTGAATTAAAGGTTATGTTATATATCGATAACTAGGGATCTAACATTATAGGGAAGGTTGTGCCAAAATTTTGACGAAACCATATATATATAAATAAACAAATAAACAATTTACATCTTTTTTTCTTGGCGATCATAATAACTAAGATTATTTTTTTGTCTCCTAGAGAAGGGGACGTTACATTTTGGTATGAGAGCTATGTTGATCCATGGGGACTTGGAATCTTGATGTGATGTTTGAAATGTATTGCAGGATGGTTCAAACCAAGTAAGGAGCTAAGACTGACCTAACCCCTACACGAGGAAGGGGGTCGAGTACACATTATGACAATAAGATAAAAAGGATTCCATGGTAGATACAATCTCTCATAAGAATATGCTTGATGTCATGACAATTACAATATACATAAATACAATGCAAGTTTATACTTTGATTGATAGAACTAATCATTCTTTTGTATCATGTAGAATTGTAGAAAGATTGCATGTTGTGCCTTGTAAGTTGAGGGTAAGGTGACAATTAGTATCCTTTTATGAGAGAACATAAATATTGATGATATCTATAGATGAGTGAATTTGTATATTAAAGGGTTAAAATTTAGTATAGACCTTATGCCATTAAAGTTATATGACTTTGACTTGATTTTGGGTATGAATTGGACAAACATACATATGACATAAGTGGATTGTTTTAGCAAAACAGTGACTATCCAGGGAGTAGGAAATAGAAACTTGGTATTTAAATAAGAGAGAAAAGTGCTTTCAAATTGTATGATTTCAATCTTGAGGGTTGAGAGGTTAGTGAGGAAAGGTTGTCCTACTTGGTTAGCTCATGTAATAGAGATAAAAAAAAAGGCAATGTAGACTTGGCTAGTATTTTTGTTGTTAGGAAATTCCACGATTTATTTCTCGAAGAGTTACATAGATTACCTCCACTTCAAGAAACCAAAGTTTTATAAAAAAATTATCCCTAAAATTTACCGAATAGCTTAGTCTTCCTAACATATGGCACCTACAGAGTTGGTTCAACTAAAGGTCCAACTTCAGGAGTTAATAGATAAGGGATTCATTCGGCCAAGTAACTCGCATTGGGGACTCTAGTATTTTTTGTAAAAATAAGGGTGGCACCCTTCAGGTATGCATTGATTATGATAATTGAATAAGGATGGTACCCTTCGACTATGTATTGTCCCTGACAGGGTAGGTTTGTCAGGTCAATCAATCGTAACTAACTATTGTTGTCTCCTAACATCAGTCCTCTAATTTTGATTTCCCTCGGTAGCCCTACGAGGACAATCTTTATTTTGATGACTTGTGTCCCTACAATAATAACAGCCTCTACCCACATGTAGGCTCTTCTTCCATTGATGCCCCTCTCCTCTACAGTTATAGCATCTTTCTGGCATCACAGAATAATCCCCCAAATGTCTTTGCTCACACCGCTGACACAAAAGATACACAAGTCCCCTCTGCTCTATAGACCCCCAAATAGTCATGGCTCTATTTCTAACATGTCATCCCTAGGATCCTGTTCTACAAGGCTATTTGAATCCTAATGACCTACTTCCAAAGGTGACGCTCCTACCTTTCTTCTGAAACTGCCCCGACATCTATGCATTTTCTTTTTTTTAGAAAATGAGGTCTTCTAGATGAAAACCTTAAATCTCTCCTCTTAAACCATGTCGTCTATCCCTCCTCAACAACTGGCTTTAGGGCATCTTTCATCACCCTCTACATACCCTGAGTAGCCCGTACCAAATCTTGTACAAACTGCGTCGTTATCAATATCATTCTCAGCTCTTGTCTTAGTCCATGGAATCTCTCCCATGTGGCGCTTTGAGGGAAGATAGGTGGAGGAAAAAGATGTTAAATCATTAAACCTCCTTTTATACTCCAAAAATGTCATGTCCTTTACCTCAGATCTAAAAACTCCTGTTTGTTTTCCCTTCTATTCTTCCAAGAATAATATTTCTCCTTAAACTACTCCCAGAAATTTCTTTTATCTCAACACCTCTTCTGCTCTGCTCCCGTAATAGTCTCCCACCAAGAGTGAACACTTTCTATCAGTAACTGGGTTGCACAATCTACCCTTGATTCCTCTAGCATCTGTATATGTTCTATAACTCTTTCGACTTTACATAGTCAATTCCCAACAACCTTTGCATTCTCCTCTTTTGAAAAGGTTCTGCAACCCATTTCCCAATACCTTTTACCCATTGTATTATTGTGATTGCCCTCTTTGATTTAGGAGTTACACCAAAAGTACTTTCTGTCGCCACAACCTGCACTATATGTTTCATAAAAGCAGGATCTGAAAATAGGTTTGGTGTAACCATCAACACTGCTGGGGAAGACATGTTGGTTTGCCTCTTGCCTTCAGATGCCTTAGGTAGAGGCACATTTGCCCGTTGAGAAGCAAAATTTTCCTGACGTTTTATTAATTTTCCTCTCTCGAATGAACTAGTACAACAAGTATATAAGAGGTTATATCTACAGTGGAACCCCCTTCGATCTTATTGTCATAATGTAACCTTGACCCCTTTCCTTGTGTAGGGGTTGGGTAAGTCTTAGCTCTCTACCTGATTCGAACCATTTTGCAATACATTTCAAAAATCACATCAAGATTCTAAGTTGGATCAACCTAGCTCTAATACCAAATTGTAACATATTTTTTTATGAGAGACAAAAAAAATCTTATTAATACACATTCGATAAAAAAATGATGTATTATATATATATATAAGGTTTAACCGAAATTTCAACAGGACCTCCCCTGTATTGGAAAATCCTAGATTATCGACATATAACATAACTTTTAATTCAATTTCAATCCAATCATCTTGGATCTATACAATCACAAACATCATCCTCATCACAACCGCAATAAATAAACCATATATTTAACAACAATTAACAATTTGCAGCAGAATCAAGATAAATCTAGTTACATTTAATATAATACGACAAAAGGACTTAATTTTCGTACATTCCTATCTTTGAAAAAATAGTGATCATACATATCAGTTTAGTAACATTTAATTTATACAAAATACTATTAGATACAAAAAGCTAAGAAACAACATATTGACTCTCATGCAGATGATGGATCTGAAGAGAAACTACAAGATAATTCCATAAAACAATTTGGAAAAATAGTATGAAAGTTATTCAACCCATGATATACAATCATACATAATTATAATAACCGGCATAAAATGTATACTAGCCATTTTTTGTGATCCCTTCATTCGGGATGCTAGCATACACTAAAATATGGTAGTCACCGCCATGTTTCGTTCATTAGGTACAGTCTACATTGGTGATACTGCGATACCTAACAATTTTGCACAGAAATCTGACTTCTTTTACACACATGCCTTAAACATTCTTGATGAAAAATCACATTTTTTAAAACTTCCACTAAAGCTTTAACACATTTTCATTAAGAAAAATAAATTAGAAAACATAGGCATTTACCTAACTATTGTGGATGTTCTGCTCATGGTTTCCTGTTGTTGTTGTTGCACTACACTTCGTGGTCCCTCTTGCAATTATAGAAAATTCTCATAAATTATTTTAAGCCAACAATACACTTCATAATAACCACACCAAAACAATCCAATAAGTTTTTAATTCATTATTCTTTACTTTTTATTTTATAACATATGTCAATTAAAATATTATTATAAACACTCATTTTTTAACATAACTTGTTTTTTTTTTCTTTAACGAGTCTAACTTTATCGCTTCACAACCTCCTACTTCTCTTTTATTAAACCCTCAAATCTTCCAGCAGAGGTCGTATTCCAACTTCTACCCAAATTTTTCACTATAACAGGAGTTATAAAACTCTATTTTGTATGAAGTTGATCTCAATGGTAAGCTAAAATACAAGGCTACAATTCTCTTGAAAGGAGGAAAACTCAAGTCAACCCCTAATATTCACGAAATTCATCACAAATGTGGCAAACTTTCTGTCATGCAGAGTCTACCATGTTGAGCCACATTTGATAACCCAAAACTGGAGTTCTAAAATTCAAAATTAAATTAAAATAGTTTTCTTAGATGGTAAACAACCAAAACTACAATTCATAAGAAGGAAATTGATCTTAATTCCCTCATTTTCTCACTCAGATTCTCTCTGAAAGTCAATAGACTAATCAACCTAATTTGTTAACTCATGTTTAATATCATATTCCCCCTTTTTATACATGTTTGGCTGAAAACTTGACATTGGAAACAAGAATTCTCTCATTCTTTTCATGCTTAATCCATTCATTACACAAACATTCACATCCAATGTTATAAGTCGAAGACCAAACTCTAATCAACATATATATATGGGGGCGACAAAGTGTAATTCTATTAAGTTTAAGGGCAGTAATCAATTAGCATTTAATCTAGGGTTTATTCTGCAATTATTTAATTCCATGTCAGCAGTTTTATTTATGTATTAATGGGTAGTTTATTATGTAATGGGGTTAGTGGTTAAGTGGATAGTTAATTACAGGAGCCACATTGTATGTACTATCTATTTAAGTTGAAAAAAAGGAATGAAAGGTATCTATCATTCAACAAAATTGAGATTTCTCAACCGGAGGCCCTGGCTCCTTGAATTGCCAGAATCACTACCAAAATTCCATAATTAAATTTGTCACTAAATTCTTTGGGTGTAACATCCAACACAACATAAGCAATAACTATTTTGCAAAACACATAATATTTTCATTTTAAATACTACCCTCAATGGCCAGTCATGGCCTTTCCTAGGGGGCTCCCCCTTTTCTTTTAATTTGTCTTGCCACTTAGCTTTCATTTAATCTCATTTCATGTCACATTCATCAATTACACACAATTCAACATTTCCCCCCAAAAAGTTTCCAAGAACACTAACCTAAATCTCATAAAAAAAATCATGCAATTTAACAATAAAATCAAGAATTTCTATATGCATATAAGAAACATCATGCCAAGGAAGGTTTAAGATCCTAACTGCTTGTGAAATCACAATTTGCACCTCTCTTTTTCTTCTTGCTACTATCAGCCCCAATACACTTTTTTTTCTTCAATTTGTTCTTCCAATAATACTTCAAATTTGTGTTTTTTATGTTTGATGTTTTGGTAAAACTTAATCTCTCTTTTACTTTGATATTCTTCTTAAATTGAGTAAGAAAAATATCAAAATCTCTATCATTTACTTTCACTCACTCCACTTAACTTAAGAAAAAAAAAGAGGTACTTATACCCTTCAATTTCTCTTATTTGCATTTAAACCTCTATTTTCTTTAAATGTTTTTTTACCTCACATCTCTTCTTATAATTAAATCCTACTCTTTACATTTCTTTCAATTTCACCCTCAATCTATTTTTCTCTTTTAATTTATTTTTTTTATTTTAAATCAACCCAAATTAATTCTAAATTAAAAACTAAAATATCTCAAATATTTCATTCAAATATTATATACAAATTTTCCGAATCTTCATTTTATTTAAATTTGTTTTTAAATTCTTTCATTTTTATTTTTTTATATATTTAATTTATAATTTACACTAATCTTTCAACCAAGATATACATCATAATAATCATTTTTCTACTAGTGTGATTATTATTCTATGTATTTTTCACAGAAAATTATTTGAGAATTTCTTGTAATTTCCTGAGTTCTTAATTTTAACACAATAGTTGGTACTAGTGTGAATTCTTTCCCTCTTTTTTTAAACTGTTTTTTTTCAATCTCAATAGCAATATCAAACAAACCCCTACACAAATAGTACTAAACACTTCTTTCGGGCACTTATAGTTGCACTTTCTTCTTGCCTTGCAATTGTTATGATTATTATTATTTTCGCCGCCAAAAATACTTTTTTTTCTTCATCTAGGTGGGGAATGAATTTTCGTATATAGAACTTTTCAGACAACCAGCCCCATGCACTCGAGTCCTTTCCATAGAAATGATTCATACCCCATGGGCAGGCACTTCAGTTTACGAGCACCATGGTGATTCCCATCCATGACCATCCAGTTACCTGGTCTGCAATTATTTTGTTTCTCAACTTCAACAACAAATAGATAGCATTAAACTGCCAAACAAAATAAAGTCTCACATCAGCCAAAACATGAAATACCTTCCATGCTTCGCACAGCCTTTTCATGCAGAGTTGTTCATTATGATGCCAAGTCAATTTTATACCCAACGTGGTGTAACATTAAACGATAACGGAAACAATGAGTCAAAAATGGAGCCTTCCGATTTCTCTGCTGTCAAAAACTGACCTACCTGTCTACCTAATGGAACCACAACTAATGGATGCAACCTTGCACACACCAGCAGATGTGGTTAACGGAATATCCTTGTAGCAGGCTACCAGGTCACTGTTAGTTTGCAGATCCACCTGTAGTGTCTCCCAGACCTTCTTCTTAGGGTTTAGGACATCATCAGGTTCACCTTCAAACCCTTGAAATGTAACTCTCTCTCCAACAACGGCAGATGGGGGTGGATCAACCAGTTCGACCTACCATACCACCAGCATTGGTAAAATCAAACCAGAAATTAAAAAAACTTTTCTGCAATTAGATGCATGTACTGTTTTTTTTTCATAAGTGCCATAGTTCATATTAAATATCCATTAGTAACGTTGGATGAATTCACACTTGGAAATATGACCTCGGAAAATTGTATAAATGATGCAAAGTCGAATGAAAAGGTCAGTTTACTTACCTTTGTGTGGTCACTATTGGAAGCAGCAAGAACCATAGCCTGTGACTTGATGCCCCTCATGGATGCTGGCTTGAGGTTGCAAAGGACGCAGACCTTACGATCCTGCCGAATGATCAACGCTATGAGCAGCCTAGCAGACTGGGTGGCATTTACTGGACATGAAAGGTACATATTAGGATCTTCGGTTGCAGACACATACCTGCATCTCCTCAAGAGGTATATATTTGACAAGTCCACTAACAACCGTTCTACAATCTCCTTCACCCAAATCGATTTCTTCCACATATAATGAATCAGCATCAGGATGCTTCTGAACTTTCTTAATTAGGCCAACACGGATATCAAGTCTTGTGATGGAGATTTCTGGTTCAACACTGCCCTTTGATTTGGCTTCAGAAGCAGGTTTTTTGGCCTGTTGCTTCCTCCCACCAACAACTGTTACATCAATTTTGGTAAATAATAAGGAAACGAGCTTTCCAACAATTATTCTTAATGGATGCCACTTGTGAGAGATTGCAGGCAGGTGCAAGCAATCAAGTTATTAAGAATTTTTTTCTACCACCATCTATGACTTAGTTGAAATTTTCAACCATCAGAATTAATCAGGTGAGCTCAAGGCTGCATGCAAAATACAACCTGAAGCTTTTTTCTTCAGTTGCTCAGCAAGCTTGGCTGCCTTTTCAGCTTCTTCCCGCTCAAGTCTATCAGCCTGACTTCCAGCAAATCTCCTCCTGTAGTCCTCCACCTCTTCATCTTTCTGTATGAAAATGAAATTACTTAAATTAAAAGTCAGCATCATGCTTCATCCTTCACCCCTATTCCCATCAACATCAAAGCACAAGCAACCACACGCAAACTCATGCAAAATCAAAACCACTCAGATATGAACACCAGTAACTATACGGGGCAAGACATATTATACCAGATCCTTGAACAAGGGCTCTGGAGTCCCAATCTTGTGCCCAGCAGGTAGGATGTCCCAAGGCCTTTTTGCCCTATCCATATCACCTTTCTCATCACAAAGTGAAGCTTGTTCAAGAGGCAAATTAAGCTGCTTGAAGACCTTGTATCCAATTTAAAAAATAAAGGAAAAAAAAAAACTGTCTCAGCACATGAAAACAACGAAAGAAATTCACACAAGTGCTGCTAATAGACAAATTAGGTAGCCAAGTCACCTCAACAGAGAAAGATGGCATGAAAGGTTCCAATAAACATGCAAGAAGATATACAAGACCCAGTGAAGTCTTTATAACTATGGAACAAGAAGGTTGGTCTTCCTTGTAAAGCTTCCAAAATTGGCTTTCCTACAAGGACATGGAATAGAAATCAATTCAGGGCAATCTCCATACAATAGAGATGTAATAAAACACACCTAATCAAGCTTTTGAATCCAAACGATCATAAGCATTCCAGGCTTACTTGAAGATAGGCGTTCCCCTCACTAGAAATGCTCATTGCAGTTTTCAATCCTTGCTTTAACTTAACCTATAAATTTCAAACATCGGTGTCAGAATGGTGCTAGCCACATGTAACTATCCTGCAAAACAATCATTGGCTGATACCTTCTCCATGGCTTCCAGGTACTGCTCCACATATTTACCAACTTCTTCACCCAATTTCTTTGTCAGGGGATGAGAGTCTGCACCTGGAGCATCTGGAATGACAGAACCATATCCCAAACCTGTAGATCAAAATAGTCAGTCACTATGGTCTCAGGATACCATGCCAGTGTTTTGTTACACCAGAAAAATGAATCAAACGTGAATGGTGGGTGATCAAATACAAAAAACACTTCAAGATTTTATGATCCCTTGAGGGCCTAGAGAATTTGTTTAGGACTAACTTGTGTTCCCAATCCTATTTTGGCTTGCATGCTTCTAGAAAAACCGAGTTCAGAAGGGTATTAAGCATCTTAGATGGAGAAATGGCCCTCACACAAAATCCATGAACTATCCTGCTATTTTTTCAAGGATTATCAAAAGAAAATGAAGGAAAAACACATAACTGCTCAATGGTGGTCCGAGTATATCTATTACCCTTAGGAGACAGTTCTTTGGAGAGAACAAAAGGCCACTTCTTAAAGGCATGAAAAAGAGAGGGAAAAACTTTCAAACTCAAATGATAAGTAGTGCAAATATTGATAATTAATATCAAAGAGATGAATAACACTCCTATTAGCAATAGAATTCTACAATTTGTCTCTTCCACCAACATAAAATTGTCTCTGATGCATTCGTCTAGACTTAAATTTAAATGAACATCAAAATATTAAGAAACCTGAATATGGACTTCCACAAAGCTGATATACCTGTAGGTTTAGCAAGAAAGCTCAGAACTCGATTAATAAAGTTGCCCAAGTTATTCAGCAACTCGTTGTTAAGTTTTGTTTGCAAATCAGACCATGTAAATAGTGTGTCAGACACCTAATTAAGACAAACACATCAAAATTAGCATTTTATTATTGCATGCTAAAATATTCAACTGAAGAATGAAAGCATTGTTGGCAACATGAGGATTACCTCAGGCCTATTGGTTAGCAGATAATATCTCCATACTTCAACAGGAATATTCGTATCCTTTGCATCATTTCCAAACACTCCTACACCCTTACTCTTGGAAAACTTCCCTGCATTACCCAACTAAATTAACTTGGAAAACTCAAGTTGGTCAAAAGCAAAAGGCATCATCTTAGTAAGGGATGATTAACCTATCAGTTTTCATTTGAATGCATGAAAATTCACCAAGCATTGCATATTGGCTAAATCTAGTCAATAACACATGGTTGACAAACCTGCTTCATAATTTAAGTATTCGGTTACACTTATTGTCTTCATCATGGTCCACTTTTCACCAGTTCCAATAAGTGTTGATGGAAACATCACCTGAAATGAGAAATGCATACACAATTGAAGAAGTGAAACTTTACATCATTACTACAAGGAAACCATACATAATGAGAGCAAATTTCTTGCTCAACATAAAAGTACAATTAACAACCACAACGAAACATTGTAAGTACAAATATGAATGGAAAGTTCAGATATTGCAGATGTGCCCATCAGATTTCAAGTAAAACCAAACAAAAAAGAGAAAAAATATAACAATCACATCAATTGAGCCCAAAATCACTGAGACATAGCAAGATTCTAACAAAAAGGAAATCTCATTAAACAAATGGAAAATTACAGAAGATTAAAACGCAAATTTTAAAATAATAATAACTTCCATCTGCAGGTCAATAATTCTTAAGGATAGTACACTTACAGTGTGGAATGGTACATTGTCTTTTCCCATAAACTGATAAAGCTCCACATTATCTGGATTCTTCCACCACTTCTCCCAATCACGAGTGTAGCAAGAAGTAATGGACACATATCCAATAGGAGCATCAAACCAAACATAAAACACCTACCAATAACACAATATGAAGTTACAACATAAAAGTCTAACACCATGTTTATGTGCATAATAGTCATGACAAAAAGAAGAAAGAAATGTCAGCAGCAGAAATTTCAGCATGGTTTGAAAAGAAAACCCATGTCTTTGACAGACTTCAAATGGGATAAAATGGAAAGTGATACTTAGCAAGATTTCTAACCTTGTCCTTAAATTCATCAAGTGGAACTGGAACACCCCACTTCAGATCCCTAGTAATGCACCGTTGTTTTAGTCCTTCTTTAAGCCATGCGTTTGTTGTTTGAATGGCATTTTGGCTCCAAGATCCAGCTACTGACATACTCTCGATATAGCTTACTAATTTATCCTTCAGCAGAGGAAGCTCAAGAAACAAGTGATTTGTATCACGGATTCTTGGTGTATTCTTACATTGCTGTTCACATATCAGATCAAAATATATACATAAATACAACATGAAATCACCAGAGTCTAGCAACATTATTGCTACATGTGTGGAAGAGGCACAACTTTTGTGATCCCTTATTTTCTACTTCTTATTTAGAAATTCACCCAGGGGGGGGATGATGGTAGCTAGTGAGGGTTGTGAAACATGTTTGACTCTGAAAGAAGCACTGGAATATTAACCAACCCCATAATTCAACCTAAAATATTCCTTCCTTGAATACCAAAGTCGACTCATATGCAAGATTACTGAGAAGCAGTTAAGTTATCCCAATATCAGAAGGTTCTTGTCCTTTTCCCAGACCAAAGGATACAGTGTGATATGGCCTTTTAGATATTTTCCATAGCACTTCATTATCCAACGCATTTCAGCCCAAAATACCCAAAAACTAAGAGAAAGTAAGATATTTCTATACAATGGTTTTGCTAAAGAAATGAAAGAAAGAAACGCAAGAGAGTGAATCATTCTCTCACCTTGCACCTGGGATTTATTAACTCAGTCGGATTCAAAAGCTTTCCACAATTTTCACACTGATCTCCTCGTGCAGAGTCATAATTACATCCTTCTGTAGGACAATTACCTTCCACAAGCCGATCAGCCAAGAATTTTTCACATGTATCACAGTACAGCTGTATAAAGATAATATGTACATACATTAATCAATTAACACCCAAACAGCAAAACATAGCTCAAGTTTAGACATGGTACCATCACACACAATAACACAAACGAACATACCAGTGAAATAAGGCGTCACTCATTAGACCATACCTGTTTCATTGTATTCTCCGAAAGCCAATTATTATCTAACAATTTCTTAAAAATTGCTTGACAAACTTCAGTTTGCTGCGGACTCGACGTCCGCCCAAATTCATCAAAACTTATATTAAACCATTTATAAACCTCCCTATGAATCGCGTGATACCTAGAAATCCACGACCAAATTGAAACTCACTGTAATAATAATATAAAAATAAAAACTCAGCTAATACATATAAAAAATAAAAGAAGAAGAAGAAAACTACTTGTCACAAATTTGTCTAGGGGTAGAATTCTCCTCCATGGCTTTAGTCTCAGTCGCAGTCCCGTACTCGTCAGTTCCACAAATATAAATCGCATTGTATCCTCGGAGACGACAGTATCTGGCAAACACGTCAGCACTCAGCACGCCTAGCAACCAAAACGGCATCGGAATCAGAAAAATCAAATGCATTCCTTAATCAAACAGCACAAAATCCAAAATTACTTACAGCCGATGATGTTGCCGAGATGAGGAACGTTATTGACATAAGGCAAAGCACTGGTTATCAGTATGTTTCGCTTCCCCGGAATCGGTAGCTTGGGGACCGGCCGATCGAAGTCTCCCATGATTGAGATAGCTTAGCTGCTGGATAGGGTTTTAGAGAGTGCAAATTTGGGTTCTGTGTAGGGCGGGTGAGCGCTCCAAAAGCAAGTTAGCATGGGTAGGGTTTCCAGTCAGTTAGAGATTTGCCCTCGGTTGTTTATGAAAATTACGGATCTGTTAGGGCGTTCTCGTTTAGCTAACGGGTTATGCCAAGAGAAGGGAAAGGTGTGTGAGCTTTCGATTGGGTCTGGAGTGTGGACCTTCTGGGTTTGGATGCTGGAAGTTAGTAACCGTCCGTGGACTGCTGCTGGCCCATATGAGGTTAAAATCACGTGCTTTGCAGTGCACCCAAATGAAGCTGTAACGCGCATGTTCTGATTAAGGTTATTAATTTCTTTTCGATTGTTACTTTGTTTTTTTAATTGCAATGGAATGTGTTGATTTCAAAGTATTTTGTTGTGCTGTTTTATAGTTCTACTGTTTATATATATATAATTAAATATATTAATTTAAATTTTTTTAATTCAAATCCAAAAATAAAACTATTTAGAATTGTGCAATTTAATCTAAAATAGACATAATAAAATAATTTTTTTGAACAAAATTATGAACATGTGTAATATTACAAGAATGTCATCATCAATCTCGCAAGTTCATTACATTCTCTAATTATTCTGAAATTTTAACATAATATATATAAATATGTTAAGAGACTCCTCGTAAAATTTCATCTTAATCTAAAGATCGGATTAAAAGATATGATTGATATTGTAAAATTATTCATTATTTAAAAAAACACTATTTAGCATAAACGAAATGAAACTGGAATGTTCTGGCTGAAATTTGAGCGAAATTTCCAGAACATACTGAAATTTTAAGCGAGGTAAAAACGACGTCGTTTTTAAATTTTTTAACTGATACTAAACGTTTTGACTGTTTCGGCGAAAACGAAATAAAATTATAACATCACTAGTTTTGACAAGTCAGTAACAAAAAATCAACCAAGAAAACAATTTGGAAAATAGTTTTCTTGTTTTCATCCATGCTTTTCTTATTTAATGAAAAGATATATTCCAATGAAAAAAAGTGAAAATATAAATAATATTTCATAACTAAATGCAATAAAAAAATTTATATATATATTATTTCTTTTAACTAGTAGATTAACCTCAGTAAAAAAAAAGGATTTTTGTTTAAATAAAAGTATTATTCATTCACTCGTAAAACACCACGAATTGCCACATTGTTTTTCTCTTTTAAGTTCCGACTCTTAAACCGTCTAAAATTTCCATCTTGATTTTCCTGCCCATATCAATTTCTTTTATTTTATTTTTAATATTATTATTAGTTTTTTATCCAGCTATCAAGGTCTTTTTACATTGCGATAACTAGCCTGACAATAATGTTATAATATCCTTTCTATAAAATTATTATGGCGTAAAAAACATATAATGATATTGGATTATTCTCCATCCTGTAAAAATAATTTGGTTTTATTTCTTATAAAATAATAAAAAAAAGGATTAAATTGACAATGAGATAAAACTACAGGGTTTTTTTCCTTTATTGTTCATAATGTGTCGTTGTTTTTTCAATTGAAACAAATATTTTGGTTTTGGAGCGTTTTGACGCACTGTTTCGAAGTTGTACTGTTTATGTATATATATATATAATTAAATATATTAATTCAAAAAAAATAGTTCAAATTCAAAAATAAAACTATTTAGAATTGTGCAATTTAATCTAAAATAGACATAATAAAATGATTTTTCTGAACAAAATTATGAACATGTATAATATTACAAGAATGTCATCATCAATCTTGCAATGTCATTATATTATCTGATTGCTCTAAAATTTTAACATAATACACACACACATGTCAAAAGACTCCTCATAAAATTTCATCCCAATCTAACAGTCAGATTAAGAGATATGATTGATATTGTAAAATTATTTATTATTTAAAAAAACACTATTTAGCCGAAACGAAATGGACGGATTGAAACCGGAATGTTTCGGCCGGTATTTGGCAAAAAAAATCGGAACGAGCTGAAATTTAAACCAAGATAAACATAACGCTATTTTCTTTTGTTTTATTAACTGATACGAAACATTTCAGCCGAAATAAAATGAGACACACAACTATGGTCCAAATACAAAAAAAGAAGTTTAGGCATACGAACTTTCTTATCTGCATAACAATAAAAAGTATTTTTTCCTCCAGCATTGCAGTGGATTATTCTATCGGGAAAATGAAAAGAGTTTAGCAATAATAACATGCATCTAGAATCCTGTCAAGAATATAATAACCTGTCGGGCAACCGTATAGACTAAATTATCTACATAACAAGAGAGCATTTTGCAACAGCAGGAGTCAAGTTATCTACCTGCATTCTTGTGTTGAAAAACAAATCTAGAAAAATGCTCCAGGAGATGGGAGTTTCAATCTGAATAAAAAAAGGGTATAAAGAATATAATGATAATTTTGCTCCAATATACAAAAAGTGCCATCTCACATTCTACCAGAAGCTTTTGAAACTTGCTTAAGAACACCAGCAATATCGCTAGCTGTTGCATTTCCACTCAAATAAGCAATCAGGGGACTGTTCTTGGGAACAATGTCATCTCGCAGGTCTGTTGTTCTTAGCAACTCTTCTGAACCCTTTGTCACCACGTCTTTCAATATTACTGTCTTATGAGCGCCAGATATCATTTCCTCGTAATCGGTATCTCCATTTTCACCAAGAATCACAAACATATCTGCAACATTCAATCTCCAACGAACGAAAAGGTACCTAATAAGCACACAGAGTTGCAGAAATTAATGTACTTCATTAGAAGAGGAGCAAAAAACTGTTGAAATATAGCCGTTTAGTAATCATCTCATCTAAAACTTTAAACTATCAGGTGAGTTCCCATAATATAATTTATATTATTCTCTAACATACACCCTCAAGGTGAAAGCTCTTTTGAGCTTGAAACTTACACAGACCCACATCACCTTGTGCTTAATTTTTATCAAATAGAATGAGGGTGGTGAGATTCGAACTCGTGACTGTTGGGTCAACAAGACTCTGATACCAGATTAAGGAACCATCTTACCTAAAAGCTTAAGTTATTAGGTGAGACTCTAAAATATGATTTATACTATTCTCTAACAATATATATAGCCGTTTATTACTATAATAGGGAAAATATTTCTGGTAGTTTAAAGTGTATTGTATTTTAGCTAAAATTGTATTGTAATTATTTTCTATATAAACCCCCTACTGTAACAGCAATGTAATTGAATATACTGAAATTAATTGTATTTCGAATTCTTACAGAAAAAAATACATGTACAGGTGCTACAAGGTCAATTCAAGGGTCAATTAGTTAATGCAAATATTGAGAAAGTTTAGCCATTCAGCTCGAGGAACTGAGAAGTTACCAATTCTGCATCAAAATGATATCTTACAGGAAGTACTCAGAATGGCTATCATTGTGTTCCTGAGGTTTTACTATGTGACAGTACCTGAGTGCTTGTGCACGGGATGCAAGGAGAGGAATAATTTGTAATCTTGTCGAGTTCCTGCAATACATTATATGGCACCGGAGACCCCGCATCCTAAGCTTCTGCCTCAAATCATCCACTCTCTTGACCTGCAAAAGAAAACCAGTATGAAAATACACCTACATGCTGAAAGAATAATAATAAGAAACTGCTTCTTAAACTTTCAAAATTTGCATTAAATATCTCAATCACCTTACTGCGATCCTTTACAAAGTATGCAATGCAATGGGGATTGCTCGATTTTTTATCCTTCTCGATGGGGCTGGAAGACTCGTCAGATTGTTTCCCACCTTCAGTTGTATTCATCAGCTTCCAAATGGTTTTTGTCAGGCCATCACAGCCCCAGCGATAGTCTATATGTGCTGCATAATCTGGATCTCGAGCAAGCTTCCCGTCTTCTTCAGTATAAGTTCCAGGGTAATATACTTCACCCCCACTGCTACAAATCAGTGCGTCAAATTCTTTTACTTGAATCTTTGATGATGTCAAGAACTCTGTTGTTTCTGTTAATGACATAGCTGTTGATAGAGCGAGCCCTGCCACTTTCGCAAATAGTGAGTCCGACCGAACAACTTTCATTATATCTTGCACAATCTGAATCATTTTCTTTTCAGGAACCCCATTGCTATCATAGCAGTCTAGAGCTATAACAATCAATCGGCGCCGCCGCCTTAGCATTGGGTGCTTGCTTACAACAGCCTCGTGCTTTCCACCTCCAGAAACTACTGGTCCAGTTTCTGGTTTCTTTATCTTGTTCAGGACCCGCTGTACTTGATCTGACACTGTAGGGTTCCCGGCAGCTGCTGCTGAATAGTCCAGAGATCCATTTAGTGAAGGTTTGTCTCCATCAATGGAGAGTCTAAGGGACATATCCTGCACATCCTTGAGCGAATCGTTGAGAGACGACTCTTCTGCCGCTATCTCATCCTCTGGGGTATCAGTTTGCCATTGCGGGTGCCTCATCCGGCAGGCCGCTACCCTGGTCAAGTAAGTCCGGCAGTGCTCAGGCCACGAGAATAGATGTATATTCTTCCAGCCATTGTTTCTGCAGTCAGACCACAGGTTCTTTTCTGACACCAACTTAAGCAATGCATCAGCAATAGCTTGCTGGTCATGAGGGTCAACAAGCAGACCATTGTTCAATGCCTGCCAACCAAAACAAGAAGTAAGAAACAAAAACACATTTCCATAATCATGTTACTCTAGCATGATTTCCATCCACTTAACATGGAATATAGAATTCCCAACTAATTGGTACTTGTCAATTGTAAATTTTTCATTAACTCTAGCTCCTATGACATGGAATATAAGAGAAATTTTTATTGTATGATAATGGAATGGAGGCCATATTTACCCTATGGATGTCAACTGGTCCACCATTTTTAGTAGCCACCATGGGAAGCCCATGAGCTGCTGCCTGCATCATTTCAAACAAGAGCCAATCAATTACATTCCTCGATGAAGAAAGGCAAGTGATGAAAGAAACTAGAAAAACTAGAACCCACCTCGATCAATGTAAGTCCAAAAGGCTCTACCAATGCTGGATTTATGAAAACGCCCTGCCATGTACGCAATTTATTTAGCCAATAATCATGCAAGAACCGAACAGATGTACTATTTTAAATATTGTCAACAAACCTTTGTTTTCGCAGCAAGGCGATATATTTCTGGAACATCAGCTTGCCTGTGATGCTTTGGATAGGCCACCAGCCCGTAAAGATCATACTTGTCAATCATCTTCAACACTGTCGTCAGCACACTTGCATTTCCACCAGTCATCCCATCTATGTCATCTCTGTTTCCCATAATCAGTGTCTGCATGAGGACATATTAATTTTCGAGTGCTAATATGTCATTGAACAAACAAATTTATTATCTAAGAGTAATTTAACACACAAAGCTCTTACAAGATTGGCAAGCTCTCTTAATGGACGACACTCTCCAAAGGCTTTCAAAAGAGTTGTAATATTCTTCTTTGGATCAGGCCTCGATAAGGCCAAAATCATCGGCTTATGGGGGTTTGTAAGGAACCGCATGACCTGCCAGAGGATGTTAGTGAAAAAATTTCAATTTTTTTATTTTTATTTTTTATTTTAAATTAAATTTTTTGATTTTTTAGATCATTTTGACGTGCTGTTGTCAAAAATGATTTTTTAAAAATAAAAAAAATATCATTTTGATATATTTTTTAACAAAAAGTAATTTCGAAACTCAACTACACTCCCAATACGATGAAACAAGGAAAAGACTAAGGTGACACTCACTTCAGACCATATTGCTGGAATTGCTTTCGGGGAAGAATCATCAACACTGCTAATGAGTGTTGCAAGTTCCCCATCGACCTCAGGAGCTTCTTCTTGAACCACAACACTGCTGAAGTCCATGCCAGGAGGAATAACCTGAAACGAGATTCTGGATCAGTATTTTCTTGGGATGTACAAAAGAATCATTCGTTATGAATCGAGGCTATATTTGTTTACTTTTAGGAATAGGGTAATTGAAAGCTAAGCTAAATTATGTAGGAAACACTTCCTTACCACCATCCTTGGCATGTAACGGCCATGGCAATTGACCCCACGTCTAGCACGAGCACGCAAGACTCTTTCAAGCTTGACGTCAAACCCATCGTAAAGTCCCCATTGCTCATCAATCTCTTGTCTGGTGCTTGTGATTACAAGTTCGGCAGCGTCAAGTGAAAGCTCTTCTCCTTCTATCCTCCTCATTATTTTATATGTTGAATTGATATCCTCTTTCGATTGCCGTCCCTGCTTAAGAAGTTGTTCCAACTTGTTTCGGCCGAGTGAGTGTCCTGTTAAAACCATGGGAACGTTCAAGGCACCCGATAAAAGTGCAGCACTGTCGCCCGCATCAGCATAATGGCCATGAATAACATATGGCCACACAGGCTGCCCCCCTCCAATTTGTTCACCCAAAGCTTTTGACATATTAAGAATGTGACTGAGAGCTCCATCTACAAATTCTTGAATGTAAGGCCAAAGTAGTTCTTTTCTGATATACTTATCGCGTGGACCAAAAGGGATTCTGACAATATATGCTCCACTGCTCTCTCCCACCTCATTGCCACCATCATCTTCAGGACCTGCTGTTAGCATCTCTGTTGGCTCCCCATAACTCCAGTCAACTTCAGCGGAGGAGATCTGGCGTGTAAAAAGATCCACCCTGTACACCCCAGGCATCCTAGCAAGTGCACGAGCAAGTTCCACAACATATTTGACCTGAGATATTGTTTATAAAAGTGCAGGTTACAATGGTATGGAGAGAAACTCTAATATTGTATTTCATTTGTATCAAAATGCAGCACTTACCTGCCCACCAGTGTCAGAATCTCGACCAAGCTCCATGTTGTCTCCTCGGACCAGACCATGTAAACTGTTCACAAAGATGACACAACAATGAACTACATTGGCCAGTCAAAGAAATGAAGAAATAGAGTCTTATTGGTCTTTCAGCATGAATGTAGGTAGACTTAAGAAATTATGAACAGAGAAATAGCAAGCAACTCTGCATGTCAAAAAATAAAAGAAAAACTCAAAGAACAGCAAGTGAACCCTTGTAGGGAATTCCCATTCCTCCATCTCTCTTGTATCTTGGCAGACCATCAAATAGAAAGAACACATTCAATATGGGTACTAATATCTTGTGATATCAGAAGTTATCATTCCTAAGATTATATTTCAATGCACTGTAACAATAAGTTTCTACTTTTTGAAGAGTTGAATGAAAACAAATAAATAGAATTCTTGTGCTGTATATATATCTTAAATTCACAGACTCTGACATGACTAATGTGCCAGAAAGCACCATACCTGATAAGGACAATATAGAGTTTCTTTTCTATTTTATCATCCGACCACACTTCCAAGTTGGAAAGGTTTCTCTGAAACCTTTTCCTTGGTGTTTCGCTCTGCACCAGATCCCCCAAACCATCTCCTTTCTCTCCTTCCGACAAGTCCTCCGACATGTCTTCTGTTGCATCCCGGCGTCCCAGTTCCCGTTCCCATCTTCGATTTGCCGACCGCTGAAGTTCCTCCCACTCCAACTACTCACATCATAAGCATGGCTTTTAGCCTCTAAAATTTTTTTCATATTAAAACACAAACGACATCAATCCCAGACTATTAAGTTGATTAAAAAGGGAACCATGTAACATGAGCTGATGAACCAAAATACGACTGCGTTTAACAAAAATAGAATCATACCATGGTCAAGCATTCAAGAACACACACTAGGAGATGCATACGCACACATTATTTATCCAATCCTCCCATAATTGAGTACTTTTATTATGTACATAACTTTAATGTACAACTTTATCTTTTATAAATAAATATTGCACCGCAGTCCTTGAGAAAATTCTGCCTCATATATGAAAAACAGAACAAAATTAAGCTTCAAATGATGCTTAAACAAATTTCGAAACACAATAATACATGTAATATATACAACAACAAATTATATATATATATATACACACACACAGCAACAAATTATGATGAAACAATAAAAAAAACAAAAAAATCATTTATAATCACAAGACTTTGCACAGTCTTTCTTTTATCTTTTCTCTTATTTGCAAGAAGTTACCCAATTCACCAGACAGAATTATGTCATCGAAAGATAGTGAAAAAGTAACCTGCTTCTTCTTGCGAGTGAGGTGCCAAATACGCCAGCACATGTTTTCGAGCCTGGAGCTGCGTTCCCTGGTGTTGCGTGTGGCAACGACTTTTATCCATGTTCTGTGTAAATCAGTCTCATCAACTCCTGTGACAACCTCTTCGACAAAATACTTTGTCGGATTGAAATCCCCTGTTTCTCTCAGATTCATGCTCGGCGCTGGCTTGTGTTCTTCAATTGCACCTGCCCCGCCTCCACTATCCAATATCGCCTCCAAGTATCCATTTATCCACTCATTTCCTGCCATCGTCACTCCTCTTTCCTCTGCTTCTTCTTACAGTTTTAGCAAGTCCAGAGTCACAAAATATGTTCTCCTGGCAATGATGACAAAAGGGTTTTCTTTTCTTTTCCTTTTCCTTTTCTCACCTCGGTTCAGTGATATCGATCGTTAGTATTCTATAGACAACCAGGAAGCAGAGGGTTTCGATATCAGATTCACGTACAGAAAACAAAAGGGTTTCGATATCAGATTCACGTACAGAAAACTGAATACACACCAGAAAACAAAAGGGTTTCTTCCTTGGTTTCTTAAATGTCTCTTCTACGTGTTTTCTCGATTCAAGAAGAGAAGGGTCATGCAGATTTTTTTTGTTTTGTTTAAATTTTGAGGTGTTCGAGAGGATGGAGACTTATAGCGAAGGGGGGACTGTATGTGTGCGTGACTGTGCGAGCGAGAATTGGAAGAGAGAAAGGAGGAGGGAGAGGGAGGATTGTGTGGAGTGGGGTCCTAACACAGAGGGAGGAGGACACGTGTACAAAGAGAGGTTGAAGTGATGTGAACACCTGTGTGAGACGACGGTGGATGATTGGGAAGTCACCTTTTCCAAGGTTGTCCGCTTCCGAATGCGAGCTTGACGCCCTTGCTCCCTTCCTCGTCAGGTTTCTTTCATATTCGTGGTTTTCCGCTCACTCTCGGAAGTTTATATTAAGAGAAGTGGTTGAATTTATTATTAAAAATATTTTTTGTTTAAAAGTATAATAAAAAAAATTATATGAAAATAATTTAAAATTATTAAAATTAATTAAATAAAAATAAAAATAAAATCATTTTTAAAAAATATAATTACCATTACAATTACTACTAAATGGTGTTTCAATTTCTTCGATCATTCCCCCCCTCATTTTTTAAGGGCCATATCAAGGTTTGAACCACCATAAACACCGAGGTGGTATTTTTCTTTTCTAATACATATGATAGATGCAAAATTGTTGTTTCTATCTCGCAAAATAACACACTACTATTTTATTTTTAAAAAATATATTAGAATATATAATTTTTAAAATATCAACACATTAAAATAATTAAAAAAACATGAAAAAATTAAATAAAAATAAATATAAAGATTCATTTAAAAATACAACACTTTGAAATATAAAAATAATTGTTTGTGAAACATTTAAGTGTTTGTTTGGAAGTGTGACTGATGTTATTTTTGAAAATGTTTTTCTTTCAGAAATGTATTAAAATAATTTTTTAATTTTTAAAAATTATTTTTGACATCAGCACATAAAATGATCTAAAATTATCAAAAAAATAATTTAAAATAAAAAATAAAATTTTTAAATTTTAAAAAATATTTTTAAACGTAATGTCAAACATAAAATTAGATTAATTAGTAAAATCATTTTACAAATAAGAAGTGATAACTACTTTTTTTTGTCTTTTCCACAACCAAATTCCAGCAAATTAGTTCGGATCTTATCATTTTCATTAAATCTTATTTAAGATTACCAATCAAAGTGCATTAGTGTTTGCTATAACTGAATTTCTCAATAATTGAATATTCATAATTATATATTATTAAATAATGAAAACTCACTTATTTATCGTAATTGAATATAACATGCAAAAACCTTACCTTAATTAAAGGGCAACTCCCTCTTGGATTTTTAAATGTCAACATATTAAATGTTGATTTAGTAATGGGGTAGAGTGATTATTATTTTAAGGTGTTTTTCAATTGAAAATATATTAAATTATTATTATTTTTATTTTTAATATTATAACATTATTGAGAAATATTTTTAAAAATTATTAATTTAATATTTTTAAAAAATAAAAATTAATTTAAAAGTAGATTGACCAACAAAAACAAATACTGCTTAGATCAACTTCAAAAAATGTATTAATAAAAATAAATAAATAATTTTAGCTATTCAATACTTGTTTTACATTTTGGGGAGTGCTAAACTAAATGCTAAAAATGTCTTTTCTTCCTAAAAACACTATTCTTATATATCTTTCAAAAAAATCAAAACTAACAAAGTGAGACTAATAAAAAAATTAAATCAATTAAATGCAATTATATAAGAACAATAACATTATTTTTTTAAAAAAATAACAAACTTATTTATTTCAGCACAATTGACTCTTAAAACATAATTTTTTCTATTCAAGTATACATAGTATAATATATATATATATATATATATTATTTAGAAAACTATTTTATCAATTTGGATGTTCATAGATATGTTCTTAGTTTCCAATATTAATTAATATGTCTGTTTTTGTGTTTTATTTAAAAAAAAATATTATATTGTTTTGCTTTTAATTATTATTTTTATATTGTATCGATGTTAAAAATAAATTTTAAAAAATAAAAATATATTTTTAAATAAAAACACTTAAAAAACAATTATTATTAATTAAAAATGAAAAAAATGGTTTCCTTGTCATTATTTGACCTCGATGACCCCAAAAGAATAATCTCTGAAAGTTTGACAAGAATATGTACTTGCGATTGCTTTCTAGTCATTTCGACAAGAATATCTGTAATCAAAGGGAGAGAGAACGAGCCCACACAGCGGGTCCCACTTGCGATTATTTAGAATTGTGATTAAATCTATTTATTTTTTATTAAAATTATTTTTTATCATCTTAATTATCAAAAATTAAATTCTAAAAATAAAAAAAATATTATTTTAATATATTTTAAATAAAAAATATTTTTAAAAAATAATCATTATCAGACCATCAATTACCTTGTAAATTGAAAAAAAATCATTTACATGTCTTCTTTCTTTCTTAAATTCCACCCCACAAATTGGAGTACGGATAAGAGGAATTTAGAGCCTGTTTGGGAGTGCGATTGCGGTTGTTTTTAAAGTATTTATCGTGCCGAAATATATCAAAATGATGTTTTTTTATTTTTTAAAAATCATTTTTGAAATCAGCACATCAAAATGATCTAAAAACACCAAACCATCGGTTTTTAAAATGTAAAAAAATAAAAATCAAATTTCAACCAAAAACCGGTGGGATCGCAATGCCAAACGGGCACTTAACAAAATGCATTTACTTGGTAAGAAACAAAAGTTTTTTCGTATAATCTTCACCAAAAAATGGTGGAAGACACTCTACCTGTACGTATATTCACGAGGTCTTGATGTGGACGAAAACAGCATTAGAAAAATTGAAAAAAAAATAAGAACGTAATTTTAAAAAAATAAAATTATAAAGAAACTTTAATTTTTCATTTTATCGATGAATCAATTTTCAAGTAGTATTCTGAAATATAACTTAAATAACTATATTTATATGAGAAAAAACATCTTAAATAAAATTGCAAAAGTAATAAAAAAGTTTTAAACTAAATAGAAAAAGGTCTTAAATCAACTAAAAAAATATTACAAATTTTGAATAGTAACTTTTAGGTTTTTGAGTTTATCTGGAAATATGATTGGGATTACTTTTGAAAATATTTTTATTTATAAATATATTAAAATAATATTTTTTATTTTTTAAAATTATTTTTTTATATTATAACACGAAAATGATTTAAAAACACCAAATTTTTTAATTAAAAATAAAAAATTTCATTTTTTTCTTAAAAAAACTTTTGAAACGTTTCAAACACCCCTTTATTTGAATGCATTCCCCGTATCAAATGGCTAAAAGTTTCTAGATCTCTAAGCGCCTGTTTGGGAGAGCGGTTGCGGTAGCTTTTCAAAGTGCTTTTCGTGCCGAAATACATCAAAATAATATTTTTTTTATTTTTTAAAAATCATTTTTGATATCAGCACATCAAAATAATATAAACGCACAAAAAAAATTCATTTAAAATGCAAAAAAAAAAAAATGAAATTTGGCAAAAAGCGGGTTGCACCGCCCATCCAAACAGGTGCTAAAATCTCCGAGCAAAATTCATGTTCTATTCAATAGTCGTATCAAAATTTATGTGTTGTAATAAAAAAAAGCATTTTAGAGAATAAGTTTTTATACGCTGATATCAAAAATAATTTTTTTTTAAATAATTATCTTGATACATTTCTGAATGAAATTTTTTTCAAAAACAACCTCGACTAAAATTTCCAAATAGTTACTACATTCAACTTAACAAAATTCATGCATCTTAATTACAAAATCATGGATAATTTTTTATATATAAAAATAAGTAAATACACAAGATTTTTTAAAATAAAATTCTAATAGTTAATAAAAGGCCTAAATTGGCGAGATATCTCCATTCTCAGCATCTGGTTCTGATACCCCGAGCCTATACCGTGAGTTTGATTTTCTCTATATTTCCATATCCCGAGCCTATACCGTGAGTTTTTGGCAGATAAGGCAACAGCAGATCAATTATTAATTGGAGGCACCGCCGAGCATGTGATAGCATCTCCTCGTCTATCTCTCAGCCTGATGCAAAAGTATGTGGCAGCAGAAGCATCATCCCAGCTTCTAGCAACCACAGTCAACCAAACTCTATCTCCGAGCTGTCATCTCTGTCTTAGATATTGATGAAACCTTTTTCACAAAAGCACCTTTCCAAGTTATACACAGGAACTCCATGCATTAATTTATAATTTTGTGTCCATACATGCATGAAAGTGAATACGATAAATTAATTTATATTATTCTCTAATATATTTTCTTGAATGAAAGTTTTTTGGGTTTGAAACTTGTATAGACTCATACTACTTTATGCTTGATTTTTATCAAATAGAATGAAAGTGGTAAGATTTCAAACTCATGATCGTTGGATCAACAAGATTCTGATACCATGTCAAATAATGATCCCATCTAAAAGCTTAAGCTATTAGGTGGGGTTACAAAATATGATTTATATTATTCTCTAACATATTCCCTTAAATAAAAGTCTTTTGGGCTTGAAACTTGTATAGGCTTATACTATCTTGTATTTGATTTTTATCAAATAAAATAAAAACAGTGAGATTCAAACTCGTGATCATTGATGAATAACATGTAAGCCCAATGCTTATAGGATCAAGTAGTTGGCTAGTTCCCTCCCGCTCAATGGACCTTTATGGGTTGATAAATAAACAATTTCCCTCCCTCTGTCTCTCTCTCTCTCGTGTGCAAAAGTCACTTACTCTCTCTCACACACATAAAATTTTCATTCAATTCATCTGTTTTTTATATTTATTTTTTTAGTTTACATTGATTTTTTTTCAATTCAAATTAATACCATTTCTCTTTGATTGTTTTTAATTTGTTCACTTCTGCTTTTAATATAGTACTAATTCTTCTTGTGTTTTTATAATATTTCAAAAGAGATTATTTTAATTTATATTTGATATAAGAATATATATTTGTATGATGTATTTTTTTAAAAAACTCTATTGTTCTTCATGAAAAAAAAATCTCTCATATAAAAAACAAAAACAAATATAAAGTCCAAAGAAAAGTGTGTGGGTATTGATTTAATAATTTAATCAATCTATCTTTGTTTTAGATGAAATATTGATATAATAATTTAATCTTTCAAAACTAATCGATTCATCTATTTTTAAAATTTATTTTATTGTAAATAAATAGCATCTTCCATTTTTCAATTAAAAAAATAGTACAATAAAACATATTCATAATAATGATACATTCATTTACTATATTAAAAATTAATTTAAAACACTATATGCCACGTGTCTTGATTTTTAAAGCTAGTGTACATTAAATTGTAACACATTTTATGAACAATATTTGACTTGAATTTATAACTTAAAATAAAATTATCATTAGTTATTAATAATCTATAATGTGAGAATAATAATATGATAATTGTTTGACATTTTTTTTAATAATTCTATTAGCATATGTTAGATTCATGACCAAACTTTACGATGAATTCTTTCTAAAATTAGTACATTAATTTTTTAAATTAGAATTTTATTGCATTTGTTATAGATGAGATTATAAATAAGGGATATGTTTTGGTAAAAAAGATTGAATAGTCATGAAAAACCAAGAAAAAGAATTAAGTTACAATGAAAAAAACAAGGGCTCAATATTAGTTTTTTCAAAACCAAAAAGATTAATCTAATCATTTTACTAAAAACAAAACAATAAAATAATAATCAATTTAGAATATATGTGGATGTGTGTTAATCTACTATATAAATGCACATTATCAAAAGTTAGTTTAATTTCGCACATGTTGGGTTTCTCAAAACATACACACACAATAAAAATAACAAATTTAAAATTTCTCAAGTGTCCTAAGATCCTATTAAATAATCTAAAGTTGTTTTAGTGTGAAATTTCATGGTTTTCTGAATGTCCAGATATGCTATTATTTCCTTGATTGAAATTTCGTATTCTAGTTGTCTGTTTCATACATACGTTCTGTGATTTATACAAGTATAGATGTATCGAGATCCTAATATATTGCCTTCAGTTGAGCTGAAAATTACATAAGAAAGGAAAGAAATAAAACTGTATAATTTACAATAATTGTGATGGTTGACTACCTATTCTGGTTTTCTATAGTTTTAACATCTTCAAGGTGTGATTGTCATAAACTATAAGTCGTTAAAATATTCCATATATTTAACAGTAATATACATAAACTATCAATCAGAGATCTCCAAAAACCCTTTTTAGAAGAAAAATATAGTAAATCTGTCGTTTATTTTATTACAATTCTTCGAAAGTTGATGCATGTATAGTAATTTGATAATGATTTAGATTTGCATTTGAAGTTCAAGATTGAACGGGATAAGACTGTTTATATAAGAAAGCAAGACAAAATTCCTTTATAAGATGAAAACTATGCAAGTAGCTTCTATGTACTACTGATATTAGGGTTTTTTTTAAGCAGACCATCCACATCTTCTGGGATTAATAAAGGTATCTAGTAGATGATTCAGTAGTAAGAGTTTGAGACTAAAAAATTTATTTCTCTTGTAATCTCAGGCTCGCTCTATAGTTGCTAATATGATAGCTACTAGAGGTTTATATGATCGTTAATTTTAAAACCCATGAGATTAATCGAGATACACGCAAGCTGGTCCGAATATACATATTAATAAAAAAAACTGCAATTTAATTGTAACAGTCATCTAGTAGATGGTTCAGTGGTAAGAGTTCGAGACTAAAAAATTTATTTCCCTTGAAATCTCAGGCTCGCTCTATGGTTGCTAATATGATAGCTACTAAAAGTTTATATGATCGTTAATTTTAAAACCTATGAGATTAATCGAGATGCACGCAAGCTATTTCCGATATACACATTAATAAAAAAACTACAATTTATTTGTAACAGAGAGTCCTTTGAATTTTGAGCAGAGTGAAACCAGTCAAAAGATCAATAGAAAAGGTACCAGTAGCCACTACTTCAAAAATCCTGCTGAAGCTGATAAAAAAATGGGAAAGAAGGATAAACAGTCATCTAAAGCATGCATAAACGGAGGAACTTGCAACAACACTTGAGTAGACTTACAACCAGAGGCGCTATATATATATATATATAGATATATATAGATACAGACACGCCGAGTGGACTGAGCTCCACGCACCGCCCTCTCCTCTCCTTTCTCACCGCAAATCACGAAACCTATTCTTCTCCGCTGCAAATTCTGGTGTCGGGATGCGGGAGCTGGAAGTTATATTTATATGATGCAGGGTTCAAGGAGATAACGAATATTGAATCCTCGAAAGTTGTGATCTAATGATATGTTGACAAGGGTTGGGGGGGATTGGCCGGGTATGCGGTGGCGTGTCACGGACATGACTCAAGTAGTGGAATGTTATGCATAGTTTAGTTTATGCAACTCGATTAATTTCATGAATTTTCTATCAGTTTATATGAAATTTAATTAATTTTATAAATTTTAAAGTTAATAATTATATAAATTTTTAGTAATTATTAAATTAATAATTAAAATAAATCTTTTAATTTCAAGTTATTAGTATTAGAATACCTACTACTAGATGGATGGTTGGTGGTCTCTTCTTTTAGTTTACTGAATTTAAATACAATATCTATCAGTCGGCAGATGGGAGCTTCGATGTTGTTCTTGAGAAAGGAGGATTGGATGCTTCAATGGAGCCAGAGCTAGCTTTAACTTCAACTGTGTGCTTTTTTTTATTACTTGCCTTTGTTTTTTGAATAGAGATGTATCCATTTTTCTTGACATCACTCTCTTATTTTATCTATTTGTGGTGTATAGTGTTTATTTAATATTGTGTTTTAAAAAGTTTTTTTTTTGTTTTTTTTATATAGTTTTAGATCATTTAGATTTATTGATTATTTTTTTAAATAAAATAAAAATATTATTTTAATATATTTTTAAATACAAAATATTTTAAAAAACAACTTTAATAAACACATTTTTAATTGTGGTGTTGGTGAGCATCGTAATACAGTATATCGATATGGACTACATCATTAGGTATTGAAGATATAAAAAAAACAAAAGCAATGTTAAAATTTAGGTCTTGGAATGTTTATTTTTTGAACTCATAAGTTAGAGATTTCCTTACAAAAAGAGATTTACCTTAAACCTTTTAAAAAACCATTAAATAGAAATTTAACCTGGAAAAATAATTAAATAACAATGAAATTTATTTTAGATAGGGTCACTGATGATGATGTGCCCAAGTTATCACTAACCATTAAATTTTCTAGTAACCTTAATACTAAATAGCGATTCTTAAAAATTATAATCATAATTTGATGATTATACCCGCAACCTTTTTGAACCCATATTCCCGGGATGCAGACCAACCGCCTGGGACGTTGTGCGAACCCCTTGATACATGACATGAATGAAGAGTAACAAATTTGGAATTGTCTCTATTTTTGTAATTTTTCACAAAACCTTCACCATGGGAATTATCCATTAGCAACCTTCTTTCACATGAAAACATGGAAGAAATCCACATAGGTATTATCACCTTCAAGCTTGCAATATGGATACAGCACCTAAAAATTCTTCACTCTCTTTAGTTGAATCCTCTAAGATGATCCTTCAAGCCTTTGAAACTATTTAAAAAAGTGGAGTAAAAGAACCCCATACCCCTCTTGGACTAAATTTTCATGCTCACTGTGGAATGCCATCTGATTTGATAGGAATCTATTTGAGAAAAAAAAAACTCTCATTTGATTTTCAAAACATGGTATAGAAAAAAACTTTGGAATTTAAGGCTAGAGTTAGGATTTACAAATTAGAGATGGAATTTTGTGGGTGTTTATGTTATATTAAAATAATAGTTTTTTTTTTAAATATTTTTGATATCAACACATGAAAATAATTTAAAAAACTATTTTTTAATTTAAAATAAAAAAATATATATATTTTTTTTCAAAAACACTTTTGATGGATTGCAAAATTGGTTCACCTCTAATGTGTGGGGTCCGCCAACCATCAAGATATTAAATAAGCCCCAGTTTCTAATTCCCAGTCCAAAACCAGGATTTTTGAAACATTATTTAACTTTGTGTATAGCTTATTTACATATATATAATGACATCATACAAGCCTTAGACGAAGGACCTGAAAGTGGAGAATCCTATAGCAAGGGCTCTGGCATGACAAGCCTGTAGCCATGACACAGAGCAGCTTCCTGTCAGCTCACTCAGAAAATGTAGGCAGGTTTGGATAGAGCTTACAAATGCCAGACGTCCGGGTCGGATGCTTTGGGTTGTCAAGTATGCCAGAGGCTCGGGACTTCAGTAGTGGGAGTATCCACTATTTGATGACGAGATGCATCTTGCCTCAACGGCCAATGTCTTAATAACCCCACGGCATGGATCTCCAAACAGAGCATTCGAAATCGCGATATTACAGCTATTTTTCCCCTGGCAAGCCTGCATGAAAGGAATAGAGATAAAATCGCAGGGACAAACCACCGGAAAGACAATTTGTCATTAAAATGAGAACTCTTCTAGCCCATGCAGGGTACTACTTGCACGTCTAATGGAATTCCCAAAGCTATACAATGAAGAGTGTTTCATATAAAGGGTTCATCTAACACATGCTCTTAGGGAAATTGTTACCCTATTTCTTGTAATTGGAAAATCCAGTGGCCTGAAATTCATGGAAAGATATAGGTGTAAGAGATTTTCTAAATTTTCAACATGACTTTATTGATGAGTGCTTGACAGGCACATTTTAAAATTTCCCCCGCTTATGAATCCGGGCAAAATACCAATCTAAGAAATTTCATTTATTTATACAAGGAAAAATGTTATGTTGTTCACACAAAGAAGAACCTGAAAGTGAACTTCAACCAAAAAAATCAATGGAGAGTGTGAAACATATGTCGTTTGAGTGTTGGCACTCACTGTGTCCTCCTTTTGAACTGTTTAAACTCCTGGACATGCAGTTCTAAGAATTTCATGTTTTATGCCACTCAAGGACAATAGTCAACTAGATTTTTATTTTTTTTTGGAATGTGGGTGTCTAGGCCAACTTATGCGCACCTCGAGTAATCCCGTCGGTCCTGAAGTTAACGACTAGTTAAAACTTCCTGTGGTTTGACTGATATGGAACTCAGACTGATAACCTCTGGAGAGCAAACCCAGGGTCTGACCAGTTGAGTCACACCTCTCAGGGTTAACAGTCAACTAGATGCATAACATTCATGCCAAAGTTTGAAAAATCCAATTTTATACCTTGAATAGAAATATCTACCATAAAGTAGCTGTCATGTGCTTGTGTTTTTCAATACATGTTCTCAGACCCAGAAGAGTTTGACATTTAGAATGAAAAAGATTGGGTTGTGTTGGTATGTTTACCTCAGTGACCACAGAAGAAGAATTGGAGGCATGGCAGTTGCCCCTGGAAAACTTCTGGCAGCTACCTTTAGGCGTTCCATAGCTAGCAAATTCTACTGAGGACATTATATGCCCATCTTGACACTTCAAGTGCATTTCTGGTGTCATATCATTGCGTGATATATTCCAACCAGTTAAATCTGTCTGGGACCACTTCCTGAGAGGTGGATAATGGGATTCTGACACTTGAGCACAAATCACTTTTGCTGACCGTAACTTAACTGAAATCTCAAACGGATTCCCTCCTGTTTCCTCAAACACGACAAGCAGATTATTTGATGCCTCTAACCATGCCCGAGGGACATGATACCTGGACATAAACCAATAACAGCTCATGGCATTAAAACCATGATTTTTCATTGCTATTGTCAAATTGTAGATGCGAAACATGGTAAATAATTTATACATGGGAAGCAACCATAGCTCCATCATGCACACACACAAACTGATACACAAGCATGTCTGAGGAAAAGTTTACCATGTTTGAGTAGGATTGCCACAATTTGTTCTACATTTTCCGGAATTGTAGGCTCCACGATAATCACAACTTCCGCATCCATCTTTTGGAGAAACCATTGTCCAGTATCTTCCTATGTGGTGACCATTGACCCATGCCTGGCCCTTTCCCATGCTTCCCAAATCAAGAGCAACTGGGTCATCCCCGGCTGGTGCATCGAAGAATGTCTTCATGAATTGAGAGAGAGAAATATTTTAGACTAAGAATGCATGACATTACGTAATAAGCATGAGCTGTGTATGTGTGTGTTCCTACCATTGAGGATATTTGTTAATCACTTGTGAATACCAACTTCAACTTAGCTAATTAATATTTACAGTACTGGATAAAATGGGACCAAAAAACAGTTTATTCAATCCTCTAAAAGCAAAATCAGTAAAGAAATTAACTTACAAATGTTCTGCATAATAGATTTCATAGTTGAATACCATAAGATATTAGCCTTACCTTATACCAGGTAAATGTGGATGGAATAGCATCAACTGCCAAATCAAACCATTCAAACTTTTCATTATCGCCTGTGGTGTGAACTTTAAGGAACTCGCCCTTAAGCCCGACCTTTAGAAAAAATAAACAACTTAGTCTTCTACCTTAAGGAGAAAGAAAACATCGTGCACTTTGTTGCCATAACTAAGAGTCAAATCAGATGTGGAGAATAACATAATTGACAGAAAGGAGCAAAAGCCATATATTTTAAAATTTGTGCCACTGCGAGTACCAAGGTCTCTATTTAGTTTTGATGTACTATAGGTAATGCATTAGTGCTTTCCTTTTAGCTTTACATCCATGTATGTTCTGCTGCTTCACATTTCTCCATGAAACTCATTTTAATAGATAAACAAACTCCAAATAGCAAGATATCTGCAATATTATAGTCAAAATACACACAGGATTCTATTTCAGTTAAAAACCAGGCCCCAGCAGTTAGACATGGATCGTATTTTTCTAAGCTCAAGACATAGACAAAAGCAATTGACTTCTGTAACATGTGGACATGCTGAGTGACACTCTATAACCACTCATATTCCATAAGATTTTAGAACTTGATGAACAAACCTACTTCTGCAGGGACAACTTAGCAGACCACAGCCAAAATTTCAGTTGCCTAGTAATCCAAGTAGTTTTAAAATCATACAAATAACAAAAAGTCTGTAAGAAATTTACCAAATACATGTTTTCTTTCATTTCCAAAATAATGCTACAGAATGTCGAACAAAATCATCAAAACATACCTGGTAAGTCCATAATAAGTTTGAGAGGTCCTTATCCCCATTTTTAAATCCAGTAAGCTTGATTTGACCTTTAAAGCCAGCTCCGTCTCTTTCTAAGAAGGCACCGTAATTCTGTATCATCAATTTAAATCACAGGGCAGATTTTATGAAATTAGTAATACAAGATCTTAGGAGACAGGTAACATACAAAACTAGATGTGCAGCTAAAAAACAAGTTAAATAAGATGCTACAAAAGGAACAAAAAACAAATGTCCCAGCTTTTATTCAGAGAAAAAAGGGGGAGAAGTGCTTTTCTCCCACAAAGAACAAAGGAAAGAAACATGGAAATCCCAAAAGGCGATGATAGCATGCAAGAACACATATAGCATGGAATTTCATTAATAAATATCTTTCATTTTGAAATATTTTCCAGCTGAATCTCAAATAATCTCCTTAGTAAGAGCTAATTAAGCTAATTGAACACAAAGTGTGCCCTAGAGGGTTACTTCCTCAAGACTACAACTGTTAAGCACTTCCTTACCTTAGATCTCCTCATACAGCTACGAGTGACATAAATCTAGATTCCTTGTGTTTTTCCAGGGAAATAATCTAACCTATTTTCAGGAAATTAAGAAACAAATGAAATATTTTCTATCTAGAGGTGAGGAACAATGCCTTCATTTCTCTTTTTATTCTTCATGATATAAGCCCTTCCATGTTACTAGAGTCATTCTAGAAGAGCAACCCAAATGCAAAAATCTAATTGTGAGGTAAACTATTTCAGAGATGTCATCAACGTTTCCTGTAATAGTACCAATGAGGCAGGCTAAACCAATAGGCCATAATGCATCTTCAAGAAAACAATTGGTATACATAATCAATAGGAAACAATAACCGAATATTGGCAAGAAGATATATTTTACCTGCAATCCAACTGTCTGAGACAACAACACTAACTCATTGTATCCTTTCTGAAACTGAACTGGCTGCACCACCTTGACCCAATGACCAACCACACTGCCTTAACTTCCACATGATATACCAGCATGAATGTTATAAAATAACAGGGTAAGGAGGTATTGAGAATATAAAATGACAGCAAGCACTATAAGCAGTGACTATGATAGAAAGCAATATTTTTTCTTTTTAATTGAAGCAGCAGTCATAAAAATGATGTAGCAGGCAGGAACCTACAAAATTTCATGAAACATCTCTAATTTGCAAGAAAATATTGCATTCAATGTCGGTGAGAATTTCTGGTAGAATTGACACAAAAGAAATCTAACACCCATGACTTCGCTACAAAGACCACACAAGCTGGAGTCAGTTGCCCTGAAAAAAGTGCAATTTGTTTCACCTTTTCCCAATAACCATGTTATGATTAGGAAAATGTAATGCTGCAGAAAAACTCCCAACAAATCACGGAAAACTATCTTAAATGAATTTCAATCTCTTTCAGCCTATGTTTAACCACTGAATCACCCTTCTCATAAATTAAACAACTAATCAGTGATTTAAAAATGGGTCAAGTAAGAACAGTTTTGATGGGCTATGCATTCTTCCTATGCTATAAATGCATTCTTAACAGTTCCTCGAAAACAAACATCCACTAGTCTATTCAATAAGGACAACTAGGGTTTATTATAGAATCAATTTTACTCTTAGAAAACATTTCCTAGCTGAGTTTGCAGAACTTCACCACTAGGATGAAACAACATAGAACGAACAAAGAAGAAATAAAGCGAGCAAAAGGAAAAAAAAATACAAACATACTCATGATTATGTAGATGGTTGCACTTAAATATGAAGGATAATACAAGACAATACCTGTAAGCTGGCCATTGATAAATACACGTAACACATCACGCATGCTATCTATTGAAACGGCAGGGCTGACTTTATTTTTCTCCCAGAATGCAATGTCATCATCCGAAACATATATTCTGCATTTCACGAGAGCATTTAATTGAGAAGGTATTAATTACATGAAAACTATATAAAAAAAATGAACATATTAAGTACACAAGGTGTTCAATTAACAACCTACGGTGATAGAACTCAAGCATTGAAAGCTCATTCATTAATATTGAGTTCCTTGTGATACTAAATTGATTGAATTCACCTGAATAACTAGATCTAGTTTTTTAAAACAAGTGTACTGACAACACAGTCCAGACACGGTAAATTTATTTTAGATTTCAGCTTGCTAAAGCCTTGTTTTATGTTGTTACTTACAGTAACTGTATTGGACGAATGAAATGCATAGCTCTATTAACACAACAAATTATATCATGTCCAGCATACTACATTTCTTTTTTTTCTACGAAGAATAATACTTTACATCAATATTCAAGACAGAATGATGCACCTTGTGAAATACCACAGATAGTCAGACTCATCCTTTGTCACATTCAAATGCTCCAATACGCCTTTCACAGTAAAATTTTCCTCACTCCACAAACTAATTGGCTCTTTGGCAGTCATCCAGGATGTTGACTGTGGAGAATCTTCATTCCGAACAATGAATCGTGCAGGTACAGAACTGTTCGAAAAAAGAGGCAAAACATACTCTGCAGTCTTGATATGAGTCTGTGCTGCAACCTGATTTAGGGGGGGGGGGGGGGGGGGGGGGGGGCGAATTAGAAGAAGAAACAGCTTCAAACATAAAGTTAAAAACCTAAAATCTTGTAAAGTTGAGTCATATACAATATTCTTACAAAAACATAGAAATGGATGGATGTAGGGGTTTCAGGGTTTTCACACTAATAAATATGGAATTTCTTGGTGTTTGGGGAGGGGAAAGAGTGAGCCAACTGCATCTATCCAGAAGGATGCAATTATCTGTGCAAGTAAACAGCTAACTTGAGAAAGATTTCATTTTTTTTTCATTTTGGAAGTATTTTTTGGGTGAAGCGTTGTACAAGAGAGCTATAACAATATTTGGTTTCAATGGCATTCCTTTGCATAAATTATTCAGATCAAATTTATGATCAAGAACTGTAATCTTCAGATTTTTTATGAGCATGATTTGACTTCAGCATGGAATTGTACGACTTGAGAAAAGAACAAACATTCTCGAGCATAGGAAAGTGTAGATGTGAAGTTACAGGACTAGTGCATTAAAATGTCTGGCTAACATATTACAATCAAATAAAGGCAAAATACATTTATGAGTATCCACACAAGAGTAAATCACATGTAGATTTCAGACAAGTGCCTAATTTCCCAATTGTATGCATTATCCTAAATATAAGAACCAAACCTTGGCAGTGTTGAAGACAGTATTTCTGCAGTCTGGTAATATACTCACTGACCATGGCGGTAAAGTAAATGATTGACCAAGGAATCTCACAGTAGCTGTTTGACGTTCATCTATATTAGCAAGAAATGCGGAGCACCTGCTTTGACTTCCAAACTGAGAGAAATCCATGCCTTGAATGTGAAGATTTCCACCGTACACATGTGCCTGAACAGTTTTTTGTTCAATAAAGCTAAAAAACAATGACTAGACAAAACAAGTAAAACTGCCAGTATAGTAGCGTAGAGATCACACCAAATCACGTGCTCAAAAGAATGATTCAGCAGCTCTATTTATCTAAACACTTTAAGCTTCAATCGGTTGACATGAGTTAAAGAGTTCAAAATATTTTCTGAAAAGCATTTTCTTTATGTTAACATGAATTTGGAGTTGGACAATGCTGGGATTTCAGTAATATATATCATTTCTGGCTTGTAGGATAACTGTTTCGAAATATGTCCTCATGTCGATTTCATCTAATGCATCCCTACACAAAATAGAATCATTCGAAATCCATGCAACATCCATATATTCATGAGATTTCTAAGGGTAAATTGCACCATCCTTCCCTAGGATCTCCTCACCTTCGAAGATATTACATTGACTTGAACATATAACGGCAGGTGCTAGCGGGAATTCTGTGAGAAATGGTGGTGCTTGTTTCATAAGGATCTTTTGGACCAGGTCTAAAAGTAGTGAAGGTGATGATGCTGGTGAAGTCATTACCTGATATTTCTTATGCATACACATATAGTAACATAGACTAGATCACTGACTCATGTTGTGTTACATTGCATATTGGGTCAGATTTTTCTTGAATGAAAAAAAAGTATTCAGATGTTGCTAATATTTTTATTCTAGCAAAAAAAAAATTAATCATGAGGGTTAACTTGATGTACCCTTGTTGACTATGCGGATCTAAAAACAACCAACACAACTCATGAAAGCATGGTTTGACTAAAAAATATTTAAGATATGACTTCGGTTATGAGACTATAATAACCCTGTAGAAAGAAAATCAAAATAAATTATGAAGCTTAATTCTCAATCTATCTAAAAAAGACTTAAAAAAAACCTAATTTAACCTGTCAAACTTATTACCCAGGTCATAAGTGTCAATATATTCTTCTTTCCTTATTTAGTTTTTTATATCCCTTGATTATCTCTCTAAAATATTCATTATTAATGTATATAATCTTGCTGTAATTACTGCTGTGTTACTTCCTATAATAGGTCTAGGATTAAGGGATTTGATCTTCCTTGATGTATATATATATATATTGTAATTCTCTTAATGAAAATGCAGCAAAGATTTCCAGAATTCCTTTCATTATTCTGTCAATAAGACCAAGACAACCTCATGGAAAGCAAATCGAAAAAAAAATATGAATTTTAATCCCCCAATTAGTTCTATGTTGAAAGATGGATTTTAAAAAAAAAAAACCCGACTTTAGGCAATCTTCTAAACTCATGACCTGGGTCATTAGATTAAGACAAACTCATAGGAAAAAAAAAACCTGATTTAACCTACTAAATCCATGACTTTGGTCATCAGATTCAGATAACTCCATAGAAAACAAATAAAAAAATATTATGATACTCAATTCTCAATCAACCTTGTCAGAGCCAATGTTGAACAAAGAAATTTGTAAAACTTTTAATTAAAAAAAGAAACAATGAGCCAAATCAATTTGGGTTAACCTGTGAAGCACTATTCTCGGTTCGTAAAGTTAGGATAACCTAATAGAAACAAATTGAAACAAATCATGAATCTTAATTCCAAATCAAACACAATATTAAATGATGAAATTGGAGGGAGAAAAAAATTGAGTCAATTGGATTAACTTGTCAAACATGCGACCCGGATCGGGAGAAGAGGACAACCCAATAAAAAGCAAATCTAGTATTGAAGGACCCTTGACCTGGGTCATAAGACTGAGATAACCACTTAGAAAAAAAAACAAAAAGAAAACGATTTGATTTAACAGAAATTAAAATATCAAAATTAGCAACCTTAATCATGAGACCAAGATATCTCCATAGAAAAAAAATCAAAACAGATTATGAAACCTAATTTTCAACCAACTCAGTGTTAAATAGTGAAATTGAGGGGAAAAATCAATTAAAAGAACACAAAAATCAACTCGAGTTAACGCATTAAACATCATTCTTAAGCCATGAAAGCAAAACAACATAATAGAAAATAAACAAAACAATAATAAAGTTTAATTCTGAATCAATCCAAAATTAAATGATGAAATAAAAAGAAAAAGTCAATTGGGTTAACCCATCAAACCACGATAACCCACCAAACATGCAAATCGTGTCATGAAAATGTAATAACTTAATAAAAAAAATTAATATTAAAAGATAAAATTACAAAAAAAAAATGATTGATTAAAAATCAAAGAAAAAAAACCCAGCAAAGCACTATCTTTTAGTTTATAGTTAATGAGGTTGGTACAATGGTTGAAGACAGCAATTAGAATACCATCCACTAGACAACTCTGACATGAAGAAGAATCCTGCATTCATGCTTTGAAAACGATTCTAAAAAATGAAAAATCATTAGGTATAAAGGCAGCAATGAAAATAACATCCACCTGACAACTTCAGGTGAAGAGAAATCATGTATTTAGGTTTTTGATAATGATTTTAAATGATGGAAGAATTTCAACTCCCTTTGGTAAGAAGAAAGTGTGTTAATAAGGTTTATTCTGTGATAAAATATTATATACGATGTGTTTAAGAAGACTCATTGATGCCATAAATAAATCCTTGGATTTATTTTTTATTTTATTAATTTCAGAATTTTGTAATTATTTGTCATAAGAACTTAGGTCTATCCCTTTCTATCTTTTTCCTTCAATTGTTTCAGATCAATTGCAAAGGCAATTGAGACCATACAAGAAGAATCAAGACACGTATTCTCCCCAACTTTCTAAATTAGTGCATTTTGAAACCAATGCCCTCAAATCAAAGCAATTGTGGGCATCACAAGTTGCAAACTAAACGAGCTCCATCAGTCATGCCACAACAAGACATATTCATCTTTATTTATTTATTTCACTCAGAAATGGTGTGACCATATCAATCCATGGAAAAAAACCCTAAAACTATTTGTGTGAAATTTGTCATTTTATTAATTTCAGTATTTCGTAATTATTTGTCATAAGAATTTAGGTTTATCCATTTTCTATATTTTTCCTTCAATTGTTTGAGATCAATTGCAAAGGCAATTGAGACCATACCAGAAGAATCAGGACACTTTTTCTCCCCAACTTTCTGAATTAGTACATATTGAAACCAATGCCCTTAAATTAATGCAATTGTGGACATCACAAGTTGCAAACTAAAGGTGCTTCATCAGTCATGCCACAGCAAGACATATTCATCTTTATTCATTTATTTCACTCAGAAATTGTTTGACCATATCAAACCATGGAAATAACAACCTAAAACTATTCATGTGTGAAAAAACAAAGTAAACACAACACAAACCTCCTGTTTTGGTCCCAGTTTTATATACTGAGCTGAGTCTGCAGCAACTAGAGCAGGTTCACAAAGCTTTATGGCAGCATGCAAATCTTTCAAATGCCCCCACTTGGGCTCGCTCAACAAACCTAGAAGAAGAAGAGCAAAATGGGTTCATTAATTTGGAGGTGATAAGAAGATTAATACTTATTGTTTAGTGTGCATGGTGGATTTATATGCAACTAAGGCAAGTTACTAAAGCCTCAGTGAAAAAACAGTTGCCCAATGATTAACTCCGTTCTCTGAATTACTTTCACCTACCATATTCATCAATTGGAGCATCATAGTCATAACTAGTTATATAGAATGGGCCCCCGGAAGTCCGGCCAAAGTTTGTTCCACCAAAATACTGCAGCCAAGCACGAAACTTGTCAAGATGCAGCAGGTGCACATCAATGGGTACAATGATTTCTAATCTTTTAACCGAAACATATAATTGATAGACATCATGATGCCTATAATTGAAGAAACCATGGAAATTACAGGTTAACAACTATTGCTAGGAAAGGACTCCTAGATCATAGATAGCTTTGGCAATTAAGAACTTAGCATTCACTCCCACTCATATATCTTTTTCAGACCCACTGCCAAAGGAAATCAAGTTTGGCCCCTAAATTGAACACTTTTCAACAAATTGCATTCCATAATGGGTTCTCATAGCACTTTTACTGACTTCTACTTTTTGACGCATGTTTTGGTATGTCTAAATTAGCAGTCATTTCGGTAATATACTTTACCATATAATAATTCTGGAAACTCCCTCCACGTTGAAAAAAGCGTGCAACAGCAAAGGCAAGGTCTTCAACAGGCCTGTGAGGCAATCTTCCACCCCAAGTTGTATACCTAGAAAAACCAACCTAAAATGATTAACACTCCCCATGAACTTTAGCAGCATGAATTTACAAAGTGAAGCAGGAAAAAGTAATGGGTTTTGAAATCAAAACAGTCTGCATTAGCAATGATATGAAACACAAACATGCACAAGTTTAGCATGCCTCGAGATATGAAATCAAATTATCTCTGCAAACACCATTTTAGACTACAAATGTGACCCACACCCTCAAAGAGCTGTTATGTGGGGTTTGATTGTGGTGAAAAACAGCATTTATCAAATGTCATCTAAATCATAAATTCCACATCAACACCGCACTGTCCCCACCACCACAAATAAGAATGAAAAAGAGAAACGAACACAAATTTTACTTGGTTATATTTCTTAGTCAAGAACTCTACTCTTTAAAAGAATATAAGCTCTGAAGCCCAGAAAGACACTTAAGGTTACATGCTCCCATTTATGCACAAGTGCAAGGAAATATTTCACTGCAACAAAGGCTGGCCTTCAATTGTGAATCTGTAGCACTGATCTATGTCTTCATATTATTTCTCTGACCATAGGTTTAGCCAGTGTAAATTGCACAACTCAGCCTACCTCAATATTTGATTCCAGTCATACATGTCATGGTATTTATAAATAACCTATCTTCCAAGTCAATAAACAAAAAATATGACATGAAACATATTAATTTCCATATTGTGCTAAACTGAATCGTAAGGCTCAGCCATACCATCCATCCCAATCTTCAGTCCAAAATATTGGTTTCTTAGGGGAATTTGGTTTAAAGCCATCACAATAGTATCCATTGCATGCATCTATCTGCATAAAAGTAAAAAGAAAATATAAGATGACTGGAAATTAACAATTCAAAGTATCTTTGCCTTCAGATTATCAAGTCTCAAACTAGATAAACCAGTTGATTTCAATAATTTTAGATTCTCCTATTCTTGTTTCTCACAAACAAGCTTGAGCATTATTTATATCGCTAAGAAATTTAATTTAAAGAAATTTAAGGGCGTAGTAATCCTTAGGTGATGAGTCCTTACAATGTTTTCTGGAGCGTCAGTTTGCTTGCACATCACCCATGGAACCCCAGCGTCAAGTGCTAAAGCCATTCCAGCAGCCCATGTCATGTATTCCTTCCCTCCCTGGCCAAATGAGTGCTCGATATTTCCATATTCATTTTCAATCTGTCCAAAACTTTTGTAGTTATCACATGTTAATTAAAAAATGATTATAGTTTTTGGGAGCATCGAATGAAGCAGGAACTGGATTTAACATGATTGACCCAATTCCCCAGACTGTATTATGTCTGCTGGAGCTTGTGCCAGTGGTCACAATAAGTTTCATAGCTGGAAATAATGGCTTCCAATTCCTGATAGCCCTCCCCTCAACCACCCACCCAACAATCCCTTCTTCCTCACCTCACATTCATGTTGTGTATCTCTCTCAGTACCTGAGAACACAAATAATGCCCACTAGCAGGAATAGGATATTGAGTGTTTTTGGGATTGTGATAGAGTTGCTTTTCAAAGTATTTTACACTTGGAAATGCATCAAAATAATTTTCTATTATTATTTTTGACATAAGCACTTCAAAACGATCCAAAAATCCAAAACAATAATTTAAAGCTCAAAACAATTCAAAAAAATTGAAATGCGTGGTCCACCCACACAAACAAACACTGCCTTCACCTCATAGGCAATATCCATTTATCATGCCAGATTCTTCATCTAAATGAGATGCAAGATATGTGTGAATTAAAACAGTCCAAGAATGTGATTCTTATAAGCAAAATTGAACCACATAACTTATCCAAAATAGAACAACATTACTCTAAAAGCTAAACAGATTGGACATAGAAACTCAAAATTATATACAACCTGGAACATGATGATTGGACCACCTTGCCAAGATAATAGCATTTCCTCTCTCATCAGATCTACTATCTTTGTAACAAACTTCTGCATCTCTTCCTGTAAATGATAAAGGTATCATCAGCATCAGCATGTTATGCTAACTTCTACAATCTGAAATTCATGACTCAATTTCAACAAGTTTACTGTTAGCATGAGGATATTATTCAAAACCCACCATCTAACAAGATCCTTGCACGAAGTTGTGGTACAAGTGACCCATATATAAGTCCAAATAAATAATAATAACTTTCAAGGGGTTAGGTAGAGGTTAAATAAAAAAAAAGGATGATAAAAAATTAGTGAAGGGTTTAGAAACTGCAAAATAGATGCCTCAAAGATTAGATCAGTAAAGTGGAGACAGTAGAAGTTGAATGAATTATTGGATTATTTGGTGTTGCGTGAGTCAAAAGGCATGTATACATGGGTAAAGGCACAATGGCTGACATAAAAGGTAAAATAATGAAAGGAAAGCACAGGGAAAAAATGTTTGCCCTGCATTTTTATGATGGAGTTTGCTGATATTTTTATGATACCCCTATGGCGAAATGATGCTTGAGAATGCAAAGGGCAAGTAGCAAAGGTAGTACAAGGCTCTATGACAAGGTAGCTGATATTTTTATGATACTCCAATGACATCACCAAATATGCATTACCACTGGAGATCTTAAAATGCTTAAAATATGACAATGAAGGATACATTTAATGCAAGTTTAAGGAGCTATGATATCTCATATTCAGTTTAAAGAAGCAACATAAATCTGCAGTATAGATACTAATAGCTCCAAAGTACCTTAAAAGGAGCATTATCTGTTCTGAAGACTATGCCAGGGACATCTCGTAACCACACTGGGAAGCCCCTGCAATATGTTTGTCAAAGAACAACATAAATCAATTTAAATTTTTAACAAAAATGACCATCCTTAGTATTACACTACTATTTTCTATCCAATAAAATTTTACCCTGATTAAGAGTTCCTACTTTTAGAGCCATTACTACAGTTCCACACTGGCTCAAAACTTTACCTCTCCAGACAACGAAAGTTTCAACAGATAATAACCATATGCTATGCTCTTAAGCTTTAAAAGGAAGGATCCATACCATATATGGACTTAAATGGGTAAATTTTACAATAATAATTCTTTAATTCCATCTAATTGTTCAGCAGTATTGAGGAAATATCCATTCCATCTCTCAATAGCTCGTCACTTCATTTACTCATATTTCCTCTTTTTTTTCTGACAAGAAATAAAATTTTCTATCTTACACACATCAGCACCAATGCAACACCATTATCTCAATGCTTACATATAAAACTTATCAGTACGAACAAATAGATTCACTGATATCATAGGGGAAAATGGCAAAATAAATATACATGCTCTTAAAAGAAGTACGCCTTTTAAGATTTTATGCACTATCTTATCTGCAAAGCATCTAGCAAACGTGGGAATATAAAAAATACTACAAAAATAAAACGAGCATGATAACAGAGGCAAAAGAAAAAAAAAAAGGAAAAGGAAAAGAAAAGAAAAGGCCTTCAAATTATATATATATATATATATATATATATATATATATATATATATATATATATATATATAAAGGAAAGAAGAAAGGTGAGACCCGAAATTCCACTCGGCACAAACATAAGGACCTATGCGAAGATGAAGATAGAGTCCACTTTCTCCCACTAGCTTCACAAACTTTACAAGATCATATCTTCCTTCAAAGTAATACTGACCAAGAAAATAACAACAAAAAAGCGGTTTAGTATCAAGTTTCACACAAAGTGATATAATTACAAACAAATTGGAAACTGTCATAAACAATCAACCAGGCTCACCTGTCCTTTAACTGGCTCATGCCCGCTCCAAAATACGTAAGTTTGAACCACATCTGCTCCACCTTCCTTACTTTTTGCAATCAAATCAGGCCACATCTGATATTACGCGAAATAAACACTCTATAATAATCTGATAACTTGAATAAATAAACCACTAAACAAGAACAAATTAGCTGATACAAAATTAACAAATCACGCATGCATCATCGCACATTTATTTATCACTTTCTCCTGCAACGCACATTTTATTTTTGTTCCTTTTCTCCTTCGACATTAAAAAGAAAAATCTCCAAACTCTCTTATAAAATAGCCTTAAAATTACTTTGATAAATTAAGGCTATTTTAGGTCAGGTAGCATTAAAATAGCCTTAATTTATCACATCAGTGTATAAGTAAGAATTAACCTGGTTGAAACACAGAATTTTGAAGCAACATAGCGAAAGAGAAGAGACAGTTCATGGTATACCTCGGGAGTCGCGCGAGGATAGTGGATTCCGGCGGAGATGAGCATACGACGGTGGCCGTCAATGATGAGAGCACGCTGATCGTAAGTAACATTGAACGGTTCGAAAAAGTTGGAAGATATGAGGGTGAATTGGATAATTAGATGAAAAGAGAGAAATTGAAAGAAGGATATTTTCAGTCTTGAAGGAATCATTTTTTTCAATTTTAATTTTTTGAGAGAAGGAGTGATGAGCAGAGCAGAAGGTTAAGGAAGTTGAAAAATGGAGTGTAGTAGAAAGGAAGCTCTATCCTTTGGACGTGTCTGCTTTGGAGTGTGGGCCAAGGTGACACGTCGGAAAAGACAAGCTAACTAACGATCAGAACAGGAGAGAATCAGATATAGTGACAGCGTATCTATCTCTCCTTTATTGTAATTAATTTAAACTTATAGGAAACGGTTCATAAGAGGTGTCGTGGTGTAGTTGGTTATCACGTCAGTCTAACACACTGAAGGTCTCCGGTTCGAACCCGGGCGACGCCAATTGCTTAATGTGACACAATTTTTACTTTTATTTTTTATTTTTTATTTTAAAATATAAAATTATTAGGGCTTGGTGTATAATTTTAAATTTGTCATTACATGAAAGAACAAAAGAGGTAATGAGAACAGTCTCAGGAATTAATAATAGCATCAATCTAGATTAAGGCATGTTTGGGACAGCTATTGCTGTAGTTTTTCAAAGTGTTTTTCGTGCCAAAATATATCAAAATGATATTTTTTTTATTTTTTAAAAATCATTTTTGACATCAGCACATCAAAATGATCTAAAAACACCAAAACATATTCATTTAAAATGATTTTTTTTTTGAAAATGACGTTTCAAAAGCTGTTCCAAACAGCTTCTAAGAAGTTACATCACAGAACCACCATCTTTGTAAATACAAGATGCTTATGCTTATAATATTAAAAAAAAATATGTTTGTGTATTGAAATTAAATTACATGTAAATGCATTCATCATTGCACCTAAGAATTGAATCGAATAAAATAAACAATAAGAATTTTAGAGTTTAATTTGGACTGAATTTTTAAATAAAATGAACAAAACATTGTCCAATAAAGCTTAAGTTTAACCTCGCAAAACTCAATTCAAATTTATTTGTCAACACAATAATAATAATAATAATAATAATAATAATAATAATAATAATTGATTTGGCTTATTCAATAAAGATCATTTTCTGAACAATAAAGAAAACAATTCATGACAAAATTGACATGCTCAATCCATTATGGAAAACCCATTAGCCCAATTATTCACTAGAACTCGAATCCTTTTTTCAAAACATTTATTTATTTCAAATTAAAACTAAACTACATTACACCATCACTTGTCCACAACAGCAAAAGCTCGAGTGAGAGTGTAGCATAGTAGTTGCTTAAAGAGGGGGGGGGGGGGGGGGGGGGGGGGGAATTCTTAACTTTCTCCTACTTTTCCTTACCCTAACCTCATTAACTAGCCAATTCCAATATATGACCTCATGTATGAACCCAACAACGTTAGTGCTTGTTGTGTCTCTCCTTTAAAATTTCTCTTCTTCTACTCGATTAAAGGATGGTATGGATTGAGTTTGTGAGTGTCTATGGTCGTACTCATCCCGAATATATTTGCCGTGTTGGAAGCAAAATCATCTTTATGGTTTGCTCTAATTAGCTTAGAACCCGTTTGGCACGCCGTGCCGCAAAAATTCAAAAGTTTTTTTTTTATTTTAAATGAATATATTTTAGTGTTTTTATATCATTTTTGATGTACTGATATCAAAAATAATTTTTTTAAAATAAAAAAATATCATTTTGATGTATTTCAGCACGAAAAACACTTTGAAAAGCTATCACAACCGCCCTTCTAAACAGGCCCTAATATGAGAATACCATAGTATTTTGGTTTCCCGTTAATTACTTTCATAGTAAATTTATTTCAGAATTGCCTTTATTGTTTGCTTTAATTAGCTTAATATGAGATTCCTACGATGTCAAATAAAATCATGATATCAAATTGGTATTCAATTTTGTAACAATAAATCCAAATTAATTGTTTCACAAATGATTGAAAATGGAGGAATTGAAATTGAAAATAAAATAAAAAGTTGCACTTTTATTTCTTAAAAAGGAAATACAACGAGGAAATGAGAGAGGAAAAGAAAGAGAAAGAATTGGTCATAAGAGACACTCTCGAGGTGCATCATCTACGCGTGTGACTTCACAGGAAGCTCATTCCGAGAAGATTCCAATGGCATCAAGGAAGGTTGCTATCAAATCTCGAAGGAAGATGCTTGTGTGTTTCAAAGACTGTGATCTTCTAGAAATGCTTGCGTGTGTGTTAAACGTGGTAGAAACTTTCTACTCCTTATAATTTAGTCCCTGATTCTTTAATAATTCTTCAATTTAGTATCAAAATTCATCCCACTCAAGTCTCTTTTGATTTAGCCGTTGATTCTCTGATAACTTCAATTGTCCTAAATTCCATCACACCTGGGGTCTAATGAAGGCCCAATTAGGGAGAGAAGAAGGGGAGGGAAAAGAAAGGTAGATGGCATAACCAAGTTAGCTTATAATGATTTTTGAATTTGATAAATTAACTCGGGTTAATTAGAGAATTTAATATATTATCGTCTCAATATTAAAATAATTTAGTTTCTTGAACTTTTTTAAAATCAAACCATGTTTTTATTGGTCATTTGAGTTATCTTTGAACTACCGAATCAATTTGATCATGTTGTGACAACTCTTCCATGGTTCGATTTGAAGTTTGACCATGATAGAAAATCAAATTAAGAGGTTTTAAGATTAACTTACTAAGGGCAAGTCCAATGGTAAAAGCCATTTTTAAGAGCCAAATCTATAAAATGGCTCTTTGAATAGTGTTTATATGGCTTTTTTGTTGATGTGTGCTCCAATGGTAAAAGCCATTTTAGAGAGCCATTTTTTTTATATTATTTTAAATATAGTGCAATTATTTTGTATGTAGTTTAATTATGCAATTAATTATATAATTAATATGAGTAAGTTATATAATTAAATAATTGTTTTTGAAAAACTCTCAAACAATAAAATTATTTTTTTAATTATATTTAAATTAAAAAAAATGAATTTAAATATAATTAAAAAAAACCCACAATATTTGACATTAAAATACATTCCATTATAAATAATTCAATCAAATTAATTACAAATTGATACCCCTATTTTTTTATGCTAACTATTATTATTATTATAATTAATAATTATTATTATATAATTAATTATTATTATATACACACACACACCCACATAAAAAAACCATAAAAACTCCTCTCATTCTCTCCTGCCATCACCTACACACACAGACACCCAAAGCCCCAGCCACAGCCCCCAAAGCCCCCGAATATATAGCATTATTTAATATTTTGGCTTTCTTATTCGGAGATGCTACAAATAGCATCAGATGGAGTGAAGAGCCATTTTGGCTATCCGGATAACTGCCCCGTTGGAGCTGAAAAAGTTGATAAAAAATGCTAAAAGTACATCTTTTAGCTTTTGGCTCTTCTTTTAGCTGCACGGTTGGACTTGCCCTAAAAGCATCCGCAGCGGCAAGAGGCATATGGAAAGCTAAAAATAAAAAATGTATTGTTTGCCTTTTTTGTTTAGTTTGTGACACTCCAGCGGGAGTGCCAAAAGGGGAGGTAAAAATACCTCCCCCTTCCCGAGCTGCTATTTGTAGCAGCTCGGGACATAGAGCTAAAAAAGGTGGCCCCACCTTGGGGCCACCTTTTATATATATTATAATATATATATATATATATAATGTAATATATATATTAGAAAATAATATAATTATATCAAAAATATTTATTTTTATTTACAAATACCTTAACAAGAGAGTAAAAATTTATATATAAAATTAATAATTATAGTGTTGGAGGGTTTTTTAAAAACAATTATTTAATTATATAACTTACTCCTATTAATCGTATAATCAATGTAATATATATATATATATATTAATATAATTATATCAAAAATATTTATTTTTATTTACAAATACTTTAACAACAAATATATAAAATTAATAACTATATTGTTGGAGGGTTTTTTAAAAGCAATTATTTAATTATATAACTTACTCTTATTAATTGTATAATTAATTGCATGATTAAACTACATACAAAATAATTGTACTATATTTAAAATAATATAAAAATAAATGGCTCTTCAAAATGGCTTTTACCACTGGAGCACACATCAACAAAAATACTATTTTTACACTATTCAAAGTGCCATTTTGGAGATTTGCCTCTCCAAAATGGCACTCCCCACTGGAGATGCTCTAAGGCGGATTTAGTAACATTTTCAAAATAACATTTTCAAAGAGTTCTCATCCTCTTACTATTATTTGTCAAACTTTAAAGAAACATCACTTGTTTTATGACGTTGAGAGCTCAGCCAATTTATTATCTTTGACCTCAAAAAGCTTAGACGCTTCCCATTCTGGGGAAGGAGTGATTCGACAGGGGCTCATGCAAGCATGCAGAGACAAGGCGCCATCAGATCCACATCCTTGTTCCTTTGAGTTCATAGAAGACCATATCTACTATTCCGAACAACCTCCGACCGGTGCTCATCTAGAAAATGAGAGGGTTCAAAGTTCAAACAGGCTCCTGGAAGCACAAAGAACAAGAGGAGGTTGGGTGCCACAACCAAAGATCCTTATCGCATGCCCAAGTTTGTGCAATCAGCCTCGACCCAACAAAAGAAGCTCCGAAGGAAAAAGAAAGGATTTTATACTCATATGTCAACTTACAAAGCAATAAGGACAGGTTGCAATTTCCACAAAAAAAAAAAATCAATGTTTGGAAAAAAACTGATCATCAAAAGGAGATCTCTTTTGATACTGACAAATAAGTGCACGCTTCATCCCTAAAGAGAACTGCTGAATGATAGCAAAAGTAGCGGAAATATCAGAGTACGCCCCCCTGCTTCCTGGATTGAGCTTGGAGAAAACATTCCTGATATCCTCAAATACCTGTTCAGCTGATCTTTGGGCATTAATCTGAGGAAGCAAACCCACATAGTGCAATATTAATAAATCGGATTTACTGAGCAGATTATCCTTCAGAACATAAAAAATAAATCAAGCAAAGGGAAATAAGTTTCAACAGTAATCCAATTCTTTTAATATTTTTAATCTGATAAGTGACTTTGAACGTTCAAAAGCCTCATGATCCAAAAAAGCTAAAAATAGGAAAATCATATTGATTAACCGTTGTAACCAGTAAAACTTCTGCCAACTATACCTTCTGAACCTTCCCTTTTGAGCTGTAGTAGTTGATTACAGGTAGGGTTGATTCTTTAAAAACTTTAAGTCGCTTTTCGATGGTAACAGGGTTATCATCAGCTCTTCCCTGCAAAAGAAAGGAAAAGGAACGATTGAGAGAAGCTTCCATGGTGAATCCAGCAGCAACAAAGAGTATCAGGCTAACCTGGTTCCTATTTAAAAGATGTCTTTTCAACTCCTCTTCGGGGCAATCAAAGAATAGCACAAACTCTGGCTCGACTTTCACCTGCAGGATGAAATGAAATTGCAGCAATATGGATTTATCTAAAATGATAATTAAAATGTAATTTGACGTGGTGAAATTCCAATCTTACAGTGTTCTCAAATGTAGCAAGATTCTCTTCATTACGTGGGAACCCATCAATGATAAATTTCTTGTTCTCACTTTGCTGCATTGCCTGTTGCAGGATCCCCACTGTTACTTCAGAAGGGACAATTTTTCCTTCTAGCTTGAAGTTGCGGATCATATTTCTGTTGCAGCAGTGATAAGAGTAGAATGCTATGAACACCAAATGGTACAGAGAAAGCACACATATACTAAAAGTGCAGTCAAATAGTTTACGGCCAGCAAAGTAATAGTAGTGAAAAGAATGACGATTAAAAAGAAGTGGCAAGGTGATAACAAGTAATGACGGACAAATCTTTAAAGAAAATAAAAATGATAAAATGCAAAAATATGGTAAATGCCAACCCATTTTCAGATCCAGACTTGGTTTCTGCTTCCAGGAGTTCACCAACACAAAGATGTGTAAACCCAAAGTGTTCGACGATTTTGGGACACTGAGTCCCCTTTCCACTAGCTGGACCACCTGCCAAAGTGTGGTCAAAATCATGAAATTAACACAAATGACTGTTTATTTACACAGCAGAAAGACGTCATCAATCATATAGATGTAAGAACAATTTTCCATATTCGACATTAAATCATTGTTAGTTCTTTGTTGCTTCATTCTCTTCCCCATCATTTGTGAAGTAACAATACAGAAAAGAAAAAAATTGTTCGTGATTTTGCTTACAACTGCTGACAAGAATTACCAGAAGACGGCATCCATGAAGACAAAAGGACAAATGGTATTAGTATAATCACCAAAACGAGTTAACAACCGACTCCAACCAAAAAAGCAGGGATAAATGACAGAGGTGTTCGGTTTCCTAGAAGTTTAGTGCAAAATATTTTAATGAACACCACAAGAAGATCATTAAACAACATACCAATGCCTCGTCAAAAAGGCTACTTCTGATTCAAGTCATACAAAACGAAACAAGAGTGACGAGGTGGTAGAATGCTCACCTAAAACAAATACCACAGAGGCTTCATGTGAAAAGTTTTTGCTTGTGTCCTGCCATTCATAGATTCAATATCATCAACATATAACACACCCCAAATTTAGAAACAAGACATTTTTAGTCATCTGAAAACATAAAATCAGCATATTCGTGATAAAGCTTTCTTATGCATATCAACTGAGCTAAAGAAATATCGCCCAAATTTATATTTATAAAAATTCAATCGATACCCAAAATTGGTGCCTAACACGTAGTGATTTAACCATAAAAAGGAAACCCCTCAAGTAAAAAAACTGTCTTTTTATAGATCATGAAGTTCCAGATGCCATTGTTACTACCTTTTGAGTTGGGAATTCACCTGGAGATTCCATCAAACTTGATGAATGCCTGCGATATACAAAAAAGACGCATCAAGAAAGAAAGAACAGTCTTTGAAGCCCTAACACAGAATGGAAAATCATTGCCATATTTAATTGAAAAATTAAACACAAATAATTTTTTTTTAAAATACAGCTAGAGAATAAACAAAACGAAACCTTATTTATTAAAATAAACGAGTAGATTGAGCAATTCCATCAGCTAGAGAGTAGTAGCCATGTAATTTTGACAAATTATTGTAAGAGTAAACAACATTGCAGGAGAGGTATAGAGAGAGATATTGGTAAATAACGTACTGCTCGTCAGTGTTTTTGCGCTTGCGACTAGCTGTAGTGTTTTCTCGTGACAGAGTTTCTCTATCAATAGAAGTACTTTGCCAATGGCTATAGCTTATATATAGGTTCCGTCAGATCTCTCTCTCTCGCCCTATCTTATCGGGTCAAGGCCGCGTCAAGCCATGAATTTTTTTTTCATTTAATTTTATATATATAATATATAAAAATTCAGCTTTTCAACTCACCTAAGAGTTGTTTAGTAGCGGTTATTTTTTAAGAATGCGTTGGTGTTTGCTATACACTAGCTTATTTTATTGAGCTATATTGCGTCCAAACGAATTTCATCTTTTGTTGAGGAGTTTGAAAATTAAGTATACTAGATAGGGTATGATTAATTAAATAGGTAGCTGTATAGATATAAGAAGTTTACAAATCAATTTCATTTGACAAAGAAAAATCTTTTAAAGCTTTAGAGGTAAATCCACTTCTGTAATCACTATGTATTTTTAGAAACTGAATAAAATTGAGTTTACATCATATTGCAAAACAAAGTAACCTAGGTAAAAGTGTTAGATTTACTCTTTATATGATATACCCATATACATCTAGAAAAATCATTAACTATAGACAATAAATAATATTGTTCACATAAAGAGGGTGTGGAATAATAACCCAATATATCATAATAGATTTAAGAAAAATAATGAGACGGTTTGTTAATAATTAAAAGGAAAGGTAAATGAGTTTGCTTATACTTATAACAAACATCACAAATAAAATCAAATGGTAATTTTAAAAATTTAATCTAACAATTTCATAAATAAGATTAGATACTAATTAAAAACCAAAGCTAGCAATCTCATAAATAAGATTAATGGTAATTAAAAATAAAAGCTAGCACTATGCTTCCAATATAAAATAGGAAACATGACCAAAACACATATGACCAAAGGTTTGCAAGTTTATTATTTAATGTTGAACATGCTAAAGAGTTCTTGAAAGAACATTGGTAGACTCTATCTCAAAATTTACCTAAACCAATCACTTTCTTGGTTTTCAGGTTATGAAAAACACAAAAAACAAGAAATAAAATAACAATATTATTCAAGTTTTTGATAATTTTTCCAGCTGATAATATATTTCATGTGAATTTTGAATAGAAAATATTAAAAAATTTCAGATCAGGTAATAAGGTTTTGAAAAACATATATATTTTGAAGAACATGTCTCACTTGTCTAGGCGATAAGGTTTTGAGATTATGGCTAAATACTTCTTACTTGATGGTGCTTTCATATCTATATATATATATATATGCTGTATGTTCATTCCATCTGCTTTTAAAATATCCTACAATGGTTTTGACAATAGCTGCAATGTTTGGAGCACACCACATGAAAGAAGCTTTTTGTTTTTCATCATGAATTACCAAAGAATAAACCTTACTAAGTGATTGAAGAGACTTAAAACTAAGGATTTAATATCTTACAATTATGAAGTTTTCATTCAATGCAATAAAAAATTGATGGATCTTTTTCTCTCTCTCTCCTACTACAATGATCGATGGAGATAATCATAATGTAGCAGTGGAGCTTCCATATCCTAACGAGAGTCATAATGACTCCTTCATTGTAGGATCATTTCTAATGCACAAAAAGAGAAAGAATTAATTCTAATATATCTCCTGGAAAAGCAGAGTAGCATATCACCTTTGTGCAAAGTCATCGTCATTATCAATCGATCATCTTAACTATTCTTCTTACAGAACTTGGAGCTCAGATTGATTCAAGGGGCTAATATCTATGATTTGATGTTATACACATATTTTTCTCTTTAAGAATAGGAATCTAATTTTCAGAATTATGTGGGAATCTCTTATTTCCAATAATAAAACTCCGACTAAATTAGAATTCTAACTCCGTAACATCATTCTGTTAAAATTCCAACATATTGTCCTTGTTAATAGATACTTTACCCCAAACCCTATACATATACACATATTTTTCTTGTTGATGCCCCACCCCAAACCCTATATGTACACAAATACAAGTTCTCTAAAGAATCTCATTTCAAGAAATAAGGACTTTTTTTTATAATTTGGTGGGTATGTAATATATATTTTGGGCTGACTCATGGAAGTTAATATATAATTGTAAAGATGCACTTCTTTTTATTTGGATTATAATTATACCTTATAAAGATGCACTTCTCTTGGAGGTAAGTAGAAAAGGGTATAATGCAATTGCTTTCTTAAGCACACTCCTCTTTGGTCACTTGCACAATGTTTTTCCTAGATATCCACTTAGGCTAGTGCCTTGGGTTGACTCTTCTTAAAAAATGGTAATCAAATACTTATTTATATTAATTAGTTTTTTAATCTATCCTTTCTAATTGTACAACATTATTTAATTAAGAGAGAATGAAGGAGATTAGATCAAAACTTGAAAATATTCATTGACGGAATATAACATAACACATCTATTTTGTTTGACTAATATCATTCTCATCTATATCTTATACTTTTTCAGGCTTCATGGAGCAAAAGAGGTGCATGAATCAAAGTTAAAGTTTGTGAAGAGAAATAGAAGTAAGCATGGATGAAATTAAGTGAAGTTGTAATAAGCGGAAACTTTTGCTTTGGAAAAGGAATTTATATCTTTTGAAGAGTAGTTAAGGGTATAAATAATCGAGGTGCATTTGGATATTTTTATATGTTTTGATAAATATAAAAAGGAAGAAAAAAAAGAAGAGAAGAGAGGAACATAGTTCTTTGAGAGAGAGTAGTAATTAAGGGAGGAAGAGAGGAAGAAGAAAAAAGAAGGATAAAGGAGGAGGAGGAGGAGGAGGAAGTGAAAGTTAGAGTTCTAGGTTTTTAAGGTAAATTATTGATGTTCTTTTATGTTGATTAAGTTTAATTTTAGTGTTTGAATTATTTAAAATATTTAATTGATGTCTTAGGATTTTTGTTTAGCTTAAATCATTTGATATGAGGCATGGAATTTGGAGTTTTTTAGGAAATAGTGATCAATTGGTCGATTGGTTGGACTGATGGTTCTGAATGATCAATTCATCTAATGGTCTTAGTTGACTGGTTCGTTAATTTTGATCAATTGATTGACCTAGTAGTAAAGATTAATTGATTCTTTTTTGTTCGATTAGTTTGAGAGATGTTAAGGATTGATCAAATGGACCTATTTTTACTTTTCTATCTATGTTTTCGTCTCTACAATTAGAATTAAAACCCTTCATTACATAAGAGCTAAAAGAGCTCGGTCTCTCATTACTGTTGCTCAAGACTCATGTGCATTGTGGATGTGCAATTTCACCCGGTGCTTCGCGGGTGCACCTCTGCCTTTTTTTTTTTCGTTTTTTCTACAGTGTATTGGCGAAAAAAGCCCCCCAAAAAGACAAAAAACGCCGCCGGTTTCAGGGGCTCCGAGGTAATTGACCATTTCCGGTCCGGTCCGGCCCGGTTCGTCCGGACGGTTTTTTTTTTTAATATTTCTACAAACAGTGCAGTCACCTTTTTAGCCCTCGAAAAGGACAAAATAACGCACAGGGTGGGAGGGGCGAAACGGTAATTAGCCAATTTTTAATTATTTTTCACTCCGGATTACTGTTTGCACGTCCCATCACGCGCCGTCCATGTCCGCGCCCACGTGTGTTTTGGGCGGCGCGTGACACGTCTTACGGCGTCCAAAAATGAGCAACCAACGTCTAGAACGATGTTTCGCCATGCTCTCTTCCAGATGGGGCGGCGCGTGTATAAATGTAGTTCCCCGGGACGTGTCAATGGTCGTTTGAATTTCCCCCCTCATTTCTCTCTCCTTCTGCGCAAGCTAACGTCAGCGGAGCCGTGTTTTTGGCAAAGTGCATTTCAGTCCCTACACGCCCGAATTTGTTGTTCTGGCCCTTATTGCAATTATATAAGTTTTGATTTCTTTCAATTGCGTCTTTTAATTCAAAATCGTTATAAGATATAGTTTCAGTTCGGTCCTCCTACTTTTTATTTCTGGATTGGCTGTAAATGGCTCAATAAATTCGGTACACAAGTTTCAATTTTTTCAACTTTGTCCTTTGATTTAAATTGATAATAAATGTGGTTTCCATTTCAGCCCTTTGGCTTTTAATTTTTCAATTTAATCCCTTTATATTTGATTTTCATTTCAGCCCTTATACTTTTATTTTTTTATATTTCAAGAATAATCCCTACTTTTGTCCTAGAAGTAAAGATTAATCAATTCTTTTTTGTTTGATTAGTTTGAGAGATGTTAAGGATTGATCAAATGGACCTATTTTTACTTTTATATCTATGTTTTGGTCTCTTCAATTAGAATTAAAACCCTTCATGTTATCTAATTTGAGTTGTTTTAAAGTATTTTTTGTATTTGTTATAGATTCTACTAACATTTCTCCTATCAATCTTCAATAGTCAGATTAAGGGTTTGTTTGGTTGGGTGGTTAAACCTGTTTTTTTTTATCATAAATATTTTTTAAAAAATATTTTTTTATATTTTTATATTATTTTAATGGATTAATAAAAAGATAATTTAATATATATATAAATCACTTTGAAAAATAACATTTTCATTTTTTAAACACCCCTACAAGATACTATATGTGCTTCAAGCTGGCATCGGGTTTCAAACTACAATACAGCTGATAATTTAGTTACAATGCAAGGTTTGCTTAATTTGATTAGCATTAAAAACACTGAAATTTTCTATCCATTTCTACTTCACTATCTCCCTAATTTTTAAATGATATCCTCAAGTAGTTGTTCGATAAGGTGTCCAAGGAATCTGGATTCAATTATTGGGACAACATTAGTACAATTAATTAAATTTATAATGCACCAGACAGAAATGAGAAGTTTATTCTTAAAGTCAAAGGATATTTAATCTTGATTAAATAAACTTTTATTGTTAAATAAAAATAATCTTCATATGTAAATTAAAAGAAAATGATAAGAATTTTTGAACTTAAGAACAAATGTGTCAGCAGGATTTTCATTACCTAGAGACCATTTGTATCCATAAGGTATGTCTGCAAGAAGTTCTGGACACATATAGTTGGGAGTGCCTGCAATTTACAAAAATAACAAGCAGTATTAGTCAGCTGTCAGCATTTGCCAGGAAAGTTCAGATAAAACAAATGATCCTCTTTGTTATGACAGCAGTGGAGGAATTAGCAATGCATAGGAACTCGGCACAATCGGACCAAATCGGCAATTGAACCTTACTGTGGATGCATGATCCTCCTTGTTCAACAATTTTGCAAGTCCAAAGTCACCTGGACAGGTACCGTGAGATAATACAGTTTCTGTGCAATTGAAACAAATATAGCTTGTCACAATGCATGCATAGGATTCCTGTGAAGCATAGGCAGAGAGTGATGATACTATTTTTGGCACTTGGGAGACAATAACCAAACATTACTAAAAGCATTGTCTAAGAAATTTGAAGTATTCTGAAAATTCTATAAATCGAGAAGAAGAGAGAGAGAGAGAAAAGTGTTCATAAGCTTTTCTAAGGAATTTGACATTCAAGGAGAGCCAAAAACTCTTCCATACTCTGAAAAGGATCAAACACTACATTTGAGATACATTCAGTAAGTGAATATTGAGTATGATTTGCGTTAGATAATATGTGATCATGTTTAGACTAGTGATCCAAGTCTCATGAGACATTTCACATGGAAAATAGATTTTGATACGCATATTAATTTTTCCACAATAATTTTCTGACAGTAAAATCTTCATATGTCATGTCAGATTTATGAAACAGGTTTATATGGAAAAAGCATATTCATTCTGTAACAATAACAGCACGAGGAAATATATGAAATATGAGAGCCTAATCACACTTAATAAACAGTTGACTGATCCCTTATTCCTACTGCATAATATTAAGTAAACAATGATCAATTCCAGCCCCTTATACCCTTCCCAAGTATCTTCTTCTTCTTCTCTCTTTTTTATTTCTGTTTCTTAGTAGAGCAAGACAGGATTCAAATTGAGTCCATCAGGCTATCCCTTTCCTTAACTTGTAGGGGAGAGTTCTCTTCTACCGACCCCTCCTTTTGAAGTGCAAACAGAAACAACATAACAACTGAGGAAAATTTAACTGCAAAGAAGATTTGGCAGAGAAACTCCATACCTTTTATTCTCAATTTATGAAGAACAAGAAATGCAGCTCCAAAAGTTCCTCTTCCAATTTGCTCTATAAACCATCCATATTTGATACAATTTCTTTGTTAAGTTGAATTCAGGACCACAACAGAAACATTAACTGTTTGCTGAGCAAAGTAGCACAGTTTCTTTGTTTAGTCTCCATGCCTAACTTCAATGCCGAGCAAAGTAGCAATTATAAGGGATAATTCTTGTGTTCAATTAAAGCCAACCTTACAAAAATTCTAGAAATTCTAGAAGTAAGGTATGCACTTGGGAGGTCTAAGAGCAGTTGGAGATGGAGAGTTAACTTACTATACCAAAAAAACTAAAACTACAATAAACCAATGATTGTCCATATCTCCTTATTATGATCCGAAATAAAAGGTTGTCTGACCAAATAAACTACAGCATAAGATATTGCAACCTTAATTAAATGTAAGACAAACATACCTATAGTACTAGCTGGATAGTCAATGTATACAATGAAATCCACACCTAATATAGGTCTTTAAAATTGTAGCCACTGTGTTGCAACCACGGACTTATATTTTGACAGTTCCCTCAATTTAATACAATTCTTCATAATCACACTCCTTTCCTTTCCCTCCTTTCAATAAATTCATCAATTTCAAATTACAAAATTAATGCACATGCATACCTCAAATCCAAAACTGTCTCTCTTCTGATTTTCTTGCATAGTTAGATAGTTGACAATGCGACAAGCTCTTGTCAATATACTGAGAAATTACAAGCAAATAACCATTTAATGATAGAGAAGTGTGCAATTTAAAAACCAAACAACAAAAGAAATTTAGTTTGCTCCACAACATTTATATCTTGAAATTTCAGTTTTGAGGCTGCTAATGAAATTCTAAAAGTAGGAAGTACACATGGGAGGACTAAGAGTAGTAGGAGGAGAGTCAGGTTTTTACCTTTGTAGGAAATCCGGGATCCCATTAGCCACCATTTTCCTTGCCACTGAGTCCTGGTAAAATTGCAGCAAAGTTGTGATTAGATACATGGCTCTACATTCCTTGAAGATCCTCACCAATATGAACTAGAAGAATGACATTAGACACCCTCTACAAAAAAAAAGAAAAACTACCAAAATGGTAAAACATACAAAACCGATTTATATTTTCCAATTGACGACTAACCTGGCTCTAGCTTTTCAAAAATCAACTCAACTAGCAATATAACCCCTTTAGTCCACGGGTCAAGGGAACTCTAAAAGAAAAACATTAGACAATTAATAAGCCCCTGTTAAATCACTGCTCTGGTAGCTACTCCATGGACTGAACTATCTGCACAGTAACTGGATCATACATAGAGATCTAAAGGCATCAAATATCTTAGTTATGGGTGAGGGAGAGGAACATGGGGTTGTCAAAATTTGCTGATTTTGGACTTGCAAGGATATATCAAGCTCCCTTGAAGCCATTGTCTGATAATGGTGTTGTGGTAACCATTTGGTATCGTGCACCTGAGTTGCTTCTTGGGGCTAAGCACTACACAAGTGCTATTGACATGTGGGCTGTTGGATGCATTTTTGCCGAACTTCTGACTTTGAAGCCACTTTTTCAAGGGGCTGAAGCCAAATCAACACCAAATCCTTTCCAGCTCGATCAACTTGACAACATATTTAAGGTCTTAGGCCATCCTACAGTGGAAAAATGGCCAACACTTTCAAGCCTTCCACATTGGCACAATGACGCGGAGCATATCCAAGGGCACAAGTATGAGAATACTGGGCTACATAGTGTTGTACCTCTCTCTCCAAAAGGTGCTCCATTTGACCTTCTTTCTAAGATGCTAGAATATGATCCTCGAAAGCGTATAACAGCTGCACAAGCTCTAGAGCATGATTATTTTCGAAGTGAACCTCTCCCTGGACGGAATGCCCTGGTTCCCTCTCAACCTGGAGAGAAAGTCATCAATTATCCTACTCGTCCAGTAGATACGATACAGATTTTGAAGGAACGACTAGCCTTCAACCTCCACAGCCAGTATCATCTGGAAATGCGGTTTCTGGAGGCATACCAGGTGCTCATGGAGTTAACAACAGATCTGCACCTCGACCAATGGCTATGGGCATGCTGAGATTGCAAACTCAGGGCATGGCGGCTCATAATCTCGCATCTCAGGCAGGGATGGGTGGTGGAATGAATCCTGGTAACATCCCTATGCCTCGTGGTGTTGCCCAGCTCCATCAGCAGCATCACCTGAGAAGGAAAGACCCACCAGGAGCGGGGAGTGGATACTCTCCCCAACAAAAATCAAGACGCTAGTTAGCAAATGGCATCTAAACAGGCTAATAGTTTTTTTTAGCATCTGTGAAGCCCAACCTTGTTGCTGCGGATGAACGATCCAGTTGAATGCATCCAAGACCACATTGAATTCAAAAAAGTTTTCCACTTGTCATTTATGGGACAATTATTGAAGGCTTCATCGCATCTCTTCAGGACATTCCGAGTTTACACGTTCAAGGTGCAAGATAATCTTGACAGGGGCATGCTGTAAAGGAGAAAGCAGTAGTTGTAATATTCCGAGTTTACACGTTCAAGGTGCAAGAAAATCTTGAGAGGGGCATGCTGATAGGATGTGGCATCACACCACGAATCTTTCTAACAGTAATTATTGGGACAGCTAGATACAAGAACATTGCAAAAATCTTTTTAATTTTGTAACAGCCGCAAGGATGCTATAAGTTTTCATGTGGTTTTTTTTATAAGAATACACATTGACAAAATATTGATTGAAACCAAAGAGGCATTTTCAATTGTTATCTTACCTTAGATTACAAAGCAGAGGAGATTAGATTGCTATAATCATGTCTTCATGTTATTAATATGGCTTAAATGAACTTTGAATACTTTGTCAGAGAAAATGCCTGAAATGAATCACAGAACAAGGTGCAACTGTAAAGTACAAAAGCTAGATTATCAATTCACAGAATTTATGACAATTTTTTTTATCACACTACACAAGTACAAGATGTCGCAACTACTGGTGAGGAAACTTGGAACAGAATTTCGCAACTACTTTACCTGCAAGTTACAGGATTAAAGTGAGCGACAGGGATCTAAATTCTAAACGTTAAGTATGCATTTAGAATTAAAAACCAACCCATATGAGACGAGAATTATTGGAAAAAAAATAGGAATTTTTTTGGCAGAAAATTTTATTCTGTACACCCCCTTCCCCCCCTAAAAGTATTTATGACAATGAAACAATGAAATCAGACTTGGTGCAGATTCAGGAAAAACACATTTTAGTTAAAGCAGTGATTATGTACAGCATTCACGTGTACCTGAAACTTGCAATTCTTACCTCCATGGCCATCATAAACACCAAAGCATGAAGTGGTAGCATCCAAATCGGTTATTGCAGCATGCTGGTAACACAAATAATAATAATCATATAACTAACATATCCATGATGTAAGAGATAAAATAAACTATACAGCACATGCTAGCATGCAAAAGAAGACTACTGCAGCAAAATTCCAGAATACAAACACACAATGAAGTGATATGCCCATACTAAACAAGTTTTTGTGCAATGATCAACTGTTTGTGGAATTGGAGAGCAAGTACTCTTCCACAAAACTTTCTCTTGATACATTTCCAAGAACATTAAAGAAAATCATTTTTTTATGATCATATATTCTTTTTGCACTGATACAGGTAAACAATAGGAAAATTTAAATGAATTCTAGATGATTTGGCACCGAAGAACCCATAACATCACTTTTTTAAGAACCATAATCAGCTACTTCCTCAAACTTTGAAAAATTACATCACATATTGTATTTGCATCCCAGTCAGACAAATTCCTGCCTGGCCAAATTTATTATTAGTAATATCCTGCAATCAAATCTTTAAGACATCCCCACATAATGTCATCAGTTCATTCATATTTTGTAATAATCAATGGGCAATTAAAGGATCAATGTTGGTAACAAGATTTAAAAACTTAGCATATTCACATAAATCAAATGCTGAATCAACTACTCACCGCATCTTCCATGGTTGCACGCCAACCTTTCATAGATGATAAACCATATCTAAGCCTACCATTCCCGCCTTCCTCTGAGAATTTCTCCGTCTTTGGAGAACTGAGGTATATCCCCATCACTATCCAAAATCAAAGAGCAATTATTTACGAGTAAATAAAAACTTAAGAAAAAATTGGAAGACGCATCAATTCCAATCACCTGTGTTGACGGCACTTCTTGCCCTGAAGGGTTTGAGTTGATGCTCTCCATGGCACAGTCAAAGATGGCTTTCCTGAACCTGTTATCTTCCACCTTCTCCAGAAGTTCCTTTAAGACCTCGAAGTCCAGACCCTGAACCACGACCAAGTTCCCAAGAACCTCGCCAAAGTTATTTGGTGCTTTGGGTAAATCAATGCCAATATCATCCAACAAGGAGCCGTAAAGAAGGCAACCGGTTCCAATATCTCTAGCTGTTAGGACCTTTTTAGTGAGCAAGAATTCAAGAAGCTTTATGACAGGTCCCACACATGGCGGGCTCTTCTCCAGTGCAAGGGAAATAGCTTCTTTAGCAACCTCAGATGAAAAGCTGGATCTTTCAACTCCTCCACGCATTGCAGTGCTTCATCTAGAATTTGAACACTGAAATATTCTTCCAGCAGAGAGATGGTTTTTCTGCGAAGATCATCAGGATTTGACCTTGGAGTAAGAGGGAGTGGCTTCTGTGGAGAAGGAATGGCAGGCACAGCAGGAGCAACAGGCTGAGGAGTTTGACCTATAAGTTCATCTCTTGTATCAAAACCAGGTTGGGAGGGAGTGCCACCACCCTGCAATAAGGTTGTTTTCCCATCTAAAACACCAGCACGTCCTTGAGGTAAAAGTCTTGTATTAAGAGAAGGTGCTTTGTTGATCAAGGAAGAGGCTTAAATGAATTTGAATACTTTGTCAGAGAAAATGCCTGAAATGAATCGCAATACAAGTCCGATTATCAATTCACAGAACTTATTCACACGACACAAGTACAGGATGTCTTCTTGCAAATGCCCAAAATCATATAGATATACAAATATGATTTCAGTTCATCAAAAATTATCATTGCAGTTTCACCTTAATGTACCATGTTACATTTCTCTGAAATTATAAATTTAGTTAGTTTTACTTCTCCATCATTAGTAGTAAGGCAAATAAAAAATAGTAAAATTTCCAGATTATATTTTCCCTAAGATCAAATACAACCATATAATATAAAAGACCCTCAAGCAGTATACTTGCTGTTGATGACTATCAATTATAATGATTGATACCTGAATGCAACATACTCTTCATAACATCAAGACCCTTAAGCAGTTTCTCATTCTCATGATTCCTACTCTGTATCTCAACATCTAAAGCTATAATAACAACTCAGCAGGAAATCACTAAAATAACTCAAGAATATGAGTAAACTAATTATTTTCAGTTCGTATAACTACCCCTCAATAAATGGCTTAAGAAATATGAGAAGACAAAATAAAAAGGAAAAGAAATCCACCAACACACTTCAAGACCACAAATCAAGTAGTCAAACCAAAAATGATGAACTACTTAAAATCTTACTGCATGATCAAGAAAATGACAAAAAGACAAATCTAAAGACAATCTCACACAACACACCCGAAGTGAGACATCACGTTCACAAACAGCAACATTGTTTGTATTCTGCATATTTTTAAATGCAGAGCTGGAGGTTGGCATGCTACAAGGACATGATAATCACACCATTACGCATGCATATGTTATAAAGCTAAGCCTCATTCAATGATGATTCTGTACAACATTGTGAAATCTTCTAAGAACCATTTTAGGATGGATGTTGAATACACTCGCCAATTTTCACTGAGAAAATGTTAATAGGTAATTCCAAGTCCATACAAACTTAATTCAAATATAAGACTAATGGAGTTCCCAACATATCCTACGCATATGATCTACTTTTTCTAAAACCATTAGGAGATACTAATGGAGTTCCCAACATATCCTACGCATATGATCTACTTTTTCTAAAACCATTAGGAGATACTAATGGAGTTCCCAACATATCCTACGCATATGATCTACTTTTTCTAAAACCATTAGGAGATACTAAGGAGTTCCCAACATATCCTAAGCATATGATCTACTTTTTCTAAAACAATAAGGAGATACTTGATAGAAATTCAAAAACACTAGGAAGGAAAGCTTGTGAGAGAAGCACAAACTCCAAAAAAAGATAGAAAGAAAGAATGGTCAATACTAGCCCTCTAATGTTCCACTCCCTAACATGTTGGCAGCAAGATGGATCAAATCCAAACTCTTCCACAACAGTCAATGACATAAGCTAAATATATTTAGCCATCAGAAAATGAGGGTGGAGAATTACACCAGATCATACTAAACCACTTTGGCAACATTATTACATCAGCACCTTACTGCTCACTTCAAATACTCTTCTAGAGGGGGAGAGAAAAAACTCTTATAGTAATAAAATCAAGTAACCTGAAAAATGCTTTCATCACAGAAGTTCCTATATCTCCTGCTGCATATGCTTCATTCTTGAGAACCTGTTGGTGAAGAAATTTGGAGCAGAATTTCGCAACTACTTTACCTGCAAGTTACAGGATTGAAGTGAGCCACAGGGATCTAAATTCTAAAAGTCAAGTATACTAACATACTGACCTAAGTACAAGCAGAGCAAAACAAGGATGCATTTAGAATTTAAAACCAACCCATATGAGACGAGCATTATTGATAGGAATTTTTTGGCAAAAATTTTATTCTGTACACCCCCCCAGCCATTGTTTACTGGACACACATTATCATTAGCAGATCACAAACTCAAAACAAGTCTGAAAAAAGAATAATACTAAGATTTCAAGTGGTAAGAGCCTAATCTTCTGTTCACTGGAGTTGAACATTGCTGCTATTACTTTGACTTTGTTCATGTAAGGGCATAACCAGAGATCAGCCAAAAAGACAATGAAATCAGACTTGGTGCAGATTCAGGAAAAACACATTTTAGTTAAAGCAGGGATTATGTACAGCATTCACGTGTACCTGAAACTTGCAATTCTTACCTCCATGGCCATCATAAACACCAAAGCATGAAGTGGTAGCATCCAAATCGGTTATTGCAGCATGCTTGTAACACAAATAATAATAATCATATAACTAACGTCATATCCATGATGTAAGAGATAAAATAGACTATACAGCACATGCTAGCATGCAAAAGAAGACCACTGCAGCAATATTCCAGAATACAAACACAGAATAAAGACACCTTATAAATGAAGTAAGTACTCTTCCACAAAACTTTCTCTTGATACATTTCCAAGAACATTAAAGAAAATAAATTTTTTATGATCATATATTCTTTTTGCACTGATACAGGTAAACAATAGGAAAATTTAAATGAATTCTAGATGATTGGCACCGAACTTTTTTAAGAACCATAATCAGCTACTTCCTCAAACTTTGAAAAATTACATCACATATTGTATTTGCATCCCAGTCAGACAAATTCCTGCCTGGCCAAATTTATCATTAGTATTATCCTGTAATCAAATCTTTAAGACATCCCCACATAATGTCAGCAGTTTATTCATATTTTGTAATAATCAATGGGCAATTAAAGGATCAATGTTGGTAACAAGATTTAAAAACTTAGCATATTCACATAAATCAAATGCTGAATCAACTACTCACCGCATCTTCCATGGTTGCACGCCAACCTTGCATAGATGATAAACCATATCTAAGCCTACCGTTCCCGCCTTCCTCTGAGAATTTCTCCGTCTTTTGAGAACAGAGGTATATCCCCATCACTATCCAAAATCAAAGAGCAATTATTTACGAGTAAATAAAAACATAAGAAAAAATTGGAAGACGCATCAATTCCAACCACCTGTGTTTCCAGCACTTCTTGCCCTGAAGGGTTTGAGTTGATGCTATAATGTAAAGACTAATTGAAAAGCTAAGGCAAGGCTCTAGTTTTCAAATATGATATCTAAGAGTAAATTGGAGTTTGGAATTGAAAATCCATTCCAAGATTAAAAATCTTCAAGTTCTTATAATTCTTGACATCAAGAATGAGTTTCTTATTGGCAGAATGTAGATTAAGCAATCTAGGCTTGGAAAGTGCAGGTCCAAGTGCAATCTCATATATCTAAGCCTCCTTTTAAATGAAAAAAAATTGGATCGCAGTAATGAAAACTGAACCTCCATATCAATTCAGATTCTTTCAAAGTTTCCGAAGCTTGAGAGAAGTACCAAGACCTTCTAAATCGGTCACTCGAAACTCTTTTACATTTCATAATCTAATACGAAGGAAATACATGATACCTCTTGGAATCTGATTATATTGGGATGCTTCAATGACCTGTGGTTCATAAGCTCTCTCTGAACATGTTCATCAATCTGCAAAAACCAAACAGACCCAATAAAAGAAAAGGCACAACAATTGATAGAATTTGAAACAATCAAAGATATGCTGTCTTTGTGAGAATAAAAGATACCTGAATGTCCCCGTCCCAGCATTCAAGATCACTAACAACGTTTTCTTTCATAGTTTCAGAAGAAGCATCATACGATTTGGGCTTCGGAAGATGGAAAGTTTTCTTTCTTATTTTTCTTAATTCATCGCAAAACCTTCATTTATACGGAGTCTTTCTGTCCGTGAGAGGAGAGGAAAGAAAATTTCAAATTATTTTCGACCGTTGTAACAACGCAACGCAGCGTTTTGTTAATTCGGCTTTTACAGGCTTTGGGCTTAAGAAATTAAGGTCAGCATTTTTATTTTTAAATAAGTAGCATTGTCATTGTTACTGACTGCTATTTTTAAATAGTTATATTTTTTATTTTTTTTATTTTTAAATAGTTATATTTTTTTTATTTTTAAATGGTTTCTTAAAATATTTTAATTTTAAAAAATATTAAATTAATATTTTTATTATTTCGAAGTATTGATGTTAAAGTATATAAATATAAAATTTTTATATTATTATATTAATAATAGAAAAGTTATTTGGATATATACGCTTAGTATATCAAGATCTGACACGAGCTATGTTAATAAAAATATATTATTATTAGTTTGAGAAAATTTTCATTTAGAATCAAGAAGATTATTGTGTTTTTTTATAAAAAAAATATATTATTATATATTGAAACTAATAAAGAAAAAAGATGAAGATGAATATGTGGAAGGGATATAGATTAAAGTTCTAGATTCATTTTCAAATAAAAGGATTCAGTATGATATTAGATAGGTGATTCACGTTTTGTTGTAAGTTCGGTGAATTGTTTTCTAATATATATATACATATTTATGTATATATAATGTTAAGGTGATGCGTGTGTTTTTTTTTAAAAAAAAAGAGATCTATGTAATTGATTAAACTTGTTATGATAAGCATGATTACTTTAATGATATGATTATTAAAAAGGACATCACCAACAAATGAAAAAAGTAAACAATGATTTAATGCAAAAAAACAAACACATTTCAGTATGCAGGAAATCTATCTTTTTAATATTCTTAAAAGGTCCCTATGATTTTACTTGTTAGCAAATAAATAATTAAATGAGAATGGGATGATCGCATGGAAAGCAAAATAAAAAAAATATGAACCTTTATTCTTCCAAAACAAAATATTGAATGATAAAACTAATATATATATATATATAAATGACTCGAGTCTATTCGACCCAACAAGCGAAATTTTTGACCTTGTTGTGAAATTAGAATGACTCCATGGAAACCTTACTGAATAAAATAATAAAACTTAATTCTCAAATGAACCAAGTGTTAAGGTGATAAATTGTAACGTCCCTTCTCTACGAAACAAACAAGTAATCTTATTGATACACAATCACCAAGAAAAGAAGATTCAATTAATTGTTTTTACACATATATATATATAAAATTCACTCAAATTTCTATCGAAATTTCGGCAGAACCTCTTGTACTAATAGATCCCAAGTTTTCGACATATAACATAACTTTTAATTCAATGATGACCCAATCATCCTAGGTTTTCAAAACCTTAAACATCATACACATTCGCCAAGAAAAGAAGATGTAATTAATTGTTTTTACATATATATATATATAATATTTAAATATATAAAGTTTTCACTAATATTCTATCAAAATTTCGGCAAAACCTCCTCTGTACTGGAAGATCCCAAGTTTTTGACATAAAATGTAATCTTTAATTCAATGTTGACCAAATCATCCCGGGTCTACAAAACCTTAAACATCATCCTTGTCATAACCCAATTTCTGGGTTACTCCCCAAAATCCATCCAAAAATAACAAAAATAAAATAAAAGGGGCTGGCATGGGTAGAAAAATCAATGTGCAAATTTTGGTTCTTTTCAAGAGTCCAATCGTATCTCTTTGGTTCCAAAAATACAGATTTAAGGCAAAAATAATTTATCGCTGGATGAATCTGTGTAAAAACTAAGTTAAACGACATAATTATATGGGTTGATTCGATTTAATCATCGACAAATTTAAAGTTTAATTATGATCAGGAATTAATTTAAGGTCCAATTGAAGGATTTAATTAAGTGCAATGACTTAATTATACTTTAAATTGGTCAAATTAATTTTATTAAAGGCTTAGTCAATGAGAAATCAACTTCTTGAATTTAATTCGGGCTCAATTGATGAGAATGGAATTTTCGGAGACCGATTTGAATTTTTAAGTCAATTATGCGAAATCAGGGGCCAAATTGAACGAATTGAGAATCTAACGGTCAATTGAGAGTTAAATTGCGCAAATCGGAAACCAGGGACCCAAATAAAAAGGCGCACAAAGCTAAGGATGCTCTTGAAATTCTGATGGGGGTACAATTGCATAAAATTAAAAGTTTAAAACCAATTGGGGATGCAATTAGAACAATTGCAAATTAAAGGACCAAATTGCAATTTCTCAAAAGCCAAATTTGCATGTTCCTGCACTGTTCCGACACCTGAACAGTGCAGGAACACGGTGTTGCATCCTTCTGCCCTCTGCAAATGCAGAGGCAGCAACCTCATGCAATGTGCATGAGGAGTGCCCCGGTCCCCTATAAATAGAGGGGGAAAGGAAAACAGAGAAGAAAAAGGGAGGAGAATCACAAAAAAAAGAAGAAAAAAATCAAAGGTGAAAGAGGAGGCGAGAAAGATTTACGTAGAAAAGGGGTAGAAAACGAAGCAGAGAGGAGACTGAACAGAGAGGAAAGAAAACAAAAAAAACAGGGGGGTTTACAGAGGAAAACTGGAGGGAAAAAGAGGAAGTTTGAGAGAATTTACAGAGATTTTCAACAACCCAAAACAAGCAAAAACAAACGTGAGAATCACACCATTTTCCCAAGCAACAGCTCTCTCTCCTTTTCCCGGTCTATAACCCACACTCTCTCTCCCCGACCGTGCTCTCTCTCTCCAAAACCCAGTCAGGCCGGCCACTCTCTCTCCTCTAGTAACGGTTGGCCGACCACCCTCATCACCATTGGAAGCTCCCCTCGACGCTAGAAACTAAACCACACTCTCAGGAGAAGGCAGCAGCAGCAGCACCCGTTGCAGCGACGTTACCCATCACCTTCCGACGACCACTTCGGCCACCACAGGCCTCCATTTACGACGCCATCACGACAGGAATAATCATCTCGGCCTCCTCTACCCAAAGGTACTAGTAGGTACACCTTTCGTCACAGTCTAAAAATCGACTGTTCATCATCGTCTTCCCCGTGCGTGCGAGCAGCGGGACGCAATTTGCGTCCCCCTGTTCACACGGGCCGGCCGGTAAGCGGGCCGGGCTTCATGCCCGACCCGCTTGTTTAAAGATATCTGGGCTTCCAGCTTGTGAGGACTGGAAGCCCAGCCCAAACACTTTGGTTTCCAGCCCATGATGGCTGGAAGCCCAGCCATACCCTTCTAGGCTTCTAGCCCGTGAGGGCTGGAAGCCCAGCCCACTGTGGCTGACAGCCCAGCCCAGAAAAAAAAATTAAAAATTAAAAAATAAAATTGACAAAAAAAAAGTATTTTTATTTTTTACTACTATTATTATTACAAAAAAAATCAAAAATATAAAAATGTATTTGTTTTTTGTGCATATGGCCAAATTCCATGATTTTTCCATATATATTTTTCGTAAAAATTATGTTGTATCTTTCTCATATTTTGAAACAAAAATTGGATATCGTAACCGGTTTATGATTATCAGTTGGAATTTGGCCAAAATATCAAAAATAATTATAAATATTTTTGTTTCATCTATCAGGGTGTAAATTTACATTGTAAAGTACACCCGCGGATAAATTTTTTTACTATGATGTAAAATTACATTGTAAAGTACACCCGTAGATAAAAAAAAAGATTTTTACTACGTGGTAAAATTACATTGTAAAGTACATCCGTGGATAAAAAAAAACTTATAACTGCGGTGTAAAATTACTTTGTAAAGTACAACCGCAAACACAAAAACTGTTTTATTTGAAAATGCAGTGTAAATATTTTAAATTAGAAAAACAATCAAATAACAATGCAGCTTACCTTAGGTAGGGTGCACTGGGGGTGATGCGTCTTCCCCTTGCACAACAAGTCCCCTTACCCAAGACTCTCGCAGACCAATAGGTTTTCTAGTGACCGTAATACTAGGTGGCGACTCCTAATAATTATAGTCGTAAATTTTACGGCTATAAACAAACCCCCTTTTCACCGCGCGCCGTTGTCTCCCCGAAACCCAGGGGTGATGACGGGGCGCGAAGCGCGTAGAAAAATCATCGTCGCGACAGATGGTGACTCCACTGGGGACATAGCTGGACTAAGCTTTGTTTGTTTGATTGTTTATTCCTTGGTTTATTTTTAACACGTATTTTTACTGCTTTAGCATACAATTTTAATTTCAGTCAATGCATATCATCGGGTTTGAATTAAGTCATCATGCATTTTAATTTCATGAATAAACCCAGATTCAAGTTAGGTGGGGATTAGCGGTCTGCCTCATGACTTTCAGTCGGGGTTCAGATTCGTGAAACGTCCAACTATGAACTGAGTGTTTACTTGATAATGGCGGTCATACTGTGCCCCAACCATTTCTGGTAAACCCCTACACCACCTTCACGTGAGGCGGTCACTGGGCAGTTCATAGACCTTTTGAGACCAGATAGAAAGCTTATCCCTCATGTAATGACATACTTGTCTTTAGGTGCAAGCTCTCCAATAATTCACTTGATGTGCATGTACATACATTTGCATCCACATGCATCCATCACTGTGCATAACATATCATCAACAGGTCAAAATATAGGTCCCCAAAGAGATCCTACCACTAGACTCCAACAGAGAAATATGGAGGACGAAGAGCGTGCACATCGCGATGCTCATTTTCAAGAAGAATTGGATTCTCTGAAAGCTAGTGGCTAGTCTTACCAGCTTACTCGAGCAAGCACTGGGAAATGCCTCTGGCGAGGGTCCTTCAACTAGACCCACAGCGGCTACTCAAACACAAGGAACGAACCACCAAGAAGAGGTGACAGGAGTTCAGGATCCGCAACAAAACCCAACTTTCATACAATCAGCGGTGCCGACACCTACACCAACCCCCATAGTTATAGAAGCATCAGAGGGTATCGACCAAGATAAGATGGCAACGCTGGAAGCCAGGATAAGGATCATCGAAGGGGTAAATTTACATGACCCAGTACAAGCTGCAGATATGTGTCTAGTCCCGAATGTTGTAATACCGAAGAAATTTTGTGTCCGTGAATTTATCAAATACACCGGGATACAATGCCCTATCACTCACCTAAAATCATACTGTAACAAAATGGCAGAAGTAGTGCATGATGAAAAACTACTGATGCATTTTTTCCAAGACAGTTTGAGTGGGGCAACCTTGAATTGGTACATAAGACTAGACAACACCAGGATCCGTAGCTGGAAAAATCTAGTAGATGCTTTCATCAAGCAATACAAGTACAACATGGACATTGCTCTTGACAGAACAAGTTTGTCCAAGTTGGAGAAGAAGGACAGAGAAAGCATAAGGGAATATGCTCAAAGATGGAGAGATCTCGCTGCACAGGTACATCCTCCGCTTCTAGATAAAGAGATGGTGACATTATTCGCCAACACGCTAAGAGCGTCCTATTACGAACATGTGATGGGCAGTTCAGCACAACAATTCATGGATGCTGTAGCCGTGGCAGAGCGAATAGAGCAAGGAATCAAAAGTGGTAGAATATCTGCACCTGTGGAGAAAAAGGGCTTTGAAGGCAAAAGAAAAGATGTCGAGCATTTTGAAGACAACTATAAGGGTAGGAACAACCAATTCCAAAACTATCATAACCCTTCATCTGAAATTGCCAACATCAATCTTCAAGTCAAAGATCCACCTAAAAACTTCCCAAAAAGAAATTACCAGAAAACCCAAGAATAGCTACCTCCGCTACCATTGCCTTTGAATGAGATGTATCATAAGTTGGTAAGCATTAAGCAAGTAGCTCCTGAACCTCAGGCACCTTTGCAACCATCTTACCCTGATTGGTACAAACCCGATCTCACCTGCGAATATCATGCTGGAGCTGCAGGGCATAACATTCACACTTGTGGCGCTTTCAAGAAGAAGCTCATGCAATTGATTAAACCAAGGTGGATAACATTCGATGAAAATCCAGGTCCTGCGCCCAATTAAACTTCACAGAAATGGGGTACCAAGTGTTCACACAGTTAAAGTGACATCTACAAAGCTTTTGAAAACGGGGTGTGCCAGTATTAGAAGATGAAGTCTGCTTCCATGATTTCCTTTTGTTTCGGTCATGTCTGCACATTATGCTCATGTTTTAACTTGTCGGCAATGTTGCTCGTAACGCCGCAAGACTTTTCTTGTTAAGCAAGCATTTCTCTTCAATGATAATGTATTTTCTTGTGTTTATGATGCGTTCTTATAACACTAGTATACCTTATATCCTTTCATCTAAATTTTTGGCAAATCAAAGTCTAGTACGAAAATGAATGCCAATTTGATTTTTGTTTAACAAATGTGTTCTGGGAATGCAAAGGATTTCATTGAAAGGTGATCTCATACCACCAAAACCCACATAATAAAGCTAAACTCTTAGCTAAAAAATAATCCAAAAAAAATCGCATGGAAAAGCAAAGCTTATCGATTCAGATTGCATGTTTTGAAATGAGGAAAGGCCATCTTTGATATGCCTTCACAAAGTCTAAATATCCATTGCAGTCCCTATTTGAGCTTAATAATTATTTCTTGATAATTAACCTTGACTAGGATCACACCCTACACTGGGGGGCAAGTGTAAAAAAAAAATGTATTTTTGAAAATGCAGTGTAAAAATTTGAACTTACAAAAACAATCAAACAACAATGCAGCTTACCTTAGGTAGGGTGCACTGGGGGTGATGCGTCTTCCCCTTGCACAACAATGTTGACATATTATGTCATACTTATATGCTTTATATATTTTGATGATAACAATAAAAAGAAAATGGACTAATAATATGCTTGGATGAGATTAAGTTATAAACAGGTATTATACAAAGAATACATCAACAAGCATAATGGATTACACGAAGAAATCATTCCAGGAAGTCCAAGATGCAAGCAAGTGAAGACTTAGAATAAGTTTTCATTTTAGTGCTTTATGTAAATCTCAATTACTAACTTGATAGCACAAATTAAAATGAACTCACACACTTCACATTGCATGCATTAAAAGGGTTTGATGATTATAGGTTTAAGTCATAATCAATCGATTCAAGAAATTCAGAAAAGATAATTTGTCAAAATAGGGTTTCTGCATGAACCGGTCGACCGCTTGGGTTACCAAGTGAACCGGTCGACCACTTGGAAGACAAATTGCCGAACCAAGCGGGAATTGTAATCTTGTTACTTGGACTAGTAAGAGAATACAATACTCAAGTACGGGTTGGTACTTGAGCTATGGATGTAGGCTTGCCGAACCACGTTAAAAACCGAGTTAGCAATCTCTCTCTCTTATCTCTTTACTTTAAAGTACTTAATTATATTGTTGGTTATTGTTTTACTTTAAAGTAATTAATGTTAAAATTGCATTAATTGTTGTATTTACACCTAATCCCCCCCCTTAGGTGCATAGCTGCCTTAATCCTTAAACGACAAACAAGTTCCCTTACCCAAGACTCTCGCAGAGCAATAGGTTCCTAGTAACCTTAATACTAGGTGGCGACTCCTAATAATTATAGTCATAAATTTTACGGCTATAAAACAAACCCCCTTTTCACCGTGCGCCGTTGTCTCCCCCGAAACCCAGGGGTGATGACGGGGCGCGAAGCGCGTAGAAAAATCGTCGTCGCGACAGATGGCGACTCCTAATAATTATAGTCGTAAATTTTACGGCTATAAACAACCCCGCATTTCACCGCGCACCGTTGTCTCCCCCGAATCAAGGGGTGATGGCGAGGCGTGAAGCGCGTAGAAAAATCGCCGTCGCGACAATCCTCATCACAACCATACTAAATAAACCATACATTTAACAACAATCAACAATTTGCATTAGAGTTAATATAAATCCAGTCACATTTAATAGAATAGGACAAAACGAGTTAATTTTCTTACATTCCAATTTTTCCAAAAATAGTGATCATACATATCAGTTTACCAACATTTAATTTATATAAAATATTACTTGATACAAAAAAAACTAAGAAACAACAGCTTACTCCTGACATGAAGATCTCTTCACCTGAACCTGCAGTGGCGTGCCTGTACTTTTAAGATGATGGAACAGTGCAGTCAAGTCTGCAGGTTTCGAGTGATTTGACATAAGTGAAAATCTAATTTGGTACCTCAATTTGTAATTGCTCTAATTGAGCTCAAGAACTTGATTTGTCATCGTTTAAGCCCTTAATTAATTGGATGTGACCAATTTAAAGTATAATTAAGTCTTTGCACTTAATTAAATCCTTCAATTGGAACTTAAATTAATTCCCAATCATAATAACACTTTAAATTGGCGGACGATTAAATCGAATCGGCCCATAAAAATATAATTATGCGTTTCAACTTAATTTTTATGTAGATTTACCCATTAATAAATTATTTTAGCTTTGAATCTGCATTTTCTCATTTTTGGGCACAAAAGAGGTACAATTTGCCTCCTGAAAACGTCTAAAATTTCCAAATTGATTTTTCTACCATCACCAACCCCTTTTATTTTATTTTTGTTGTTTTGGGTATATTGTTTGGAATAACCCAAAAATTGGGTTATGACACTAATTAATTAGTAGCCCTCTTAGTTTAGTGGTGCGATGGACTCATGCGCCAATAGTTATACGCCCCATGTTTTTTTTCTAGCGACGCGTGTGGCATAGTGCAGTTATGAAAAAATCCATCCGGCATCTCATTGAATTCATCGCTCTGTCCTCTTCTCATGGTGGTGCGCATGACGTCCCAAAGTTGCTAGATTTGTGACAGTGATCAGTTGATATTTTTTTCCCTTTTCTCTCAACTGCAGACTAAATTACATAAAAGTCCCCTTTGTTTATGGTGTTTTCATTTCAATCCTTGATCTTTTGATTGTTTGGTCTGGTCCTTATTTCTGTAATATAAGTTTTGATTTATTTTAATTTTGTCCTTCAATTGAAATTGATTATATATTTTAGTTTTATTTTGGTCCTTATTCTTTTAATTTTGGGATTGATTTTAAATCCCTTAATATTTTCAAGAAGTTTGGATTTTTTTCAATTTTATCCTTCGATTGAAATTAATCATATATTTTGTTTTCATTTCGGTTCTTATACTTTGACTTTTTGATTTATTTTAGTTCCTTTATTTTTTATATATATTTCATATTTTTGTCCATTTTTATATGTATATAGTCTTAGTTTTTATTTTTATTTATTTTTATTTTTGGTTAGGTTGTATGTTTTTTTAATGTAGTCCTTAAATTTTAATTTGTTTTTGTAATCATTTGAAAATTGATATTTCTTATTTTTTCCTTGTGTTTTTTTTTATTCTTCAAGTCAAATGATTTTTTAAGCAAATAATATTTTTTTGTCATTTATTTTAAAAAATAACTTTTGCGGTCTTTTTATGTAAGATATTTTAGATCTAATATCACATAAAAAAATACTAAGGCAAACGTAGACAAAACGGGTGGAAAAAATGGGCCAAATTATCTATAGTGAAAAAATATACGAGCGACTTGCCATGCGCTTCGCTGTAGCCACATCAAAAATTTTAACATGTAAAAAATTATTAATTGTCCTAGATTTTTTTTATGATGCTATATATCTAATAGAACCTTGTGATTATTTAGTTTTTTATATATTCATTTTATTATGGATAAGGCGTTTAAAATAATGATAATGATTATTTAAAGGTATTTTTTATTAAAAATAGGTGAGGCTAATTATATATTTTGATATATGTTTAATATTATCGGCTTAAAATATATATAAAAATAAACTAAGTTTTTTTGATAAATTCTCAAAATAAATTAATCTCAGTGTTCTGAAATATTTTTAATATAATAATATGAAGAATAAATCTTAAAAAATAAAATAAAAATTGAATTTTATTCTATAACAATAATGACGGTGACAACGATAGTATTACCAATAATAATTAGAATATTATTTATTTACAGTTATGGTTATGATGACACTATAGTAATTGTGATAATTTAACAATCATGATAATAACAATCTAATAATTCATCAGTCGATGTTGTTTTTGTTAAAAATTGACTTTTGCAGCTATTTTATGTATGATATTTCAAATCTAATATCACGTAAACAGAAAATATACAAAGCCACACGTAGACAAAACGGGTGGAAAAATTGGGCCAAATTATCTACAATGAAAAAATATACATGTCACTTGCCATGCACTTCGCTACAACCAGAATGAAATTTTTTAACATGTACGAAAAAAGTTAATGGTCCTAGATTTTTTATGATGCTATACATCTAAGCGAAATAATCAGCCTACAAACCTTTTGATTATTTAGTTTTTTATATATTCATTTTATTATAAATAAGGTGTTTAAAATAATAATAAAGGTATTTTTTCTTAAAAATAATTATATATTTTGATATTTGTTTAATATTAACACCTTAAGTGTAAAGAAAAAGCTAAAAGCCCACAACAAAAAAAATTAAGATAGGAACAAAAAAAAGGTGTAAATATGTCAAATGTAGAGTGATAATTATTTCAAGTGTAAAGAATAAAAAATAATAAGGAAAGACTAAATAAAAATATTATAAAAAATAAATATAAGAAAACAAATGGTGACAAATAGGCCAAGTGTAGAATGATAAAAGAAATGTCAAGTATAGAGAGAGAAAAAATATATATTTTCTAAGAAAAAAAATAAAAAAATATAAAAAGGGGTGGGAGCAATAAAATCCTAGCAAACCTCCAAAACTTAATCTAATCTCTAAAACTTTAACTTGTGAAACTGTGACCTTTAGTTTAATAAAAGATCACAAAATCATAGGGTTGAAAATGAAAAGTGTCATGACCCGATTCCTGGATTCATGATCGGCACACAGACGTGGTCCTCCGGGATTGTTCCATACCTATGTGATTCCAAACTTAAATACGAACTAATCTTTTAAATAAACTAATCATAGTTCAACGCAATGTTAATAAAAAAAATAACCTTATAAAATAATTTGATTGTTTTGATAGAGGAGTTAAATACATACTGTTATAATTGTAGAAGACTAAGAACAAGTCCAACCGGTGTGCCATCTGAAGAGGCAAAAATAAAAAATATTTTCCCCCTGCATGAGTTACTATGTAGCAACTCAAATTCAAAAACTATAATACTGTGCCGCCAGATGTCAGGTTGCGGAGGATGTTGAAGTCAGGAAAGTGCTGGATACTTGGCTTGGTGTCCATCTGACTTTTTCTTGAAGCCAAGAGAGATGGGGTAGTATCGTGTGGAGGTTGTTTAAAAATATATTTAAAAAATATATTATAATAATATTTTATTTATTTTTGATATTAACATATTTAAATAAAAAATATCAATTTTTTTTTTATAAATAATGTTTTTTGAAATTATCTAATATACTAAAAGAGGTCAGGTTTGGTTATTGTGTATTGTGAGACAAATCACTGAGAATAACAATAGTGTTGCTTAGTTTTCGGTTCGCCTGTCTACTGATCTTTTTATATTTTACATACAAATACTTGAAAAACATCCAATAAGTAGCTTAAATCTAATTATAATTTACTCATTACCGTATTTTTCCCATAAATATGCAATCAAATCGGCTTGGAGGTGAGAGTTCGTTGCTCTGTCCCTGATTCGATTATAGAATAAGGTTGGAAGAGGGAGAAAAGAATAAAACCGTAATCATAAAGAATGATAAGCATAGAGTGTTTATATCTGGATTGGCTGTCACAATTTGCTTTTCAACAGGAAAAAACTTATTCTGCTAGAACTCCACATCACCTGCATTATAAAAGAGAAAACGAAAATTGGCTCTCACATATAAATGCACTTACGAGTGCAGGAATACCAAGCAATATCTGTGCATCAACAAATACATACATAGACATGAATACAAAAATGGAGGTGTCAGTGGGAGTGGGAGTGCTTTCCAATATGGAAAACAAAAAAGCTTTAGTTTTGTGCTCATTGGCATCCAATCACTTCTCATGAGGAAATCCAGAGGCAGAGAGCCAGAGTTTAACTATACAAGCCACACTCAAGAATAAGGGACTGAGATCAGGAGTTCACGTCCATATGTGAACAAAACTATAAATCCTAAAATGGCCAAACATACTTCCCAAAGAACAAAACTTTCAGTCAAAAAATTACAAGGCAATAGAGTCAACGAAGAAAGTACCATTACGAAAATTGTATCAAAATGCTAGTAAGACATATTATTGATATGACTAGTTTATAAATACTAACAAGGTTCAAAACTCAAGAATTGAGGGTGGAGAATAACACCAAATCATACTAAACCACTTTGGCAACATTATTACACCAGCTTGTTTACTGGATACACATTCCATCACAGATAACCTAACTCCGCTAAGTCTCAGTTCTGAACAGGTTGAGTTTGGCTGCATGGGTTCTTTTCTCACAATCATCATTAGCAGATCACAAACTCTAAACAAGTCTGGAAAAAGAATAATACTAAGATTTCAAGTGGTAAGAGCCTAATCTTCTGTTCACTGGAGTTGAACATTGCTGCTATTACTTTGACTTTGTTCATGTAAGGGCATAACCAGAGATCAGCCAAAAAGACAATGAAATCAGACTTGGTGCAGATTCAGGAAAAACACATTTTAGTTAAAGCAGGGATTATGCACAGCATTCACGTGTACCTGAAACTTGCAATTCTTACCTCCATGGCCATCATAAACACCAAAGCATGAAGTGGTAGCATCCAAATCGGTTATTGCAGCATGCTTGTAACACAAATAATAATAATCATATAACTAACATCATATCCATGATGTAAGAGATAAAATAAACTATACAGCACATGCTAGCATGCAAAAGAACACCACTGCAGCAATATTCCAGAATACAAACACACAATAAAGACACCTTATAAATGAAGTGACATGCCCATACTAAACAAGTTTTTGTGCAATGATAAAATTTTCTCTTGATACATTTCCCAGAACATTAAAGAAAATCAATTTTTTATGATCATATATTCTTTTTGCACTGATACAGGTAAACAATAGGAAAATTTAAATGAATTCTAGATGATTTGGCAACGAAGAGCCCATAACATCACTTTTTTAAGAACCATGATCAGCTATTTCCTCAAACTTTGAAGAATTACATCACATATTGTATTTGCATCCCAGTCAGACAAATTCCTGCCTGGCCAAATTTATCATTAGTATTATACTGTAATCAAATCTTTAAGACATCCCCACGTAATGTCATCAGTTTATTCATATTTGGTAATAATCAATGGGCAATTAAAGGATCAATGTTGGTAACAAGATTTAAAAACTTAGCATATTCACATAAATAAAATGCTGAATCAACTACTCACCGCATCTTCCATGGTTGCACGCCAACCTTGCATAGATGATAAACCATATCTAAGCCTACCGTTCCCGCCTTCCTCTGAGAAATTCTCCGTCTTTGGAGAACTGAGGTATATCCCCATCACTATCCAAAATCATAGAGCAATTATTTACGAGTAAATAAAAACTTGAGAAAAAATTTAAAGACGCATCAATTCCAATTACCTGTGTTAACACGGCAGCACTTCTTGCCCTGAAGGGTTTGAGTTGATGCTCTCCATGGCACAGTCAAAGATGGCTTTCCTGAACCTGTTATCTTCCACCTTCTCCGGAAGTTCCTTCAAGACCTCGAAGTCCAGACCCTGAACCACGACCAAGTTCCCAAGAACCTCGCCAAAGTTATTTGGTGCTTTGGGTAAATCAATGCCAATATCATCCAAGAGCCGTAAAGAAGGCAACCGGTTCCAATATCTCTAGCTGTTAGGACCTTTTTAGTGAGCAAGAATTCAAGAAGCTTTATGACAGGTCCCACACATGGCGGGCTCTTCTCCAGTGCAAGGGAATTAGCTTCATTAGCAACGTCAGGATGAAAAGCTGGCTCTTTCAACTCCTCCACGCAATGCAGAGCTTCATCTAGAATTTGAACACTGAAATATTCTTTCAGCAGAGAGATGGTTTTTCTGCGAAGATCATCAGGATTTGACCTTGTAGTAAGAGGGAGTGGCTTCTGTGGAGAAGGAATGGCAGGCACAGCAGGAGCAACAGGCTGAGGAGTTTGACCTATAAGTTCATCTCTTGTATCAAAACCAGGTTGGGAGGGTGTGCCACCTGCAATAAGGTTGTTTTCCCATCTAAAACACCAGCACTTCCTTGAGGTAAAAGTCTTGTATTAAGAGAAGGTGCTTTGTTGATCAAGGAAGAGGCTTAAATGAATTTGAATACTTTGTCAGAGAAAATGACTGAAATGAATCGCAATACAGGGTGCAACTATAAAGTACAAAAGCTAGATTATCAATTCACAGAATTTATGACAAAACTTTTTATCATATGGATATACAAATATGATTTCAGTTCATCAAAATAATATATCATTGCAGTTTCACCTTAACGTACCATGCAGGAAAGATGATGTGGGATATTGGGTATCATCGGTTTCTACAAAGCATTTTGGTTCCCATCCCATGTGTAGATGATGTTAGATTAAATACGTGATCAGAATCACAATCACAACATGCTTATTTGAGAGAATCTGATAAACCAAATGACATGTTCATGAGAAAGAACGGTTCATTTTTGGCATGAAAACTTGTATTTTTTACTTTAGGGACGAAAGGAAATGTCAGTCCATGTTCCTAGTATAAACAAATTACTGTCATCGTCTCCTTGCTGCTATTCTAAATGGAACAAACAGAGCACTGCACAAATAAACTAAAAAATAAAGATATCATAACCTTATTGAAAAAAGCAATTGTGAGATTTATCAATTGAATTCATAAAAGAGATGAAAGAATACATTTTCTGCAGGACATGATGAATGCCTCAGCTAGCAACAAGAAACAAAAGAATAGAAGGGAAGGAGAGGATGCTTGCCGAAAGCGAAAATGGATTTCATAAAGAATGACACCTTCCAATAGTAGAACTCTGAAAGAAAGGCATCATGAATATTAGCAACTGGTTTCATACAGCGAAGTTCAATAATGAAAGAACTAATCTTGATATTCAAATTCATGAGACCCACCAAGTATCCATTTGTGAGGGTATTTGAGAAGAGGGGAAAATTCATGACAATGTTTGGTTCCACACTATACGTACCTAATCTTCACTGAATCTACCAGCATTGCATATTCTCTCAAAAAGTTCTCCAGCAGCTGCATATTCCATTACTATGGCTAAATGAGTTGGTTTTAGCAAAACCTGCACAATGAATTTACCTTTTATAAAACCTGCAAAAATGTGAAGACTAATCGAAAAGCTAAGGCAAGGCTCTGGTTTTCAAAAATGATATCTAAGAGTAAATTGGAGTTTGGACTTGAAAATCCTTTCCAAGATTAAAAATCTTCAAGTTCTCATAATTCTTGACATCAAGAATGAGTTTCTTATTGGGAGAATGCGGATTAATCAATCTAGGCTTGGAAAGTGCAGGTCCAAGTGCAATCTCATATATCTAAGCCTCCTTTTAAATGAAAAAAATTGGATCGCAGCAATGAAAACTGAACTTCCATATCAATTCAGATTCTTTCAGCTTGAGAGAAGTACCAAGACCTTCTAAATCCATCTTTACATTGAGTAAAAAGACCTAGTCACTCGAAACTCTTTTAGATTTCATAATCTAATACGAAGGAAATACATGATACCTCTTGGAATCTGATTAAAATGGGATGCTTCAATGACCTGTGGTTCATAATCTCTCTCTGAACTTGCTCATCAATCTGCAAAAACCAAACAAGACCTCAAATCACCACTACCATCAAATAAAAGAAAACACCAAGTTGAGGAAAAAATTAAAAAAATGAAGAAGAAGAAAGTTTCTAGTCCAGATTAATTAATTCATAGAGAAAAAGAAACCAGCAAACCCAGATAAGACCATACAGAACAAAATATACCGACCTAGCATTCAAGATCACCAGTTGCAAAATATAGAGGACATCGATGCCCCAATCTCTTATCCAGGAAGACTACCAGATAATCTAAAGTCATTCGATAGTCAGTGCATAGAAAGAAATACATTGAGACAAAAGGGAAACTAATTCATAATGGAAAAATCACCACACAGACACAATAAAAGAAAAGGCACAACAAAGAAAAGGAAAATTTAAATGAATTCTAGATGATTTGGCACCGAAGAACCCATTACATCACTTTTTTAAGAACCATAATCAGCTACTTCCTCAAACTTTGAAAAATTACAACACATATTGTATTTGCATCCCAGTCAGACAAATTCCTGCCTGGCCAAATTTATCATTAGTATTATCCTGTAATCAAACCTTTAAGACATCCCCACATAATGTCATCAGTTCATTCATATTTGGTAATAATCATTGGGCAATTAAAGGATCACTGTTGGTAACAAGATTTAAAACTTAGCATATTCACATAAATCAAATGCTGAATCAACTACTCACCGCATCTTCCATGGTTGCACGCCAACCTTTCATCTAACTACTCACCGCATCTTCCATGGTTGCACGCCAACCTTGCATAGATGATAAACCATATCTAAGCCTACCGTTCCCGCCATCCTCTGAGAGTTTCTCCGTCTTTTGAGAACAGAGGTATATCCCCATCACTATCCAAAATCAAAGAGCAATTATTTACGAGTAAATAAAAGCTTAAGAAAAAATTGGAAGACGCATCAATTCCAACCACCTGTGTTGCCCGCACTTCTTGCCCTGAAGGGTTTGAGTTGATGCTAAAATGTAAAGACTAATTGAAAAGCTAAGGCAAGGCTCTGGTTTTCAAAAATGATATCTAAGAGTAAATTGGAGTTTGGACTTGAAAATCCTTTCCAAGATTAAAAATCTTCAAGTTTTTATAATTCTTCACATCAAGAATCAGTTTCTTATTGGCAGAATGTAGATTAAGCCATCTAGGCTTGGAAAGTGCCGGTCCAAGTGCAATCTCATATATCTAAGCCTCCTTTTAAATGAAAAAATTGGATCGCAGCAATGAAAACTGAACCTCCATATCAATTCAGATTCTTTCAAAGTTTCCGAAGCTTGAGAGAAGTACCAAGACCTTCTAAATCCCTCTTTACATTGAGTAAAAAGACCTAGTCACTCGAAACTCTTTTACATTTCATAATCTAATAAGAAGGAAATACACGATACCTCTTGGAATCTGATTATATTGGGATGCTTCAATGACCTGTGTTTCGTAATCTCTCTCTGAACATGTTCATCAATCTGCAAAAACCAAACAGACCCAATAAAAGAAAAGGCACAACAATTGATAGAATTTGAAACAATCAAAGATATGCTGTCTTTGTGAGAAGAAAAGATACCTGAATGTCCCCGCCCCAACATACAAGATCACTAACAACGTTTTCTTTCATAGTTTCAGAAGAAGCATCATACGATTTGGGCTTCGGAAGATGGAAAGTTTTCTTTCTTATTTTTCTTAATTCATCGCAAAACCTTCATTTATACGGAGTCTTTATGTCCGTGAGAGGAGAGGAAAGAAAATTTCAAATTATTTTCGACCGTTGTAACAACGCAACGCAGCGTTTTTGTTAATTCGGCTTTTACAGGCTTTGGGCTTCGAAAGCCTTTTTGTTGGGGGTGCTGTTAAGAAATTAAGGTCAGCATTTTTATTTTTAAATAAGTAGCATTGTCATTGTTACTGACTGTTATTTTTAAATACTTATATTTTTTATTTTTAAATATTTATATTTTTTTTATTTTTAAATGGTTTCTTAAAATATTTTAATTTTAAAAAAATATTAAATTAATATTTTTTATTATTTCGAAGTATTGATGTTAAAGTATATAAATATAAATATAAATATAAATATTTTATATTATTATATTAATAATAGAAACGTTATTTGGATATATACGCTTAGTATATTAAGATCTGACATGAGCTATGTTAATAAAATATTATTATTATTATTTTGAGAAAATTTTCATCTAGAATCAAGAAGATTAATGTGTTTTTTTTATAAAACAAAAAATATTATTATATATTGAAACTAATAAAGAAAGAAGATGAATATGAAGATGAAGATGAATATGTGGAAGGGATATGGATTAAAGTTCTAGATTCATTTTCAAATAAAAGGATTCAGTATAATATTCGATAGGTGATTCATGTTTTGTTAAGATGATGCGTGTGTGTTTTTTTTTCTAATATACATACATATATATATATATAATGTTAAGGTGACGCGTGAGTGTTGTTTTTTTTTTAAAAAAAAGATCTATGTAATTAATTCAACTTGTTTTGATAAGCATGATTACTTTAATGATATGATTATTAAAAAGGACATCACCAACAAATGAAAAAAGTAGACAATGATTTAATGCAAAAAAAAACAAACACATGTAGTATGCAGGAAATCTATCTTTTCAATATTCTTAAAAGGTCCCTATGACTTTACTTGTTAGCAAAGAAATAATTAAATGAGAATGGGATGATCGCATGGAAAGCAAAATAAAAAAAATATGAACCTTTATTCTTCCAAAACAAAATATTGAATGATAAAACTAATATATATATATATATATATATAAATGACTCGAGTCTATTCGACCCAACAAGCGAAATTTTTGACCTAGTTGTGAAATTAGAATGACTCCATGGAAACCTTAATGAATAAAATAATAAAACTTAATTCTCAAATGAACCAAGTGTTAAGGTGAGAAATCATAATGTCCCCTTATCTAGGAGACAAACAAGTAATCTTATTAATATACATTCGCCAAGAAAAGAAGATGTAATTAATTGTTTTTACATATATATATATATATATTTATATATAAAAAGTTTTCACTGATATTCTATCAAAATTTCGGCAGAACCTCCCCTGTACTAGTAGATCCCAAGTTTTTGACATATAACGTAATCTTTAATTCAATGTTGACCCACTCATCTTGGGTCTACAAAACCTTAAACGTCATCCTCATCACTGTCATAACCCAATTTCTGGGTTAATCCCCAAAATCTACCCAAAAATAACAAAAATAAAATAAATAAGGTTGGTGTTGGTAGAAGAATCAATGTAGAAATTTTGGTTGTTTTCGAGAGTCCGATCGTATCTCTTTTGCACCCAAAAATAGAGGAAAGTACAAATTTAAGGCAAAAATAATTTATCATTGGATAAATCTATGTATAAATTAAGTCGAAAGGCATAATTATATTTTCTATAGGCCAATTTGAATTAATCATGGGCCAATTTAAAGTATAATTATACTTGGGAATTAATTTAGGATCCAATTGAAGGATTTAATTAAGTGCAAGGACTTAATTACACTTTAAATTGGTCAAATTAATATTATTAAGGACTTAATCAATGAAAAATCAAGTTTTGGGGCTTAATTCGGGTTCAATTGAGAAGATTGAATTTTTCGGAGACTGAATTGAATTTTTCCAAGCCAATTATGCAAAGTCAGGGCCAAATTGAAGACATCGAGAATTTAATGATCAATTAAGGGTCGAATTGCATAAATCAGAAGCTAAGGACCAAATCGCAAATCCACCCACTACAGTCTCGCCGCATGCTTTACCCGCACTGCCCACCAACCAGCCACCACATCATTGTTGACAGCCCACTTGCACAACCGCCAATAGCCACACCATAGGCATGCCACCGCAGAAAGCAACCCAACCCATCGTGTATAACTAGCAGCACCATGGACAAGAGCAAAAAAACGAAGAGTTTTACGTAGAGAAAATTAGGGAGAACAAAGGAAAAATTTACACAGAGAGAGAGGGAGAAAACATCTCAGCAACTCCAGCAGCGTCTCCCTCAACGTCTCTCTCCATCTCCACCGTCATCCATGACCGCTGACCATCCCTCCATCTTAGACGCAGCAGCAGCCACACAGCGGCCATCTCTCTCTCTCGTTGTAGTGCTTTCTCTCTCCCCGATGGCAGCACTCTCTCTCTAAAACCAACACATGAAACAACCCATTCCTCCTCCGAAAGTCACCACCCACCCACCTATCACCACCACCCTCATCACCGTGAGCTCCTCCTCCACAGAATTGACCCGGCTGTGACCTCCAGCAAGCCAGCAGCAACAACAGCGTGTGCAGTGACGTGGAGTAGTAAACTTATGACGCCTCCACTGGCCACCACAGGCCTTTGTTTCTGATGCCACCAAGACAAGGAGAACCACCTCGACCTCCTCTACCCGGCGGCAGTAGCAAGTGAACCTCTCGTCATGGTCGGATGACCAAGTTACTGTTCACGTAAGAATAGTGTCACGTGTTTTTTTTTTGTTTTTTTTCTTTTTCTTTGGCCTTCGGGTCAACCTCTCCCGACCAGCCTAGTTGGCTGGGCTGGGCCCAAGTCTAGCAGACTTGGGCCCTTGGTCAACCTCAGCTAGCCCGACCCATTTAACTAGGTTGGACCAGGCCTGAATTTTTTTATTTTAATTTTGAAAAAAAAACAAAAAATTGTATTTAAAAAAAAACAAAAAATGTGTTGTTTTCATGCATACGGCCAAATTCCATGGTTTTCCAAGCATATTTTTCATAAAAAAAATATGTTGCATATTTCTCATATTCTAAAACGAAAATTGGATATCATAACCAATTTATGATTATTCATTGGAATTTGGCCAAAATATCAAAAAAAAAAATTATTTTGTTTTAACTATTGGGGTGTAAAACTATGTTGTAAAGTACACCCGCAGATAAATGTTTTTTTACTACGGTGTAAAATTACATTTTATAATACATCCGTAGATAAAAAAAGAGTTTTTTACTATGGTGTAAAATTACATTGTAAAGTACATCCGTAGATAAGAAAAAAGGTTTTAACTGCGATTTAAAATTACATTGTAGAGTACACCCGCAGACAAAAAAATGGTTTTTGAAAATGCAGTGCAAAAATTTTTAACTTAGAAAAACCATCAAACAAGAATGCAGCTTACCTTAGGTAGGGTGCACTGGGAAAAATGCGTCTTTCCCCTTGCATAACAAGTCCCCTTACCTAGACTCTCACAGACCAATAGGTTCCTATTGACCTTAATACTAGGTGGCGACTCCTGATATTTATAGTCATAAATTTTAAGGCTATGAAACACACCTCCATTTTCACCGCGCGCCGTTGTCTCCCCAAATCGGGGGATGGCGAAAAACCACCCTTGCGACAATCACAACCATAATAAATAAACCATACATTTAACAACAATCAACAATTTGCACCATAGTTAATATAAATTCAGTCACATTTAATAGAATAGGACAAAATGAGTTAATTTTCTTACATTCCAATATTTTCAAAAATAGTGATCATACATATCAGTTTACCAACATTTAATTTATATAAAATATTACTTGATACAAAAAAAAACTAAGAAACAATAGCTTTACTCCTGACATGAAGATGATGCACCTGAAACGGAAATACAAGATAATTCCATAAAGAAAATTTGAAAAACAAATTATAGTAAAGTTATTAAACCCACGGCATGCAATCATACATAATTATAATAATCAGCATAGCTATTTTAAATACAAACCAACTTCCCCACTTATATAGTGTCGATATTAAGTACTGTCGATACCCTTATCACCCTACCAACATCAGAAATCAGAGAAGACCCCTTCCCGGGTCCTTGACATACCTCCTTATATTATTATCTTTAGGATGTGCGTTGATTCCATTTTATTTATTTTTTTGAAATTTCAAAATACATGAATGTGTATTAAATATTGTAGCACAATACCTTTATCCGGGATTCTAACATACACTCGATGTATATTAGCCTTTACATAGTGATACCCATCCCCAAGATCTTGACATGCACTGAATGTATGACAGTCATTCATGATGATCCCCTTATCCACGATTCTAACATACACTAAAATATATGTTACTCATTTTTTGTGATCCCTTTATCCAGGATCCTAGCATGCTAGCCGTCGCCCTGTTTTGTTCATGATATTTTCAAACTGCCCTAACACATGCCCTAAATATTCTTACTGATAAAACATATCTTTTCCAACTTCCACCAAAGCTTTAAGCATAATTCACACATTTTCATTATGAAAATTAAATCAGAAATGACGGCACGAATCACCTACCTAATGTGGATGCTCTGCTCATGGTCCCTTGTTGTTGTTGTTGCACCACACTTGTGGTCACTCCTGCAATGACAGGAAATTCTCATAAATCATTTCCTAATAATCACTGATACATTTTCTAATAACCACACCAAAACAATCAAATATGCCTTTAAATTTGTTTTGTTTCACATATAAAACCCACTTATATATTTTGATTGATAACTAACGTGGATACATCTTCTTAAGATCAACTCAACTTGCAATATGATTCACTAAGACTATCAAGGCAACTCTATCAAAAAAACATTACCATGTAATAAACCCGTGTAGGTGTGGCCTTAACATCAAAAATCACAGTACCAAAGTTAAATAAAAAATCTAGAAGTGCCATAGCTAGTAAAGTAAAATATGCTTAAATCGCCATTCATATCCATGTAGATCCATGGCAACCAGTTCTTGAGTTGGGGTTGGCTGGACCATATCCTTTAAAACATAATGAGATGGCAAAGTTAATATATGATCAGATGGAAGAAACCAAGACTAGCACAGCACACACAAATTACCAGTGGAGGAAGGCATTCAGAGGCATGTTTATGAAAAACAGAAAATCCACCGTGGGTGCTTGTATCAGAGGCAGTTAAAATCTCAGGTCTTGGATGCTGAGACGGACATGAATCAGAATTTGTAGGTTCAATTTGCCGCAGCATTGCAACAAGATTGAAAGCCATTGTAGTTAAAAAAAAAATGATTGTCAACATATCTGCTTCGTCTCCTTGCAGCTATTCTGCATTGAACAAACAGAGCACTGCACAATTAAACTAAAAAATAAAGATATCGTAACCTCATTGAAAGAAAGGCACTATGAGTTTTAGCAATTGAATTCATAAAAGAGATGAAAGAATGGCACAATAGAACTCTGAAAGTTCGCATGACATTTTCTGCAGGACATGATGAATGCCTCAGCTAGCAACAAGAAACAAAAGAATAGAAGGGAAGGAGCGGATACTTGCCAAAAGCCCTAAATCAAACCCAACATTATTACCAAACAATGCTGAAGATAAAACATTAAAAAGCAGCAGCAACAACCCATGTTTCATTATCCACACTCTTCGATAAGTCTTTACAGATAACGCGAGAACATCGCATTTACACCAAAATGCACTATAAAAAACCCTTCATCATGCCGATCATTACCTTAATCTAGCTAGCATAACAACCCATCTAATAAATTGCATATATAAGCTTACTTTCACCGCGCATGCAAATCGAAACCATAAATTTAAGCGATGTTTAGCAGAAATATATAAAAAAAAACATAACAGAAAATAGTCTAACAAGTTTGAAAATACTTACCTCCGATTTCCTGAGAGAGAGGGAGGGAGGGAGGGAGTTTCCAGTCCAGATTAATTAATTCACAAGAAAAAGAACCATCACACCCACATAAGACCATAAAGAACAAGATATACAAGTGTAACATCTGCAAGACTAAATCGTGTCTTCAACACATACTTAACAATCAATGATATGTTGTCTGTCATTGTGAGAAGAAAAGTTACCTGAATGATGAATGCCTCAGCTAGCAACTAGAATCAAAAGAATAAAAGGGAAGGGAGGATACTTGCCAAAAGCCCTAAATCAAACCCAACATTATTACAACACAATGCTGAAGATAAAACATTAGAAAGCAGCAGCAGCAACCAACGTTTTATTCTCCACACTCTTCGATAAGTCTTTACAGATAACTCGAGAACATCGCATTCACACCAAAATGCACTATTAAAAAACCATTAATCATCCCGATCATTACCTTAATCTAGCTAGCATGAAAACCCCTCTAATAAATTTCGTATATAAGCTTACTTTCAACGCACATGCAAATCGAAACCATAAATATAAGCGACGTTTAGCAGAAATAAAAAAAAAACAGAACAGAAAAAAGTCTAACAAGTTTGAAAATAATTACCTCCGATTTCCAGACAGAGAGGGAGGGAGGGAGAGTTTCCAGTCCAGATTAATTAATTCATAAGAAAGAGAAGCCAGCACACCCAGATAAGACCATAAAAAACAAGATATACAAGTGTAACATCTACAACACTAAATCGTGTCTTCAACACATACTTAACAATCAATGATATGTTGTCTGTCATTGTGAGAAGAAAAGTTACCTGAATGATGAATGCCTCAGCTAGCAACTAGAATCAAAAGAATAAAAGGGAAGGGAGGATACTTGCCAAAAGCCCTAAATCAAACCAAACATTATTACCAAACAATGCTGAAGATAAAACATTAGAAAGCAGCAGCAGCAACCAACGTTTTATTCTCCACACTCTTCGATAAGTCTTTACAGATAACTCGAGAACATCGCATTTACACCAAAATGCACTATTAAAAAACCATTAATCATCCCCATCATTACCTTAATCTAGCTAGCATAAAAACCCCTCTAATAAATTTCGTATATAAGCTTACTTTCAATGCATATGCAAATCAAAACCATAAATTTAAGCGACGTTTAGCAGAAATAAAAAAAAAAACAGAACAGAAAAAAGTCTAACAAGTTTGAAAATAATTACCTCCGATTTCCAGACAGAGAGGGAGGGAGGGAGAGTTTCCAGTCCAGATTAATTAATTCATTAGAAAGAGAAGCCAGCACACCCAGATAAGACCATAAAAAACAAGATATACAAGTGTAACATCTACAAGACTAAACACATAATTAACAATCAAAGATATGTTGTCTGTCTTTGTGAGAAGAAAAGTTAGCTGAATGATGAACGCCTCAGCTAGCAACAAGAATCAAAAGAATAGAAGGGAAGGAGAGGATACTTGCCAAAATCCCTAAATCAAACCCAACATTATTACCAAACAATGCTGAAGATAAAACATTAAAAAGCACAGCGACAACCCACGTTTCATTATCCACACTCTTCGATAAGTCATTACACATAACACGAGAACATCGAATTTAGAGCAAAATGCACTATAAAAAAACCCTAAATCATGCCGATCATCACCTTAATCTAGCTAGCATAAAAACCCATCTAATAAATTGCGTATATAAGCTTACTTTCACCGCCCATGGAAGTCGAAACCATAAATTTAACCGACGGTTAGCAGAAATAAAAAAAAAAACAGAACAGAAAATGGTCTAACAAGTTTCAAAATAATTACCTCCGATTTCCAGAGAGTGACGGAGGGGGGGAGAGCGTTTCCAGGTAAAGTAAAATATGCTTAAATCGCCATTCATATCCATGTAGATCCTTGGCAGCCAGTTCCTGAGTTGGGGTTCGCTGGACCATATGCTTTAAAACATAATGACATGGCAAAGTTAATATATGATCAGATGGAAGAAACCAAGACTAGCACAGCACGCAAAAATTACTAGTGGGGAAGGCATTCAGAGGCATGTTTACGAAGAACAGAAAATCCACCATGGTGCTTGTATCAGAGGCAGTTAAAACATTGCAGAACGATTGAACTGTAGGTCTTGGATGCTGAGACGGACATGAATCAGAATTTGTAGGTTCAATTTGCCGCAGCATTGCAACAAGATTGAAAGCCATTGTAGTTAAAAAAAAATGATTGTCAACATACCTGCTTCGTCTCCTTGCAGCTATTCTGAATTGAACAAACAGAGCACTGCACATTTAAACTAAAAAATAAAGATATCGTAACCTTATTGAAAGAAAGGCACTATGAGTTTTAGCAATTGAATTCATAAAAGAGATGAAAGAATGGCACAATAGAACTCTGAAAGTTCGCATGACATTTTCTGCAGGACATGATGAATGCCTCAGCTAGAACCAAGAAACAAAAGAATAGAAGGGAAGGAGAGGATACTTGCCAAAATCCCTAAATCAAACCCAACATTATTACCAAACAATGCTGAAGATAAAACATTAAAAAACAGCAGCAGCAACCCACGTTTCATTATCCACACTCTTCGATAAGTCTTTACAGATAACGCGAGAACATCGAATTTAGAGCAAAATGCACAATAAAAAACCCTTAATCATGCCGATCATCACCTTAATCTAGCTAGCATAAAAAACCCATCTAATAAATTGCGTATATAACCTTGCTTTAACCGCGCATGCAAATCGAAACCATAAATTTAAGCGACGTTTAGCAGAAATAAATAAAAAAACAGAACAGAAAATAGTGTAACAAGTTTGAAAATACTTACCTCCGATTTCCAGAGAGAGAGGGAGGGAGGGAGTGAGTTTCCAGTCCAGATTAATTAATTCACAAGAAAAAGAACCATCACACCCACATAAGACCATAAAGAACAAGATATACAAGTGTAACATCTGCAAGACTAAATCGTGTCTTCAACACATATTTAACAATCAAAGATATGTTGTCTGCCTTTGTGAGAAGAAAAGATACCTGAATGAAAAAAAGAATAGAAGGGAAGGAGAGGATACTTGCCAAAAGCCCTAAATCAAACCCAACATTATTACCAAACAATGCTGAAAATAAAACATTAAAAAACAGCAGCAACAACCCTCGTTTCATTATCCACACTCTTCGATAAGTCTTTACAGATTACCAGTGGAGGAAGGCATTCAGAGGCATGTTTACGAAGAACAGAAAATGCACCGTGGGTGCTTGTATCAGAGGCAGTTAAAACCTTGCAGAACGATTGAACTGTAGGTCTTGGAGGCTGAGACGGACATGAATCAGAATTTGTAGGTTCAATTTGCCGCAGCATTGCAACAAGATTGAAAGCCATTGTAGTTAAAAAAAATGATTGTGAACAAGAAAAAGAAGATAATTACCTCAGATTTCTAGAGAGAGAGGGAGGGAGAGAGAGAGTTTCCAGTCCAGATTAATTAATTCACAATAAAAAGAACCAGCACACCCAGATAAGACCATAAAGAACAAGATATACAAGTGTAACATCTGCAAGAATAAATCGTGTCTTCAACACATATTTAACAATCAAAGATATGTTGTCTGTCTTTGTGAGAAGACAAGATACTTGAATGCCCCGCCCCCCCAACATACAAGATCACTAACAACGTTTTCTTTCATAGTTTCAGAATAAGCATCATACCGACTTGGGTTTCGGAAGATGGGAAGTTTTCTTTCTTAATTTTCTTTATTCATCGCTAAACCTTCATTTATACGGAGTCTTTATGTCCGTGAGAGGAGAGGAAAGAAAATTTCAAATTATTTTCGACCGTTGTAAACAACGCAGCGTTTTTGTGTTTGTTTTAGAAGTTTTGGGCTTCGAAAGCCTTTTTGTTGGGGTGGTGTTAAGAAATCAATTTCAGTGTGTTTTTTTATGTTGCATTGTAATTGTTACCTGCTGCTATTTTTAAATAGTTATGGTTTTTATTTCTATTTTTAAATGGTTTGTAAATATATTTTGATTTTAAAAAATTATTAAATTAATATTTTTTATGATTTTGAAGTATTGATGTTAAAATATATAAATATAAAACTTTTATATTATTATATTTATAAGCGAAAAGTTATTTGGATAAATACTCTTAGTATATTAAGATTTGACACGAGCTATGTTAATAAAAATATATTATTATTAGTTTGAGAAGAGTTTCATCTAGAATCAAGAAAATTACTGTGTTCTTCTTTAAAAAATATATATATATTATTATATATTGAACTAATAAAGAAAGAAGATGAAGATGAAGATGGAAGGGATATATAGATTAAAGTTCTAGATTCATTTTCAAAAAAAAAAGAAGATTCAGTATGATATTAGATAGGCGGTTCACGTTTTGTTGTAAGTTCGGCAAATCTTTTTCTAATAAATTATGTATATGTATATGTAATGTTAAAGTGATGCATATGTATTTTTTTTTTAAAAAAAAGAGATATATTTTCTTACATTCCAATTTTTTCAAAGATAATGACCATACATATCAGTTTACCAACATTTAATTTATACAAAACATTACTTGATACAACAAAAAAAACTAAGAAACAACAGTTTTACTCCTCACGTAAAGATGATGGACCTGAAACGGAAATACAAGATAATTCTATAAAGAAAATTTGAAAAACAAATATTAAAGTTATTAAACTCACGATATGCAATGATACATAATTATAATAATCAGCATAGCTATTTCAAGTACAAACTAGCTTCCCCACTTATATATTGTCGATCCTAATTACTATCGATACCCTTATCACCGTACTGACATCAGAAATCAGAGAAGACCCCTTCCTGTGTCCCTAACATACCTTTTTATATTATTTTTTTAGGATGTGCATTGATTCCATTTTAAAAAAAAAATTGAGATTTAAAAATACATGAACGTGTATTAAACATTGCACCACAATCCCTTTATCCAAGATTCTAATATACACTTGATGTATATTAGCCTGTGAATAGTGATCCCATCCTCGAGATCCTGACATGCACTGAATGTACGCTAGTCATTCATGATGATCCCCTTATCTGGGATCCTAACATACATTAAAATGTATGTTAGCCAATTTTAGTGATCCCTTTATCCGGGATCCTAGCATACACTAAATGTATGTTAGCCATCGTCATGTTTCGTTCATGATATTTTCAAACTGCCCTGACACACATGCCTTAAATATTCTTACTGATAAAACATATATTTTCAAACTTCCACCAAAGCTTTAAGCATAATTCACACATTTTCATTATGAAAATTAAATTAGAAATGTAGGCACGAATCACCTACCTGTTGTGGATGCTCTGCTCGTGGTCTCTTGTTGTTGTTGTTGCACCACACTCGTGATCCCTCCTGCAATGACAGGAAATTCTTTTTTTATGTTTCAATTTTAAATTGAGAAAGAAAAAAACTAAATTCATGAGATCAGGAAATACCATAGAGAGAAAATTGAAAGAAACTATAAAGCTTAATTTCTAAAAACAATTGAAAAAAAAAGAAGAAAAAATCACTTATAATAAATCTAATATTGAAGGTAAATATTTTTTCAAAAACAATTCATGAGACCGGTCTATGATTTGATAATAAGAAAATAAAAAATAAGAGTCACAATTTACAGAACAAAATTATATTAAAGAATAATTTAAAAAAAAAATAAGTTGATGAAATGTGAAAATAAATAAAAAAACACAAAACACAAAAAAAACTCTAATAAAAATTAAAAGATGGGCTTGTTCGAAAATGTGGAATTAATGGACTGACTGGAAACTAAAAATTGGCGGGCAGGAAATGGATTAAGCGTAAATTTAAGTTTGGTCTGGCCACTCAATTCCAAAAATTGTACGGAGACCTCTGCTACAAGGTAGTCAACGTTTTCGACATGAGAATCCAAACCCACAATCAATTCAATTATGCTTTCCAATTCTATAATTAAGACTAATTTGAGGACAATTCGTCAAATCCCATTATTAGTCCAGCAATTCTAGACACTACCTGCAGTCCTCGTGTGGCTCTGCTATGGCTGGGTTGAGGAGTTATGCCCAAACTATGAACACTGCTAGCTGCTACCATGTGAGCTTGTCCTGTAAATTCTCCCGCCCCCCTACAAAGCCTCCCCAGGCTTGACCTTGAACCATCTAACTTCCTCTGCTTTGCGAAAATTTGGGTACTCAGCGTGGCTTTGAGCGTATGGATTCTATTCTGACTAGAGTTTTTAGGGGATGTTCTTCACGAAGATTTTATGAAGGAAGATTCAAAGTAAAAAAAGAAAGAAAGAAATCTGATTGGCATTTCCAAATCTGCCTCAGCACCCGGTTCTAACATTCCTGGAAATCTGGTTGAATTACTTTTTGGATCATGGTATTGTTTTCGGGTAAAAAGAAATTAAAAAACCCTTGAGGTGAGCAGAAGGAGAGCTGAGATGCAAGAGGGTAAAAAGATGAGGCATAATGCTCCATTGTTTATGATGGATCATCGAGCAAACTACAATCTGCAGAGAAGACAGAATACAAGCGGTACAAGAGTGTTTCAGGGTTTTTTAATTTTCCATGAACAGTGAACAAGTTTTTTTCCTCAAAACAAAAATAAGTTTGCTTTAAGGTTTTTTTTGGTATTTTCATGACTATTTTGTATAATTAGAAGTTCTAAGAGGAGTGTTTTGGTGGTTTCATGTTTTTTAAATTTTTTAGCCATAAAGCTCCTAGAAGGTGTTCTATACATGTCTCTATTCAGGTAGTGTGTGTGACACCACCTCCAAGCCTAATTTAGTCATCTGCTAAAGCACACAATTATCCTCTTTATTTGTTGATTTAAAATTTTTGTCCTCACGCTTCATATTTTTGTCACTAGTTGATTTAACTGAAACAATGTTTAGCAATTCTAAAGAGGTTATAAATTACATTCCAATCTGATCCAAAACACCAACTTTTCCCAAGGTATTTTAAAAGTGATAGTTTAGGTTTAAGATTAGAAAAGAAATTCTAGAAGTATGATATGCACTTGGGAGCAATTCTAATGAGGTTATAAATTACATTCCAATCTGATCCAAAACACCAAATTATGAAATTGTTTAACTAATTAACTTGGTACAATTGACCTTAAAAGGACATAAATGAGAAGGGTTTCCATGAAGAAAGGGAAGACATGGCTATGACTGGTGGGGAAACAGGGATTGAAGATGAAATGGAGATACTTTCTCCATTTGCAAAACAAGGCAGATTCGTTGCCCTGTTTTCTAGGGGAATTTGGACCTGAAAATTACAAAATTCAGGGAGGGTCCCTTCATAGAAATTGTATCCGGGAGTGTTATATTTCCAACAAGTCTGGCCCCGTCTAATTTGGAGTCCTAGAGCTCCAGATACATATATAAATCCGAGGAGAGGTCGAGTTGTCACCCTTGTTGGCAGATTCGGCTAAGTTGATAAAACGACAAAATTTAGCTATATTAAGGGTAAAATTTGTTTTCTTGCCCTTAATAAAGCGTCTTGATCTTAAAAAAAAATAAGCCATGATCAAAATTGAATTCATGCGGTTCACTTGGACTACCAATGAGCTGGAAAATTAAAGGATAATAAAGAGGAATATAGGTGAAAAAAAGAGGGATTGGTAGAAGAGAAATAGATATTATTACCATTGTTGTTGTTGTTGTTGCTGTTTATGATATGTGGACTAATATGGAATAATGATGGGTGTTTGTCGTTTCAGGAGGAACCACGAGAGGACTACAACAACAGGGGAACACAAGTCGAGCATTTACAGCAGGTAGGTACTTGGTACCTATATCTCCTCTTGTTCGTAATTATTTTAACTAACTATTAAACTATAAGAAAATAATTTGATGCTTATTGATGAGAAAAAGAAAAAGGGGGAAGGAAAGGTTAAATAAAGAAAAAAAATATAGAAACAAAAAAATAGATTTAATATATGAGTTCTTTTGGAGAAATTGAATAGTAACTATGAATTTTGGTAATGATAGTTTCTCGAATTTGATTTTGTTTGTCCCTGGTATAAGAGGTTAATGATGTTAACCAAGCTAGTTAACATCGGCATTACCGGTACGTGGGAGGAGAAATATAAAAATTGATAACTATTCAGGTTCAGAATAGTTAATGATATCGACAGCTGACATCGATATTGGCAAAATTTATAAACTTAATTAACTATTCAGTTTCAGAATAGTTAATGATATCAGCGTGTGACGTCGATATCGACAAAATTTATTGACTTGATTAGCTTTCTGAGGTGAAAGCTAATGATGTCAAGAATTCTTGACAATAGCATACCTGAGAACCTCCCAAGGTAATATGGAATAAGGATTAGCTATTTTAGTTTTAAAAATAGTTAATGACACAAACGGCTACGTTAATGCAGAGATAAATAGCATTGAAAATTAAAAACCAAAATTAAGAGTATAAATACATGAATATGAATAAAAATAAAAATTATCCTATTATGACCAAATGAAGATAACACGGAGGAGAATCATTCTAGATGTCCGATGGATATTTTAAATGTTCTACGACGCCGAAGATGCCATCCAAAATGTGCATGAGCTCGGAAATTGATGGTGCATGAGCTCAGAACTATTCATTTTTTCACAGTTAATTAATACATTTCAACATTGTTCATGCTAATTATTTAGTAGCCCTATCAGTTTAGTGGCACGATGGATTAACGCGCCAATGGTTTTAGGCCCCACATTTTTTTGGGGGCCATGTGGCGTCGTACAGTTATGAAAAATATCCATCGGTGTCTCACCGGATGCGTCGCCATGTCTTCTTCTCATGGTGGTGCGCGTGACGTCCCCAAGTTGCTAGAGACGTGATGGTGGTCAGTTGATATTTTTTTCCTTTTCTCTCTTCTGCAGACTAAATTACATGGAAGTCTACTTTGTTTATGTGTATTCATTTCAGTCCCTGATCTTTTGATTGTTTGCTATGGTCCTTATTTATGTGATATAAGTTTTTATTTATTTACTTTTGTCCTTCAATTAAATTGATTATATATTTCAGTTTTATTTCGGTATTTATTCTTTTAATTTTGTGATTGATTTTTTATTTTAATTCTTTTATTATATATATATATATATATATTTCTCAAATAGTCCATATTTTTGTCCATGTATACTAGCCATGGCATCCGCGCCTTGTCACCACCAGAACCATATTTTTTTAACGTAAAAATTATTAATTATGTGTAATTTTTTATTATAATATAAATATGAGCAAAATAATAATTGTGTAAAATAAACAATAAAAAAACAATCACTAAAATTATCATTATTATTGTGCAAACAATAAAATCATAAAATCATCTGATCTGAAAATTAGATAAAAATAAAAGAAAACAAAAAACAAGAACAAAGAGAAAAATATAGAAATATTAATTTTGAAATGATGACCAACATAAATTAAAATGTCAGAATTGAACTGAATAAAAATAAAACCCTAATAAAAAATAAAATGAGAAAAATTCAAAACAAAAACCAAAAGTATAAATAAATGAAGACGAACAAAAAAAAACACTGTCCAAGAAAGATAAAAAAAAAAAAGAAAGGAATCAATACTAAATAAAAAATAAAAGAATAAGTGAGAAAATGAAAACCCTAACTAAAAATAAAATGACAAAAAATAAAAACAAAATCTAAAAGCACAAATGCATAAATATGGCCAAAAAATAAAAATTGTCCAAGAAGGACAAAAAACCAAATGACTTAATAAAAAAAATTAAAAGAATAAGTGACAAAACAAAAAACAAAATATATAATTAATTCCAATTGAAGGATAAAAATGAAACAAATCAAAATTTGGGACCAATAAACAATAAAAGGATTTTAAACAATCAATATAGTGCAATTATTGAACTAATTAAAAGAATCAGGACTGAAATGAAAAGTAATATATATGACCACTTTTAATTCAGGGATAAATTTACAACAAATTCAAACTTACATACTAAAATTATTCAAGGAATCAAAAAATCAAAAGATGAAGGATCGAAATGAAACTTACCGTATATAATCAATTTCAAATCAAGGGCATAATTGAAAATAATCGAAAGTTCCATTGAAAAATCAGTAATAAAAATGAATCAGAAGCTCAAGGATCAAAATGAAAAGCATACAAATATGAGGGACAATATAGTACTTCACCGGCAGTAGGAGAGAGAAAAGAGAGGGGGGAGAAAACCGTCCACTAGAGATCACAATCTAATTTGACTGACACGCGCCGCGTGTGGATAAATATTACATGTCTCCGAACCATACGAGACAACGGAATCACATTTTCCAGCGATTGGGTACATCGCACGCGCCACCTCAAAGGAGTGTGCGGACGGAACACCGCTGGCGCGTCCATACGACGGGCCTGCAATGTTCTGAATAAAAAAATAAAAAAATGTCAATTACCCATATAGCCCTTGACCCCAGCCATATCTACGAAAAAACCTGGTGTGAAATTTCAGAAATACCCCTTGGTTTTGGCGGCGATTTTTGATGTTTAGGGGGCTAATTGTGTCGTTTCACTATGCAACAAATTCAGAATACCATACATGTCCCGAGAAAACTTTGAAAATACCCCTGGTCCCGATGGCAAAAATTTCGATCCTTGAGGTAAAATGGTAATTTTACTGTAGCAATGAATAATGAACAATGGTAATTTTTGCTTTTAATTTTTATTATTTTCTATTTTTATGAGGCTATATGTTTTTTTAATGTACTCCTTAATTTTAATTTGTGTTTGTGATCATTTGAAATTTTTTTTTCCCTCTGTCCTTTTTTTTTCTATTCTTCAAGTCAAATGATTTTTTAAGCTAATAATATTTTTTTTTCATTTATATTAAAAAATGACTTTTGCACCTTTTTTATGTAAGATATTTTATATCAAATATCACATACGAAAAATACGAAGTCACACGTAGACAAAACGGGTGGAAAAAATGGGCCAAATTATTTACAGTGAAAAAATATACGAGTGACTTGCCATGCGCTTTGTCGCAACTTGAACCAAATTTTTTAACATTTTAAAAAATTGATAATGGTCCAAGATTTGTTTTTTATGATGCTATATATATAATAGAAATAATCAACCTACAAACCTTGCGATTATTTAGTTTTTTTTTATATTCATTCTATTATGGATAAGGCATTTAAAATAACGATATTGATTATTTAAAGGTATTTTTCTTAAAAATATGTGAGACTAATTATATATTTTGATATATGTTTAATATTATTGGCTTAAAATATATATATAAAAATAAACTATATTTTTTTGATAAATTCTCAGTTTAATATAATCTCAGTGTTCTAAAATACTTTTCACATAGTGATATGAAGAATAAATCTTAAAAAATAAAAAAATAATTGAATTTGTTTTTATAACAATAATGACGGTGACAACGATAATATTACCAATAATAATTAGAATATTAATTATTTACAATAATGGTTATAATAACAACTATAATAATTATGATAATTTAACAATCCTGATAATAATAATCAAAGTAATTCATGAGTCGATGTTGTTTTTGTTAAAAATTGACTTTTACGGCTCTATTATGTATGATATTTCAAATCTAATATCACATAAACATAAAATATAAAAAGCAACACGTAGATAAAATAGGTGGAAAACTTAGGCCAAATTATCACAATGAAAAAATATATGAGTCACTTGCTCGCGCTTCTTCGCAACCAAAACCAAATATTTTAACATGTATACAAAAGTTAATAGTCCTATATTTTTTTATGATGCTATACATCTAAGCAAAATAATCAGCCCACAAACCTTTTGATTATTTTATATATTCATTTTATTATGGATAAGGTGTTTAAAATAATAATAACAATTATTTTAAAGGTATTTTTTCTTAAAATTAATTATATATTTTGATATTTGTTTAATATTAACACCTTAAAATATATATATATATATATATAAATGAACTAAGTTTTTTTTTTTTTAAATCTCAAATTTATTTATTCTCAATGTTCTGATATACTTTTAATATAATAATATGAAAAATTAATCTTAAAAAATTAAAAAATAATTTATTGTCTTTTTAAATAAAAATCACTTTAAACTAAAAATATATCAAGCCATACATAGATAAAACAAATGCAAGAAAAACAAAGATAATAAATCACTAGCAATAAAAGATTCACTATACATGCATAAGAGATAGTTTCACTCTCATTTCACGCGATCAAAGCTAAACTTATTTTGTTTTTTTACGCAAGCTGTATTCAATACAAAAATAAATTACAATAAAAATTAAAAAGGCAAGACTAAGAATATAGATGCATTAATTCAAATAAAAAATTAAGAATTATCCCAGAAGGACGAAAAAATAAAGGGATCAAAACTAAACCTAAAAATTAAAAACCAAAATACAAAAACAAATTAAATATATTGAAATAAGGTAAAAAATATTTCTCGCTGCGACAAAGCGTAGGCTAATGACTCCTCTATTATAAAAATAAAGTCAAATGTGTAAGGGATGAAATTGAAAAAATATCAATAGAAAAAGTATAAGAAAAAAACAAATAACAAACAAAAGAACGAGGACCAAATTTGATATATATCAATTGCATACAACGTCAATGAATAAAATTAAAAAAAAAATCAGATTTAATACAATCAAATGACAATACGCTTGGATTGCTATCCTACAATGTTGTGTTCAACTATTAGAAAACATTATTTGCGCTGCTCAAAGGGCACCAATGCGGGTACGCCAACAACTTTTTATTAATATTATAATTCAGTTAAAAGACTTAAATACCCCTAAATCAACTTTCGAATTACCAAGAAACTTATATGATAGTAACTTTAAAAAGATATAATTTTAAGGGTAATCAGTATCTTATCATGTAAAAAAAGTTGACAGGTATGAAAAGCCCGTCACATTAAAATTGAATTAATTTAGCTTTTAATGGTAGTTTAGTTATTTTATTCTCTAATGAAAAAGTCAAATGATCTAGATACCCTTATGAACTTTGAATTGACAACTTGATCCTATCAAAAGGAACATTTACCTTCACACCAAGTTATAAATTTTGTGTTGGCAAGGGGCAAAAAATAGTAATTTGACTATGCAAATCCACAACAAAAAATGAGATGGTCCACAATAAATGTCTAAGCAGTTTTAGTTTTTTTAATACTACACATCATTCAAAAAACTCCTTGGATGACAAACTATAAATATTAAGGTTTGACTTTTAAAACCAACATGGGCAATTCATAGGTCATGTGAGTTAACTCGATTAACCCAGGTCAACCTATTTTTTATTTTATTTTGAAAAGAATTTTAGAAATCAAGGAGTCCTGATTGTTTTTTTCTTGGGCTGATTGACTTGGGAGTCACCAGAGTGAATTTCTCCTTCTCAAACTCGATTTAGTCTAGGTCTTAGATCACCCGGGTCATAGATCAAACTAATGGGTTAGGTCAAGTTTTAAAGAACACCATAATATATATATATATATATATATATATATATATATATTTAAAAATACTAAATATAAAACTCTAAATATAGGGATATACTACTTATTTGACTCACGGTTGGGCACAAGTCAGATCAATTGTTTTGGCAAAAAAAACCATTAATACACAAGCTTTTCAAACGAAATTGTTAAGCAAATCCTAATTATAATTTAAAAAGCATATGCATTTAATAAAATAAATCGAGTCATTTATGCCAAATATTGAAAAAATAAATGTTGATGTGTCCAAGCTGCAAGTCAATTTTTTTTCTAACTCTAATTAATGAATGTGCAAGTGTTATTTACATATTTCTTGACATGTCATAAAACATATAATAAAATATAATGAAGATTTTTAACGTAGTAGAAAATAGGACAATATTGCAATTGCTATAGTGAAGTACTAAATAAAAATATTATAAAAAAATAAAGATAAGAAAACAAATGGTGATAAATAGGCCAAGTATAGAATGATAAAAGAAATGTCAAGTATAGAGAGAGAAATACATATTTTCTAAGATAAAAGAATTAAAAAAATATAAAAGGGGGGGGAAGCAATAAAATCTTAGCAAACCTCCAAAACTTGATCTAATCTCTAAAACTTTAACATGTGAAACCGTGAACTTAAAAGCTTAACTCTCCACATATATAATTTTAAAGGATCAAACAATTGACAAAATATTAACAAAAAGATCAAACAAAAAAGAGTAATGATAAAATTTAATTAAAAAAAGGATGAAAATTGAAAAAAAAATGTCAAATAAAATAGATAGAAATTAAGATAAATAGTACCAAACTTAAAAGATCACAAAATCATAGGGGGTGAAAAATAAAAAGTGTCTTGACCCGATTCCTGGATCCATGACCGGCACATAGATGTGGATACCTATGTGAACCCAAACTTAAATATGAACATATGTTTTAAATAAATTAATCATAGTTCAATGCAATATTAATAAAAAAGTAACCTTATAATATAATTTGATTGTTTTATTAGAGTTATATATATACTATTATAATTGTAGAGCACTAACTAGACAAAAGGAAAAAAACATCTATTAAAACTATAATAGCAGATTCTGGAAGTACAACAAAAATAACTTGCTAATAAGGTACAACAAAATAAATAATTCATAAAATTTCACTACAAGGACTAAACTGTAATTTTCACAAAATGAGGGATCCAACTGAAATTTCATCATCGTTAACCGCTAACCTACTTTCCAGATTTCCAACAAAGGTTTTTAATAATTTTCAAATATAATTTCACACCTAACACATCAATTAGCCTCAAAATCATCTACAATCTAATCAATTAAACTATTACCAAACACAATTAATCCTTCACATCTCAATCAATTCATCAATTAAACCCAAAAAAAATATTTTAACACTGACCATCAATAAAATCAAAATCTTAACTAATAACAACATTTATACATACTAAAACATAAACATTATCTTAACAACATATTTCTTCTACTTCTTTTATCCTTCCCTCTTTTCTCTTATTCTTCTTCTCCTTTCTTTCTCTCCTCCCAATTCTCTCTTTTAAATTTCATACCTCTCTCTCTCTCTCTTTATTTTTTTATTTATATTTACAAATTTTATACAATTATTATAATACCCTTCATTCATTTATACCTAACTCTAAGCCACCAATGGCATTGTTGCCTTTTCCTTTTTAAAATTTTAAAACACTACAAAAAATATTTACATATTATAAATTATAGAGGGTGAAATAGAAACTAGAATTGGTAGAGGCCTAACCCAATAAAAGGAAAATCATAACAAAAAAAAAACAAAGAAAAGAATGAAAAAGATATAAGAAAACACCATCCTAAAAAAAGGAAAAAAAGCAAAGCAAACTAGTCTAATCTCTAAAATTTGTTAGTCATGATATTCTTGACCTGGCCTCACTTAATAGATTTTAACTTTCCATAAATTTAATTTTAGGGGATAAAATCATGGGAAATTATTGATAAAAAAACACTTGCAACGACAAAAAAAAAGCAACAAAAACAATAGAGATAAAATTTGACAAATGATAAAAACAATGTAGCTAGACTACTAGATATTTAAAGTCTACACCTGGCAAAAGAATTCTAAAAAAACATGAGAACTGAAACTTGAATGTTATACAAATATAGGTTATGCTATTGCTTTAACTTATGAAAGGTCAACTTCATGTTATTGTACCCTACTAGGAGGAAAACTTTTGACATGGAGAAAAAAGAAGCATAATGTTGTGTTTAGGGCAATGGCCCTGAAGATTTAAGGATCAAGTGGGATGCACCAATGACGTTGTACTGTTACAATAAATTTCTGTTAAGATAGCTCACAATCCACTGCAACATGACAGAACTAAACAAGTGGAAGTGGAAATGCATTTTATATATAAAAAAAGTAAAAGTGGATTGATATGCACTCCATATGTTCCTATTAGTCGAGAACTTAAATGAGATACAAAAATGAGAAATAATAGAGAAAAAATATAAAGAAATACATTGGTTCAATTAAGTTGTGTCAAAAGTGTTCTTAAATTATCTAAGACCATATTTTCCTAAAGGGGCATTTTAATATTTATTTTCAAAATTATAGTGGTAAAAAATGCAAAAGATGAATTCAAAATCGAAATGATCTTATATTATTATTTACAAATCATACAAGGCAAGTAAACAAAATAGAAAGAAAACAAAGCTGTGAAAGTTGTCAAAAGCATTATGCATAAAGCACTTCCACAACACTCGTGCTCTATTATGGTAGTATTAAAGAGCATATTCAAAACAAAATTGCATTATCTTTGTTTGGAACTGTAAACCTTCTTAGCTGAAGTGTAGAGAGTACCATATCCAACAATCCACTCATAAATGAACCATTGATCAACCTTGTTTCTCACCCAAATAAGTCAAATCTTAATCCATAAAATGTATTCATAGCTTGCTTGTCTATGAATGCCACAATCAACAATCATTCTGTTTGCCTAGTCTATTTCCCCATTATCATAACCCATTAATGCGGAAATAAAGATAAACAAAGTCAACCTTGCATATATTTTAAAAGGCCTTGGAAGACTCAGGGCTCCTGTAGCCATTCAGGTTTTTGAAAAAGCTATTCAAATGCATCTAATGCTTAGCTAGAGATAGAGAAACTAAATGGAATGAAAATGCAGCCACAATAATTAGCAAGGAGGTGTGGGAGCTAATGTTTGTGTAAGAAAAAAATTATAGTGGCAGTGTTAGGTCCAGCCACCTGTGAAGGTTGTATTCAAACTACTCTCAATGCAGATGCTATGATATAAATGGACACACGCAAAGAGGTTGCTAATGGATAAGAGGAAAAATAAAAGGAAGGCACATTTAAAGAAATGATAAGAATTTTAAAAAGTTAATGGGTTGTGTACCTTACTGAAGAAAGTAACACAAAAGTACTTGTTTTTTTTGTTCAAGCAGTTGTAGGGGCGGGACAAAGGGAAGCTATTCAAGCAAAGAATCTAACTTGCCAATGCAATGAAGATGTGCCTTTTTTTTATAGGAGGATGAGGTGGTTTATCTAGTGGAGATAAAAACACTTGCAAACACAAAAATAAGCAATAAAAACAATGGAGATAAAATTTGATAGAAGATAAAGTGCCATAGCTAGTAAAGTAAAATATGCTTAAATCGCCATTCATATCCATGTAGATCCTTGGCAGCCAGTTCCTGAGTTGGGGTTCGCTGGAACATATGCTTTAAAACATAATGACATGGCAAAGTTAATATATGATCAGATGGAAGAAACCAAGACTAGCACAGCACGCAAAAATTACTAGTGGGGAAGGCATTCAGAGGCATGTTTACGAAGAACAGAAAATCCACCATGGTGCTTGTATCAGAGGCTGTTAAAACATTGCAGAACGATTGAACTGTAGGTCTTGGATGCTGAGACGGACATGAATCAGAATTTGGAGGTTCAATTGGCCGCAGCATTGCAACAAGATTGAAAGCCATTGTAGTTAAAAAAAAATGATTGTCAACATACCTGCTTCGTCTCCTTGCAGCTATTCTGAATTGAACAAACAGAGCACTGCACATTTAAACTAAAAAATAAAGATATCGTAACCTTATTGAAAGAAAGGCACTATGAGTTTCAGCAACTGAATTCATAAAAGAGATGAAAGAATGGCACAATAGAACTCTGAAAGTTCGCATGACATTTTCTGCAGGACATGATGAATGCCTCAGCTAGAACCAAGAAACAAAAGAATAGAAGGGAAGGAGAGGATACTTGCCAAAAGCCCTAAATCAAACCCAACATTATTACCAAACAATGCAGAAGATAAAACATTAAAAAGCAGCAGCACTAACCTACGTTTCATTATCCACACTCTTCAATAAGTCTTTACAGATAACGCGAGAACATCGAATTTAGAGCAAACTGCACTATAAAACACCCTTAATCATGCCAATCATCACCTTAATCTAGCTAGCATAAAAAACCCATCTAATAAATTGCGTATATAAGCTTACTTTCACCGCCCATGCATATCGAAACCATAAATTTAAGCGACGTTTAGCAGAAATAAATAAAAAAACAGAACAGAAAATAGTCTAACAAGTTTGAAAATACTTACCTCTGATTTCCAGAGAGACAGGGAGGGAGGGAGGGAGTTTCTAAAGTAAAATATGCTTAAATCGCCTTTCATATCCATGTAGATCCTTGGCAACCAGTTCCTGAGTTGGGGATGGCTGGACCATATCCTTTAAAACATAATGAGATGGCAAAGTTAATATATGATCAGATGGAAGAAACCAAGACTAGCACAGCACGCACAAATTACCAGTGGAGGAAGGCATTCAGAGGCATGTTTACCAAGAACAGAAGTTCCACCGTGGGAGCTTGTATCAGAGGCCGTTAAAACCTTGGAGAACGATTGTACTGTAGGTCTTGGATGCTGAGACGGACATGAATCAAAATTTGTAGGTTCAATTTGCCGCAGCATTGCAACAAGATTGAAAGCCATTGTAGTTAAAACAAAAATGATTGTCAACATATCTGCTTCGTCTCCTTGCAGCTATTCCGAATTGAACAACCAGAGCACTCCATAATTAAACTAAAAAATAAAGATATCGTAACCTTATTGAAAGAAAGGCACTATGAGTTTTAGCAATTGAATTCATAAAAGAGATGAAAGAATGCCACAATAGAACTCTGAAAGTTCGCATGACGTTTTCTGTAGGACATGATGAATGCCTCAGCTAGCAACAAGAAACAAAAGAATAGAAGGGAAGGAGACGATACTTGCCAAAAGCCCTAAATCAAACCCAACATTATTACCAAACAATGCTGAAAATAAAACATTAAATAACAGCAGCAGCAACCCACGTTTCATTATCCACACTCTTTGATAAGTCTTTACAGATAACGCGAGAACATCGAATTTAGAGCAAAATGCACAATAAAAAACCCTTAATCATGCCGATCATCACCTTAATCTAGCTAGCATAAAAAACCCCTCTAATAAATTGCGTATATAACCTTGCTTTAACCGCGCATGCAAATCGAAACCATAAATTTAAGCGACGTTTAGCAGAAATAAATAAAACAACAGAACAGAAAATAATCTAACAAGTTTAAAAATACTTACCTCCGATTTCCAGAGAGAGAGGGAGGGAGGGAGTGAGTTTCTAAAGTAAAATATGCTTAAATCGCCATTCATATCCATGTAGATCCTTGGCAACCAGTTCCTGAGTTGGGGATGGCTGGACCATATCCTTTAAAACATAATGAGATGGCAAAGTTAATATATGATCAGATGGAATAAACCAAGACTAGCACAGCACGCACAAATTACCAGGGAAGGAAGGCATTCAGAGGCATGTTTACGAAGAACAGAAAATGCACCGTGGGTGCTTGTATCAGAGGCAGTTAAAACCTTGCAGAACGATTGAACTGTAGGTCTTGGAGGCTGAGACGGACATGAATCAGAATTTGTAGGTTCAATTTGCCGCAGCATTGCAACAAGATTGAAAGCCATTGTAGTTAAAAAAAAAATGATTGTCAACATATCTGCTTCGTCTCCTTGCAGCTATTCTGAATTGAACAAACAGAGCACTGCACATTTAAACTAAAAAATAAAGATATCGTAACCTTATTGAAAGAAAGGCACTATGAGTTTTAGCAATTGAATTCATAAAAGAGATGAAAGAATGGCACAGTAGAACTCTGAAAGTTCGCATGACATTTTCTGCAGGACATGGTGAATGCCTCAGCTAGAACCAAGAAACAAAAGAATAGAAGGGAAGGAGAGGATACTTGCCAAAAGCCCTAAATCAAACCCAACATTATTACCAAACAATGCTGAACATAAAACATTTAAAAACAGTAGCAGCAACCCACGTTTCATTATCCACACTCTTCGATAAGTCTTTAAAGATAACGCGAGAACATCGAATTTAGAGCAAAATGCACAATAAAAAACCCTTAATCATGCCGATCATCACCTTAATCTAGCTAGCATAAAAAACCCATCTAATAAATTGCGTATATAACCTTACTTTAACCGCGCATGCAAATCGAAACCATAAATTTAAGCGACGTTTAGCAGAAATAAAAAAAAAAAAACAGAACAGAAAATATTCTAGCAAGTTTGAAAATAATTGTCTCCGATTTCCAGAGAGAGAGGGACGGAGAGAGAGAGGGAGGGAGAGAGAGAGTTTCCAAGTAAAGTAAAATATGCTTAAATCGCCATTCATATCCATGTAGATCATTGGCAGCCAGTTCCTGAGTTGGGGTTGGCTGGACCATATCCTTTAAAACATAATAAGATGGCAAAGTTAATATATGATCAGATGGCAGAAACCAAGACTAGCACAGCACGCACAAATTACCAGTGGAGGAAGGCATTCAGAAGCATGTTTACGAAGACAGAAAATCCACCATGGGTGCTTGTATCAGAAGCACTTAAAACCTTGCAGAACGATTGAACTGTAGGTCTTGGAGGCTGAGACGGACATGAATCAGAATTTGTAGCTTCAATTTGCTGCAGCATTTCAACAAGATTTAAAGCCATTGTAGTTAAAAAAAAATGATTGTCAACATATCTGCTTCGTCTCCTTGCAGCTATTCTGAATGGAACAAACAGAGCACTGCACAAATAACTAAAAAATAAAGATATTGTTACCTTATTGAAAGAAAGGCACTACGAGTTTTATCAATTGAATTCATAAAACAGATGAAAGAATGGCACAATAGAACTCTGAAAGTTAGCATGACGTTTTCTGCAGGACATGATGAATGCCTCAGCTAGTTACAAGAAACAAAAGAATAGAAGGGAAGGAGAGGATACATGCCAAAAGCCCTAAATCAAACCCAACATTATTACCAAACAATGCTGAAGATAAAACATTAAAAAGCAGCAGCAACAACCCATGTTTCATTATCCACACTCTTCGATAAGTCTTTACAGATAACGCGAGAACATCGAATTTAGAGCAAAATGCACAATAAAAAACCCTTAATCATGTCGATCATCACCTTAATCTAGCTAGCATAAAAAACCCATCTAATAAATTGCGTATATAACCTTACTTTAACTGCGCATGCAAATCGAAACCATAAATTTAAGCGACGTTTAGCAGAAATAAATAAAAAAACAGAACAGAAAATAGTCTAACAAGTTTGAAAATACTTACCTCCGATTTCCAGAGAGAGAGGGAGGGAGGGAGTGAGTTTCCAGTCCAGATTAATTAATTCACAAGAAAAAGAACCATCACACCCACATAAGACCATAAAGAACAAGATATACAAGTGTAACATCTGCAAGACTAAATCGTGTCTTCAACACATACTTAACAATCAATGATATGTTGTCTGTCATTGTGAGAAGAAAAGTTACCTGAATGATGAATGCCTCAGCTAGCAACTAGAATCAAAAGAATAAAAGGGAAGGGAGGATACTTGCCAAAAGCCCTAAATCAAACCCAACATTATTACAACACAATGCTGAAGATAAAACATTAGAAAGCAGCAGCAGCAACCAACGTTTTATTCTCCACACTCTTCGATAAGTCTTTACAGATAACTCGAGAACATCGCATTTACACCAAAATGCACTATTAAAAAACCATTAATCATCCCGATCATTACCTTAATCTAGCTAGCATAAAAACCCCTCTAATAAATTTCGTATATAAGCTTACTTTCAACGCATATGCAAATCGAAACCATAAATATAAGCGACGTTTAGCAGAAATAAAAAAAAAACAGAACAGAAAAAAGTCTAACAAGTTTGAAAATAATTACCTCCGATTTCCAGACAGAGAGGGAGGGAGAGTTTTAGTCCAGATTAATTAATTCATAAGAAAGAGAAGCCAGCACACCCAGATAAGACCATAAAAAACAAGATATACAAGTGTAACATCTACAAGACTAAATCGTGTCTTCAACACATAATTAACAATCAAAGATATGTTGTCTGTCTCTGTGAGAAGAAAAGTTACCTGAATGATGAACGCCTCAGCTAGCAACAAGAATCAAAAGAATAGAAGGGAAGGAGAGGATACTTGCCAAAATCCCTAAATCAAACCCAACATTATTACCAAACAATGCTGAAGATAAAACATTAAAAAGCACAGCGACAACCCAAGTTTCATTATCCACACTCTTCGATAAGTCATTACACATAACACGAGAACATCGAATTTAGAGCAAAATGCACTATAAAAAAACCCTTCATCATGCCGATCATTACCATAATCTAGCTAGCATAAAAAACCATCTAATAAATTGCGTATATAAGCTTACTTTCACCGCCCATGGAAGTCGAAACCATAAATTTAAGCGACGGTTAGGAGAAATAAAAAAAAAAAAGAGAACAGAAAATGGTCTAACAAGTTTCAAAATAATTACCTCCGATTTCCAGAGAGTGACGGAGGGGGGGAGAGCGTTTCCAGGTAAAGTAAAATATGCTTAAATCGCCATTCATATCCATGTAGATCCTTGGCAGCCAGTTCCTGAGTTGGGGTTCGCTGGAACATATGCTTTAAAACATAATGACATGGCAAAGTTAATATATGATCAGATGGAAGAAACCAAGACTAGCACAGCACGCAAAAATTACTAGTGGGGAAGGCATTCAGAGGCATGTTTACGAAGAACAGAAAATCCACCATGGTGCTTGTATCAGAGGCTGTTAAAACATTGCAGAACGATTGAACTGTAGGTCTTGGATGCTGAGACGGACATGAATCAGAATTTGGAGGTTCAATTTGCCGCAGCATTGCAACAAGATTGAAAGCCATTGTAGTTAAAAAAAAATGATTGTCAACATACCTGCTTCGTCTCCTTGCAGCTATTGTGAATTGAACAAACAGAGCACTACACATTTAAACTAAAAAATAAAGATATCGTAACCTTATTGAAAGAAAGGCACTATGAGTTTCAGCAACTGAATTCATAAAAGAGATGAAAGAATGGCACAATAGAACTCTGAAAGTTCGCATGACATTTTCTGCAGGACATGATGAATGCCTCAGCTAGAACCAAGAAACAAAAGAATAGAAGGGAAGGAGAGGATACTTGCTAAAATCCCTAAATCAAACCCAACATTATTACCAAACAATGCTGAAGATAAAACATTAAAAAACAGCAGCAGCAACCCACGTTTCATTATCCACACTCTTCGATAAGTCTTTACAGATAACGCGAGAACATCGAATTTAGAGCAAAATGCACAATAAAAAACCCTTAATCATGCCGATCATCACCTTAATCTAGCTAGCATAAAAAACCCATCTAATAAATTGCGTATATAACCTTGCTTTAACCGCGCATGCAAATCGAAACCATAAATTTAAGCGACGTTTAGCAGAAATAAATAAAAAAACAGAACAGAAAATAGTCTAACAAGTTTGAAAATACTTACCTCCGATTTCCAGAGAGAGAGGGAGGGAGGGAGTGAGTTTCCAGTCCAGATTAATTAATTCACAAGAAAAAGAACCATCACACCCACATAAGACCATAAAGAACAAGATATACAAGTGTAACATCTGCAAGACTAAATCGTGTCTTCAACACATACTTAACAATCAATGATATGTTGTCTGTCATTGTGAGAAGAAAAGTTACCTGAATGATGAATGCCTCAGCTAGCAACTAGAATCAAAAGAATAAAAGGGAAGGGAGGATACTTGCCAAAAGCCCTAAATCAAACCCAACATTATTACAACACAATGCTGAAGATAAAACATTAGAAAGCAGCAGCAGCAACCAACGTTTTATTCTCCACACTCTTCGATAAGTCTTTACAGATAACTCGAGAACATCGCATTTACACCAAAATGCACTATTAAAAAACCATTAATCATCCCGATCATTACCTTAATCTAGCTAGCATAAAAACCCCTCTAATAAATTTCGTATATAAGCTTACTTTCAACGCACATGCAAATCGAAACCATAAATATAAGCGACGTTTAGCAGAAATAAAAAAAAAACAGAACAGAAAAAAGTCTAACAAGTTTGAAAATAATTACCTCCGATTTCCAGACAGAGAGGGAGGGAGGGAGAGTTTCCAGTCCAGATTAATTAATTCATAAGAAAGAGAAGCCAGCACACCCAGATAAGACCATAAAAATAAAGATATACAAGTGTAACATCTACAAGACTAAATCGTGTCTTCAACACATAATTAACAATCAAAGATATGTTGTCTGTCTTTGTGAGAAGAAAAGTTACCTGAATGATGAACGCCTCAGCTAGCAACAAGAATCAAAAGAATAGAAGGGAAGGAGAGGATACTTGCCAAAATCCCGAAATCAAACCCAACATTATTACCAAACAATGCTGAAGATAAAACATTAAAAAGCACAGCGACAACCCACGTTTCATTATCCACACTCTTCGATAAGTCATTACACATAACACGAGAACATCGAATTTAGAGCAAAATGAACTATAAAAAAACCCTAAATCATGCCGATCATCACCTTAATCTAGCTAGCATAAAAACCCATCTAATAAATTGCGTATATAAGCTTACTTTCACCGCCCATGGAAGTCGAAACCATAAATTTAAGCGACGGTTAGCAGAAATAAAAAAAAAAAAACAGAACAGAAAATGGTCTAACAAGTTTCAAAATAATTACCTCCGATTTCCAGAGAGTGACGGAGGGGGGGAGAGCGTTTCCAGGTAAAGTAAAATATGCTTAAATCGCCATTCATATCCATGTAGATCCTTGGCAGCCAGTTCCTGAGTTGGGGTTCGCTGGACCATATGCTTTAAAACATAATGACATGGCAAAGTTAATATATGATCAGATGGAAGAAACCAAGACTAGCACAGCACGCAAAAATTACTAGTGGGGAAGGCATTCAGAGGCATGTTTACGAAGAACAGAAAATCCACCATGGTGCTTGTATCAGAGGCAGTTAAAACATTGCAGAACGATTGAACTGTAGGTCTTGGATGCTGGGACGGACATGAATCAGAATTTGTAGGTTCAATTTGCCGCAGCATTGCAACAAGATTGAAAGCCATTGTAGTTAAAAAAAAAATGATTGTCAACATATCTGCTTCGTCTCCTTGCAGCTATTCTGCATTGAACAAATAGAGCACTGCACAATTAAACTAAAAAATAAAGATATCGTAACCTTATTGAAAGAAAGGCACAATGAGTTTGAGCAATTGAATTCATAAAAGAGATGAAAGAATGGCACAATAGAACTCTGAAAGTTCGCATGACATTTTCTGCAGGACATGATGAATGCCTCAGCTAGAACCAAGAAACAAAAGAATAGAAGGGAAGGAGAGGATACTTGCCAAAATCCCTAAATCAAACCCAACATTATTACCAAACAATGCTGAAGATAAAACATTAAAAAACAGCAGCAGCAACCCACGTTTCATTATCCACACTCTTCGATAAGTCTTTACAGATAACGCGAGAACATCGAATTTAGAGCTAAATGCACAATAAAAAACCCTTAATCATGCCGATCATCAGCTTAATCTAGCTAGCATAAAACCCATCTAATAAATTGCGTATATAACCTTAATTTCACCGCGCATGCATGTCGAAACCATAGATTTAAGCGACGTTTAGCAGAAATAAATAAAAAAACAGAACAGAAAATAGTCTAACAAGTTTGAAAATACTTACCTCCGATTTCCAGAGAGAGAGGGAGGGAGGGAGTGAGTTTCCAGTCCAGATTAATTAATTCACAAGAAAAAGAACCATCACACCCACATAAGACCATAAAGAACAAGATATACAAGTGTAACATCTGCAAGACTAAATCGTGTCTTCAACACATATTTAACAATTAAAGATATGTTGTCTGCCTTTGTGAGAAGAAAAGATACCTCAATGAAAAAAAGAATAGAAGGGAAGGAGAGGATACTTGCCAAAAGCCCTAAATCGAACCCAACATTATTACCAAACAATGCTGAAAATAAAACATTAAAAAACAGCAGCAGCAACCCACGTTTCATTATCCACACTCTTCGATAAGTCTTTACAGATTACCAGTGGAGGAAGGCATTCAGAGGCATGTTTACGAAGAACAGAAAATGCACCGTGGGTGCTTGTATCAGAGGCAGTTAAAACCTTGCAGAACGATTGAACTGAAGGTCTTGGAGGCTGAGACGGACATGAATCAGAATTTGTAGGTTCAATTTGCCGCAGCATTGCAACAAGATTGAAAGCCATTGTAGTTAAAAAAAAATGATTGTAAACAAGAAAAAGAAGATAATTACCTCAGATTTCCAGAGAGAGAGGGAGGGAGAGAGAGAGTTTCCAGTCCAGATTAATTAATTCACAATAAAAAGAACCAGCACACCCAGATAAGACCATAAAGAACAAGATATACAAGTGTAACATCTGCAAGAATAAATCGTGTCTTCAACACATATTTAACAATCAAAGATATGTTGTCTGTCTTTGTGAGAAGACAAGATACTTGAATGCCCCGCCCCCTCAACATACAAGATCACTAACAACGTTTTCTTTCATAGTTTCAGATTAAGCATCATACCGACTTGGGTTTCGGAAGATGAGAAGTTTTCTTTCTTAATTTTCTTTATTCATCGCTAAACCTTCATTTATACGGAGTCTTTATGTCCGTGAGAGGAGAGGAAAGAAAATTTCAAATTATTTTCGACCGTTGTAAACAACGCAGCGTTTTTGTGTATGTTTTAGAAGTTTTGGGCTTCGAAAGCCTTTTTGTTGGGGTGGTGTTAAGAAATCAATTTCAGTGTGTTTTTTTATGTTGCATTGTAATTGTTACCTGCTGCTATTTTTAAATAGTTATGGTTTTTATTTCTATTTTTAAATGGTTTGCAAATATATTTTGATTTTAAAAAAAATTTAAATTAATATTTTTTATGATTTTGAAGTATTGATGTTAAAATATATAAATATAAAACTTTTATATTATTATATTTATAAGCGAAAAGTTATTTGGATAAATACTCTTAGTATATTAAGATTTGATACGAGCTATGTTAATAAAAATATATTATTATTAGTTTGAGAAGAGTTTCATCTAGAATCAAGAAAATTACTGTGTTCTTCTTTAAAAAAAAATATATTATTATATATTGAACTAATAAAGAAAGAAGATGAAGATGAAGATGGAAGGGATATATAGATTAAAGTTCTAGATTCATTTTAAAAAAAAAAGAAGATTCAGTATGATATTAGATAGGCGGTTCACGTTTTGTTGTAAGTTCGGCAAATCTTTTTCTAATAAATTATGTATATGTATATGTAATGTTAAAGTGATGCATATGTATTTTTTTAAAAAAAAAGAGATATATTTTCTTACATTCCATTTTTTTCAAAGATAATGACCATACATATCAGTTTACCAACATTTAATTTATACAAAACATTACTTAATACAACAAAAAAAACTAAGAAACAACAGTTTTACTCCTGACGTGAAGATGATGGCCTGAAACGGAAATACAAGATAATTCTATAAAGAAAATTTGAAAAACAAATATTAAAGTTATTAAACTCACGGTATGCAATGATACATAATTATAATAATCAGCATAGCTATTTCAAATACAAACTAGCTTCCCCACTTATATATTGTCGATACTAATTACTATCGATACCCTTATCACCGTACTGACATCAGAAATTAGAGATGACCCCTTCCTGGGTCCCTAACATACCTTTTTATATTATTTTTTTAGGATGTGCATTGATTCCATTTTAATTTTTTTTTTTGAGATTTAAAAATAGATGAACATGTATTAAACATTGCACCACAATCCCTTTATCCAAGATTCTAATATACACTTGATGTATATTAGCCTGTGAATAGTGATCCCATCCTCGAGATCCTGACATGCATTGAATGTACGCTAGTCATTCATGATGATCCCCTTATCTGGGATCCTAACATACATTAAAATGTATGTTAGCCAATTTTAGTGATCCCTTTATCCGGGATCCTAGCATACACTAAATGTATGTTAGCCATCGTCATGTTTCGTTCATGATATTTTCAAACTGCCCTGACACACATGCCTTAAATATTCTTACTGATAAAACATATATTTTCAAACTTCCACCAAAGCTTTAAGCATAATTCACACATTTTCATTATGAAAATTAAATTAGAAATGTAGGCACGAATCACCTACCTGTTGTGGATGCTCTGCTCGTGGTCTCTTGTTGTTGTTGTTGCACCACACTCGTGATCCCTCCTGCAATGACAGGAAATTCTTTTTTTATGTTTCAATTTTAAATTGAGAAAGAAAAAAACTAAATTCATGAGATCAGGAAATACCATAGAGAGAAAATTGAAAGAAACTATAAAGCTTAATTTCTAAAAACAATTGAAAAAAAAAGAAGAAAAAATCACTTATAATAAATCTAATATTGAAGGTAAATATTTTTTCAAAAACAATTCATGAGACCGGTCTATGATTTGATAATAAGAAAATAAAAAATAAGAGTCACAATTTACAGAACAAAATTATATTAAAGAATAATTTTAAAAAAAAATAAGTTGATGAAATGTGAAAATAAATAAAAAAACACAAAACACAAAAAAAACTCTAATAAAAATTAAAAGATGGGCTTGTTCGAAAATGTGGAATTAATGGACTGACTGGAAACTAAAAATTGGCGGGCAGGAAATGGATTAAGCGTAAATTTAAGTTTGGTCTGGCCACTCAATTCCAAAAATTGTACGGAGACCTCTGCTACAAGGTAGTCAACGTTTTCGACATGAGAATCCAAACCCACAATCAATTCAATTATGCTTTCCAATTCTATAATTAAGACTAATTTGAGGACAATTCGTCAAATCCCATTATTAGTCCAGCAATTCTAGACACTACCTGCAGTCCTCGTGTGGCTCTGCTATGGCTGGGTTGAGGAGTTATGCCCAAACTATGAACACTGCTAGCTGCTACCATGTGAGCTTGTCCTGTAAATTCTCCCGCCCCCCTACAAAGCCTCCCCAGGCTTGACCTTGAACCATCTAACTTCCTCTGCTTTGCGAAAATTTGGGTACTCAGCGTGGCTTTGAGCGTATGGATTCTATTCTGACTAGAGTTTTTAGGGGATGTTCTTCACGAAGATTTTATGAAGGAAGATTCAAAGTAAAAAAAGAAAGAAAGAAATCTGATTGGCATTTCCAAATCTGCCTCAGCACCCGGTTCTAACATTCCTGGAAATGTGGTTGAATTACTTTTTGGATCATGGTATTGTTTTCGGGTAAAAAGAAATTAAAAAACCCTTGAGGTGAGCAGAAGGAGAGCTGAGATGCAAGAGGGTAAAAAGATGAGGCATAATGCTCCATTGTTTATGATGGATCATCGAGCAAACTACAATCTGCAGAGAAGACAGAATACAAGCGGTACAAGAGTGTTTCAGGGTTTTTTAATTTTCCATGAACAGTGAACAAGTTTTTTTCCTCAAAACAAAAATAAGTTTGCTTTAAGGTTTTTTTTGGTATTTTCATGACTATTTTGTATAATTAGAAGTTCTAAGAGGAGTGTTTTGGTGGTTTCATGTTTTTTAAATTTTTTAGCCATAAAGCTCCTAGAAGGTGTTCTATACATGTCTCTATTCAGGTAGTGTGTGTGACACCACCTGCAAGCCTAATTTAGTCATCTGCTAAAGCACACAATTATCCTCTTTATTTGTTGATTTAAAATTTTTGTCCTCACGCTTCATATTTTTGTCACTAGTTGATTTAACTGAAACAATGTTTAGCAATTCTAAAGAGGTTATAAATTACATTCCAATCTGATCCAAAACACCAACTTTTCCCAAGGTATTTTAAAAGTGATAGTTTAGGTTTAAGATTAGAAAAGAAATTCTAGAAGTATGATATGCACTTGGGAGCAATTCTAATGAGGTTATAAATTACATTCCAATCTGATCCAAAACACCAAATTATGAAATTGTTTAACTAATTAACTTGGTACAATTGACCTTAAAAGGACATAAATGAGAAGGGTTTCCATGAAGAAAGGGAAGACATGGCTATGACTGGTGGGGAAACAGGGATTGAAGATGAAATGGAGATACTTTCTCCATTTGCAAAACAAGGCAGATTCGTTGCCCTGTTTTCTAGGGGAATTTGGACCTGAAAATTACAAAATTCAGGGAGGGTCCCTTCATAGAAATTGTATCCGGGAGTGTTATATTTCCAACAAGTCTGGCCCCGTCTAATTTGGAGTCCTAGAGCTCCAGATACATATATAAATCCGAGGAGAGGTCGAGTTGTCACCCTTGTTGGCAGATTCGGCTAAGTTGATAAAACGACAAAATTTAGCTATATTAAGGGTAAAATTTGTTTTCTTGCCCTTAATAAAGCATCTTGATCTTAAAAAAAAATAAGCCATGATCAAAATTGAATTCATGCAGTTCACTTGGACTACCAATGAGCTGGAAAATTAAAGGATAATAAAGAGGAATATAGGTGAAAAAAAGAGGGATTGGTAGAAGAGAAATAGATATTATTACCATTGTTGTTGTTGTTGTTGCTGTTTATGATATGTGGACTAATATGGAATAATGATGGGTGTTTGTCGTTTCAGGAGGAACCACGAGAGGACTACAACAACAGGGGAACACAAGTCAAGCATTTACAGCAGGTAGGTACTTGGTACCTATATCTCCTCTTGTTCGTAATTATTTTAACTAACTATTAAACTATAAGAAAATAATTTGATGCTTATTGATGAGAAAAAGAAAAAGGGGGAAGGAAAGGTTAAATAAAGAAAAAAAATATAGAAACAAAAAAATAGATTTAATATATGAGTTCTTTTGGAGAAATTGAATAGTAACTATGAATTTCGGTAATGATAGTTTCTCGAATTTGATTTTGTTTGTCCCTGGTATAAGAGGTTAATGATGTTAACCAAGCTAGTTAACATCGGCATTACCGGTACATGGGAGGAGAAATATAAAAATTGATTAACTATTCAGGTTCAGAATAGTTAATGATATCGACAGCTGACATCGATATTGGCAAAATTTATAAACTTAATTAACTATTCAGTTTCAGAATAGTTAATGATATCAGCGTGTGACGTCGATATCGACAAAATTTATTGACTTGATTAGCTTTCTGAGGTGAAAGCTAATGATGTCAAGAATTCTTGACAATAGCATACCTGAGAACCTCCCAAGGTAATATGGAATAAGGATTAGCTATTTTAGTTTTAAAAATAGTTAATGACACAAACGGCTACGTTAATGCAGAGATAAATAGCATTGAAAATTAAAAACCAAAATTAAGAGTATAAATACATGAATACGAATAAAAATAAAAATTATCCTATTATGACCAAATGAAGATAACACGGAGGAGAATCATTCTAGATGTCCGATGGATATTTTAAATGTTCTACGACGCCGAAGATGCCATCCAAAATGTGCATGAGCTCGGAAATTGATGGTGCATGAGCTCAGAACTTGTGACGCCCCCAGCTCCCTTGCCAGTTACCTAACTGGCGTGACCAGGTTCGCCACACTGTTGGGACTAAGTCCCCTATTTCCTCCATCATAAACCACAAAATACATAGATAACTACATTGTTGAAAACGTACGGGATAATTTACAACATCCTTAGAACAATTCTATAATTTACAAAATACTCAAAATGCCTAGATATTTAATTTACAAATTTGGCTCGTACCCCTTTTTTTTTTCACAAAAGATACTCCTATTTTTATCAGTGACACATGAGCCTCTTTTAGCGAGAACCGGTAGCATCCTCGATCAGCTTAACCTTACCCTTGCCTGAACAACACACAAATACAATAACAGAATGAGCCAAAGCTCAGTAAGTAGGGTGATGCACATGATATGCAATGCTATTGTGTTTTCCCACATTTTCATCTATTTTTTTTTTAATCCGGGTACCCTAGGTATATGCAAGTCCGTGCGTACTATCACTCGGTGATCATGTTATCACCTACTACTCTATTACTTTCTCTCAGTGATCTCAATATCACCTACTGCTCGCAACGGTATTATCCCTCGTTGTAGCACACAGTTAGCGGAATTATCCCTCGCTTAACGGTGTTAGTAAATAGAGCTCGCACTATGGATTTCTTGCTATTACCCATTCCACTCAATTCGGTTATCAAACCGTGTCAATTCAAGACTCAATGATTTCTCTCAAATTAATTTCCCCCAATGCACGTGATGCACGTGATGACATGTTTAATCACATTCAAACAAACTCGGGTACCAATTCTTATTTCTCAACCATACTCACGGTCCAACTCAAACTCGGGATTCACCCATCGTTCACATACCAATCATGGTACTCATAGCGGGAACACAACCTCCGCTCATTAATATTGTTCATTAATTCCAGTAATATTAAGATCTAATTATTTCCATTATTAAGAGAATAAATTTATTTATTTATGTATTATTATTTATTTATTTATATATATATATATATATATATATTTTTCTTTCAAGCCCATATGTTTTAGGTTAAGTCCATGGGTTTATTTCATGCCCACATTCATCTAAATCTAAGCCCACTTAATTTTACAAATATTTTTTTTTTCTTTTCTTTTCTTTTCAGCAATAGTATGCCTACATAACCCATACCAATTTGGCCATAATTCCTTACATATATATCTAACAATTACAAACTTTTAAGGATAAATAGTAGACATATAGATCAACAACTTTCCTTCTTTGTATTTTTCCTAAAAATCACTCTAAAATCTCGAAATAACTCACACACAATTTCGGATGGAAAATATTTTTCCAGCAGGTATCTATTTGAGCAACCCACGCCATATCAGTCATAACTCCATGTATATTTTTCTAAAAATCACGAAATTTCACAGGGATGTAGTAGACATATATATCCACAACTTTCATGCTTTGTATTTTTCCTAAAACTCACTCCAAGATCCCGAAATTATTCACACACAATTTCGGACAGAAAATATTTTTCCAGCAGGTATCCATTTGAGCAACCCACGCCATATCAGTCATAACTCCATGTCTATTTTTCTAAAAATCACGAAATTTAACAGGGATGTAGTAGACATATATATCCACAACTTTCATGCTTTGTAAGTTTCCTAAAACTCACTCTAAGATCCCGAAATAATTCACACACAATTTCGGGTTTTTCCATCCCTAAAAGAAATTCAGAATTTTCACACCAAACACACTTTTCATCATGCATGCTTAACCATCCATCATCAACATCAAGAGTCAAAATCATTACAAAACCATCATAATCACATTTGAAATTAATTAAACAACTCATAAAAATGGAAAGCATAAACAAACAAAAATAAAATGAAACCTACTTACCTTAGATTAAATTTCCTTAAAATCTTTTTAGCCTTTTCCTTTCTTTTCCCTTCTTCTTCTTCCCTTTTTCCTTTCTCTTTCACTCTTTTTTTTTTTCTTTTTGTAAACTTACGGGATGCCTAACAAAATGCCTCCTTCTCCCACATATTTGCTTTCCTTAAATATCTTTAACATTTCATGCTTATGCCATGTGTCAATGTGTTATGGTGAAATGCAAAGTTAAATTAGGCTTAAATTGTGATGGATTTCAAGGCAATTCATTTAGGTATATATATTGTTTTATTATTATTATTATTGTTATTTTTGGCTATCATCATTTTACATACTATAATTTATACTTATTACATATACAAAGGATTTACTAATTAATTCATCTAAAATTATTTTTCCTAAATATTTACGTACATTAAATAAATCCCAACAATCACGTACATAAACGCCAATTACGTACATACCATATATTCTAGTACATATTTTTACCTGGTTACAGATTGACACGTACGTACCCTATATACTATATACTTACGTACGAATATAATTATCCCGATCAGTACACTTATACGGTTACGAATTTTACGTTAGTTACAGAACTATTCATTTTTTCACAGTTAATTAATACATTTCAACATTGTTCATGCTAATTATTTAGTAGCCCTATCAGTTTAGTGGCACGATGGACTAACGCGCCAATGGTTTTAGGCCCCACATTTTTTTGGGGGCCATGTGGCGTCGTACAGTTATGAAAAATATCCATCGGTGTCTCACCGGAGGCGTCGCCATGTCTTCTTCTCATGGTGGTGCGCGTGACGTCCCCAAGTTGCTAGAGACGTGATGGTGGTCAGTTGATATTTTTTTCCTTTTCTCTCTTCTGCAGACTAAATTACACGGAAGTCTACTTTGTTTATGTGTATTCATTTCAGTCCCTGATCTTTTGATTGTTTGCTATGGTCCTTATTTATGTGATATAAGTTTTTATTTATTTTACTTTTGTCCTTCAATTAAATTGATTATATATTTCAGTTTTATTTCGGTATTTATTCTTTTAATTTTGGGATTGATTTTTTATTTTAATTCTTTTATTATATATATATATATATATATATTTCTCAAATAGTCCATATTTTTGTCCATGTATACTAGCCATGGCATCCGCGCCTTGTCACGACCAGAACCATATTTTTTTAACGTAAAAATTATTAATTATGTGTAATTTTTTATTATAATATAAATATGAGCAAAATAATAATTGTGTAAAATAAACAATAAAAAAACAATCACTAAAATTATCATTATTATTGTGCAAACAATAAAATCATAAAATCATCTGATCTGAAAATTAGATAAAAATAAAAGAAAACAAAAAACAAGAACAAAGAGAAAAATATAGAAATATTAATTTTGAAATGATGACCAACATAAATTAAAATGTCAGAATTGAACTGAATAAAAATAAAACCCTAATAAAAAATAAAATGAGAAAAATTCAAAACAAAAACCAAAAGTATAAATAAATGAAGACGAACAAAAAAAAACACTGTCCAAGAAAGATAAAAAAAAAAGAAAGGAATCAATACTAAATAAAAAATAAAAGAATAAGTGAGAAAATGAAAACCCTAACTAAAAATAAAATGACAAAAAATAAAAACAAAATCTAAAAGCACAAATGCATAAATATGGCCAAAAAATAAAAATTGTCCAAGAAGGACAAAAAACCAAATGACTTAATAAAAAAAATTAAAAGAATAAGTGACAAAACAAAAAACAAAATATATAATTAATTCCAATTGAAGGATAAAAATGAAACAAATCAAAATTTGGGACCAATAAACAATAAAAGGATTTTAAACAATCAATACAGTGCAATTATTGAACTAATTAAAAGAATCAGGACTGAAATGAAAAGTAATATATATGACCACTTTTAATTCAGGGATAAATTTACAACAAATTCAAACTTACATACTAAAATTATTCAAGGAATCAAAAAATCAAAAGATGAAGGATCGAAATGAAACTTACCGTATATAATCAATTTCAAATCAAGGGCATAATTGAAAATAATCGAAAGTTCCATTGAAAAATCAGTAATAAAAATGAATCAGAAGCTCAAGGATCAAAATGAAAAGCATACAAATATGAGGGACAATATAGTACTTCACCGGCAGTAGGAGAGAGAAAAGAGAGGGGGGAGAAAACCGTCCACTAGAGATCACAATCTAATTTGACTGACACGCGCCGCGTGTGGATAAATATTACATGTCTCCGAACCATACGAGACAACGGAATCACATTTTCCAGCGATTGGGTACATCGCACGCGCCACCTCAAAGGAGTGTGCGGACGGAACACCGCTGGCGCGTCCATACGACGAGCCTGCAATGTTCTGAATAAAAAAATAAAAAAATGTCAATTACCCATATAGCCCTTGACCCCAGCCATATCTACGAAAAAACCTGGTGTGAAATTTCAGAAATACCCCTTGGTTTTGGCGGCGATTTTTTATGTTTAGGGGGCTAATTGTGTCGTTTCACTATGCAACAAATTCAGAATACCATACATGTCCCGAGAAAACTTTGAAAATACCCCTGGTCCCGATGGCAAAAATTTCGATCCTTGAGGTAAAATGGTAATTTTACTGTAGCAATGAATAATGAACAATGGTAATTTTTGCTTTTAATTTTTATTATTTTCTATTTTTATGAGGCTATATGTTTTTTTAATGTACTCCTTAATTTTAATTTGTGTTTGTGATCATTTGAAATTGTTTTTTCCCTCTGTCCTTTTTTTTTCTATTCTTCAAGTCAAATGATTTTTTAAGCTAATAATATTTTTTTTCATTTATATTAAAAAATGACTTTTGCACCTTTTTTATGTAAGATATTTTATATCAAATATCACATACGAAAAATACGAAGTCACACGTAGACAAAACGGGTGGAAAAAATGGGCCAAATTATTTACAGTGAAAAAATATACGAGTGACTTGCCATGCGCTTTGTCGCAACTTGAACCAAATTTTTTAACATTTTAAAAAATTGATAATGGTCCAAGATTTGTTTTTTATGATGCTATATATATAATAGAAATAATCAACCTACAAACCTTGCGATTATTTAGTTTTTTTTTATATTCATTCTATTATGGATAAGGCATTTAAAATAACGATATTGATTATTTAAAGGTATTTTTCTTAAAAATATGTGAGACTAATTATATATTTTGATATATGTTTAATATTATTGGCTTAAAATATATATATAAAAATAAACTATATTTTTTTGATAAATTCTCAGTTTAATATAATCTCAGTGTTCTAAAATACTTTTCACATAGTGATATGAAGAATAAATCTTAAAAAATAAAAAAATAATTGAATTTGTTTTTATAACAGTAATGACGGTGACAACGATAATATTACCAATAATAATTAGAATATTAATTATTTACAATAATGGTTATAATAACAACTATAATAATTATGATAATTTAACAATCCTGATAATAATAATCAAACTAATTCATGAGTCGATGTTGTTTTTGTTAAAAATTGACTTTTACGGCTCTATTATGTATGATATTTCAAATCTAATATCACATAAACATAAAATATAAAAAGCAACACGTAGATAAAATAGGTGGAAAACTTAGGCCAAATTATCACAATGAAAAAATATATGAGTCACTTGCTCGCGCTTCTTCGCAACCAAAACCAAATATTTTAACATGTATACAAAAGTTAATAGTCCTATATTTTTTTATGACGCTATACATCTAAGCAAAATAATCAGCCCACAAACCTTTTGATTATTTTATATATTCATTTTATTATGGATAAGGTGTTTAAAATAATAATAACAATTATTTTAAAGGTATTTTTTCTTAAAATTAATTATATATTTTGATATTTGTTTAATATTAACACCTTAAAATATATATATATATATATATATATATATATAAATGAACTAAGTTTTTTTTTTTTAAATCTCAAATTTATTTAATCTCAATGTTCTGATATACTTTTAATATAATAATATGAAAAATTAATCTTAAAAAATTAAAAAATAATTTATTGTCTTTTTAAATAAAAATCACTTTAAACTAAAAATATATCAAGCCATACATAGATAAAACAAATGCAAGAAAAACAAAGATAATAAATCACTAGCAATAAAAGATTCACTATACATGCATAAGAGATAGTTTCACTCTCATTTCACGCGATCAAAACTAAACTTATTTTGTTTTTTTACGCAAGCTGTATTCAATACAAAAATAAATTACAATAAAAATTAAAAAGGCAAGACTAAGAATATAGATGCATTAATTCAAATAAAAAATTAAGAATTATCCCAGAAGGACGAAAAAATAAAGGGATCAAAACTAAACCTAAAAATTAAAAACCAAAATACAAAAACAAATTAAATATATTGAAATAAGGTAAAAAATATTTCTCGCTGCGACAAAGCGTAGGCTAATGACTCGTCTATTATAAAAATAAAGTCAAATGTGTAAGGGATGAAATTGAAAAAATATCAATAGAAAAAGTATAAGAAAAAAACAAATAACAAACAAAAGAACGAGGACCAAATTTGATATATATCAATTGCATACAACGTCAATGAATAAAATTAAAAAAAAAATCAGATTTAATACAATCAAATGACAATACGCTTGGATTGCTATCCTACAATGTTGTGTTCAACTATTAGAAAACATTATTTGCGCTGCTCAAAGGGCACCAATGCGGGTACGCCAACAACTTTTTATTAATATTATAATTCAGTTAAAAGACTTAAATACCCCTAAATCAACTTTCGAATTACCAAGAAACTTATATGATAGTAACTTTAAAAAGATATAATTTTAAGGGTAATCAGTATCTTATCATGTAAAAAAAGTTGACAGGTATGAAAAGCCCGTCACATTAAAATTGAATTAATTTAGCTTTTAATGGTAGTTTAGTTATTTTATTCTCTAATGAAAAAGTCAAATGATCTAGATACCCTTATGAACTTTGAATTGACAACTTGATCCTATCAAAAGGAACATTTACCTTCACACCAAGTTATAAATTTTGTGTTGGCAAGGGGCAAAAAATAGTAATTTGACTATGCAAATCCACAACAAAAAATGAGATGGTCCACAATAAATGTCTAAGCAGTTTTAGTTTTTTTAATACTACACATCATTCAAAAAACTCCTTGGATGACAAACTATAAATATTAAGGTTTGACTTTTAAAACCAACATGGGCAATTCATAGGTCATGTGAGTTAACTCGATTAACCCAGGTCAACCTATTTTTTATTTTATTTTGAAAAGAATTTTAGAAATCAAGGAGTCCTGATTGTTTTTTTCTTGGGCTGATTGACTTGGGAGTCACCAGAGTGAATTTCTCCTTCTCAAACTCGATTTAGTCTAGGTCTTAGATCACCCGGGTCATAGATCAAACTAATGGGTTAGGTCAAGTTTTAAAGAACACCATAATATATATATATATATATATATATATATATATTTAAAAATACTAAATATAAAACTCTAAATATAGGGATATACTACTTATTTGACTCACGGTTGGGCACAAGTCAGATCAATTGTTTTGGCAAAAAAAAACCATTAATACACAAGCTTTTCAAAAGAAATTGTTAAGCAAATCCTAATTATAATTTAAAAAGCATATGCATTTAATAAAATAAATCGAGTCATTTATGCCAAATATTGAAAAAATAAATGTTGATGTGTCCAAGCTGCAAGTCAATTTTTTTTCTAACTCTAATTAATGAATGTGCAAGTGTTATTTACATATTTCTTGACATGTCATAAAACATATAATAAAATATAATGAAGATTTTTAACGTAGTAGAAAATAGGACAATATTGCAATTGCTATAGTGAAGTACTAAATAAAAATATTATAAAAAAATAAAGATAAGAAAACAAATGGTGATAAATAGGCCAAGTATAGAATGATAAAAGAAATGTCAAGTATAGAGAGAGAAATACATATTTTCTAAGATAAAAGAATTAAAAAAATATAAAAGGGGGGGAAGCAATAAAATCTTAGCAAACCTCCAAAACTTGATCTAATCTCTAAAACTTTAACATGTGAAACCGTGAACTTAAAAGCTTAACTCTCCACATATATAATTTTAAAGGATCAAACAATTGACAAAATATTAACAAAAAAATCAAACAAAAAAGAGTAATGATAAAATTTAATTAAAAAAAGGATGAAAATTGAAAAAAAAATGTCAAATAAAATAGATAGAAATTAAGATAAATAGTACCAAACTTAAAAGATCACAAAATCATAGGGGGTGAAAAATAAAAAGTGTCTTGACCCGATTCCTGGATCCATGACCGGCACATAGATGTGGATACCTATGTGAACCCAAACTTAAATATGAACATATGTTTTAAATAAATTAATCATAGTTCAATGCAATATTAATAAAAAAGTAACCTTATAATATAATTTGATTGTTTTATTAGAGTTATATATATACTATTATAATTGTAGAGCACTAACTAGACAAAAGGAAAAAAACATCTATTAAAACTATAATAGCAGATTCTGGAAGTACAACAAAAATAACTTGCTAATAAGGTACAAGCCTGAAATGATAATTAATGAGAGGGTGAGGTCAACAACTAAATGAGTAGATAACATACAATAAACATTTACAAGATAATACAACAATGAAAAATATATTACCGAATACAACTTTAAGTTCTTATAAGAAGGTTTTTCAAATAGGTCATAACAAGAATGTCAAAAGGTAAAGCTTGTCGGAAAATCAAAATGCAATGAGCACGAGGCTCTGTACTATGGGATGATCAGTCTACGCAGGTTGGTGACTCCTCCGACTAACTAGGATTTCAAATACGATGTGTACAAAGACTAAGACTGCCTTGTTAGCTTGAGTATTTTAACTGACATACCATAGGTTTATATCATAATCAAATAAACATATTCATATCTAAAGGCTCAACTGATGACATTAATCAAATGAGGAGCTATCAATTCACAAGTATATATTGCCTCATATCAAGAATGTAGACTCAACAATTAATTATGCTTTATCGTAACAAAAATGGTAATCAACATATATATTATCAATAAGCACAATCCAATTCATATTATCAATTCAAATATTTATAATATTTCTCATGTATATTAAAAATTATCCACTCACCTATCTAAAAAACGAACACAATTCATAAGCACATACCAAAGGAAATCATATTGACATCCCACATATAGAATATCAGGATTATCTGAATATGAAATGAGACATACTAAAAATTGACTAACAAGAAGTAAAATATATTTAACAAATCTATCTAATAGTTTAACTCATAATCCTATATGTTTGAATCAAACTATCCATTTTCCTCAAAACCTAAATATTTAATGGTTTCTCTCGAAATATAATTCATAATAAACAATTCATTAAATTGATAATAATTAACCAAATAAGCCTCTATTATTCACCAATCCAATATGAAAAACTAAATTTTCATTTAGTGACCATTCTGAAAATTTCTCAGATTTTTTATGGGTCAAATTGTATTTTTATCAAATTAAAGGACTAAATTGGAAACATCATAAATTCATAACTATACTGAAAAATTTGCTCATAATTCACCCTCAATTTTGTCCATAATCTCGAATTTCACTACAGGGACCAAACTCTGATTTTTCCAAAGTTCGAGGACTAAACTGTATTTTTCATAAAAATAGACATGAAATTTCATCATCTTCAATTGCTAACCTACTAAGATTTTTCATAATTTCCAAATGTGGTTTTACACCTAACACAACAATTAGTCTCAATTTCATCTACAATCCAATCAATTAAACCATTACCAAACACAATTAATCCTTAACATCTCAATAAATGCATCAATGAAACCCAAAACAAAATCTTCAAACCCTAATCATCAATAAAAAATTTTGGGGCTTGTTAGGTTTGCTTAGTATTGGTGGTGCGATGACAAACTCCGAACTTGAATTGACAAAGAATGTTAAAGAAAAGCAAAGAATTAAGTCTTGCAAAATAGCATTTTGCAAACGAGGTGTTTGTCTAGGCCATCTCATTCTATAAAAAACAAAGAAATGCATCCACCATACTTAATAAGAGTTATACAAATCCAATGTGTCTAGACTTTAAAACCATTTGTCTGTAAGAGAAATGTAAAAGGAAGAAGAAAAAATGTTTGGAACAATGATGGGAAACAAAAATATAATCAAGCACCAGCCACATGGCATATCAACCCATGCATCACTATAAAGCAAAAGTACACGGTGCTGAAGCAATTAATCATCAATACACAGATAGTATGATCAATCTAACACAGACAATTGTTATTAGAAAGATAAGAAGTATGTTTACACAATGAAACTCTCAAATGCGTGCAAAATTGAAAGGGAAAAGCTCTTCAATAATTAACATTGAACCTTTGCTGTACAAATGAAAAGAGATTGGCAAAGAAACATACATTATGAAAAGAAAAGAAAAAACATATGCAAATTAAACAACGTAATAAGCTACTGAAAAGGATAGAGCAGCAACAGCACTAGGAACCCAAGGCTAGGAAACAAATTTGGCAAGAAGAAGAAAATGACAGAATTAGAAAACCTAAAAAGGGAATTCAATGAGATGAAAAAAAAGTGTAAGGGACTATTCAGGAGTGTAATTGAGATTGTTTTTTCAAGTGTTTTTTGTTTGGAAATGCATTAAAATAATATTTTTTTTCATTTTTAAAAATTGGTTTTTACACTAGTGTATCAAAATAGTCCAAAAGAAAAAAATAATAATTTGAAGCTTTGAAGCAATAAAGAATTCAAAATTTTTCAAAAACATTGTTCAACTGCACTCCAAAACACATCCTAATAAGGCGAGGATCGGCTAGGCTTATAAACATATTTGATGGGGGGGAAAACAATGATCATTAGGAGCTATGTACAGATTTTCTGGAAATGCAGAGTACACGCTAAAGTAACTAGAAAACACAACAACAATAAAGAACTTAGTTAATTTCATATAATTTGACAATAAACGTAAAATGAAACCAACGTATAGAACCCAATAAAGGTAAAAAGAAAGAAATGGCAACGTGTTGATTGTATCTCTCTCAATCTTGCCTTGTACCTCTAAGGCTACACATCTACCCATTAGATGATAGAGAACAAATTATCCCTCACTTGTCTCGAAAGCGAACAGAATTCAAAAGTAGATACCAAATGAAATCCTATTGACGTCCCACGGGTAGAATATCGTGATTATCTAAATATGAAATGAGACATACTCAAAATGGACTAAAAAGAAGAATAATATAATAAATTTATCCAAGAGTCTAGCTCATAATCCTATATGTTTGAATCAAACTATCCATTTTTATCAAAACCAAAAATTTAACAGTTTCTCCTGAAATATAATTCAAAATAAATAATTCATAAAATTTCACTACAAGGACTAAACTGTAATTTTCACAAAATGAGGGATCCAACTGAAATTTCATCATCGTTAACCGCTAACCTACTTTCCAGATTTCCAACAAAGGTTTTTAATAATTTTCAAATATAATTTCACACCTAACACATCAATTAGCCTCAAAATCATCTACAATCTAATCAATTAAACTATTACCAAACACAATTAATCCTTCACATCTCAATCAATTCATCAATTAAACCCAAAACAAAAAATTTTAACACTGACCATCAATAAAATCAAAATCTTAACTAATAACAACATTTATACATACTAAAACATAAACATTATCTTAACAACATATTTCTTCTACTTCTTTTATCCTTCCCTCTTTTCTCTTATTCTTCTTCTCCTTTCTTTCTCTCCTCCCAATTCTCTCTTTTAAATTTCATACCTCTCTCTCTCTCTCTTTATTTTTTTATTTATATTTACAAATTTTATACAATTATTATAATACCCTTCATTCATTTATACCTAACTCTAAGCCACCAATGGCATTGTTGCCTTTTCCTTTTTAAAATTTTAAAACACTACAAAAAATATTTACATATTATAAATTATAGAGGGTGAAATAGAAACTAGAATTGGTAGAGGCCTAACCCAATAAAAGGAAAATCATAACAAAAAAAAAAACAAAGAAAAGAATGAAAAAGATATAAGAAAACACCATCCTAAAAAAAGGAAAAAAAGCAAAGCAAACTAGTCTAATCTCTAAAATTTGTTAGTCATGATATTCTTGACCTGGCTTCACTTAATAGATTTTAACTTTCCATAAATTTAATTTTAGGGGATAAAATCATGGGAAATTATTGATAAAAAAACACTTGCAACGACAAAAAAAAAAAGCAACAAAAACAATAGAGATAAAATTTGACAAAAGATAAAAACAATGTAGCTAGACTACTAGATATTTAAAGTCTACACCTGGCAAAAGAATTCTAAAAAAACATGAGAACTGAAACTTGAATGTTATACAAATATAGGTTATGCTATTGCTTTAACTTATGAAAGGTCAACTTCATGTTATTGTACCCTACTAGGAGGAAAACTTTTGACATGGAGAAAAAAGAAGCATAATGTTGTGTTTAGGGCAATGGCCCTGAAGATTTAAGGATCAAGTGGGATGCACCAATGACGTTGTACTGTTACAATAAATTTCTGTTAAGATAGCTCACAATCCACTGCAACATGACAGAACTAAACAAGTGGAAGTGGAAATGCATTTTATATATAAAAAAAGTAAAAGTGGATTGATATGCACTCCATATGTTCCTATTAGTCGAGAACTTAAATGAGATACAAAAATGAGAAATAATAGAGAAAAAATATAAAGAAATACATTGGTTCAATTAAGTTGTGTCAAAAGTGTTCTTAAATTATCTAAGACCATATTTTCCTAAAGGGGCATTTTAATATTTATTTTCAAAATTATAGTGGTAAAAAATGCAAAAGATGAATTCAAAATCGAAATGATCTTATATTATTATTTACAAATCATACAAGGCAAGTAAACAAAATAGAAAGAAAACAAAGCTGTGAAAGTTGTCAAAAGCATTATGCATAAAGCACTTCCACAACACTCGTGCTCTATTATGGTAGTATTAAAGAGCATATTCAAAACAAAATTGCATTATCTTTGTTTGGAACTGTAAACCTTCTTAGCTGAAGTGTAGAGAGTACCATATCCAACAATCCACTCATAAATGAACCATTGATCAACCTTGTTTCTCACCCAAATAAGTCAAATCTTAATCCATAAAATGTATTCATAGCTTGCTTGTCTATGAATGCCACAATCAACAATCATTCTGTTTGCCTAGTCTATTTCCCCATTATCATAACCCATTAATGCGGAAATAAAGATAAACAAAGTCAACCTTGCATATATTTTAAAAGGCCTTGGAAGACTCAGGGCTCCTGTAGCCATTCAGGTTTTTGAAAAAGCTATTCAAATGCATCTAATGCTTAGCTAGAGATAGAGAAACTAAATGGAATGAAAATGCAGCCACAATAATTAGCAAGGAGGTGTGGGAGCTAATGTTTGTGTAAGAAAAAAATTATAGTGGCAGTGTTAGGTCCAGCCACCTGTGAAGGTTGTATTCAAACTACTCTCAATGCAGATGCTATGATATAAATGGACACACGCAAAGAGGTTGCTAATGGATAAGAGGAAAAATAAAAGGAAGGCACATTTAAAGAAATGATAAGAATTTTAAAAAGTTAATGGGTTGTGTACCTTACTGAAGAAAGTAACACAAAAGTACTTGTTTTTTTTGTTCAAGCAGTTGTAGGGGCGGGACAAAGGGAAGCTATTCAAGCAAAGAATCTAACTTGCCAATGCAATGAAGATGTGCCTTTTTTTTTATAGGAGGATGAGGTGGTTTATCTAGTGGAGATAAAAACACTTGCAAACACAAAAATAAGCAATAAAAACAATGGAGATAAAATTTGATAGAAGATAAAGTGCCATAGCTAGTAAAGTAAAATAAGCTTAAATCACCATTCATATCCATGTAGATCCTTGGCAACCAGTTCCTGAGTTGGGGTTGGCTGGTCCATATCTTTTAAAACATAATGAGATGGCAAAGTTAATATATGATCAGATGGAAGAAACCAAGACTAGCACAGCACGTAAAAATTACTAGTGGGAAAGGCATTCAGAGGCATGTTTACGAAGAACAGAAAATCCACCGTGGGTGCTTGTATCAGAGGCAGTTAAAACATTGCAGAACGATTGAACTGTAGGTCTTGGATGCTGAGACGGACATGAATCAGAATTTGTAGGTTCAATTTGCCGCAGCATTGCAACAAGATTGAAAGCCATTGTAGTTAAAACAAAAATGATTGTCAACATATCTGCTTCGTCTCCTTGCAGCTATTCCGAATTGAACAACCAGAGCACTCCATAATTAAACTAAAAAATAAAGATATCGTAACCTTATTGAAAGAAAGGCACTATGAGTTTTAGCAATTGAATTCATAAAAGAGATGAAAGAATGCCACAATAGAACTCTGAAAGTTCGCATGACGTTTTCTGCAGGACATGATGAATGCCTCAGCTAGCAACAAGAAACAAAAGAATAGAAGGGAAGGAGACGATACTTGCCGAAAGCCCTAAATCAAACCCAACATTATTACCAAACAATGCTGAAAATAAAACATTAAATAACAGTAGCAGCAACCCACGTTTCATTATCCACACTCTTCGATAAGTCTTTACAGATAACGCGAGAACATCGAATTTAGAGCAAAATGCACAATAAAAAACACTTAATCATGCCGATCATCACCTTAATCTAGCTAGCATAAAAAACCCCTCTAATAAATTGCGTATATAACCTTGCTTTAACCGCGCATGCAAATCGAAACCATAAATTTAAGCGATGTTTAGCAGAAATAAATAAAAAAACAGAACAGAAAATAGTCTAACAAGTTTGAAAATACTTACCTCCGATTTCCAGAGAGACAGGGAGGGAGGGAGGGAGTTTCTAAAGTAAAATATGCTTAAATCGCCTTTCATATCCATGTAGATCCTTGGCAACCAGTTCCTGAGTTGGGGATGGCTGGACCATATCCTTTAAAACATAATGAGATGGCAAAGTTAATATATGATCAGATGGAAGAAACCAAGACTAGACGCGTCATGGTCAAAGACGTAAGCATAGATTTAAATATCAAGCCCAATTATTTCCTAACATAATACTGCATTCTCCTCTAATAACTAAATTCAAAAAACAGTAAACTTTGAAAAAAGGTGATTAGGAGCACATCATTTTGAATAAACAACTTTGTCACCACAAGTACATAGAGAATCATTGAATAGTTCCTGAAGAAGCATGCAATCAAATCAATTCCTTGTTAACACTTGTTTTCTTCATATTACACAATTTAAAACATACATTACCTTATAATAAGCAGGGAGGGAAGAAAGGAGGAGGTAATCCTAATGGTACGTTTGCTACTAAGCTACCATATTTGAAGAAAGCAATATGTGGTATGATATTATTGAACTGAAAGTTAAATAATGACAAAATCCCAATTCAATTGATGGTACCATATTGATCTGCTTTATGTTCTATTTTGAAAACAAATCCATTATGTAAGATTTAAATTGGAGGTAAAATTAGCAGTGTTCTTATTATGTTGCATGTCAAGTTGCCATTATGTTTTGTTGAGTTTACGCAAGTTATCACTAACATGTCACTCAGATTCTAAGCAACACGCACTAATTTGTTTTAAATTCAATAACACAACTTGAAAGGCCAAATCAAGATGAAGCCTAACATAGCTAATTCATTCATGCTGAAGCCTTATATAGTTAAAAACGTTCAAAGGCCGGATCATAGTTACTAGTCGTAAATTCACACAGAAAAATATCACAACTTGAAAAATATACTGAGAAGTTTTTCAAATTCAATTAGACAAGGTCTTGTCCAACTCAAAAGTGACATGAAGTTGATTTGTTTTATAAGCAAATTTGTTTTATGGGATATTTCAGTTTCAATTAAAGCCAACCTTACAAATATTCTAATTTTTTTTCTTTGTAAAATATTGGAATTATGTTCAGCAATTCTAAGAAGGTTAAAAAACGCATACCAATTTGATTCAAAACAACAAGTTTTCCATGACAGCTATGTACTTATAGTTTGACAGTTTTCCAATTTTTCACAATTCTTAATAATCACACCCGTTTCCTTTCCCTCTTCAATAAAATCATCAATTTCAAATTACTAAAGCAATGCACATGCATACCTCAAATCCAACTGTCTATCTTCCGAGTTTCTTGCATAGTTAGATAGTTGACAATTCCACAGGCTTCTGACAATATACTGAAAATATACAGACAAATAACCATTTAATTTTTGAAAAGAGTGACATTTCAAAAGCAAACAACAAAAGAAATCTGGTTGAGGAAATACACATGGGCGGACGCGGAATAGGTGGAGGAGATAGCTTTTTCACCTTTGTAGGAAATCCAGGATCCCATTAGCCACCAATTTCCTTGCCGTTGAGTCCCATTACGATTGAAGAAAAGTGATTAGATACATAACTCTACATTCCTTGAACAACCTCATCGATCTGAACAAGAAGAAAATTATTAAACACCCTCAACAAAAAACAAAATAAACTACCAAAATAATTCAATATATAAAACCCACTTATATATTTTGATTGATAACTAACGTGGATACATCTTCTTAAGATCAACTCAACTTGCAATATGATTCACTAAGACCATCAAGGCAACTCTATCAAAAAAACATTACCATGTAATAAACCCGTGTAGGTGTGGCCTTAACATCAAAAATCACAGTAGCAAAGTTAAATAAAAAATCTAGAAGTGCCATAGCTAGTAAAGTAAAATATGCTTAAATCGCCATTCATATCCATGTAGATCCATGGCAACCAGTTCTTGAGTTGGGGTTGGCTGGACCATATCCTTTAAAACATAATGACATGGCAAAGTTAATATATGATCAGATGGAAGAAACCAAGACTAGCACAGCACGCACAAATTACCAGTGGAGGAAGGCATTCAGAGGCATGTTTACGAAAAACAGAAAATCCACCGTGGGTGCTTGTATCAGAGGCAGTTAAAACATTGCAGAACGATTGAACTGTAGGTCTTGGATGCTGAGACGGACATGAATCAGAATTTGTAGGTTCAATTTGCCGCAGCATTGCAACAAGATTGAAAGCCATTGTAGTTAAAAAAAAAATGATTGTCAACATATCTGCTTCGTCTCCTTGCAGCTATTCTGCATTGAACAAACAGAGCACTGCACAATTAAACTAAAAAATAAAGATATCGTAACCTTATTGAAAGAAAGGCACTATGAGTTTTAGCAATTGAATTCATAAAAGAGATGAAAGAATGGCACACTAGAACTCTGAAAGTTCGCATGACATTTTCTGCAGGACATGATGAATGCCTCAGCTAGCAACAAGAAACAAAAGAATAGAAGGGAAGGAGAGGATACTTGCCAAAATCCCTAAATCAAACCCAACATTATTACCAAACAATGCTGAAGATAAAACATTAAAAAGCAGCAGCACCAACCCATGTTTCATTATCCACACTCTTCGATAAGTCTTTACAGATAACGCGAGAACATAGCATTTACACCAAAATGCACTATAAAAAACCCTTCATCATGCCGATCATTACCTTAATCTAGCTAGCATAAGAACCCATCTAATAAATTGCATATATAAGCTTACTTTCACCGCGCATGCAAATCGAAACCATAAATTTAAGCGACGTTTAGCAGAAATAAAAAAAAAAAAAAACAGAACAGAAAATATTCTAGCAAGTTTGAAAATAATTGTCTCCGATTTCCAGAGAGAGAGGGAGGGAGAGAGAGAGTTTCCAAGTAAAGTAAAATATGCTTAAATCGCCATTCATATCCATGTAGATCATTGGCAGCCAGTTCCTGAGTTGGGGTTGGCTGGACCATATCCTTTAAAACATAATAAGATGGCAAAGTTAATATATGATCAGATGGCAGAAACCAAGACTAGCACAGCACGCACAAATTACCAGTGGAGGAAGGCATTCAGAAGCATGTTTACGAAGACAGAAAATCCACCATGGGTGCTTGTATCAGAAGCACTTAAAACCTTGCAGAACGATTGAACTGTAGGTCTTGGAGGCTGAGACGGACATGAATCAGAATTTGTAGCTTCAATTTGCTGCAGCATTTCAACAAGATTTAAAGCCATTGTAGTTAAAAAAAAATGATTGTCAACATATCTGCTTCGTCTCCTTGCAGCTATTCTGAATGGAACAAACAGAGCACTGCACAAATAACTAAAAAATAAAGATATTGTTACCTTATTGAAAGAAAGGCACTACGAGTTTTATCAATTGAATTCATAAAACAGATGAAAGAATGGCACAATAGAACTCTGAAAGTTAGCATGACGTTTTCTGCAGGTAATGATGAATGCCTCAGCTAGCTACAAGAAACAAAAGAATAGAAGGGAAGGAGAGGATACATGCCAAAAGCCCTAAATCAAACCCAACATTATTACCAAACAATGCTGAAGATAAAACATTAAAAAGCAGCAGCAACAACCCATGTTTCATTATCCACACTCTTCGATAAGTCTTTACAGATAACGCGAGAACATCGAATTTAGAGCAAAATGCACAATAAAAAACCCTTAATCATGCCGATCATCACCTTAATCTAGCTAGCATAAAAAACCCATCTAATAAATTGCGTATATAACCTTACTTTAACCGCGCATGCAAATCGAAACCATAAATTTAAGCGACGTTTAGCAGAAATAAATAAAAAAACAGAACAGAAAATAGTCTAACAAGTTTGAAAATACTTACCTCCGATTTCCAGAGAGAGAGGGAGGGAGGGAGTGAGTTTCCATTCCAGATTAATTAATTCACAAGAAAAAGAACCATCACACCCACATAAGACCATAAAGAACAAGATATACAAGTGTAACATCTGCAAGACTAAATCGTGTCTTCAACACATACTTAACAATCAATGATATGTTGTCTGTCATTGTGAGAAGAAAAGTTACCTGAATGATGAATGCCTCAGCTAGCAACTAGAATCAAAAGAATAAAAGGGAAGGGAGGATACTTGCCAAAAGCCCTAAATCAAACCCAACATTATTACAACACAATGCTGAAGATAAAACATTAGAAAGCAGCAGCAGCAACCAACGTTTTATTCTCCACACTCTTCGATAAGTCTTTACAGATAACTCGAGAACATCGCATTCACACCAAAATGCACTATTAAAAAACCATTAATCATCCCGATCATTACCTTAATCTAGCTAGCATGAAAACCCCTCTAATAAATTTCGTATATAAGCTTACTTTCAACGCACATGCAAATCGAAACCATAAATATAAGCGACGTTTAGCAGAAATAAAAAAAAAACAGAACAGAAAAAAGTCTAACAAGTTTGAAAATAATTACCTCCGATTTCCAGACAGAGAGGGAGGGAGGGAGAGTTTCCAGTCCAGATTAATTAATTCATAAGAAAGAGAAGCCAGCACACCCAGATAAGACCATAAAAAACAAGATATACAAGTGTAACATCTACAAGACTAAATCGTGTCTTCAACACATAATTAACAATCAAAGATATGTTGTCTGTCTTTGTGAGAAGAAAAGTTACCTGAATGATGAACGCCTCAGCTAGCAACAAGAATCAAAAGAATAGAAGGGAAGGAGAGGATACTTGCCAAAATCCCTAAATCAAACCCAACATTATTACCAAACAATGCTGAAGATAAAACATTAAAAAGCACAGCGACAACCCACGTTTCATTATCCACACTCTTCGATAAGTCATTACACATAACACGAGAACATCGAATTTAGAGCAAAATGCACTATAAAAAAACCCTAAATCATGCCGATCATCACCTTAATCTAGCTAGCATAAAAACCCATCTAATAAATTGCGTATATAAGCTTACTTTCACCGCCCATGGAAGTCGAAACCATAAATTTAAGCGACGGTTAGCAGAAATAAAAAAAAAAAAAACAGAACAGAAAATGGTCTAACAAGTTTCAAAATAATTACCTCCGATTTCCAGAGAGTGACGGAGGGGGGGAGAGCGTTTCCAGGTAAAGTAAAATATGCTTAAATCGCCATTCATATCCATGTAGATCCTTGGCAGCCAGTTCCTGAGTTGGGGTTCGCTGGACCATATGCTTTAAAACATAATGACATGGCAAAGTTAATATATGATCAGATGGAAGAAACCAAGACTAGCACAGCACGCAAAAATTACTAGTGGGGAAGGCATTCAGAGGCATGTTTACGAAGAACAGAAAATCCACCATGGTGCTTGTATCAGAGGCAGTTAAAACATTGCAGAACGATTGAACTGTAGGTCTTGGATGCTGAGACGGACATGAATCAGAATTTGTAGGTTCAATTTGCCGCAGCATTGCAACAAGATTGAAAGCCATTGTAGTTAAAAAAAAAATGATTGTCAACATATCTGCTTCGTCTCCTTGCAGCTATTCTGCATTGAACAAACAGAGCACTGCACAATTAAACTAAAAAATAAAGATATCGTAACCTTATTGAAAGAAAGGCACTATGAGTTTTAGCAATTGAATTCATAAAAGAGATGAAAGAATGGCACAATAGAACTCTGAAAGTTCGCATGACATTTTCTGCAGGACATGATGAATGCCTCAGCTAGAACCAAGAAACAAAAGAATAGAAGGGAAGGAGAGGATACTTGCCAAAAGCCCTAAATCGAACCCAACATTATTACCAAACAATGCTGAAAAGAAAACATTAAAAAACAGCAGCAGCAACCCACGTTTCATTATCCACACTCTTCGATAAGTCTTTACAGATTACTAGTGGAGGAAGGCATTCAGAGGCATGTTTACGAAGAACAGAAAATGCACCGTGGGTGCTTGTATCAGAGGCAGTTAAAACCTTGCAGAACGATTGAACTGTAGGTCTTGGAGGCTGAGACGGACATGAATCAGAATTTGTAGGTTCAATTTGCCGCAGCATTGCAACAAGATTGAAAGCCATTGTAGTTAAAAAAACATGATTGTGAACAAGAAAAAGAAGATAATTACCTCAGATTTCCAGAGAGAGAGGGAGGGAGAGAGAGAGTTTCCAGTCCAGATTAATTAATTCACAATAAAAAGAACCAGCACACCCAGATAAGACCTTAAAGAACAAGATATACAAGTGTAACATCTGCAAGAATAAATCGTGTCTTCAACACATATTTAACAATCAAAGATATGTTGTCTGTCTTTGTGAGAAGACAAGATACTTGAATGCCCCGCCCCCCCAACATACAAGATCACTAACAACGTTTTCTTTCATAGTTTCAGAATAAGCATCATACCGACTTGGGTTTCGGAAGATGGGAAGTTTTCTTTCTTAATTTTCTTTATTCATCGCTAAACCTTCATTTATACGGAGTCTTTATGTCCGTGAGAGGAGAGGAAAGAAAATTTCAAATTATTTTCGACCGTTGTAAACAACGCAGCGTTTTTGTGTATGTTTTAGAAGTTTTGGGCTTCGAAAGCCTTTTTGTTGGGGTGGTGTTAAGAAATCAATTTCAGTGTGTTTTTTTATGTTGCATTGTAATTGTTACCTGCTGCTATTTTTAAATAGTTATGGTTTTTATTTCTATTTTTAAATGGTTTGCAAATATATTTTGATTTTAAAAAAAATTTAAATTAATATTTTTTATGATTTTGAAGTATTGATGTTAAAATATATAAATATAAAACTTTTATATTATTATATTTATAAGCGAAAAGTTATTTGGATAAATACTCTTAGTATATTAAGATTTGATACGAGCTATGTTAATAAAAATATATTATTATTAGTTTGAGAAGAGTTTCATCTAGAATCAAGAAAATTACTGTGTTCTTCTTTAAAAAAAAAATATATTATTATATATTGAACTAATAAAGAAAGAAGATGAAGATGAAGATGGAAGGGATATATAGATTAAAGTTCTAGATTCATTTAAAAAAAAAAAGATTCAGTATGATATTAGATAGGCGGTTCACGTTTTGTTGTAAGTTCGGCAAATCTTTTTCTAATAAATTATGTATATGTATATGTAATGTTAAAGTGATGCATATGTATTTTTTTTTAAAAAAAAGAGATATATTTTCTTACATTCCAATTTTTTCAAAGATAATGACCATACATATCAGTTTACCAACATTTAATTTATACAAAACATTACTTGATACAACAAAAAAAACTAAGAAACAACAGTTTTACTCCTCACGTAAAGATGATGGACCTGAAACGGAAATACAAGATAATTCTATAAAGAAAATTTGAAAAACAAATATTAAAGTTATTAAACTCACGATATGCAATGATACATAATTATAATAATCAGCATAGCTATTTCAAGTACAAACTAGCTTCCCCACTTATATATTGTCGATCCTAATTACTATCGATACCCTTATCACCGTACTGACATCAGAAATCAGAGAAGACCCCTTCCTGTGTCCCTAACATACCTTTTTATATTATTTTTTTAGGATGTGCATTGATTCCATTTTAAAAAAAAAATTGAGATTTAAAAATACATGAACGTGTATTAAACATTGCACCACAATCCCTTTATCCAAGATTCTAATATACACTTGATGTATATTAGCGTGTGAATAGTGATCCCATCCTCGAGATCCTGATATGCATTGAATGTACGCTAGTCATTCATGATGATCCCCTTGTCTGGGATCCTAACATACATTAAAATGTATGTTAGCCAATTTTAGTGATCCCTTTATCCGGGATCCTAGCATACACTAAATGTATGTTAGCCATCGTCATGTTTCGTTCATGATATTTTCAAACTGCCCTGACACACATGCCTTAAATATTCTTACTGATAAAACATATATTTTCAAACTTCCACCAAAGCTTTAAGCATAATTCACACATTTTCATTATGAAAATTAAATTAGAAATGTAGGCACGAATCACCTACCTGTTGTGGATGCTCTGCTCGTGGTCTCTTGTTGTTGTTGTTGCACCACACTCGTGATCCCTCCTGCAATGACAGGAAATTCTTTTTTATGTTTCAATTTTAAATTGAGAAAGAAAAAAACTAAATTCATGAGATCAGGAAATACCATAGAGAGAAAATTGAAAGAAACTATAAAGCTTAATTTCTAAAAACAATTGAAAAAAAAAGAAGAAAAAATCACTTATAATAAATCTAATATTGAAGGTAAATATTTTTTCAAAAACAATTCATGAGACCGGTCTATGATTTGATAATAAGAAAATAAAAAATAAGAGTCACAATTTACAGAACAAAATTATATTAAAGAATAATTTAAAAAAAAATAAGTTGATGAAATGTGAAAATAAATAAAAAAACACAAAACACAAAAAAAAATCTAATAAAAATTAAAAGATGGGCTTGTTCGAAAATGTGGAATTAATGGACTGACTGGAAACTAAAAATTGGCGGGCAGGAAATGGATTAAGCGTAAATTTAAGTTTGGTCTGGCCACTCAATTCCAAAAATTGTACGGAGACCTCTGCTACAAGGTAGTCAACGTTTTCGACATGAGAATCCAAACCCACAATCAATTCAATTATGCTTTCCAATTCTATAATTAAGACTAATTTGAGGACAATTCGTCAAATCCCATTATTAGTCCAGCAATTCTAGACACTACCTGCAGTCCTCGTGTGGCTCTGCTATGGCTGGGTTGAGGAGTTATGCCCAAACTATGAACACTGCTAGCTGCTACCATGTGAGCTTGTCCTGTAAATTCTCCCGCCCCCCTACAAAGCCTCCCCAGGCTTGACCTTGAACCATCTAACTTCCTCTGCTTTGCGAAAATTTGGGTACTCAGCGTGGCTTTGAGCGTATGGATTCTATTCTGACTAGAGTTTTTAGGGGATGTTCTTCACGAAGATTTTATGAAGGAAGATTCAAAGTAAAAAAAGAAAGAAAGAAATCTGATTGGCATTTCCAAATCTGCCTCAGCACCCGGTTCTAACATTCCTGGAAATCTGGTTGAATTACTTTTTGGATCATGGTATTGTTTTCGGGTAAAAAGAAATTAAAAAACCCTTGAGGTGAGCAGAAGGAGAGCTGAGATGCAAGAGGGTAAAAAGATGAGGCATAATGCTCCATTGTTTATGATGGATCATCGAGCAAACTACAATCTGCAGAGAAGACAGAATACAAGCGGTACAAGAGTGTTTCAGGGTTTTTTAATTTTCCATGAACAGTGAACAAGTTTTTTTCCTCAAAACAAAAATAAGTTTGCTTTAAGGTTTTTTTTGGTATTTTCATGACTATTTTGTATAATTAGAAGTTCTAAGAGGAGTGTTTTGGTGGTTTCATGTTTTTTAAATTTTTTAGCCATAAAGCTCCTAGAAGGTGTTCTATACATGTCTCTATTCAGGTAGTGTGTGTGACACCACCTGCAAGCCTAATTTAGTCATCTGCTAAAGCACACAATTATCCTCTTTATTTGTTGATTTAAAATTTTTGTCCTCACGCTTCATATTTTTGTCACTAGTTGATTTAACTAAAACAATGTTTAGCAATTCTAAAGAGGTTATAAATTACATTCCAATCTGATCCAAAACACCAACTTTTCCCAAGGTATTTTAAAAGTGATAGTTTAGGTTTAAGATTAGAAAAGAAATTCTAGAAGTATGATATGCACTTGGGAGTAATTCTAATGAGGTTATAAATTACATTCCAACCTGATCCAAAACACCAAATTATGAAATTGTTTAACTAATTAACTTGGTACAACTGAACTTAAAAGGACATAAATGAGAAGGGTTTCCATGAAGAAAGGGAAGACATGGCTATGACTGGTGGGGAAACAGGGATTGAAGATGAAATGGAGATACTTTCTCCATTTGCAAAACAAGGCAGATTCGTTGCCCTGTTTCCTAGGGGAATTTGGACCTGAAAATTACAAAATTCAGGGAGGGTCCCTTTATAGAAATTGTATCCGGGAGTGTTATATTTCCAACAAGTCTGGCCCCGTCTAATTTGGAGTCCTAGAACTCCAGATACATATATAAATCCGAGGAGAGGTCGAGTTGTCACCCTTGTTGGCAGATTCGGCTAAGTTGATAAAACGACAAAATTTAGCTATATTAAGGGTAAAATTTGTTTTCTTGCCCTTAATAAGGTGTCTTGATCTTAAAAAAAAAAAGACATGATCAAAATTGAATTCATGAGGTTCACTTGGACTACCAATGAGCTGAAAAATTAAAAGATAATAAAGAGGAATATAGGTGAAAAAAAGGGGGATTCGTAGAAGAGAAATAGATATTATTACCATTGTTGTTTATGATATATGGACTAACATGGAATAATTATGGGTGTTTGTGGTTTCAGGAGGAACCGCGAGAGGAATACAACAACAACAGGGGAACGCAAGTCGAGCATTTACAGCAGGTAGGTACTTGGTACCTATATCTCCTCTAGTTCATAATTATTTTAACTAACTATTAAACTATAAGAAAACAATTTGATGCTTATTGATGAGGAAAAGAAAAGGGGGGAAGGAAAGGTTAAATAAAGAAAAAAAAATAGAAACAAAGGACTAGATTTAATCTATGAGTTCTTTTGGAGAAAATGAATAGTAACTATGAATTTTGGTAATGATAGTTTCTTGAATTTAATTTTGTTTGTCCCTTGTATAGGAGGTTAATGATTTTAACCAAGCTGGTTAACATCGGCATTACCGGTACGTGGGAGGAGAAATATAAAACTTGATTAACTATTCAGGTTCAGAATAGTCAATGATATCAACGGCTGACGTCGATATTGACAAACTTTATAAACTTAATTAACTATTCAGTTTTAGAATAGTTAATGATATCAGCGTGTGAAGTCGATATCGACAAAATTTATTAACTTGATTAGCTTTCTGAGGTGAAAGCTAATGATGTCAAGAATTCTTGACAACAGCATACCTGAGAACCTCCCAAGGTAATATGGAATAAGGATTAGCTATTTTAGTTTTAAAAATAGTTAATGACACAAACAGCTACATTCATGTTGACATTTTCATGAAACTAATTAGTTGTTCCAAGGGCGGGTAACTAAAGACACTAATGCTAATGGAGGTCATTAGTTTCGGCAATCATGTTTTGATGTGTCAATGGGAGAAGTAGTCAAAAGAAACAAAATTTTTATAGCCCTCGAAAAGGGGTTTATGGTTTTATTTAGAATCTCATATGATTTAAGTAGATAGACATGTTGTTTAATTTTTCTTCTGTAAATTGCTTGTATTTACTTGTTTGTTTTACTTATATGGAAAATTATATTTTGCATGTTCTTCTCATTCACGTCAAGAATAGATTTCAGGTTCTTCGCTCTTTTTTGTATAAGTTAGGAACTTAGGGATTTGTGGTGTAATTTTGTCATACAGCAAACATGTAACCTGTAATAGAATATTATATTCGTAATATTTTGTTCTGAAATATTAAATGTATCAACCTATACTCGGGATATTAGAATGTGCTAGATTATGTTAGAATATTAAACTGTGTTATGTATATATGAATATGTATATGAAATCCTCGTGGCTTTTTCTTATTATTATCTTATGCGTGTGATGTAAGATGAAGTTTGGGAATGAATACAGTCCTGAGCATAATCTGGAATAAATTATGCAGTTGATTGTACTAAACATGAATGTGATTGTGGATAAGATGTGATTCTAAAGGTGTGCAGGGTTCAGTATCGATATCTTGGGATCTCCCGATATAGGGGAAACTCTGCTGAAATTTTGCTAGGAATTTCGACGAGCAAAAGAAAAAGAAGAATAAGAAAAAATTATTATGCTCCATCTACCCTTTATAAGAGGAAAGATTCACGGTTAAACTAAGAGAAAAAAATTGGGGGTTTTTACAATTTTTCTTAAAAATATGTTAGACTAATAATATATTTTGATATTTCTTATATATTAACACATTAAAATTATATAAAAAAAATTCTCTATTTAAAACTCCACAAACACCACAACTAATTAAAAAGGAAGTTATTTTTAATACAATGTTGATATAAGCAGCACCAATAAAAAAACTAGAAGAGTTTTTTTGTTTGTTTGTTTTTCATCTCAAATTAATTTAATTTCAGTATTCCTAAATACTTTTAATGTTATAATATTAAGAGTACATCTTAAAAAATAAAATAAAAATTAATTTAAAATAAAAAAGACTTTTAACTAAAAATATATAAAGCCAAAAATAGAAAAAACGGGTGAAAAATAACATAAGAATAACAAAACATTCACTATACATGCATAAGAAAGAGTTTTGCTCTCCTTTCACATCGGCAAAGCTGAACTTAATCTGTCATTTGACACAAGTTGCATTTAATGCAGAGATAAATAGCATTAAAAATTAAACACCAAAATTAAGAGTATAAATACATGAATACGAATAAACATAAAAATTATCCTATTATGACCAAATGAAGATAACATGGAGGAGAATCATTCTAGATGTCCGATGGATATTTTAAATGTTCTACAACGCCGAACACGCCATCCAAAATGTGCATGAGCTCGGAAAATGATGGTGCATGAGCTCAAAACTATTCATTTTTTCACAGTTAATTAATACATTTCAACATTGTTCATGCTAATTATTTAGTAGCCCTCTCAGTTTAGTGGCACGATGGACTGACGGGCCAATGGTTTTAGGCCCCACATTTTTTTTAGCGGCCATGTTGCGTCGCCATGTCCTCTTCTCATGGTGGTGCGCGTGACGTCCCCAAGTTGCTAGAGACGTGATGGTGGTCAGTTGATTTTTTTTCCTTTTCTCTCTTCTGCAGACTAAATTACACGGAAGTCCACTTTATTTATGGGTATTCATTTGAGTCCCTGATCTTTTGATTGTTTGCTATGGTACTTATTTATGTGATATAAGTTTTGATTTATTTTACTTTTGTCCTTCAATTAAATTGATTATATATTTCATTTTTATTTCGGTACTTATTCTTTTAATTTTGGGATTGATTTTAAATCCCTTAATATTTTTGAGAGGTTACGATTTTTTCAATTTTATCCTTTGATTAAAATTAATCATATATTTTGTTTTCATTTTGGTCCTTATACTTTGAATTTTTGATTTATTTAAATTCTTTTATTTTATATATATATATATATATATATATATATATATTTCTCAAATAGTCCATATTTTTATCCATGTTTATATGTATACTAGCCATGGCATCTGCGCCTCATCACGGCCAAAACCATATTTTTTTTAATGTAAAAAACTATTAATTATGTGTAATTTTTTATTATAATATAAATTTGAGCAAAATAATAATTGTGTAAAAACAATCACTAAAATTATCATTATTATTGTGCAAACAATAAAATCATAAAATCATTTGATCTGAAAATCATATAAAAATAAAAGAAAACAAAAAAAAGAACAAAGAGAAAAATAGAGAAATATTAATTTTGAAATGATCACCAATATAAATTAAAATGTCAGAATTGAACTGAATAAAAATAAAACCCTAATAAAAAATAAAATGACAAAAATTCGAAACAAAAACCAAAAGTATAAATAAATGAAGACGGACAAAAAAAACAGTGTCCAAGAAAGATCGAAAAAAAGAAAGGAATGGATGCTAAATAAAAAATAAAAGAATAAGTGAGAAAATGAAAACCCTAACTAAAAATAAAATGACAAAAAATAAAAACAAAATCTAAAAGCACAAATGCATAAATATGGCCAAAAAATAAAAATTGTCCAAGAAGGACAAAAAACCAAATGACTTAATAAAAAAAAATTAAAAGAATAAGTGACAAAACAAAAAACACAATTAATTCCAATTGAAGGATAAAAATGAAACAAATCAAAATTTTGGGACCAAAAAACAATAAAAGGATTTTAAACAACTAATATATGGCAATTATTGAACTAATTAAAAGAAGAAGGACTGAAATGAAAAGTAATATATCTGACCACTTTTAATTCAGGGATAAATTTACAACAAACTCAAACTTACATACTAAAATTATTCAAGGAACCAAAAAGAAACAAAAAATCATAAGATGAAGGACCGAAATGACTTACTGTATATAATCAATTTCAATTCAAGGGCATAACTGAAAATAATCGAAAGTTCCATTGAAAATCAGTAATAAAAATGAATCAGAAGCTCAGGGATCGAAATGAAAAGCATAAGAATATGAGGGACAATATAGTACTTCATAGGCAGCAAGAGAGACAAAAGAGAGGGGGGAGAAAACCGTCCACTAGAGATCACACAGTCCAATTTGAATGATACGCGCCGCGTTTGGATAAATATTACAGGTCTCTGAACCATATGAGACAACGAAATCACATTTTCCAATGACTGGGTACACCCCATGCGCCACCTCAAAGGAGTGTGCGACGGAACATCGCTGGCACGTCCATACGATGGGGCTGCAGTGTTCTGAAATAAAAAATAAAAAATGGTCAATTACCCATATAACCCTTGACCCCAGCCATATCTACGAAAAAACCTGGTGTGAAATTTCTGAAATACCCCTTGGTTCTGACGGCGTTTTTTGACATTTAGGGGGCTAATTGCGTCGTTTCACTATGCAACAAATTCAGAATACCATACAAACAAAAGAATGAGGACCAAATTTGATATATATCAATTGCATACAATGTCAATGGATAAAATTCAAAATAAATAAATAAATAAGATTTAATACAATCAAATGACAATACACTTGGATTGCTATCCTAGAATATTGTGTTCAACTATTAGAAAACATTATTTGCGCTGCTCAAAGGGCACCAATGCGGGTGCGCCAACAACTTTTTATTAATATTATAATTCAGTTAAAAGACTTAAATACCCCTAAATCAACTTGTGAATTACCAAGAAACTTATATGATAGTAACTTTAAAAAGATATAATTTTAAGGGTAATTAGTATCTTATCATGTAAAGAAAGTTGATAGGTATGAAAAGCCCATCACATTAAAATTGAATTAATTTAGCTTTTAATGGTAGTGTAGTTATTTTATTCTCTAATGAAAAAGTCAAATGATCTAGATACCCTTATGAACTTTGAATTGACAACTTGATCCTATCAAAAGGAACATTTACCTTCACACCAAGTTATAAATTTTGTGTTGGCAAGGGCAAAAAATGGTAATTTGACTATGCAAATCCACAACAAAAAATGAGATGGTCCACAATAAATGTCTAAGTAGTTTTAGTTTTTTTTAATACTACACATCATTCAAAAAACTCCTTGGATGACAAACTATAAATCTTAAGGTTTGACTTTTAAAACCGACATGGGCAATTCATAGGTCACATGAGTTAACTCGATTAACCCAGGTCAACTATTTTTTTTATTTTTTAAAGAATTTTAGAAATCAAGGAGTCCTGATTGTTTTTTTCTTGGGCTGATTGACTTGGGAGTCACCAGAGTGAATTTCTCCTTCTCAAACTCGATTTAGCCCAGGTCTTAGATCATCCAAGTCATAGATCAAACTGATGGGTTAGGTCAAGTTTTAAAGAACACCATAATATATATATCTATATATATTTATATTTTAAAATACTAAACATAAAACTCTAAATATAGGGATATGCTAGTTATTTGACTCGTGGTTCGCCACCAGTCAGATCAATTATTTTGGCAAAAAAAACCATTAATACACAAGCTTTTCAAAAGAAATTGTTAAACAAATCCTAATTATAAATTAAAAAGCATATACATTTCATAAAATAAATCAAGTCATTTATGCCAAATATTGAAAAAATAATTGTTGATGTGTCCATTCAACTCACCAAGCTGCAAGTCAATTTTTTTTCTAACTCTAATTAATGAATGTGCAAGTGTTATTTACATATTTCTTGACATGTCATAAAACATATAATAAAATATAATGAAGATTTTTAACGTAGTAGAAAATAGGACAATATTGCAATTGCTATAGTGAAGTACTAAATAAAAATATTATAAAAAAATAAAGATAAGAAAAAAAATGGTGATAAATAGGCCAAGTATAGAATGATAAAAGAAATGTCAAGTATAGAGAGAGAAATACATATTTTCTAAGAAAAAAGAATTAAAAAAATATAAAAAGGGGGGGAAGCAATAAAATCTTAGCAAACCTCCAAAACTTGATCTAATCTCTAAAACTTTAACATGTGAAACCGTGAACTTAAAAGCTTAACTCTCCACATATATAATTTTAAAGGATCAAACAATTGACAAAATATTAACAAAAAATCAAACAAAAAAGAGTAATGATAAAATTTAATTAAAAAAAGGATGAAAATTGAAAAAAAAATGTCAAATAAAATAGATAGAAATTAAGATAAATAGTACCAAACTTAAAAGATCACAAAATCATAGGGGGTGAAAAATAAAAAGTGTCTTGACCCGATTCCTGGATCCATGACCGGCACATAGATGTGGATACCTATGTGAACCCAAACTTAAATATGAACATATGTTTTAAATAAATTAATCATAGTTCAATGCAATATTAATAAAAAAGTAACCTTATAATATAATTTGATTGTTTTATTAGAGTTATATATATACTATTATAATTGTAGAGCACTAACTAGACAAAAGGAAAAAAACATCTATTAAAACTATAATAGCAGATTCTGGAAGTACAACAAAAATAACTTGCTAATAAGGTACAAGCCTGAAATGATAATTAATGAGAGGGTGAGGTCAACAACTAAATGAGTAGATAACATACAATAAACATTTACAAGATAATACAACAATGAAAAATATATTACCGAATACAACTTTAAGTTCTTATAAGAAGGTTTTTCAAATAGGTCATAACAAGAATGTCAAAAGGTAAAGCTTGTCGGAAAATCAAAATGCAATGAGCACGAGGCTCTGTACTATGGGATGATCAGTCTACGCAGGTTGGTGACTCCTCCGACTAACTAGGATTTCAAATACGATGTGTACAAAGACTAAGACTGCCTTGTTAGCTTGAGTATTTTAACTGACATACCATAGGTTTATATCATAATCAAATAAACATATTCATATCTAAAGGCTCAACTGATGACATTAATCAAATGAGGAGCTATCAATTCACAAGTATATATTGCCTCATATCAAGAATGTAGACTCAACAATTAATTATGCTTTATCGTAACAAAAATGGTAATCAACATATATATTATCAATAAGCACAATCCAATTCATATTATCAATTCAAATATTTATAATATTTCTCATGTATATTAAAAATTATCCACTCACCTATCTAAAAAACGAACACAATTCATAAGCACATACCAAAGGAAATCATATTGACATCCCACATGTAGAATATCAGGATTATCTGAATATGAAATGAGACATACTAAAAATTGACTAAAAAGAAGTAAAATATATTTAACAAATCTATCTAATAGTTTAACTCATAATCCTATATGTTTGAATCAAACTATCCATTTTCCTCAAAACCTAAATATTTAATGGTTTCTCTCGAAATATAATTCATAATAAACAATTCATTAAATTGATAATAATTAACCAAATAAGCCTCTATTATTCACCAATCCAATATGAAAAACTAAATTTTCATTTAGTGACCATTCTGAAAATTTCTCAGATTTTTTATGGGTCAAATTGTATTTTTATCAAATTAAAGGACTAAATTGGAAACATCATAAATTCATAACTATACTGAAAAATTTGCTCATAATTCACCCTCAATTTTGTCCATAATCTCGAATTTCACTACAGGGACCAAACTCTGATTTTTCCAAAGTTCGAGGACTAAACTGTATTTTTCATAAAAATAGACATGAAATTTCATCATCTTCAATTGCTAACCTACTAAGATTTTTCATAATTTCCAAATGTGGTTTTACACCTAACACAACAATTAGTCTCAATTTCATCTACAATCCAATCAATTAAACCATTACCAAACACAATTAATCCTTAACATCTCAATAAATGCATCAATGAAACCCAAAACAAAATCTTCAAACCCTAATCATCAATAAAAAATTTTGGGGCTTGTTAGGTTTGCTTAGTATTGGTGGTGCGATGACAAACTCCGAACTTGAATTGACAAAGAATGTTAAAGAAAAGCAAAGAATTAAGTCTTGCAAAATAGCATTTTGCAAACGATGTGTTTGTCTAGGCCATCTCATTCTATAAAAAACAAAGAAATGCATCCACCATACTTAATAAGAGTTATACAAATCCAATGTGTCTAGACTTTAAAACCATTTGTCTGTAAGAGAAATGTAAAAGGAAGAAGAAAAAATGTTTGGAACAATGATGGGAAACAAAAATATAATCAAGCACCAGCCACATGGCATATCAACCCATGCATCACTATAAAGCAAAAGTACACGGTGCTGAAGCAATTAATCATCAATACACAGATAGTATGATCAATCTAACACAGACAATTGTTATTAGAAAGATAAGAAGTATGTTTACACAATGAAACTCTCAAATGCGTGCAAAATTGAAAGGGAAAAGCTCTTCAATAATTAACATTGAACCTTTGCTGTACAAATGAAAAGAGATTGGCAAAGAAACATACATTATGAAAAGAAAAGAAAAAACATATGCAAATTAAACAACGTAATAAGCTACTGAAAAGGATAGAGCAGCAACAGCACTAGGAACCCAAGGCTAGGAAACAAATTTGGCAAGAAGAAGAAAATGACAGAATTAGAAAACCTAAAAAGGGAATTCAATGAGATGAAAAAAAAGTGTAAGGGACTATTCAGGAGTGTAATTGAGATTGTTTTTTCAAGTGTTTTTTGTTTGGAAATGCATTAAAATAATATATTTTTTTCATTTTTAAAAATTGTTTTCTACACTAGTGTATCAAAATAGTCCAAAAGAAAAAAATAATAATTTGAAGCTTTGAAGCAATAAAGAATTCAAAATTTTTCAAAAACATTGTTCAACTGCACTCCAAAACACATCCTAATAAGGCGAGGATCGGCTAGGCTTATAAACATATTTGATGGGGGGGGGAAACAATGATCATTAGGAGCTATGTACAGATTTTCTGGAAATGCAGAGTACACGCTAAAGTAACTAGAAAACACAACAACAATAAAGAACTTAGTATAATTTGACAATAAACGTAAAATGAAACCAACGTATAGAACCCAATAAAGGTAAAAAGAAAGAAATGGCAACGTATTGATTGTATCTCTCTCAATCTTGCCTTGTACCTCTAAGGCTACACATCTAACCATTAGATGATAGAGAACAAATTATCCCTCACTTGTTTGAAAAGCGAACAGAATTCAAAGCCAGATACCAAATGAAATCCTATTGACGTCCCACGGGTAGAATATCGTGATTATCACATACCATTTTAATTTTCATTATATGACCCATAAGGTCAAAGCAGAACCCATTAACGTGACAAAACAACATAAAACAAACTATAAACTGCTTATAAAAAGCACAAATTTAAATTCTATTAGAAAAAATGCCTAAAATTCATATGCTCTACTCTAAGCACAACAACTAAAACTTACGTAAATAAATAGCAGTGGACACGGGGCGAATTATACCGCTATAAAATTCTGCAAGCAGAGTAAGATGGAAAAACATGGCAATATTGGAAACAATGAACTAACAAAAAATGGATAGGCCAAGAAAAACAAAGGCTAGGAAAGAAAATAAAAGACCGAGCTAACTGGGATAAGATAACCTGAAAAATGAAACCTGCAAGGCAATTAAATGATTCCAGCAAACCCTTTCCAAACCAACAATCAAACCTAATGTTGCAAATACTACAAAAGACAAAGCATGAATGATCAACAACAATGCAAGTATGAAACGGAAAGAATACCAGTGGACCAACAAAAATAAAGAAATAAAAATCAATGCAAACCATAAAAGACCAACCAAGAGAAGAGAAAAAAAAAAGCTCTCCAATTAATCAATGACAAAAATAATAAGCAGGGCATAAAACCCTGACTCAACACCCAAAACTATTAAAAACTCAAAAGAGAGATTGGCATCCTTAAAAAACAACACACATCCATCACAAAAAATTTCCAATCATTTCAAGCAGGAAGTGATATAATAATCCACCTAAAAGATAGCATTCTAAACAAAAATCAGAAACCAAACCAATAAAAAAAAGGGAGGAAGGAAACTCATTTGGTTAGAGAATGATAGGGTAGAGCACAAGGAAAATGCAATTATAAGGGATAATTCTTGTTCAATTAAAGCTAACCTTGCAAAAATTCTGATTTTTTTTTCCTGTCAAAACCGGAACAATGTTTAGCAATTCTAATAAGGTTATATATAACATTCCAATTTAATCCAAAGCACCAATTTTTCCCAAGGTATTTTTAAAGTGATAGCTTAGGTTTAAAATTAGAAAAGAAATTCTAGATGTACGATATGCACTTGGGAGACCTAAGAGCAGTTCGAGTTGGAGGAGAGTCAACTTACTAAACCAAATAAACTAAAACTACAATAAACCAATGATTGTCCATATCTCCTTATTATGATCCTAAATAAAAGGTTGTCTAACCAAATAAACTAAAACATAAGATATTGCAACCTTAAATCAAATGTAAGACAAACAGGCTGGATAGTCAACGTATACAATGAAATCCACACCTAATATAGGTCTTTAAAATTGCAGCCACTGTGTCGCAACCATGAACTTATATTTTGACAGTTCCCTCAATTTTATACAATTCTACATAATCACACTCTTTTCCTTTCATTCCTTTATACAATGAAATCCACACCTAATATAGGTCTTTAAAATTGCAGCCACTGTGTCGCAACCACGAACTTATATTTTGACAGTTCCCTCAATTTTATACAATTCTTCGTAATCATACTCCTTTCCTTTCGTTCCTTTCAATAAATTCATCAATTTCAAATTACAAAATTAATGCACATGCATACCTCAAATCCAAAACTGTATCTCTTCTGAGTTTCTTGCATAGTTAAGATAGTTGACAATGCCACAAGCTCTTGTCAATATACTGAGAAATTACAAGCAAATAACCATTTAATTATAGAGAAGTGTGCAATTTAAAAACCAAACAACAAAAGAAATTTAGTTTGCTCCACAACATTTATATCTTGAAATTTCAGTTTTGAGGCTGCTAATGAAATTCTAAAAGTAGGAAATACACATGGGAGGACTAAGAATATCAGGAGGAGAGTCAGCTTTTTTACCTTTGTAGGAAATCCGAGATCCCATGAGCCACTATTTTCCTTGCCGTTGAGTCCCAGTAAAATTGCAGCAAAGTTGTGATTAGATACATGGCTCTACATTCCTTGAAGATCCTCATCGATCTGAACTAGAAGAATGGCATTAGACACCCTCGACAAAAAAGAAAATAAACTGCCAAAATGGTAAAACATACAAAACCGATTTATATTTTTCAATGGACAACTAACCTGGCTCCAACTTTTCAAAAATCAACTCAACTAGAAATATAACCCCTTTAGTCCACGGGTCAAGGGAACTCTAGAAGAAAAACATTAGGCAATTAATAAGCCCATGTTTGGGGCCTCTACATCAAAAATCACAAGATCAGAGTTAAATAAATATCTAGAAGAGCCAGAGCTACTAAATATGGAAGAAAGGCATATTATTCATATCAAAATTAAACAACAATCTAGAAGTCGCAGACCTTAAACTAAATGTCAGAAAAATATACTTTTAGTGTGAGATGGACAGTCGTTTTCCATAATGTGAAAGTAACTTGTGCCAAATGACCACAAATTTTGTATCACTAAAAAAGCTTGTTAATTTGATATATAGCTCCACTCCACCGAGGTTTTAACCAGCAAAAAAAAGTTTGACCAGAAATAGTCCAACTTTAATGAAGCCCATAACAACACTATTCGATAAGTCTTTACAGATAATGCGAGAACATAGAATTTAGAGCAAAATGCACAATAAAAAACCCTTAATCATGCCGATCATCACCTTAATCTAGCTAGCATAAAAAACCCATCAAATAAATTGCGTATATAACCTTACTTTCACCGCGCATGCAAATCGAAACCATAAATTTAAGCGATGTTTAGCAGAAATAAATAAAAAAACAGAACAGAAAATAGTCTAACAAGTTTGAAAATACTTACCTCCGATTTCCAGAGAGAGAGGGAGGGAGGGAGTGAGTTTCTAAAGTAAAATATGCTTAAATCGCCATTCATATCCATGTAGATCCTTGGCAGCCAGTTCCTGAGTTGGGGATGGCTGGACCATATCCTTTAAAACATAATGAGATGGCAAAGTTAATATATGATCAGATGGAAGAAACCAAGACTACCACAGCACGCACAAATTACCAGTGAAGGAAGGCATTCAGAGGCATGTTTACGAAGAACAGAAAATGCACTGTGGGTGCTTGTATCAGAGGCAGTTAAAACCTTGCAGAACGATTGAACTGTAGGTCTTGGAGGCTGAGACGGACATGAATCAGAATTTGTAGGTTCAATTTGCCGCAGCATTGCAACAAGATTGAAAGCCATTGTAGTAAAAAAAAAATGATTGTCAACATATCTGCTTTGTCTCCTTGCAGCTATTCTGAATTGAACAAACAGAGCACTGCACATTTAAACTAAAAAATAAAGATATCGTAACCTTATTGAAAGAAAGGCACTATGAGTTTTAGCAATTGAATTCATAAAAGAGATGAAAGAATAGCACAGTAGAACTCTGAAAGTTCGCATGACATTTTCTGCAGGACATGGTGAATGCCTCAGCTAGAACCAAGAAACAAAAGAATAGAAGGGAAGGAGAGGATACTTGCCAAAAGCCCTAAATCAAACCCAACATTATTACCAAACAATGCTGAACATAAAACATTTAAAAACAGTAGCAGCAACCCACGTTTCATTATCCACACTCTTCGATAAGTCTTTAAAGATAACGCGAGAACATCGAATTTAGAGCAAAATGCACAATAAAAAACCCTTAATCATGCCGATCATCACCTTAATCTAGCTAGCATAAAAAACCCATCTAATAAATTGCGTATATAACCTTACTTTAACTGCGCATGCAAATCGAAACCATAAATTTAAGCGACGTTTAGCAGAAATAAATAAAAAAACAGAACAGAAAATAGTCTAACAAGTTTGAAAATACTTACCTCCGATTTCCAGAGAGAGAGGGAGGGAGGGAGGGAGTTTCCAGTCCAGATTAATTAATTCACAAGAAAAAGAACCATCACACCCACATTAGACCATAAAGAACAAGATATACAAGTGTAACATCTGCAAGACTAAATCGTGTCTTCAACACATATTTAACAATTAAAGATATGTTGTCTGCCTTTGTGAGAAGAAAAGATACCTGAATGAAAAAAAGAATAGAAGGGAAGGAGAGGATACTTGCCAAAAGCCCTAAATCGAACCCAAAATTATTACCAAACAATGCTGAAAATAAAACATTAAAAAACAGCAGCAGCAACCCACGTTTCATTATCCACACTCTTCGATAAGTCTTTACAGATAACGCGAGAACATCGAATTTAGAGCAAAATGCACAATAAAAAACCCTTAATCATGCCGATCATCACCTTAATCTAGCTAGCATAAAAAACCCATCAAATAAATTGCGTATATAACCTTACTTTCACCGCGCATGCAAATCGAAACCATAAATTTAAGCGATGTTTAGCAGAAATAAATAAAAAAACAGAACAGAAAATAGTCTAACAAGTTTGAAAATACTTACCTCCGATTTCCAGACAGAGAGGGAGGGAGGGAGTGAGTTTCTAAAGTAAAATATGCTTAAATCGCCATTCATATCCATGTAGATCCTTGGCAGCCAGTTCCTGAGTTGGGGATGGCTGGACCATATCCTTTAAAACTTAATGAGATGGCAAAGTTAATATATGATCAGATGGAAGAAACCAAGACTACCACAGCACGCACAAATTACCAGTGAAGGAAGGCATTCAGAGGCATGTTTACGAAGAACAGAAAATGCACCGTGGGTGCTTGTATCAAAGGCAGTTAAAACCTTGCAGAACGATTGAACTGTAGGTCTTGGAGGCTGAGACGGACATGAATCAGAATTTGTAGGTTCAATTTGCCGCAGCATTGCAACAAGATTGAAAGCCATTGTAGTTAAAAAAAAAATGATTGTCAACATATCTGCTTCGTCTCCTTGCAGCTATTCTGAATTGAACAAACAGAGCACTGCACAATTAAACTAAAAAATAAAGATATCATAACCTTATTGAAAGAAAGGCACTATGAGTTTTAGCAATTGAATTCATAAAAGAGATGAAAGAATGGCACAGTAGAACTCTGAAAGTTCGCATGACATTTTCTGCAGGACATGGTAAATGCCTCAGCTAGAACCAAGAAACAAAAGAATAGAAGGGAAGGAGAGGATACTTGCCAAAAGCCCTAAATCAAACCTAACATTATTACCAAACAATGCTGAACATAAAACATTAAAAAACAGGAGCAGCAACCCACGTTTCATTATCCACACTCTTCGATAAGTCTTTACAGATAACGCGAGAACATCGAATTTAGAGCAAAATGCACAATAAAAAACCCTTAATCATGCCGATCATCACCTTAATCTAGCTAGCATACAAAAACCATCTAATAAATTGCGTATATAACCTTACTTTAACCGCGCATGCAAATCGAAACCATAAATTTAAGCGACGTTTAGCAGAAATAAATAAAAAAACAGAACAGAAAATAGTCTAACAAGTTTGAAAATACTTACCTCCGATTTCCAGACAGAGAGGGAGGGAGGGAGTGAGTTTCTAAAGTAAAATATGCTTAAATCGCCATTCATATCCATGTAGATCCTTGGCAGCCAGTTCCTGAGTTGGGGATGGCTGGACCATATCCTTTAAAACATAATGAGATGGCAAAGTTAATATATGATCAGATGGAAGAAACCAAGACTACCACAGCACGCACAAATTACCAGTGAAGGAAGGCATTCAGAGGCATGTTTACGAAGAACAGAAAATGCACCGTGGGTGCTTGTATCAGAGGCAGTTAAAACCTTGCAGAACGATTGAACTGTAGGTCTTGGAGGCTGAGACGGACATGAATCAGAATTTGTAGGTTCAATTTGCCGCAGCATTGCAACAAGATTGAAAGCCATTGTAGTTAAAAAAAAATGATTGTCAACATATCTGCTTCGTCTCCTTGCAGCTATTCTGAATTGAACAAACAGAGCACTGCACATTTAAACTAAAAAATAAAGATATCGTAACCTTATTGAAAGAAAGGCACTATGAGTTTTAGCAATTGAATTCATAAAAGAGATGAAAGAATGGCACAGTAGAACTCTGAAAGTTCGCATGACATTTTCTGCAGGACATGGTGAATGCCTCAGCTAGAACCAAGAAACAAAAGAATAGAAGGGAAGGAGAGGATACTTGCCAAAAGCCCTAAATCAAACCCAACATTATTACCAAACAATGTTGAACATAAAACATTAAAAAACAGGAGCAGCAACCCACGTTTCATTATCCACACTCTTCGATAAGTCTTTACAGATAACGCGAGAACATCGAATTTAGAGCAAAATGCACAATAAAAAACCCTTAATCATGCCGATCATCACCTTAATCTAGCTAGCATACAAAAACCATCTAATAAATTGCGTATATAACCTTACTTTAACCGCGCATGCAAATCGAAACCATAAATTTAAGCGACGTTTAGCAGAAATAAATAAAAAAACAGAACAGAAAATAGTCTAACAAGTTTGAAAATACTTACCTCCGATTTCCAGAGAGAGAGGGAGGGAGGGAGGGAGTTTCCAGTCCAAATTAATTAATTCACAAGAAAAAGAACCATCACACCCACATTAGACCATAAAGAACAAGATATACAAGTGTAACATCTGCAAGACTAAATCGTGTCTTCAACACATATTTAACAATGAAAGATATGTTGTCTGCCTTTGTGAGAAGAAAAGATACCTGAATGAAAAAAAGAATAGAAGGGAAGGAGAGGATACTTGCCGAAAGCCCTAAATCGAACCCAACATTATTACCAAACAATGCTGAAAATAAAACATTAAAAAACAGCAGCAGCAACCCACGTTTCATTATCCACACTCTTCGATAAGTCTTTACAGATAACGCGAGAACATCGAATTTAGAGCAAAATGCACAATAAAAAACCCTTAATCATGCCGATCATCACCTTAATCTAGCTAGCATAAAAAACCCATCTAATAAATTGCGTATATAACCTTACTTTCACCACACATGCAAATCGAAACCATAAATTTAAGCGATGTTTAGCAGAAATAAATAAAAAAACAGAACAGAAAATAGTCTAACAAGTTTGAAAATACTTACCTCCGATTTCCAGAGAGAGAGGGAGGGAGGGAGGCAGTTTCTAAAGTAAAATATGCTTAAATCGCCATTCATATCCATGTAGATCCTTGGCACCCAGTTCCTGAGTTGGGGATGGCTGGACCATATCCTTTAAAACATAATGAGATGGCAAAGTTAATATATGATCACATGGAAGAAACCAAGACTAGACGCGTCATGGTCAAAGACGTAAGCATAGATTTAAATATCAAGCCCAATTATTTCCTAAATTCAAAAAACAGTAAACTTTGAAAAAAGGTGATTAGGAGCACATCATTTTGAATAAACAACTTTGTCACCACAAGTACATAGAGAATCATTGAATAGTTCCTGAAGAAGCATGCAATCAAATCAATTCCTTGTTAACACTTGTTTTCTTCATATTACACAATTTAAAACATACATTACCTTATAATAAGTAGGGAGGGAAGAAAGGAGGAGGTAATCCTAATGGTACGTTTGCTACTAAGCTACCATATTTGAAGACAGCAATATGTGGTATGATATTATTGAACTGAAAGTTAAATAATGACAAAATCCCAATTCAATCGATGGTACCATATTGATCTGCTTTATGTTCTATTTTGAAAACAAATCCATTATGTAAGATTTAAATTGGAGGTAAAATTAGCAGTGTTCTTATTATGTTGCATGTCAAGTTGCCATTATGTTTTGTTGAGTTTACGCAAGTTATCACTAACATGTCACTCAGATTCTAAGCAACACGCACTAATTTGTTTTAAATTCAATAACACAACTTGAAAGGCCAAATCAAGATGAAGCCTAACATAGCTAATTCATTCATGCTGAAGCCTTATATAGTTAAAAACGTTCAAAGGCCGGATCATAGTTACTAGTCGTAAATTCACACAGAAAAATATCACAACTTGAAAAATATACTGAGAAGTTTTTCAAATTCAATTAGACAAGGTCTTGTCCAACTCAAAAGTGACATGAAGTTGATTTGTTTTATAAGCAAATTTGTTTTATGGGATATTTCAGTTTCAATTAAAGCCAACCTTACAAATATTCTAATTTTTTTTCTTTGTAAAATATTGGAATTATGTTCAGCAATTCTAAGAAGGTTAAAAAACGCATACCAATTTGATTCAAAACAACAAGTTTTCCATGACAGCTATGTACTTATAGTTTGACAGTTTTCCAATTTTTCACAATTCTTAATAATCACACCCGTTTCCTTTCCCTCTTCAATAAAATCATCAATTTCAAATTACTAAAGCAATGCACATGCATACCTCAAATCCAACTGTCTATCTTCCGAGTTTCTTGCATAGTTAGATAGTTGACAATTCCACAGGCTTCTGACAATATACTGAAAATATACAGACAAATAACCATTTAATTTTTGAAAAGAGTGACATTTCAAAAGCAAACAACAAAAGAAATCTGGTTGAGGAAATACACATGGGCGGACGCGGAATAGTTGGAGGAGATAGCTTTTTCACCTTTGTAGGAAATCCAGGATCCCATTAGCCACCGATTTCCTTGCCGTTGAGTCCCATTACGATTGAAGAAAAGTGATTAGATACATAACTCTACATTCCTTGAACAACCTCATCGATCTGAACAAGAAGAAAATTATTAAACACCCTCAACAAAAAACAAAATAAACTACCAAAATAATTCAATATATAAAACCCACTTATATATTTTGATTGATAACTAACGTGGATACATCTTCTTAAGATCAACTCAACTTGCAATATGATTCACTAAGACCATCAAGGCAACTCTATCAAAAAAACATTACCATGTAATAAACCCGTGTAGGTGTGGCCTTAACATCAAAAATCACAGTAGCAAAGTTAAATAAAAAATCTAGAAGTGCCATAGCTAGTAAAGTAAAATATGCTTAAATCGCCATTCATATCCATGTAGATCCATGGCAACCAGTTCTTGAGTTGGGGTTGGCTGGACCATATCCTTTAAAACATAATGACATGGCAAAGTTAATATATGATCAGATGGAAGAAACCAAGACTAGCACAGCACGCATAAATTACCAGTGGAGGAAGGCATTCAGAGGCATGTTTACAAATAACAGAAAATCCACCATGGTGCTTGTATCAGAGGCAGTTAAAACATTGCAGAACGATTGAACTGTAGGTCTTGGAGGCTGAGACGGACATGAATCAGAATTTGTAGCTTCAATTTGCTGCAGCATTTCAACAAGATTTAAAGCCATTGTAGTTAAAAAAAAATGATTGTCAACATATCTGCTTCGTCTCCTTGCAGCTATTCTGAATGGAACAAACAGAGCATTGCACAAATAACTAAAAAATAAAGATATTGTTACCTTATTGAAAGAAAGGCACTACGAGTTTTATCAATTGAATTCATAAAACAGATGAAAGAATGGCACAATAGAACTCTGAAAGTTAGCATGACGTTTTCTGCAGGACATGATGAATGCCTCAGCTAGCTACAAGAAACAAAAGAATAGAAGGGAAGGAGAGGATACATGCCAAAAGCCCTAAATCAAACCCAACATTATTACCAAACAATGCTGAAGATAAAACATTAAAAAGCAGCAGCAACAACCCATGTTTCATTATCCACACTCTTCGATAAGTCTTTACAGATAACGCGAGAACATCGCATTTACACCAAAATGCACTATAAAAAACCCTTCATCATGCCGATCATTACCTTAATCTAGCTAGCATAAGAACCCATCTAATAAATTGCATATATAAGCTTACTTTCACCGCGCATGCAAATCGAAACCATAAATTTAAGCGACGTCTAGCAGAAATATATAAAAAAAAACAGAACTAAAAATAGTCTACCAAGTTTAAAATAATTACTCCGATTTCCAGAGAGAGACGGAGGGAGAGAGAGAGTTTCCAGTCCAGATTAATTAATTCATAAGAAAAAGAAACCAGCAAACCCAGATAAGACCATAAAGAAAAAGATATACAAGTGTAACATCTACAAGACTAAATCGTGTCTTCAACACATACTTAACAATCAATGATATGTTGTCTGTCATTGTGAGAAGAAAAGTTACCTGAATGATGAATGCCTCAGCTAGCAACTAGAATCAAAAGAATAAAAGGGAAGGGAGGATACTTGCCAAAAGCCCTAAATCAAACCCAACATTATTACAACACAATGCTGAAGATAAAACATTAGAAAGCAGCAGCAGCAACCAACGTTTTATTCTCCACACTCTTCGATAAGTCTTTACAGATAATCGAGAACATCGCATTTACACCAAAATGCACTATTAAAAAACCATTAATCATCCCCATCATTACCTTAATCTAGCTAGCATAAAAACCCCTCTAATAAATTTCGTATATAAGCTTACTTTCAACGCACATGCAAATCGAAACCATAAATTTAAGAGACGTTTAGCAGAAATAAAAAAAAAAAAAAAAAAAAAAACAGAACAGAAAAAAGTCTAACAAGTTTGAAAATAATTACCTCCGATTTCCAGACAGAGAGGGAGGGAGGGAGAGTTTCCAGTCCAGATTAATTAATTCATAAGAAAGAGAAGCCAGCACACCCAGATAAGACCATAAAAAACAAGATATACAAGTGTAACATCTACAAGACTAAATCGTGTCTTCAACACATAATTAACAATCAAAGATATGTTGTCTGTCTTTGTGAGAAGAAAAGTTACCTGAATGATGAACGCCTCAGCTAGCAACAAGAATCAAAAGAATAGAAGGGAAGTAGAGGATACTTGCCAAAATCCCTAAATCAAACCCAACATTATTACCAAACAATGCTGAAGATAAAACATTAAAAAGCACAGCGACAACCCACGTTTCATTATCCACACTCTTCGATAAGTCATTACACATAACACGAGAACATCGAATTTAGAGCAAAATGCACTATAAAAAAACCCTTCATCATGTCGATCATTACCATAATCTAGCTAGCATAAAAACCCATCTAATAAATTGCGTATATAACCTTACTTTCACCGCCCATGGAAGTCGAAACCATAAATTTAAGCGACGGTTAGCAGAAATAAAAAAAAAAAAAAACAGAACAGAAAATGGTCTAACAAGTTTGAAAATAATTACCTCCGATTTCCAGAGACTGGCGGAGGGGGGGAGAGCGTTTCCAGGTAAAGTAAAATATGCTTAAATCGCCATTCATATCCATGTAGATCCTTGGCAGCCAGTTCCTGAGTTGGGGTTCGCTGAAACATATGCTTTAAAACATAATGACATGGCAAAGTTAATATATGATCAGATGGAAGAAACCAAGACAAGCACAGCACGCAAAAATTACTAGTGGGGAAGGCATTCAGAGGCATGTTTACGAAGAACAGAAAATCCACCATGGTGCTTGTATCAGAGGCAGTTAAAACATTGCAGACCGATTGAACTGTAGGTCTTGGATGCTGAGACGGACATGAATCAGAATTTGTAGGTTCAATTTGCCGCAGCATTGCAACAAGATTGAAAACCATTGTAGTTAAAAAAAAATGATTGTCAACATACCTGCTTCGTCTCCTTGCAGCTATTCTGAATTGAACAAACAGAGCACTGCACATTTAAACTAAAAAATAAAGATATCGTAACCTTATTGAAAGAAAGGCACTATGAGTTTTAGCAATTGAATTCATAAAAGAGATGAAAGAATGGCACAATAGAACTCTGAAAGTTCGCATGACATTTTCTGCAGGACATGGTGAATGCCTCAGCTAGAACCAAGAAACAAAAGAATAGAAGGGAAGGAGAGGATACTTGCCAAAATCCCTAAATCAAACCCAACATTATTACCAAACAATGCTGAAGATAAAACATTAAAAAACAGCAGCAGCAACCCACGTTTCATTATCCACACTCTTCGATAAGTCTTTACAGATAACACGAGAACATCGAATTTAGAGCAAAATGCACAATAAAAAACCCTTAATCATGTCGATCATCACCTTAATCTAGCTAGCATAAAAAACCCATCTAATAAATTGCGTATATAACCTTGCTTTAATCGCGCATGCAAATCGAAACCATAAATTTAAGCGACGTTTAGCAGAAATAAATAAAAAAACAGAACAGAAAATAGTCTAACAAGTTTGAAAATACTTACCTCCGATTTCCAGAGAGAGAGGGAGGGAGGGAGGGAGTTTCCAGTCCAGATTAATTAATTCACAAGAAAAAGAACCATCACACCCACATAAGACCATAAAGAACAAGATATACAAGTGTAACATCTGCAAGACTAAATCGTGTCTTCAACACATATTTAACAATCAAAGATATGTTGTCTGCCTTTGTGAGAAGAAAAGATACCTGAATGAAAAAAAGAATAGAAGGGAAGGAGAGGATACTTGCCAAAAGCCCTAAATCAAACCCAACATTATTACCAAACAATGCTGAAAATAAAACATTAAAAAACAGCAGCAGCAACCCACGTTTCATTATCCACACTCTTCGATAAGTCTTTACAGATTACCAGTGGAGGAAGGCATTCAGAGGCATGTTTACGAAGAACAGAAAATGCACCGTGGGTGCTTGTATCAGAGGCAGTTAAAACCTTGCAGAACGATTGAACTGTAGGTCTTGGAGGCTGAGACGGACATGAATCAGAATTTGTAGGTTCAATTTGCCGCAGCATTGCAACAAGATTGAAAGCCATTGTAGTTAAAAAACAATGATTGTGAACAAGAAAAAGAAGATAATTACCTCAGATTTCAAGAGAGAGAGGGAGGGAGAGAGAGAGTTTCCAGTCCAGATTAATTAATTCACAATAAAAAGAACCAGCACACCCAGATAAGACCATAAAGAACAAGATATACAAGTGTAACATCTGCAAGAATAAATCGTGTCTTCAACACATAGTTAACAATCAAAGATATGTTGTCTGTCTTTGTGAGAAGACAAGATACTTGAATGCCCCGCCCCCCTAACATACAAGATCACTAACAACGTTTTCTTTCATAGTTTCAGAATAAGCATCATACCGACTTGGGTTTCGGAAGATGGGAAGTTTTCTTTCTTAATTTTCTTTATTCATCGCTAAACCTTCATTTATACGGAGTCTTTATGTCCGTGAGAGGAGAGGAAAGAAAATTTCAAATTATTTTCGACCGTTGTAAACAACGCAGCGTTTTTGTGTATGTTTTAGAAGTTTTGGGCTTCGAAAGCCTTTTTGTTGGGGTGGTGTTAAGAAATCAATTTCAGTGTGTTTTTTTATGTTGCATTGTAATTGTTACCTGCTGCTATTTTTAAATAGTTATGGTTTTTATTTCTATTTTTAAATGGTTTGCAAATATATTTTGATTTTAAAAAAAATTTAAATTAATATTTTTTATGATTTTGAAGTATTGATGTTAAAATATATAAATATAAAACTTTAATTTATACAAAACATTACTTCATACAACAAAAAAAACTAAGAAACAACAGTTTTACTCCTAACGTAAAGATGATGGACCTGAAACGGAAATACAAGATAATTCTATAAAGAAAATTTGAAAAACAAATATTAAAGTTATTAAACTCACGGTATGCAATGATACATAATTATAATAATCAGCATAGCTATTTCAAATACAAACTAGCTTCCCCACTTATATATTGTCGATACTAATTACTATCGATACCCTTATCACCGTACTGACATCAGAAATTAGAGATGATCCCTTCCTGGGTCCCTAACATACCTTTTTATATTATTTTTTTAGGATGTGCATTGATTCCATTTTAATTTTTTTTTTGAGATTTAAAAATACATGAACATGTATTAAACATTGCACCACAATCCCTTTATCCAAGATTCTAATATACACTTGATGTAGTATATTAGCGTGTGAATAGTGATCCCATCCTCGAGATCCTGATATGCATTGAATGTACGCTAGTCATTCATGATGATCCCCTTGTCTGGGATCCTAACATACATTAAAATGTATGTTAGCCAATTTTAGTGATCCCTTTATCCGGGATCCTAGCATACACTAAATGTATGTTAGCCATCGTCATGTTTCGTTCATGATATTTTCAAACTGCCCTGACACACATGCCTTAAATATTCTTACTGATAAAACATATATTTTCAAACTTCCACCAAAGCTTTAAGCATAATTCACACATTTTCATTATGAAAATTAAATTAGAAATGTAGGCACGAATCACCTACCTGTTGTGGATGCACCACACTCGTGATCCCTCCTGCAATGACAGGAAATTCTTTTTTTATGTTTCAATTTTAAATTGAGAAAGAAAAAAACTAAATTCATGAGATCAGGAAATACCATAGAGAGAAAATTGAAAGAAACTATAAAGCTTAATTTCTAAAAACAATTGAAAAAAAAAGAAGAAAAAATCACTTATAATAAATCTAATATTGAAGGTAAATATTTTTTCAAAAACAATTCATGAGACCGGTCTATGATTTGATAATAAGAAAATAAAAAATAAGAGTCACAATTTACAGAACAAAATTATATTAAAGAATAATTTAAAAAAAAATAAGTTGATGAAATGTGAAAATAAATAAAAAAACACAAAACACAAAAAAAACTCTAATAAAAATTAAAAGATGGGCTTGTTCGAAAATGTGGAATTAATGGACTGACTGGAAACTAAAAATTGGCGGGCAGGAAATGGATTAAGCGTAAATTTAAGTTTGGTCTGGCCACTCAATTCCAAAAATTGTACGGAGACCTCTGCTACAAGGTAGTCAACGTTTTCGACATGAGAATCCAAACCCACAATCAATTCAATTATGCTTTCCAATTCTATAATTAAGACTAATTTGAGGACAATTCGTCAAATCCCATTATTAGTCCAGCAATTCTAGACACTACCTGCAGTCCTCGTGTGGCTCTGCTATGGCTGGGTTGAGGAGTTATGCCCAAACTATGAACACTGCTAGCTGCTACCATGTGAGCTTGTCCTGTAAATTCTCCCGCCCCCCTACAAAGCCTCCCCAGGCTTGACCTTGAACCATCTAACTTCCTCTGCTTTGCGAAAATTTGGGTACTCAGCGTGGCTTTGAGCGTATGGATTCTATTCTGACTAGAGTTTTTAGGGGATGTTCTTCACGAAGATTTTATGAAGGAAGATTCAAAGTAAAAAAAGAAAGAAAGAAATCTGATTGGCATTTCCAAATCTGCCTCAGCACCCGGTTCTAACATTCCTGGAAATCTGGTTGAATTACTTTTTGGATCATGGTATTGTTTTCGGGTAAAAAGAAATTAAAAAACCCTTGAGGTGAGCAGAAGGAGAGCTGAGATGCAAGAGGGTAAAAAGATGAGGCATAATGCTCCATTGTTTATGATGGATCATCGAGCAAACTACAATCTGCAGAGAAGACAGAATACAAGCGGTACAAGAGTGTTTCAGGGTTTTTTAATTTTCCATGAACAGTGAACAAGTTTTTTTCCTCAAAACAAAAATAAGTTTGCTTTAAGGTTTTTTTTGGTATTTTCATGACTATTTTGTATAATTAGAAGTTCTAAGAGGAGTGTTTTGGTGGTTTCATGTTTTTTAAATTTTTTAGCCATAAAGCTCCTAGAAGGTGTTCTATACATGTCTCTATTCAGGTAGTGTGTGTGACACCACCTGCAAGCCTAATTTAGTCATCTGCTAAAGCACACAATTATCCTCTTTATTTGTTGATTTAAAATTTTTGTCCTCACGCTTCATATTTTTGTCACTAGTTGATTTAACTAAAACAATGTTTAGCAATTCTAAAGAGGTTATAAATTACATTCCAATCTGATCCAAAACACCAACTTTTCCCAAGGTATTTTAAAAGTGATAGTTTAGGTTTAAGATTAGAAAAGAAATTCTAGAAGTATGATATGCACTTGGGAGCAATTCTAATGAGGTTATAAATTACATTCCAATCTGATCCAAAACACCAAATTATGAAATTGTGTAACTAATTAACTTGGTACAATTGACCTTAAAAGGACATAAATGAGAAGGGTTTCCATGAAGAAAGGGAAGACATGGCTATGACTGGTGGGGAAACAGGGATTGAAGATGAAATGGAGATACTTTCTCCATTTGCAAAACAAGGCAGATTCGTTGCCCTGTTTTCTAGGGGAATTTGGACCTGAAAATTACAAAATTCAGGAAGGGTCCCTTCATAGAAATTGTATCCGGGAGTGTTATATTTCCAACAAGTCTGGCCCCGTCTAATTTGGAGTCCTAGAACTCTAGATACACATATAAATCCGAGGAGAGGTCGAGTTGTCACCCTTGTTGGCAGATTCGGCTAAGTTGATAAAACGACAAAATATAGCTATATTAAGGGTAAAATTTGTTTTCTTGCCCTTAATAAAGTGTCTTGATCTTAAAAAAAAAAGACATGATCAAAATTGAATTCATGATGTTCACTTGGACTACCAATGAGCTGAAAAATTAAAGGATAATAAAGAGGAATATAGGTGAAAAAAAGGGGGATTCGTAGAAGAGAAATAGATATTATTACCATTGTTGTTTATGATATATGGACTGACATGGAATAATGATGGGTGTTTGTGGTTTCAGGAGGAACCGCGAGAGGAATACAACAACAACAGGGTAACGCAAGTCGAGCATTTACAGCAGGTAGGTACTTGGTACCTATATCTCCTCTAGTTCATAATTATTTTAACTAACTATTAAACTATAAGAAAACAATTTGATGCTTATTGATGAGGAAAAGAAAAGGGGGGAAGGAAAGGTTAAATAAAGAAAAAAAAATATAGAAACAAAGGACTAGATTTAATCTATGAGTTCTTTTGGAGAAAATGAATAGTAACTATGAATTTTGGTAATGATAGTTTCTTGAATTTGATTTTGTTTGTCCCTTGTATAGGAGGTTAATGATGTTAACCAAGCTGGTTAACATCGGCATTACCGGTACGTGGGAGGAGAAATATAAAACTTGATTAACTATTCAGGTTCAGAATAGTCAATGATATCGACGGCTGACGTCGATATTGACAAAATTTATAAACTTAATTAACTATTCAGTTTCAGAATAGTTAATGATATCAGCGTGTGACGTCGATATCGACAAAATTTATTGACTTGATTAGCTTTCCGAGGTGAAAGCTAATGATGTCAAGAATTCTTGACAAAAGCATACCTGAGAACCTCCCAAGGTAATATGGAATAAGGATTAGCTATTTTAGTTTTAAAAATAGTTAATGACACAAACAGCTACATTCATGTTGACATTTTCATGAAACTAATTAGTTGTTCCAAGGGCGGGTAACTAAAGACACTAATGCTAATGGAGGTCATTAGTTTCGGCAATCATGTTTTGATGTGTCAATGGGAGAAGTAGTCAAAAGAAACAAAATTTTTATAGCCCTCGAAAAGGGGTTTATGGTTTTATTTAGAATCTCATATGATTTAAGTAGATAGACATGTTGTTTAATTTTTCTTCTGTAAATTGCTTGTATTTACTTGTTTGTTTTACTTATATGGAAAATTATATTTTGCATGTTCTTCTCATTCACGTCAAGAATAGATTTCAGGTTCTTCGCTCTTTTTTGTATAAGTTAGGAACTTAGGGATTTGTGGTGTAATTTTGTCATACAGCAAACATGTAACCTGTAATAGAATATTATATTCGTAATATTTTGTTCTGAAATATTAAATGTATCAACCTATACTCGGGATATTAGAATGTGCTAGATTATGTTAGAATATTAAACTGTGTTATGTATATATGAATATGTATATGAAATCCTCGTGGCTTTTTCTTATTATTATCTTATGCGTGTGATGTAAGATGAAGTTTGGGAATGAATACAGTCCTGAGCATAATCTGGAATAAATTATGCAGTTGATTGTACTAAACATGAATGTGATTGTGGATAAGATGTGATTCTAAAGGTGTGCAGGGTTCAGTATCGATATCTTGGGATCTCCCGATATAGGGGAAACTCTGCTGAAATTTTGCTAGGAATTTCGGCGAGCAAAAGAAAAAGAAGAAGAAGAAGAAATTATTATGCTCCATCTATCCTTTATAAGAGGAAAGATTCACAGTTAAACTAATAGAAAACAATTGGGGGGTTTTACAATTTGTTTCTTAAAAATATGTTAGACTAATAATATATTTTGATATTTCTTATATATTAAAACATTAAAATTATATAAAAAATAAAATAAAAATTCTTTATAAACTCTCTATGTAAAACTCCACAAACACCACAACTAATTAAAAAAGAAGTTATTTTTAATACAATGTTGATATAAGCAGCACTAATAAAAAAACTCGAAGAGTTTTTTAGTTTGTTTGTTTTTCATCTCAAATTAATTTTATTTCAGTATTCCTAAATACTTTTAATGTTATAATATTAAGAGTACATCTTAAAAAATAAAATAAAAATTAATTTAAAATAAAAAAGACTTTTAACTAAAAATATATAAAGCCACAAATAGAAAAACGGGTGAAAATAACATAAGAATAACAAAACATTCACTATACATGCATAAGAAAGAGTTTTGCTCTCCTTTCACATCGCCAAAGCTTAACTTAATCTGTCATTTGACACAAGTTGCATTTAATGCAGAGATAAATAGCATTAAAAATTAAACAACAAAATTAAGAGTATAAATACATGAATACGAATAAACATAAAAATTATCCTATTATGAGCAAATGAAGATAACATGGAGGAGAATCATTCTAGATGTCCAATGGATATTTTAAATGTTCTACGACGCCAAACGCGCCATCCAAAATGTGCATGAGCTCGGAAAATGATTGTGCATGAGTTCAAAACTATTCATTTGTTCACAGTTAATTAATACATTTCAACATTGTTCATGCTAATTATTTAGTAGCCCTCTCGGTTTAGTGGAACGATGGATTGACGCGCCAATGGTTTTAGGCCCCACATTTTTTTTTGCGGCCATGTTGCGTCGTACGGTCATGAAAAATATCCATCGGTGTCTCACCGGATGCGTCGCCATATTCTTTTCTCATGGTGGTGCGTGTGACGTCCCCAAGTTGGTAGAGACGTATTGGTGGTCAGTTGAATTTTTTTCCTTTTCTCTCTTCTGCAGACTAAATTACACGGAAATCCACTTTATTTATGTGTATTCATTTCAGTCCCTGATCTTTTGATTGTTTGCTATGGTACTTATTTATGTGATATAAGTTTGATTTATTTTACTTTTGTCCTTCAATTAAATTGATTATATATTTCATTTTTATTTCGGTACTTATTCTTTTAATTTTGGGATTGATTTTAAATCCCTCAATAGTTTTGAGAGGTTAGGATTTTTTTCAATTTTATCCTTTGATTAAATTAATCATATATTTTGTTTTCATTTTGGTACTTATACTTTGAATTTTTTATTTATTTTAATTCTTTTATTTTATATATATATATATATATATTTCTCAAATAGTCCATATTTTTATCCATGTTTATATGTATACTAGCCATGGCATCCGCGCCTTGTCACAGCTAGAACCATATTTATTTTAATGTAAAAAAATATTAATTATGTGTAATTTTTTATTATAATATAAATTTGAGCAAAATAATAATTGTGTATAAAAAATCACTAAAATTATCATTATTATTGTGCAAACAATAAAATCATAAAATCATCTGATCTGAAAATCATATAAAAATAAAAGAAAACAAAAAATGAACAAAGAGAAAAATAGAGAAATATTAATTTTGAAATGATCACCAACATAAATTAAAATGTCAGAATTGAACTGAATAAAAATAAAACCCTAATAAAAAATAAAATGATAAAAATTCAAAACAAAAACCAAAAGTATAAATAAATCAAGACGGACAAAAAAAACAATGTCCAAGAAAGATAAAAAAAACAAAAGGAATGAATGCTAAATAAAAAATAAAAGAATAATTGAGAAAATGAAAACCCTAACTAAAAATAAAATGACAAAAAATAAAAACAAAATCTAAAAGCACAAATGCATAAATATGGCCAAAAAATAAAAATTGTCCAAGAAGGACAAAAAACCAAATGAATTAATAAAAAAAATTAAAAGAATAAGTGACAAAACAAAAAACAAAATATATAATTAATTCCAATTGAAGGATAAAAATGAAACAAATCAAAATTTTGGGACCAATAAACAATAAAAGGATTTTAAACAATCAATATAGTGTAATTATTGAACTAATTAAAAGAATAAGGACTGAAATGAAAAGTAATCTATCTGACCACTTTTAATTCAGGGATAAATTTACAACAAACTCAAACTTACATACTAAAATTATTCAAGGAACCAAAAAGAAACAAAAAATCAAAAGATGAAGGACCGAAATGAAACTTATCGTATATAATCAATTTCAATTCAAGGGCATAACTGAAAATAATTGAAAGTTCCAATGAAAATCAGTAATAAAAATGAATCAGAAGCTCAGGGATCGAAATGAAAAGCATAAAAATATGAGGGACAATATAGTACTTCACCGACAGTAAGAGAGACAAAAGAGAGGGGGGAGAAAATCGTCCACTAGAGATCACACAGTCCAATTTGAATGACACGCGCCACGTGTGGATAAATATTACAGGTCTCTGAACCATATGAGACAACGAAATCATATTTTCCAACGACTGGGTACACCGCATGCGCCTTCTCAAAGGAGTGTGCGACGGAACATCGCTGGCGCGTCCATACGACGGGGCTGCAATGTTCTGAATAAAAAATAAAAAAATGGTCAATTACCCATATAACCCTTGACCCCAGCCATATCTATGAAAAAACCTGGTGTGAAATTTCTGAAATACCCCCTGGTTCTGACGGCGTTTTTTGACATTTAGGGGGCTAATTTTGTCGTTTCACTATGCAACAAATTCAGAATACCATACGTATCCCGAGAAAACTTTGAAAATACCCCTAGTCCCGATGGCCAGAAAATTTTGGTCCTTGGGATAAAATGGTAATTTTAGTATAGCAATGAATAGTGAACAAAGTCATCCGTTACAAATGTTAATGTTAGTTGTCTTTTTTTATCTTTTTTTTAATATGATTTATTTTGATTTTATCATTCATCATTTGATATATTAGAAATTAGTCTTCATTTTTTCTCTTTATTTTCTATTGTGTTATCATAATCTTCTGCCCATGATCATGAGGTTAGTAAGTTAGCACATGTTGACTCTAATTTTGTTTTCATTGATTTTTTGATCATCATGCTTCTGTAGTAGGTTGTTCAATAATTGAGGTTTATAATTTCATTCATTTTGCTTTAAAAGATAGTTACCTTGGTATCATAACTAGGCTAGAGATTTTGCATCTTGACCTAGGTGGGTTTAAATCCACTTTTTTTACCTTTGTTATTATATCATTTTTCTTTCTATTGAGTTTTTATATTTTATGTTAAATTATAGGAGTAATGAATAGTTATAATGAGTTAGATCAAGGTTGTCAAAATCGAGATTTTGACATGAATTGGAAGGGGTTTCGAAAAATCGGATCGTAAAATCGTAAGATCGTACCTGAATTTGTCCGTACAAAAATCGTAAAATCACAGCTAAAATCGTGTGAGCAGAAAAATTATAAAATCGTAAGTAAAATATTTCTGAATACAATACATCATAATTATGGACATAAAACTTCATTAGTTAAAGTTCATTCATGATTCAAAATAACTGCAAAATACATTACAAAACAATTATGTCCATAGAATTTCATTAGGTAAAAATTAACAAACTAAAACTAAATATTTTGTTGATGTGATATATAAATTACAATAAGTCTCATGACCGTCATTTTTCTCGTTATTTTTAATACATTCATCAAAAACATTATTATTGAAAGGATTATCAGTACTAATACTGATACCAACACCGATATTGCTAGTACTAGCTCCAACTCCAACAAATTATTTCGACATCAGGACATGAAAATGATTTAAAAACATCAAAAAAAATTAAATAATGTATATATGACTTTTTTGTTGATGTGTTCTCCAATGATAAAAACTATTTTGGAGAACCATTTTTTTTATCTTATTTTAAATAAAGTTCAATTATTTTATATATAGTTTAATTATACAATTAATTATATAATTAATAGGAGTAAGTTATATAATTAAATAATTGCTTTTGAAAAACCCTCCAACAATAAAATTATTATTTTTAATTATATTTAAATTAAAAAATAAATTTAAATATAATTAAAAGACTCACAATATTTGAGATTTGAAATTTAAACTACTTATTTTATGTTTTTCAAGTAATTGTATATTTTTTTATGGTTGTTGTATTTGAAATTAATTAATGTTATTTATTATCTTAAATTAATAGGATTTTTTTAAAATTATTTTTTATGCTAATTATTTTTTACGCTAATTATTATTATTCTTAATAATAATAATAATTATTATTATTATTATTATTATTATTATTATTATTATTATTATTATTATCATAACCCCTCCCCCCGTAGGAACCTATTTTATTATTATTATTATTATTATAAATTTATAACCCCCCGTAGAAACCTACTTTTTTTTTATTATTATTATTATTATTATTATTATTATTATTATTATTATTATTATTATTATAACTAGTATAAAAGGCCCTCCCCATTAACATAACCCTAAAGCCCTAATTTCCTTCTCCCACGCCGCCGCCCAACCTGTAAAAAGAATGAAGATAAAAAGGATGAACTCAACTGGCAAGGATTTGGTGATTTGGTGAAGACAAGGATGAGAACTGAGAAGGTATGTACTCTGTAATCAATTGAGGAGATGATCACCGCTCACGATGAAGACTGAAGAGGAGAAAATAAAATCGATTTGGGGATGAGAAGAGAAGACTACGATGGAGAGGAGAAGAGAAGATAAAATCGATTTGGGGGAAAAGTTTGAAGTGATTTTACTTAATTTAAGTCCGTCGAACTCCGAACCACTGGTCGGTCTGATTTTGCGATCCTAACCGATTTTACCCTTTTTTATGATTTTGGCAAAAAATGATTTTTGGCTACGATTTAACAAGTTTCATCCAGTTGACTCGCAAAATCGTACGATTTTGCGATTCAACTCGCGATTTTAATAACATTGAGTTAGATGTATTGTAAGAAAACACTTTCAAGATCCTATGCAATGGTTTGGGGTAAAATCGGTTCTTAACAAGAAAGCCTAAGTAATAAAACTTATTCCTATGTTTAACATGTAAATATTTTCCTAGAAATGAATTATATTGCTTTGACGATATGCATGAATTGTACATGTAAATAATTATATTTATATGAAAGTAATCGAACAATATGTTATATGGATCCAAGAATTTTTTATGAATGATAATATGATAATCCTATTTGTGATAAGAGATACTGTTGCAGACATATCTTAGGGCAAATAAGGGTCGAGATAAACACACCAAATAGGTAGGATTTTTTTATTCCTCCATCAAAAAAAACAGAGAGAGAGAGAGATAAGTAAAGTATGGATTGAATTAATTGTTTATTGTATGGAGGTCATTGATATCCATAGAATTAATACTGGTAATTATAAGAAAGTATTATGGACAAGAACTTGATTAGTCATTTCAAGTTTTAGAGGCTAATGATATCAAAAGAATTTTATTGACGTCAACATTTTAACTTATATATATATATATATATATATATATATATATATATTGAATGAACTTGATTAGCCTATTAGACCATGAAGTCTAATGATATCAACATGATTATATTGATATCAACAATAACATGGATTTAATTAACTTATCGGACCATGGTGGCTAATGATATTAGTAAAACCATGCTTTGAAATATTAGGAAGATTATGATACCATGAAAAATTATATTGGTATATTTTGATTTAAATGAGACTTTAAAATTTTTGTAATAATATCGATTTGAATTGATATAGGTATTGATTAGGTTAAACTAGTCTATAAGTGATGGAACTTAATGAAAAGAAATAGCATAATGTAATGTAAAGAAATAAATTGTTTTTTATTTAATATGATTTAAATGAATAAGTTATGTAAATCTTGATTTATATGTTTAATTACAAGTTTGTCTCAACTGTGACAAGAGTAGTACTTTAGTTGGAGAGACAAGAGGATGGGGTATTTTTTAGTCGTGACTATTGATGTGATATCAATTCTATCACAAAATAACTTTTTGTGTCCATTTTATTCTAGCAATATTTTAGATTTTCAATTGGGTGATTCTTTTAGAATTATATAATAGGAAATGTTAAGATGTTATTGCTTTTATATATATAAAAAAAAAAAAAACAATTTGGATGGAATTTGAATCTCTAAAACTTAGGATGTGATATTGATGCATCAAATTATTTGGAGGGAAAACTGAGATTCTCTATATGGTTTGGATATAATTTTTTTTTTAATATGCATAAAAAAAACAGAGAGAAATATGATAATTAATTAATTGGAAAAAGCAGTAAAGATGCATGGACATAACATTCCTATCCATGATTATAAATGACATTTACTATACCAAGAAAAAAATAGATTTTGCCTCAAGGGGATGGTGTGATGGCAAATGACTTGAAATCTGTGCAGGAGGTCTCGAGTTCGAATCAGGACGTGCATTCATTGTAAAATCTTGAAACAACTTGGGTTTTACTCGGTCACCAAAGCCTATAAAATATATTTGTTGAGGATAGTGTTTCCTCACATAAAAAAAATTTATGTCAATTTAACTTTATATAATAAAGGCCGAGTCAGAGACTTCAACACATTCTCAATTTTACTATAAACTACGATGTCAAGGGGGGAAATATACATCACGTCTAAATTTATTTATTTATTTGTGTGTCCTGCACTTTTAGATATCTTGTTTTTAAAGAACTATAAACAAAGTCAACTTTCTTGATCCATTTTAGGAAGTCAAACTTTCAAAAGGGAAAGAAGAAACAGAAGCATCCTGCTAAGGCCGGGAGTTTAAAATTCTATATATGATGACAACGTTTAGTTGCCACGGCTTACTTGTCCGGTTCAAATGAATTGAATGTTACTTTTAGAAAACATGAAAATTCAGTTTATTTATCATTTGAATTCAAATCAAACATTTTGATTAAATTAAATTACAGTTGAGAATTGATTCTAAACAATCTACAAATCAATTAGATATTTATTCCAACTGCTTTTGTTTTATATTAAAAATAAAAAATAATATAAAAATCTCGAGTCAATCCAAGATAACATGGAAAATATATAACTCATACCATAATATCGAGTTATCGTTATAGAAAGAAGAAGAAGAAAAATCCTAATCTTCAATAAATTAAATTGTAAGAGATGAAATTATAAAATAAAATCAATGAAAATAAATACACAAAAAAGATATATCAATCCAAGTTAAGATTTTACATCTGTAATTCAGGCTATGAGACTTTAATCATTGCACCAAAAACATAAAAAAAATCCAAGTCCAAACAAATCAAATATTGAAGAATGTAATTGGAAAAAAAATAATTTCAAAACAGGAACCGAGGAAGAAATAATTGAAAGAATAATAGTAAAATATAACATACAAATTACATTAAATCAAATTATAAGGGATAAAATTGATAAATAAATAAATAAATAAAGACCAAGTCTTATATAAATACCAAATACAGAAAATACTAAGGGGTGAATTTAAAAAAAAACAAATAAAGAGCAATAAAAAAAATGAGAACAACCTTTGAATTTTGTCTAGGCTGACATATTTCTCATGAGAGATGAGCTCGTGGTGAACCGACATCCAGTAGCGTGTGCATCTCAGCACCGAATACGAGTGGAATCGGTCGGTCCAGCGCTTCTCACTGAAACAATAAGAAACTATCTTTTAGCCACCTGTTGTTGCTGGGAACACCAATTAGTATTCATAAATTGAGATTTTATTATATATTAAATAAGATTTTCATGTTTTTTTTAATACTCCTTATCGGAATATCTTTAATTATTTAACATATATATATATAAACTCGAATTATATATCGGAATATTTTTAATTATTTAACATATATATATATATATATATATATATATAACTTTGAACTATATATACATACTGGGTTAAATTCCCATCGTAGTCGCTGAAATGAATAAAAAAAAAGAATTTATGACAATAATTAGAATTCTTAATCACACCAGGTTGCTGGACGGTGAAGGTGCTGGCTAGTTCTCGACACCGACTTGAATAACAATATGTCATGTCAAAGTTGGAGGTTAGATATTTTGACATTTAGCCTCTTTTCGGTGCCTATAAAACCGCCTCGTTGAGACATTCTTGAAAGGTTCTGGTTCTAGAGAGTTGATTGAAACCTATAAGAATAGTACTCCACTTGCACTTTTTCTTTCTTTCTTGAAGGGATTCCTTGGGTGGCCAAAGCTTTTTCAAGGTTGCATGCGTGAGCTAAAAATGGCGAAAACTGATAAGAAAAGAAGAAGAAAAGAGGCAGGTAGTGGTGGCGAGCGGCTGCAAAACCAAACTCTGCCAACGATGCTTTCCGAGTCGAGTAGGGAAAGAGAGATGTCAATTATGGTGGCTGCTTTGACACATGTAGTGGCCGGAAATGTACCTGCAGATGATTCGGATTCCTTGACAGCAGTTTCAAACAATCAAGGTGATTGTATTCATGGTGGTTTGTCGGCGAAGAGAGAAAGGGAAGACGAAGATGGCGGTGGCGGTGAAGTGGATAAAGGGCTCTGTAGAGCATTTGGTGATGACCTCTTACACGGGGGCTCTTCTTCTGCTGGAAGAGGTGAGCTCGTTAGTTTTACGGCTAGCTAGGGTTATTCTCGAGCTAGCCAGTTTTAATTTGTTTACTCCATGCGGTGAAATCTCTCTGCTTTTTTATTTTATTTTTTTCTCAGTAAAGAAAAAAAATCACCTCCATGATAGGTACTAATATATATATATATATATATATATATATGTATATATATATTGGTGAAAGAGAACGTTATATTGCATCTACCTTAATAGAATAGTCGTCTCTACCCTTGTGATTTTTTATTCTTTTTTTATGAACTAGTCTGCTCTGTCTTGGCAAATCTTTGTAGACTGTTACATGCTTAAGTTCCGCCATCTCTTATGGCTGCACGAGCTTAATTTGTGCTCGTCTAATGATGCAACACTCTGTTTCTCCCCTCCCATGTCTCTACTGCTACAGGAATTTCCATCGTCACTGCAAGCACCCTAGCACCTGCGTCTAAACAGATGACATTTACTCCAGTATATGAATACAATGAAACCCACAGGGACGAGCCACAGAGAAAATATAGGGGAGTGAGGCAAAGGCCATGGGGCAAGTGGGCTGCTGAAATAAGAGATCCAGTCAAGGCAGCTAGAGTTTGGTTAGGCACTTTTGATACAGCTGAGGCTGCAGCCAGAGCCTACGATGAAGCTGCTCTGAGATTTAGAGGCAACAAAGCCAAGCTCAACTTCCCGGAAAACGCCAAGCTCCGACCGTCTCCTCCCCACAACCCGCCAGCAAACCAGTTGACTGTCTCTGATTCTCCACCAAGTACAGGCCTTCTGTCCCTTCCTCCATCTTCTAAGCCCATGCTTCATTCCCACCATGCGCAAAAACGTGAGATTTCAAGAGAGCAAGTTACCCAACCGCAATTGATCTTGGGTGCTGGTGGTTATCAAAGGCAACCCGTGAGTCTATACGACCAAATGTTTATGCCATCTTCATTTGTTTCTTCTAATTCTTCATCATCCTCCACGCAACCTTCCGATCCTATGTTTTTCCCGGCCCAGGAACCTGGTGAGTTTAGGCCTGCCACTAGTAGTCAGAGTGGCGGAAAAGATTTTCAGTTGCCGGCCTGGTCAGGTTGTAGCCATTATACTTCCTCTTCCAGATAATCCATACACTACAGCTTTCATTCTTCGACGCGGTTTTAACTGCTTTGGTAGGATGGTAGGTAGTTTCTTTTTAGTTACCTTGAGTCTGTCATGACAAATCTTAGCCCGTTTATTTAATGGGAAGTCGTTTAAAAAATAGTTTTATGGAGAATAAATTCTTAAAAAAAGCAAGTTATTTTATGATGCCGGTAGTCTCATGAAAAATAAATTAAAAAATATTTTCCAGTACTTGATTGTACCATGAAAAGGTAAACTATAAAAATAATGTATAAATGTTTTTATTTTATTTTTTTCAATTACAATTAAATAAAAAGACGGATAAATTAAAAAAGTCTGATTCCTTAAATGCCTTTCTGGGTATTCCTCAATGTCCCGGCTATTCACGGAAGGTGCGAAAGAGATGAATAATCATCTGCTTCCGGAAGAAATCGGAGAATTTCATCTGGGTTCGAATCCTACTGAGAGGTCCACTAGAGATCAGAAATTGTTGAAGAAAGAACAAGATGTTTCTTTTGTCCCTTCCAGGCGATCGGAAAACAAAGAAATAGTTAATACATTACAATTACGTATTTACAAAATACCGTCTCAATTCATCCTATTTCATCAGATCCGGGATGTGATATGGTTCGGAAGGATGAACTGGAAAAGAAAATTAAACTCTATAATTTATTTAAAATAAAAAAATAGTGATAAAAAAATAAAGATCAAATTTAATAGAAAATTGAAATTAAAATAAAACATAAATTATTATAAGTAAAATAAATAAGAAGATAAAAAAAATCAAATTTAATAGATAATTTTTTTTAATAAAAATAACAAGGATCAAAATAAAGATTTTCAATTAAAAAAAATAAGAGCAAATGACAATAACAAAATAAAGATCAATATCAAAGCCATACGGGCAAATGGGCCACACCCCTCGATCCGGACAGCAATGAATCTCCAGAATGGGAACGACATCCGGCTGTCTCGTACATTGTCCTGGAAATGTGAACAATAAAAAAGAGCACAGGGCATGTTTGCTGACAAATAAATTGGCATCAAGAAACCAAGATAAAATGCCAAAGTAATGATCATAAATGATAAAAGATATAACACTCATAAAAGATAAAATATATAACACCATATTAAACAAATGAAGAATCTTAAGCAAAGCTGAGATGAGATTTCCTTCCACTGCTATAAACAAAGCCCATTTGGGCCCTGCCAGTGGTACAGCATGTGCCAGAAGTATACAACAATTCTAAGATCCATCACAGCCTAACCAACAAAAGGAATATCATCTTCAGGATATGATGAATGTTCAACCAAACCCAATCAACAGAGATTTAAACGGGTTCTTAGATCACTTCCATTTGCAAACACAATTAGAGCAGAGGTACTGTCACCTAAAAATGATTTCCCCCACCCTTGTATGTGATGAGAAAGAGAGAGCGTGGCACCAGCCCTTTCAAACTTTTAGAGCAGCTTTGTGTACCATAGTTTCTTTGTGTATTTGGTGGCAACTCTTCTCAACAAGATCAAGCAGCTTCTCCAAGTTCGCTGCCCATGAGTTGAGAATGTCATTGCTATCCTTTGCTACTTGGAAAGACACTATTCCCATTGGCCTGTCAATCTTTGCCACCAGAGCTTTCGACACAACCATATCCGAAAGATGCTTCTCAGCTTCCTATATTGGAAAAAAAAAGGCGGATTAAATGCAAAGTAACTTGATCAACACGCATGCTCTTCTCATATTATTAACATGTTTGATAAACTAACTATTTCACTTAAAGTACAAATTTAACTTCTTCTTTTAAGATTTCAGCTTTAAGACCTAATAATTAGCAATCATTGTTGGTCTATAAAATCTAACCAGCTTTTACGGAAACCTGTAAAAACATCCTTTACATGGCTCAAGAGAATACAATTCCTCTGTTTTTTAAAAATCCCTGTCCCCAAAGCAAATGAATGGCTGTTTGCCAAATTATGCAATTCAACACCATCCTAATTCTCGTGCAATGTGAGTGGAAAGATCTTATTCCCCTCTAAGCCAGCTTGACCGTAAGCTGGATTGTCTTAACTGGCAACAGAATAAATTATGAAACAAGTCATTGCTAATACCAAGGACCACAAGCACTAGCAGAAAGGGAAAGAATCTGTTATACGAGGCGAAGATATGTATAAGTATGAATAGGCTGGAGGGTTGCTTGGGAGTGTCAATTGCAAAGCAGAGCTCATGATTGTTTGTAAGCTTGCTCCGAATATTCTTGAAACGAGATTAAAGGAAAATGCCTCCAAGAGGATTAGAGCAATCATTCTTGAATGCAAAACCTGATGCCATTGTCAAATTCCCACTCAAGTTATTAGGTGAACTAAAGATCATTTATGCTATTAACAAGCCTGCTCATCATCAGAAACTTAATTGGGCTTCCGACATGGATTAATTAAACACAAATACATTAGCCGCTACTATTTGATTAAATTAAGTTACAAATAATGGAATTTGTAAGATTTCAATTGCTAAACATTAGCTCAAAGAGGCTCTAATATTACCTGTGACTGTTCAATAATTGAGCAAACACCAGAAGTTTCAATTTGAGATGGCCAGTACAACTTAAAGTATTATGTTGACAGAATAATTTCTGAAGAAAATTTCTTAAATTTTACCCCCTATTATGGAATATTCGAATGAATATTTAAACAGAAGCACCAGGCAACCATAAAGCCTTTATTAATTTAACCAAGCTTGATTAAATCCAAATCTTTGAAATGAAACTCATTCATGGAAATTTGCACAAGTTCACATGACCGGACAAAAATCAAGCATAGTTACACCATGGACACAATTGCCAAAAACAAAAATTAGTGTGAGCAAACAAAAGCACATGTACAACACAACTACACGCGCACACACACACACATACAGAAAGAGAGAGAGGGAGGAGGGGGAGTGGGGGGAACCTGGATGCTGAGACACAATAACTCTGCTAGTCTCTTCACAGTAATCCTGGAGTAATACTTTGAAACAACAAGGATATTCTGAAAAGCAAACATGTTGCAAAAGGATTAACAACCACACTCAACAGTAGATTGAAGTAATCTCCAATTGTCCCAAAATATGAAAATCGAAAAGTAGATTACATGTTCAATTATTCTTTGCTTTAAATCCTCTGCTGCTTTGTCACCTAAAGACCCTCCAAGTAAGTTCTTCTCATTTTCAAACTCATTCATAAATGCATTCCAAAGAGATGTCCATTGGATGACTTCCATCGTCACCAACTGTTTCAACAGCAACCTATGGAACAGCATCGAAAGAAGAGAATCATTGAATAAAAGATCAATAAATTAAATAACCAACAAAATGCAAGAACAAATTAAAGCAACACGTACTTAAAATTTGGAATTTCAGAAAGATTCTTATCCTTCAAGGTGGAATTCAGAAGGCTTGACTGCATTGGATCATGTGGTGAAAGTACCAAGTACCAACATATTTTCCTCAAGACCTACATGTTGTAAATAATCAGGGCTGTCCAAAGGAGTACATAGAAACCACAACAGATAAAAAATTGATGATAAGCTCTTACTGGAATCCATTGGGCAGGATTTTCCTTTACTGGGGGGATCTCGTATATTGCCTTGTAGCAACGGCAAATTTCAAGATAATCATCGTCATGGGAGTAGTACCTAGAACAGAAGTGGACAACACAAAGACATGGTCATTACATGGTGCTCTTATTTAAATCTATAGCAGATATACACTAGTTCACAAATACTAGATGGCTAAAAACCATTCAGCAACCAAGAAATAAGACGGGAATTTGCATTATAATCGGCGGTGACAGGTTGGATGCTTGGGATATTTTGCTACCTTTCAAATAAATAAAAAATCAACAAAAAGAACTTTTCAATGAAAAAATATTACCAAATTACCCTTGGCCTAGTAGAAAAATTAAGCAAAGGCGAGCAGGGCATGAAAGATTTTGAAAAAAAGATACCACAGAAAAACCATTTTTGCAGGGTTTTGTTACAGTATTTGAAAAAAATATAAAATCCCAGGTTGTTGTTCCAAAGAGGAAAAGAATAGACCATTCTTACAGTAGAAAATACAAACATGAAATCGCAAAAGAATTGTCTCAGACTATATAAATCCACAATTGAATGGTCCTATCAGTTTGCATCTGAAATTACAAGTATAAAATAGTATTGCAATGTTATTTGAAGTTCCAGTTAGACGACTTCTGTTGTCAGGAACTTTGATTTGCCTTTCAACAGGTTATTTTAAAATCAAATATGTAGCAAAGAAGGAAGCTTTCCAGAATAAGTTGGTAGCACGCATATTCAAACTGTTTTTTAGAGATCATATTTGGCAATTAAGAATTGTTTAAATCACGCAATACTTTGCTAGCATTTCAGAATTGAATGTGATTGTTAAACAACCAAAACACAACTAATGACAATGTGGATCACTTGTCATAAAAATCATAAATGCCATTGTCCAGCCAGTTTGCTAACTATGAGCTGCAAAATATCAGGATGGAAATGTTATTCTATAGTTCTCACTACCAGACTTAAAACCTTGGAAAGCACTACAGGGGCTTCCCAATTTCAGATAAATGGTGGCAAAAAAAGCTACTCCCAGTATATATAGCATCGGGCATAGCTTTGCATGCATATTAAGTTGGGCAAACATATCTATCAGCATTACTGCTCCAGATTAAGAACCAAAAACAAAAACCTCAAAAGAGGGAGCAGAAGGCCTTTTTCCTCTGCTCCAAACATAAAGCCATAGTGCATTGACATGGAAAACATGCTATCTTATGGGTCAACTTACCATCAGGGTCTTAAACACATTGTCTATAAAAGCACCCCCCCAACAAATTACTTTCAACTTTCAATGATGTTAACAAAAGTTACAGACAAAGACCAAATCAAAAGCCTTACACAGACCATACACAGACCAAACACAGACTTCAGAACAAGTGAAAAACAGCTGTTTCCAGCATTTCATGGTGCATTCAAGTACTTCAATAGAGTTTATAAGGATACTGAGCAACATGTCTGTAATTCTTAACATTAGAAGTATATTTTGCTTAATCCAAAAGGCAGCAAGCAGAAACACGGCCACATAAGCTTACAAGTTTTCAAAGATGCACTATATAAAGATACAAATTTAGTGTAACCAATGAGCTCATGAAACGATTGAGCATCACATAAAACCTAGTTAAGTATTAGACAAATACTAAAGAAATTCAGAGAAACTATTAAAAACAAAAGGTTAAAGCAAGAATAGTACATAAACAATATAAAAAATTTACATACCGTATCATCAGTTCATAGTAGATCCGCTTTAACTCCAACAATGATGGTATATCAGCAGGAGCCGCTTCAACAACATTATCAACTTCCTTTGGTTTCTTCTTCTCCTTCGAAGTATCAGCATCAAAAACCCTTGAACTAATCTTCCTTGAGAGAATCTGAGCACGAACATAATCTTGGCGGTCAAGGCATAGACGAACCTGTTCCAAAAAAATTGATGCCCCAACAGAATTAAAACAACAGCCCACAACAAAAGCCTCAAACTTAACAGATTAAAGCTAAAAAGGTCAATGGTCATCCATGCTCCACAAAAGCAGGACCCCCAGTTAAGGAATCTTAGATAAAATAATATCATGCTTCATTAATTGCATATAGTGGCTACTCTAACCTCTCAAGCATCCAAAATCTTTGTTTAATCTCGAAGATATTACTTAGACCTAAAGTACACGCAATAAATTACAAAAAAACACAAACAAAAATAGAAAACGCACATACTTGCTCAAGAATGAATGCAATTTTCTCAGTTTTTGCCATGGCACCAAAAGTCTCCACCTGCAACTCAAAAACATAGAAAATGAATAAATCTTCTTACATGCTCTATGACGTAGGAAAGTCTGACACTGCAAACTCACCGCAACTTCTTGCATCAGATCTGCAGCTTCAGCTATAAGCCCTTGCTCTTCCTTAATCTTAGCTAGCTTCCTAATCAACCTTGCTCTCTCAATCTCAACGTATATCTACATGTCATATAAATAAATAAGCTTGCTGAAATAACCCCAGCATGATTCATAGAAACAGGCATATTTACCCCCACATTAAATAAAATATATAAATAAAAAGGAGCATGAAAATCAGTCAGACCTTGCCAGCAGATACACTGTTAAGTGTTTTAATAAGTTCAATTCGAGTATCAAGATCCAGCGTCTCGTCGATGTACTGCATAGCTTGCTGGACCATTGCAGTTACAGCCTGCAACAGGGAAGGGGAAAAAAATCAAAATCCACCCAAAATAATCAGAGGGCAAAACCTAGCTAATTTAATTGAATTTATTTGCAAACTAATTAAAATGAACATTACCTGTTTGAGTTGACCACGTTTTTTTGAGAGAAGGGTAATTTGGTCATTTAGAGTTTTCCAATCTTTAGCTTCGAAGCAGAGTTGGAGAATTTCGGTGACGGCTTTCTTGGTGCCGGCGACGTCTCCGGCGAGCCTCATCTGCTTTTCGACGATCTGCAGTTGCTCAATCGCGGCTTCCAAATTCGCTTTTCCCTCCTGGTTGATTTTTTTTCATGAATTAAAACAAAATCACAAAATGGAAAAGAGATTGAGGGAGAAAAATGATTCAAACAATCTAATTTTAGAGCTGAGCGAGAGTCTTACCATCTTAAACCAGGGAGAGTTCTGTTCAGTTCAGTATTTTACGAACCCTGGACGAGGAGGAGGAGGAGATGTTCTTGTTGAGAGAAAGTGAAGGCAGAAAAATGCCTAGAGAGCGTTTTATGCCCCCTATAAAACCCCTTTCACAAGCAAGAATTGATTTGAGTAAACTATTTGTTTAGTCCCTAGATCTAAGCAACATTATAATATAGTCCCTTTCATAATTCAGTCCTATGTTAGTTACCGTTTATAATTGTATTTTCCTAAACTGCCCTTACTTTAAGTCAAGATTTACAGCATTGCAAGCTGGAAACAAACCAAACAGACATTTTCAAAAGACAACTTGGTCCTTCCAGGGAGAAGAAGTTACAATTAAAAAAGAATCTCGATGGAAAACAAATAGCAGCTTTGTAAATAAAATAAAATAAAATACGAGGAATCATTTTTTATTGTATCACTAGCTATATGCCCGCGCGCTGCCGCGGGCATTGCTGTGTATATAATATCATATAATTAAATTAATAACGATAAACTTATAATATAGCCTGTATAAAAAGTTCAGAACTACAAAATAAAAGAGTTTGTTTCGTAAACATAGGTTACATCTTTTTGGAATATACGTAGTGTCACAAAAGATGACAAAAAAGTGCTAACTATTCAATTTGTACATCAGTGCAAAATAGAGGGATGTTGAGGTGCAGAACGAAGTGGAATCTCTTCTTCGAAATGAGACATCTCATTTTGTTGTTAATCTTCCTAAGAAAAATAAAAATCGCAAGGTGATAAATGAACTGATGAACAAATTAAGTCATCTAATAGAAAATTCTAGGAAATATTATGGAAGAACAAATGCAGCAAATCAGTAAAGAAACCATTAAAAACTAACACTATATGCTGTAAAAATCATTTTAGACATAAAAAAAAGGAAAAAAAGGAAGAGAATGCAATTATTGGGGGATAAATTGTATTGATGGAAAACTATTATGCCAAATTATAGCAAAGGGACACCTGGATGTATAGTTTCAAATGAAAATTTCAACAGCTTTAACAATATTAACTTAAACAATAATAGAAAAAATGAAGGCAATCACAGCAGTAGCAGAAGAAAAAAAATCATGAGAGAGTAACTAAAAAGAAAACAAACATCAATAGTAAAAACAGTAGCAACAATATTCAAGATTAATTGAATGCAACAATGTTTATTTGTTCCATACCAACACAACAAATAAATTGCAATATAAAACATACATACATATATGTAATTGGAGAAAGCGAATGGGACAAACGATAAAACAACTTAAGTAGATCTAACATAAATATTTAGGCGAAAACAATGAATAGCAGAAAATGAAGCATCATCAGTAACAACCCTAAATTTTGTTCTCCTATCTGTTTAATTTGTTTAATCTTTCGCCCTTATAAAAAGGGTAGATGAAGCATGAGAAAATTTTTTTCCTATCGCCGAAATTCCTAACGAAATTTCGGTAGAGTCTCCCCTATATCGGGAGATCCCAAGTTATCCATAACACAACCTGCAGACAATTTGAGTCACATTTCATCCATAATCACATCCATTTTTGATACAATCAATTGCATAATTCAATCCAGAATATGTTTAGGACTATATTCATTCCCAAACTCCATCATAAGATCTAGCAAAACAACTAATACACAATTTTAACAATAATAAAAACAATCTAGGCAACAATGTCAATAGTGGAAGCCAAAAAACCATCAGTATGCAACTATAAGAAAAAGGAACATCAATTTTAAAAAAAGCACCAGCATTACTAAAAACTTACTAACAACAACATATACAAAAAAAACGCTTACAAACCACCAAGAAACCATGCAAAGGAAAAAAAAAACTTACCTTAAAAGTAGCAAGAGACGCAAAACCGACCTAAACACTTGCAGCAGCAGTGGACAACCAGTAGCTAACAATCTGAGAAGTTAGAATCCAAAAATCAGTACAAACCCAAAAGCTAAGCAACTAAAGTGAGGCTAAAGAAGCATAAAAATGAAACGAAAATAAAAGGAGCACAAAATAAATCCGAGAAGGAAAACTAAATGGTCCCCATTTAAAAAACACATGAGCACAATCAAACAGAATAGCTGGTTATTAAAAGAAGCAAAATGCAAGGCAAAGATAGGAAGAGAAGTATAAAAAACATGGAAAAAAGTCTGAAATAAATAGGCCCATACAACAGCAAACATAGAAGGGGTAAACAAAAACAAATAGAACTAAAACAGCAAGTCGGAAGCACTATCTTGGCTAGAATGTGACCGGAAGGATTAACGTGAGATAAAGCAAATGAAGAATCATGAGCAACAAAGTTTCTTTGTAGAAATGAAGTAAATTATTTTTTTTTAATTGAAGAAATTAAGTACACTACAAATGCTTAATCTAAATAACCATAACGGAATCAGTTTTAATTTGTTCACATGGAAATTTTTTGCATCTTTTATTTATATGTATTTGGATTTGTTTTGCGTGAACTTAATAAAGATGCTCATTTGTTACATATTCCTTCAGAATAATATAAGTATAAGAGGATAACAATGAATGATTTATAGAAGAACAACAAAAAAAAGCAACCGGACATACATATCAATGAAGGTGAAGGAATAAATAGTTCAGAAGAGTAAAAACATTAAGCGCGATACTGAATACAAATAGAAATCCTTAATAGAGAATCGATACACTGAATAGAGTCGAAATTGAAAGTGAAATGCTAATCTTACAGAATCATTGATCCCCAATTTCTAACCGAATGTAAAACCATACGCTCGAGCTCTTAAGAGTCGGAGGAGTAAGATACAAAACCTAATTGGAATTGAATTAGAGAGGTTTTTATTGTAAACGACGATGCTGACCAATCACACTCTGCCTAAAGTAACTAAAGCTAGAAACAACTTAAAACTATAAAGCTTTGAGGGAGAGTTAAAGTAAAGTATAATAATAAAATTCAACATTTCTAATTATTCCCTCTTTTTATATTATACCCCCTTTGATCTTTTTTTAAGTTTTTTATATTTTTGTGTGGATGTAGGCAACTGTGGGAGAAGAAGGAAAGGGATTAGACCGAACCCCCTTTTTTTGTTAATGCCTTCTTCTTTTTTAAATTGTGATTGTTCGTGCATTTGATTCTTTCCTAAATTTATTTATAGGTATTTTTTTAGCAACAATATCATCTAATTTTTTAATTTTTCTTAGCACCATTATCAAAGTAGCTGCCTCTTCCATGTCCAAGAAGTTTATCTTGTTCCCCTTTATTTTTAAAATTTACCATGTAATTATTGCTGCAAGCATTGAAATATGTCAGTCTTTGGTATGGTAAAGCCCTATAGCCTTGCCCTTTTCTCATTTTGCAATGATGGAAAGCTTTGGTGAATTGTTTTTATATTGCAAAAGGTTTAAAATTGTCACTATCAACTAACCAAAGATTGTTCTCAAGCTAATAAACTTGTTTTCATTTGCTATTTTTTCCTCTGTTTTTTATGATGTTGTTTTCTGCAATGCAGCCTTATTTTGACATGTTTAGACATGGTGAACCGATTGCAATCATGCAGTTAGGGAGGTATAGAACCTTATATAACCATCTCATTATGTCGTTGCACCAGTGTAGTAACTCATTTTTCTTATTGAATTGGTTCATGGGTGCTTGTAGCGTTTCTTTTGTTTTCTTTCTAGTTATCTAACGTCAGAATACTATTAAAGTAGAACAACAAAGAATACAAACTAAGGACTAATCACAGACTAAGAAATGTTGGTGAGAAGGCAAAAATGTCAGAATTTTTAATTCGTGCAATCAGACAGCTCGCAAACAAAGTCTTAAACCCATTTGAAGGAAAAACTGAAGTAATTAGATTAATAATATCTATATTAGGAGAAGCCAGTTTGATTAAATAATATCTCTGAAGAGTTCAGAGACAACAAAGATTTTGATTCGCTTCATAGAATCCAAAAAAGTCCGTTTAATCCGTTTTCCTATGGTCATCTTGACGATAATAAGTAAGGACGAAGTGGAATCCAAATTTACCTTTAATTTGTCATAGCACCACCAGAAATATGCCAAGAATTTCTCTTCACAAATGTCCACACTGCAATAGAAAAGAAGAATATCTAAACTCATGATCGAAAGGGTGGGTTTCAAATGTAAGAGATGCACTGCACATAAAATTAAAAAGATTAAAAAGATTGCTTCAAAGAAGTGTGGTCACGGGTGGGCAAGATATTGATTTCATCAACAATAGAGGCAGTGAAGTTAATTTAGCAAACTTCAATAAGTGGAAATGACATAGAATTAGAGCAGGCAGTCTATGAAAGAATCAGAATACATGCAATTGTTGATAAATATGAAGCTTGAGTCAAACACTAAAACAGAGAAAAGCAATATAGTTTTTATACAGTCAATTTATTCCAAGGAAACAAACAATCTTGAGCAGCTAACTTCACATGTAATTGAAAATATGATACTACAGATTTCCATAACTTACCCATCCAAACGAAACCTTTCTCGGACATCGATGAGATGAGGGGATGTGAGAAGTCCAGTGTGGAAGCCACAATTACGTAGGATAGATTCCGTGAAGGTGCACGTAGATCCCTTTTCCACCCCAAAAAACAAAATCATTTAGATTCAAAACACAGACAATCCTGGAATGAACGAAACAGAAACAGTAACAAAGCAATGGAAGGGGATGCAAAACATAACAATAATCAATTAATTTATTACCTCTAAACCGAGAGCAACAAAAGCAACATTTATTAACCCAAATCAAAACCAACCCCAAGTTCACCCGAGAGAAAGCAAGGCAGAATTGATTCACCCTAATACAGAAAAACCAGAGCGAATCAGACCAAATCGACAGCAAAAAATGAAGAACCAACCAGCCCGCATGCAAATAACCCAAATCAAATCCAACCCAAAGTTAACCCGACACTGCAATCAACATTAAATTGAAGGGAAAATCGAACCCCAACCCAATTAAAGCAATTACCCACTATCCAACACACACAAACATCAAAATAAAAGCAATTCGAACTCAATTAAACGAAAGGAAATTTCCTGCCCCCACTATACAAGAAGAAAAAATTGAAAATCAAAACCAACCCAACAAAACAAACCAACCAAAACCCAGCCCAGAAAAACCATAAATCGAGAGAGAAGAAGCAAAAGAAAAGCAATGAAATCGAACCCATGAACCCGATGGAAACAAACCGAGCAAACCCACAAATCACCACAAAACAGAGGGGGAAAACAGACCTAATTGATCCACGAACCGAACCGTCGAACCGAGGCAACAAAACGACCTCAAACCAGCCCATGAACACCCCTCTCGTTGCGCCCGACCAGGCCTGAACAAAGAGACCGACGTCGTCTCTGACCGAAAACGAACGATGGGAATGGACGCAGACAGAACGAAGATAAAAAAACCCAGCCTTTTGTTAGCTGTGTTCTGAAAGGCATGGAAGAGACGAAACACGCCCCCAATCACTCACACCAGACGTCGGCTCATTAAGGGCAAATGCGCCCTTACACTGCTCCAATCCACAGTAATATGTGAGAGGCGCTACAGGGAATCGGCCACAACGTTTATTTGTTTTGTAATATTAGAAAAAACAAATGTGGCTAAACTAAACTAGCAAGAACATAAAAATAAAACATTCTTTATTATATCTTCATTCCATCCTTGTATAAATCATATCGATCCTTCCTCTAGATCCTTGATACATTCTTTTACTACAATTATCTTCTTATTTTCCTTTTTATTATTTATTTTATTTACAAATTTTTTATTGTTTCTCAATGGGTGTTTACACCATAGTTGTAAAATCCGTTCCGGGTACCGTTCCGGTTTTTTGTTTGAAACGGAACGTTCCGGTTTCGGTGCATTCCGGCGTTCCGTTCCGGTTTTGTACTGTTCATATATAATTAATTATATATATATATATATATGAAAAAAAATATTTTAACAAATATAATTAAAATTTAAGATAAATTAACTTTAAATTATACAATACAAACACAAAATCAAACAAACATAATCTCAAAATTAGAAACACCTCTAAAATTCCAACAATAAAATTATTTTTAAAAAATAAAAATAAAAAATGAATTTAATTATAATTAAAAGATCCAAAATATTTGAAATTTAAGCTACTTATTGTATGTTTTTCAAGTAATTCTATGTTTTTTTATGGTTGTTGTATTTGAATTTGAATTTTGAAATTAATTAATGTTACTTATTGTTTTTGATGTTAGAAAAACTTAAAAAAACAAAATAAACACATTAAGAAATAATCAATAAGTTCAAACATAATTAATTAAAATACATTCCATTACAAATAATTCAATCAAATTAATTACAAATCAATACCCCTATTTTTTATGTTAACTATTATTATATAATAATTAATAATTAATTATTATATAATAATTAGTATAAAAACCAATAATTAGTATAAAATATTAAAATCCAGCCCACCCATATAAATTATAAAACCCTACCCATCCAACCCTACCCATATAAATTATAAAACCCTACCCATCCAACCCTACCCATCTTTTCTTCTTCTCTAGCCGCCGCCCAACCCTCATCTTCCTCTTCCTCTTCGTCCTCATCTTCCTCCTCCTCTTCCTCATCTTCCTCTTCACTTCCATCACTTGTGTCCACATCGTCTTCATCAGATTCTTCATCCTCACGGACAATTTCTTCCATGGTAAAATCAGGAGGAGGAGGAGGAGGAGGAGAGGAAGAAGAGGGTCTTTGTCTTTTTGGCCTTGGAAAGCTTGGCCCTTCTCCATCTTCGAGTGAGAATTTTGCCATCTCTCTCTGCAAAGTTAGGTTTAAGAAACGAAATTGATTTGGGAATTGTGGAATCGGGGGTCGTTTCTGTGTATTTTGTAAGGGGACATGAAACGGCGTCGTTTTGGCTTGACCCGGAACGAAACACCCGGTACGGAACCGGGGCGTTCCGGCCGGAATTCGGCCGGATTTTCCGGAACTGGCCGGGATTTTGACCGGGACAAAAACGTCGCCGTTTTGTCCCGGATTTTGCATTGGAACGGGCCGGAACGGAACGGGATCAATAACTTTGGTTTACACCATTACTCTTTTCTTTTCTTTTGTTCCATATATTCTTATCATTTATTCCTTACTACCATATTACTTTATTGGCATCGTTTTCTCATTTTTCTTAAAAAGAAAATATCTATAAAAAATCATGGGTGGGATGTAGGAGATTATAAGAGGGTGTTTGGGAGAGCTGTTGCTGTAGCTTTTCATAGCTTTTTAAAAAGTGTCTCGTGCCGAAATACATCAAAATGACATTTTTTTATTTTTTAAAAATCATTTTTGACATCAGCACATCAAAATGATCTAAAAACATTAAACCGCCGGTCTTTAAAATGAAAAAATAAAATAAAAAATTGTAACTTTTTTAACAACCATGGTTGAAAAAGCTAAAATTTGGATTGACTCGGGCGTTAAATTGTTCATTGTGTTGATATTTGTTTTTTTTCTTAAAAAGGTCATCTTGTAGTTTTTTATGCTTTAATTTGTTTTCTTCATGTTTCCTTTAATTTATTTCCTTTATTTCTTATTCTATATTTAGGTAAAAGAAATATTCTCTCTAAAAATAAATAAATTATTAAACCAAAGGATTTTACGAAGCAAATTGGAGGCTTTACAAGTGAGGTCGCAAAGCTCAAGTAAATCAAACCCAAAAGATTTTTCATCTTAATTGTTTTGTAAATCCAAATCATATATATTGTTATTAGTCTTTCAAGTTGCCGGCCAGGTTTAATGGTGCTACTTAAAATTTCCAGTCTTTATTTTTTTTAGTTTCAAAAAAGTTTAGTAGTTACTTACAATATTAAGAGAAGAAGAAAATTTGGTTGAAAACAAATTATTTGTTGGGATGTGAGGAGATTGCTATTTATAAGTTTAGCAAATCCCATCAATTAATTGAGATTGTAAATATATAATAGTTGTTTTTCTTTCTTGTAGACATTCTCTACCCTGTTTGTTTGTAAAATTCCCATTACAAAATCACAATGACTCTTGTTCTTCCTGCCAATTCTGAGAATCAAAAACTTGCATCAAATCATATAAAGTTTGATAAACTACAATTAAGAACCATATTGTTCAGCAATATGAGAAAAGGTTACACTGCCATCTTAATGATGGAGATCCTCCAAAGCCTCTCCCATGTGGAAATCCTCACCTATACTAAAAAGGCTTCTCTAATAACTTCCCAGGGTATATGTGCTACTATTATCAAGAACTCAACACTGCATCCAATGAAGAAAAAAAAGAAAAAAAGAGAGAATAACAGTAATAAATGATATAAACATCACCTTGGAGTTCTCCCCTCTAAATTGTGCAACTTTTGCTATCAAAAACTATTATTTGGCAAGAATCTCCAATCCCCAAGCTACACCATTTTGTCTACCACCTTTGAGGCTCAACTTGAGATTCCTGAAGCAAAGAGAACTCAGCTTCAACGGTTAACAGCATCACGACGCTGGGATATCTTTAAAAGGTCATTATCAATTTCTAGATTGTCATGTACTTTTGTCCGACTGTCTCCTTCAGAATCATCTATTTTTACTTCTCGGGTTATACGCATGGGCATCTCTTCTTGTTGATAAGCCTGGAAATTGTTCCTCGAAGGCTTTGTCTTGGTGCAGAATACTTCAAGAAAATTCCTGAAGCAACCCTGGTCATAGACATTGTGCCTGTTGGCTGCTCCATACCGGAAGTTTTCATATGTAGTCTGAAGAAAATGTTGAGGAGTTAGAAACTGGGCCATTTGAAACCATGAGAAGAAAAGACCATCGGCAACCATTAAAGCTGAAAGTACTCAAGCGCAAGAAGAGAATGGTTTCCTGAAAAAAGAGAGATAAACTGACCTGGTTTCTGCCTATAAGATACAGATGGAAGCAGGTGAGGCCACCGACAAACCAGAGGAAAATGAAGGAATAAACGATTAATATCACGGACGCAGGTGACTCCTTCATTGCCTTCCAGGGAGTACCATAATCATCCATAAGGAATTTTACATTCAAAGCTGACATTGCAAATATGAAGATGCAGAGAAGAGCTGATGAAGAAACAAACAGAAAGAAGTACCGGTAGTTGCGCTGCGAAGAGATAAAAACATACTTGGTTTAATTAAGACAGAATCCATTCTCACTAACGCATACAAAAGTTGAAAACACATTGTCCTTGATTGCAAGCAATCTTTTGAAGAATTCAAATCCCCCCACATAGTCAAATGAATTTTTCCAAGTTCAAGTTCTTTTTGTTGTCCTCACTGTTCGCCAATATACTAAACTAGCAGCGGAAATTTTGGATGGATGACCACATTAGCCAACTCTTTTCCATCAATTTATATAGAATTCCTAAAAGTACAATGAAAATTCTTGATAATCAAATGGCAAATTTGGTCTGACCAATAACTTCCCCAGAACAACAGGAATATCTTCGCAGATCCAGGTTAAATAATCATGGAAAGACTTGCATCACCTAGTAGATAATTTCAAAGAGATCATGGAATAGAAAATTTTCTGAAATGCATCTTTTCAAATGTTTTAGATGGGTTCTTAATTCGGACCATGCATTCAATTCAACAAATAAATTTTTGAGCAATCTACACCACATACCAGTCCAATGCATTGGCCCACCCAGGGACAATGGTGATCGAATCGCTCTACGCAGTTATCACACACAGAGCAATGTGAGCAACGGGGTGGTCGATATATCATGCATGTATCGCAATACTTCACTTTCACAGAAAAACCATTGACAGACACTTCTTTTGTACGCGGTAACCGTGGAGTAGGTGTGTGTCTCCCACCAACATCTGCCGAGGTTGAAGATTCGTAGCAAATCTCTTCCTCTGGTGGATATGAATTTCGAGGAACAAGGCCTGGGTCACGGGCTGAAGTGAGAAACAGGAGCACCAATACCTATCATGAGTTCATGACTACCTATGGTCAATCTGAACAGTTGCCAGACTTAAACTGAATGCCAACAAAACATTGACCAGGATGACGGCCAAAGAGATAAAACATATAAAAACATCACGGGCTAAAGAAAAGCATACTAGATTAAAAAAAAAAAAATTAAGGAATATTGGGATAGAGAGACAAAATTAGGCAAGCTAATGGAAACATTCTGATTTTATAGTAAACAATTTTTCACCATATTTCCCATATCAATGTCTTCACTATGATAAATAAACATCAAAGGTTGTTACAGCAGTTGAAGTTACTAGAGCAAGAGCAGAACAGGAATCAGCAGGACTCACATATATTGTGAACAGAATTGTTACGACTAGAATGATGTAGCCACTATTATATGTTGGAAATTCATGGAGGAGGTTCCTTGCAACATTTGTACAGAATATAACAACAGGAACCACGATGAGCAATAAGGTAATAATCAATGATTTGGCATCTGGACCAAATATAAGCCTCCCTTTGCAGAAGAAAATCTGCATGATGAACCCAATAAGAGAAGAAAATTCAGGAAAGCGTTGAGAAGGAACATATCAATTTATATACTTAAACCAATCAAATAAAACAATTTCCCCCCTTGTTGCTTACAGTAGATCCACTAGCATCCCATTTGTTTCCTCATCTCAAGATTACTTATCACTAGCCACAACCAAAGCCTACAGTGAAGAGGAGTTTGCTAACACTACTTATAGGTAAAACACATCCAACCACTAACAATGTCCATATAACTTATCAGCCAGGTCTCGGGTTCAACACTTCCCAGCCCTCTCTTATAGCCATAAAGGGTCAAAGGCCTGCCTACTTCCTCGCGTGGAGTGGACAAAATACATGCCCCGAGATTTAAGGTTCAGGACGATGTTGAGGTCAAGACTAGTTATTCAGCTATCAAAAATAATACTACCTAAAACAAGAACCAAACATATTAAAAAGAAAGAAAGAAAGGAATTCTATAAAATGCTTCTCAATACAATAATACAATACAAACAACGACCAATTCATTGAAAAAGCACAGAAACTTCACTCCAACAAAACCCACCAGTCTAAATCTTACAGAAACAAACTATATAAAACATAACCCAGATCATAATTGAATCAAGAAGCTTACATTGCGTCCCTTCCAAACTTGGTAAACACGCTCAGCCATTTAGGAGGTAGGTAGATAAATTTTACTATGAAGGAGCAAAGCAGAGAAAGAGAGAGAGCAGGAGAGGAGAAGAATATTTGAAACTTATGGCTGGAGAAGTGTCTTGCTTTTGCTTTTCAGACACAGAAAGAGACAGAGAGAGGCGCTCAGGGGTTTTAAAAAAAAATGAGGTGGAAGGAAATGATGGGGTCTGGGTTTTGCTGGGGCTTTCGGAACTTTCCTTTAACCTTAATGCCCTTTGTTGGAATTTGAGATAAAGTCATGTATTTTCTTTTAAAATAAAAATAAATATACGTATTTAGTTTTTAATTATTAAGTGAGCTGAAAATAACAATAATTTAATAATTGAAGATAGACTTTGTAATATTTTCAAATGCTTGAAGGATCATTGTAATACGTTAAAAGAGTTTTTATAATTTACCTTTATAAATATGACATTAATATTTTAATTGCACCAAATATAACAATACAAAATGAATTAATAAAAAAAAGATGATGTAAGGCTATAAAATTGATTGTGCCTTGGACATGACTTGCTTTCAATTTATATTATTATTAGAGGCAAAAAATATATTTGAAAGCTCTATTCATTTCTTAATTATTATTCATTAAATTTCATGAATCTTGGGTTTAAATTATATTTAAATACATCATTACTTTCAAACTATTTTATTTGCAAAACTAGCATTATTTTTAAACTAAAAATGCAATAAAATACCTTCAAATATTCGTGGAAGTGAAATCGTGTATTTCTTATAAAGTGCATGTTTGAGGGTGTAAATGAGGTTGTTTTTAAAAGTAAAAATATATCAAAATGATATTTAAAAAAAATAATTATTTTTGACATTAACACATGAAAATAATCTAAAATCATAAAAAAAATTAAAAAATAAAAACTTATTTTTTTCAAAATTACTTATAAAATATAATGTTAAATGGGGGAAAACGTTTGATAAATGTGTTTATACATAAATTTTAATAAAAAGATTGACGTTATTAATATTAAAAAAAAAAAAAAAGTTAGTTGGGAGAAGGATTGATTGCCGCGAAGGAGTGATAAAGCACTTTTTCTGCAAATATTCCGTGGACCCATCTCGGGTGGAATTGTAGTTAAATGACTTAAATGACCATACCAGCACCTTTTGTATCTTTATTTTAGAGGGCGATTTCCGGAAGACAAAACATGTGGGTGCTCCTGCCACACACAATTGCACCCCTAAATATCAAAAGACTTTCCTCGAGTCTTCTTTTTGTCTCCTCTTCCCTTTTTCTTTTTTGGCTTGACCGGTTCTTGATTTCTAGTTTGTCTATTTTAAGATTCAGAGAGAATAAAAAAGTGGAGGAGATAATTATTCCACCAAAACTAATTACGGTATAGAACTTTTTTGTTTGGTTTCATTGTTAATTCTTCTATATTTGTAACTAATTCTATTTTTTATTGGATTTTAAACAAATCATTTCTATCTAGATTGTTGTTAATAAAAAAATTATTTTTCAACTTACCTAAGTTATAAATCTTAAATAATAATATAATATTATAAAATAAAAATATTGTAAATGTGATTCGAAAAAAATATATTTAAAACTTGACATCACCATTTATCACTTCATGTTATTTGGTCAATATATATCTTTTAATTTTCCCAATTAGGATGGATATTTTTTTTATCATTTTCTTAATTTTAATTAGAAAAAATGAAAATAAATTAGCTAATAGGAAAATCGGATTAGTTTTAGGATTCAAAGAACCATCCATATAGAATTATCCTTTTTTCCTTGAATATGTTTGGTTTCATTACAATTGAAGATTCAGAGGAGCTGATGTACACGCAACAAGAACATCAATTACTCTTTTTATGTCTTGATGTTTCTATGTCGTTAACCATGAGAATAATTTTTTGATGATTTATTAAACAAGAATAAACTAGATTTTGTTTAGTTCATATAGAAAGCCCCGTTCATGACGTCATAAAAACTTTAAATTGAATTTAGGCATATCCGCGATTAGTGTGATGGGCTTTCAAGGAATTTTCATTAAGTTTAATTAGTTGGTCCTTGAACTCTCATAAAACAAGTCTCCTATCAAGATAGAAGACAATTCATTAAACCTTTAATTATTATAAATTCCATATAGCTTGTTTTTTTTTTTATCTAACTAGATAATAATCTTGACTAGACTTACATTAAACCTTTAATTATTATAAATTCCATAAAAAAATCAAATTTTCCTAAAAAATTAAACCAACAAAAGGATATTCTAACACAAACATGTTATATTGCCAATGAAATTGCAAATATAATTTTTATTGATTTTTGGCAATTTCATCATAACTTACCACTCTTTGTTTCCATAAATAAAATGGCCAAACAAAATATTCCATTGTTATTTTTATTGGGCATTACAACAAAATATTTTTTTGTTGGTAATTGCATTGCTATTTGCCAATTTCTAAGATTGTGCTGACAACAAAATCAATTTATTTTCGTGGTCAATATAAATGTCAACCAAGACTCTTTCTATACCAACAAAAACTGATAACTTTATCTCTTTTTTCTTGAACTAGGGACTACAAATAAGTGAAATACAATTTTATACAACGAATGAGTTATAAAATATTTAGGGACTGAAAGTTTATCATTTCAAAAGTAAGAGGACTAAAGGGAAGTTCTTGCTCTATTCTTGAAATCGCCACTCGCTTTCTTCTTGTTTATACTTTTGGTCCCCATTGTTCTAATTTTGTCCCTTTCTAATATTTTTTTCATTTTATTTTTATGAATTTAGGCATTAAAATATTGCAACAATGACATATTGAATGATATGTGTACGTGTGAAGGCATCATAATTGATCTGTTTGGGTTAACTAGCAAAACTTATGATCTAAGTCAAAAACAACAATAACCCTATAAAAAATATATTGAAATATTGGAAGATAAAATTGACAAAAAAAAAAAACTTGACTGAACTGAGATTAACTTGCAAAACTCATGCTCTAAGTCATGCAACCTACCAAATTTAATAGGTTTTTATCAATGGGATTATCTTTCATTTAATTACACAAAAATCATGCATGCAAGACTGAAATAATAAAAGTAGGCTTAATGTTTTTAAAGTTCAAAATGCATATAACATGTTTGTGCATAAAAAAACATTTGGGTCTACTTCTTGACCTCACAAAAAAGAGAGCTTAAGACCACATGTTTGTGCTTTGATTTATTTTAGTAAAATAAACTAACAATGTGTAGACTACCTAATATGTGTTTTTTTTAAGAAAAGATTACAAACAATCTGTTATTTATATCTTTAAATAACTCAAAAGTCAATCCAAAAACAAAAACATTTGCCTAAAACTCAAAAACCTTTTTGTCTGATCTACATTACTAGGCAATTTTAAAGTGAAAAAATATATCAATAAAACTTTTAAAGTGATCAATTTTTCAAAAACAAAAGTTTTATAATCAAAATGACAAAAAAAAATCAAAGTGAAACATGAGAGGGATTATAATCAAATGAAATTTTGCACAATGAAACCCCATCACAACTGTGAAATTTGATTCCATGACTTACATGGCTTTGAGATTGAAAAGTCTGCTTGTGAAGGGACATGCAGCTTCAAAAACTAGAGGTGTGATTGGTGCGATGTCAGCTTTCTATAATTCTCTCGTAAAAGAGCAAGCTAGCCTCTGCAGCTAGAACATCCTCCTCTGAAACCCTATACACATTGGAGTCTGAAATACAAAACCAGTGCAGAAGGGAGGAAGGTTTGCAATTTTCATCAGGATGTTCCTCATTCGATTCTGATTGCAAACTTCTGTAAACAGTATAATGCCCACCACAAGCTCTTCCAAAATGCTCCACTACAGAAACAAGTCGATATGCCTGGGGTTCTGAAGGGACTGATTCACAAGCTGCGCTGACCTGTCAAAAATAACAAAGACATGGAAGAATACACATCACATACATCGACCCAAAAGAACAATCTCAAAGGTCATCACATACAACGACCCGAAAAAGCACTAGGACAACACCACTGAAAGATCCAAGATAGCAATCTCATCCCGCTATAAATTCAACATATTGTTTATCCTTTTTGTAGGTAAATAACAAACTCGCCAGTTTCAGGAGATCAAAAGCAAGAGCCATGATATAATGAGTTCCTTAAACAGGGTGACATCTATCAAAGAACCATTGGACTTGAAAGTTTAATTTGTTACCTGAGATCAAAAGAAAACATGGCAAGGTAGGATTTAATAATTGCTTGATCAAATAGGTTTTGATACCATGTCAAAAATCATCTCAACTGAAAAGCTTAAGTTGTTAGGTGATGAGATGATTTTATATTAATTAAATTCTGGGACAACATAGAAAAGAATGCATTAAAATTGCCCTTTTATTTCTCTTTGTGAGAGCAAAACTTCACATTGGGCTCTATTTAGTAGTTACATCTTTCAACTATGTAACATATGCTATTCCACTTAATAGATTGAACCCATAACTTAGTCGTCGCAGTTAAACTTGGGACATATTGTCTCCTTTACAATTCAGTGACAAACTAAGATTCAAAATTGTTGGTGAACAAACTACATATACACAAGCATGAGTGCCAAAGCATGTTTCTCAACTCCTTTATTGACTTGGGCTTTATGCCCCGTACACTTCCTAAATATGTGTCTTCAATTATTAAAGTGTTCACAAGCATTTGGAGGCCAACTTGGCCTTGGACTAAACAATTTTGTAGCCCACCCCTTTCCCAATCACACACCCCCCTCAAAGCTTCCAGCTAGATTTAATCCCAAATGGCTTGGCACAAGTTGAAGTTACTTGAGCAGCTAAACTAGCTAATGCCAACAAGTTCATAAACTACTAGCGCATTAAAAACATTAACTTTAAAAAATGTACAACAATACATTTATATCATAAATCATTCAAATTACCTTTTCATTAGCTTGCAAGATAAAGATGTCCGTGGTTTGTGGTATCTTGGATTGTCCCAAGAAAGTTTTTGTATGTGTGGGGGATTTAAACTCATTTGCAGAAAATAATTTTGAAGCATTTCTTTCATACATGCTGTTAATCAATCTGGTGTCATATTGCACATCAAAATGGTTTAAATGAGAGCTTGGTTTTGGACATTGCATCTCTTTCATCATGAATGGAAGCAGGTTGAGAGTCAATGGAAAGCTGATGTGTCCCTACAAGCATCAAGAAAGCAGTCCTCCATCATGTTGAATCCTCATTCTATTAATTCTAACATGTTAATACTAAGAAAGTGTCCTTGGAACAAGATTTGAAGAAATCCGGACATGCGATACCACCAAGCTAGAAAAATCTGAATACCTGAAGTTTGACTACTTCTCCAAAAGAATTTATTGAAGCACGTTGTAATTGAATGCAAAGAATCTGTAACAACAAAATAAGAGTGATGAGCGTGACACATATTTCACTGAAGCCAAGTGAGATCAAATGCAAAAAAAATTATACATGTTCCAATTTTAATTTGACAAAGGGGGGACTTCAACCTAAGACCTCACCTCTCTTATGCAATAGCACCACTCAGCTAAAGCTCATTGGTTATGGAGAAAGTCCTCTTAGACAAGTAAAATAACAGGAACTAAGTACAAGAGAAAATCTAGAGGCAAGGCAGCCATTTTCATCCTAGGACTACATTATCCATGCAAGAAATGAAAGGCATCTGCAATGAATGGCAGATTCAGACTGCTCATAACCATAAACCACAACTGTTTTTTCCTGATACCTGCCTTTTTTTATCCCACTCTCAACCACCAACAAAATCCATCCTTCATAATTTGATAACATTCAAATCCAGTTACTTTTTCCAGAGAATTTCATTATTTGATTAATGAAAACCCAGCAGCTAGATTTCATTACTGATGAAGAGATCCCAAAGCTTTACAACAACTTTCCAGATGGTGATGCCCATGAAAACTCTTGTACACTTTGAATTCTATTATAACAAATAAGAAGTTTGGAATAAAAACTTCATACCTTGGGACTACGAGCAATGCTTAGTTGCTTTAAAGCTCGAGAAAAATCATTTGACCATGGTAGATTTTCTAGATGAACAAGGAGACGGCAGGTACACGTGTCTTGCTCATCACAACTCTGAAGTCTTTTTATCTCTGTCTGTAATACAACATCATGAATAATCATTACGTAATATGTACACAGCACTCAATATCTTCTTAATAATAGGCCAGGAAAATTGAAAAACCCATATCAGACCAACATAGAAGGAAGAGGCAAGGCAAAAATGCCAAAAGAAAAAGAAGGATGAATTCAGGGTCCAGGAGAAGAGAGAGATGCATAAAAGGGGTCTGTTGAGCATGCACAAGTCTTTCGCCAGTAGGCTAGCCATTAACAATCGAGGATAGACAGATTATGTTAATGACAGGATTACCTCTGTTGCTCCTCTTAAAGACAAATACTTTATTGCAGCAGTGTGCCAACAATGGCTGCAGCTGTAATTCTCAACTTGCTCAAAAACAGTGAACTGCCGGAGGCAATCCTCCAATCTACACCCAACCCTCTAGTATCATGTTCAAAAAATGTAAAGCAGGCATATGGTTAGTTAGAAAAACCACAACAACAAAATTCAAGTGGTCAAATTAAATAAATAAAACTAGATGTTGAAACCTTTGTTTAACATACAATGGTGGCACCACCTTCAAGCACAGGCAAAAGAGGCAAGCTATGAAAAAATTGAAAATTCAATGAAATCTGCAAATGAAAATAAAGAATGAGATGGAGCTAAAATATGAGGAGAAAATCACAAGTTCAACACGATTGATAATTAAAATGGGGGAATCTCGTTTATACACAAAAGCACTCACCAAATCATTATTAAACTGCATTTGTTCCCAACATCATGTATCAAACTAAACAAGATAAAAAAGGGCAGAGAATGCTGATATTTTGCAAGGAGAAAATGTTTTATGAGTACAAACCTCAGTCGAACAACTTTGACACATTAAAATGCTGCTAAGAATTCCATCAAATGGTCCGAGGAAGTGCTGCTGCCACCTTTCTTGGTCACTCTGGATCTCAATCCTATTTGGAGTCAGAATTCTACAGTTAGGGGATGCAAATGCATCTGCCAGAGAATGATGTTTTGGAAGATAAGAATCAGAAAATTCATCCCTTAAAGAGGACAGTAAATGAAGGAATGCTTCTTCAGCATCCTACACACACACAAAAGCTGAATCAGTCACTTTGACGTCAATATTTGTTCAAACAATTGCAAAGATACATTCGCACCTGTTGGCTCATCAGATTAAAATTTTGAATATAATGAGCCATTGCCAGCATAACCTTTCTTGGACTCAATACAATTCTCTCTCTGCTAATCACACAGAGTTCTGCAGAAATGGACACTCGTCACTCGGGTTTCAATAATCATGTCAACTATTTGTAATTGTATGGTTTCCTGAAAATTCTGAAAGTTAATTAGTAATTCAATGTCCGCGACTCAAAGTAGTTTTCTTGAGGAGCCAATCCAAGAATTTATCAGAAATGATATTAGGACTCAACATAATCTTTTTTACTTTCTATAACATCCACCAGAGCATTGTATTCATTAAAAGTCTGATATTTCATTGTGTAAAAAGAAATGTAGCAGTTACAAGAATAAAAGTGAAAATAAGCATGCATAATTCTGCAATCCTTCAACTGCAGCAACAACAATATTTAAATTATTTTGGAAAACTCAAAGACCATTCATATAAATTTTAATATTTGCATTCATTTACCTTCTAATAAATCAGACAAAGCCACCGTAAGCTGCAAGCTCTCATTCCATTCCTCACTGGCAAATGATTCCCATTCTTCTATAACCCTCTGAAGAAAAGATTGGAAATTTGAACAGCTACCTAAAGCCTGAAAATCAAGAATTCAAGAAATCAAGAATAACAGAACAGCTTCTTGATTCACTATAACAATTCAAGGCAAAAGAAGAAATCAACCCGGTTGGTAGAAAGAGATTATACCTGTAAGATAACATTCAAAAAGCAGTTATTGCCAAGATTTTGCAAGCCAGGAAGCAAGAACAGCTTGTTTGGACGATTATTATTCTCTCTCAGGTTCAAGTCCAGCCAAGAAGGCAAGGCACTTAGTTTTAGATTCCAAGATTTGGGATCTTTTATTAGAACCGAAACCAATCCAGCAACCCCCAAAATAGCTGCAAGCCCGGATGCTGAGACCCAATTCCTCTTCATGTGAGATAAGAGATTGCCTCCTTCCATCAGTTACTCGACGGACTACTCCGCTGTGACTCCTACTAGGGGTATTTGTCCCTACTAACTTCTCTCTATTTTTTTAACTGTTCTACTTTCGATTACTAAAAGTTTAGCAAGCAGAGGTTTCTCATGGCAAAACCTAGAAAGAATCTTATTTACAAGGTTTCAGGTTCAACATCTCATAGGTATTTGTATATGAGCTCATTCTTTGAAGATCAAGTTTTAGGACATGTATCTCAATAGTGTTTTTTACAGAGTTATGTAAGAAACAAACTACAGTAATTCTCTAATTATTATTTTTATCAAATTAAAATCTCAAAAAGAAAAATTATAATTTACTATTCAAATGTAATATTTTTCTTCCTAAAATTACATTTTTTATAGTTTATATTTAATTAATGTTATGAATTTAGTTTTTTTTAATTAACTTAAATTAAAAATTAGAAAATAAGTTCATTTATTAAAAAAAAATTATAATAAAATACAACAAGATCATGATTATTCTTCATAAAAAAAATAGAAACATAGTACTTATCTTAATATTTTATAGTTATAATTATAAATATTAGTATTATTCTATTTAAATTTACCTAATGACCCAAGGTGTTTATTGATCTTGTTTATATCAACACAACTCATTTATAAGGGTATTTGACACCACGTTTCAAAAATATTTTTGAAAAAAATGATTTATTTTTATTTTAAATAAATAATAATATTTTTAGATTATTTTCATGTGTTGATATCAAATATGATTTTTAAAAAAATAAAAAATATATTATTTTGATATATTTCTAAATAATTTTTTTAAAAAAATAATCTCAATCATATTTTCAAACAGGCCCATAAAATTGCATAAAACTTGATTAATGTAAATGTTGGTGTTATTCAGAAATTTGTATTACATAGAATTTATATATAAAAGTTTGCATGTATCGACAACGTGCAAGATCATATCTTGACTTCTCAAAACTACAAAAAACTATTTAATGTATTTTTATATGACAATAGTGTTGAAAAAGGTGGGAGGAGAGAAAAACTAATCGGGCCAGGTTGGTAGTAACCATTTTGGATCAGTGCCCCAAGAACATAGGGTTGCTATTTGAGCTAAGTAACAAGGGTTCGTTGATGTTTTGGATGGTGGCCCAAAAACATGTGTTTGAAATACTTGAAATGACGAAAATGGAGAGCTATTCAAGTTGTCAATATCTTTTCTTGTTTTGTTTTTTTAAATTGGAATAAAATATTTTAATTTTGAAGTATTTTGACGTATCATTTTTTTGGAGTTATACTGTTTATATATATATTCAAAAAAAATTTAATTCAAATAAAAAAATGAAATTATTTAGAATTATACAATTTAATCTAAAAAATATACAATAAAATAATTTTTCTAAACAAAATTATGAATATGTATAATATTACGAGAATGTTATCATCAATCTCGTAAGGTTATTATATTCTCTGATTGATCTAAAATTTTAACATAATATATATAAATATGTCAAAGACTTTTCATAAAATTTCATCTTAATCTAACAGTCAGATTAAGAGATATGATTGATATTGTAAAATTATTCATTATTTAAAAAAACACTATTAGATCAAAACAGAACAGGCAGAAAAAAACCGATACATTTCAGGCAGTATTTAGCCAAAAAATTCAGAACAGGCTATAATTTAAACCGAGATAAAAAAAACATTGTTTTGTCTTTTTTTTTAAATGATACATAACATCTTGACCATTTCAACCAAAATTGAATGAAATTAATAAACTATGACTCCCATTGAAAAGATAAAGTGAAAAAATAAAAAAAATTACTTTTATTTTCATAACTTCAAGAGCATTATATTGAAAAGCTAAAATAATAATTTTTAGTTAAAGATTTATTTCTATATATCTGATAAAAAAACCAAAAAAATATTTAATATATTTAAATGCAAAAATTATTTAATATCTTTTCTTTTCCCTTTCCCATTAGAGTTGCTCTCTCTAATAGGATAATTAGGAGATCGAGGAATGTCAAATGATCATAAATGTGCCATTTCAGATGTTCTTGCATGAGGCATTATGTTTTGGAGACTCTGCTTGCGAGTGAATGTGTGGGTGTTCTTGTCTGGTAACATCGGCTTCTTTCATCCTAATATATTTCTTCATTACCTAATTAATGTCGAGGAGATTTTTTTATGGGAGTACACAACCTTTTCCATAAGAAATAACTGTAAAATCATTATTCGAGGATTTGTTAGCAATAGACTCAAGAAGTTCTCATGTTCAACAATCATTTCTCATATTCACAGAGAAATCGAACTTTCTTGAGGCTACAATCCTGGGCCATGACATGTGGCCTTGAATTCAAGTTTAAGAGCTTGATCATTCTTGACAAAAATAAATTTCTCATAAACAAGAGATCACCTTGAGATTTGGAGAATTATATAACAGCTGATTGGTGTAAAAGTTCATACTTGCTCAGAAAATTTCAGTAAAACATGAAAAAGTTTATACCATTGAGCTCTACGGCAGAGAAAGAAATTTTTATAATTAAAACAATATTCCACCCTCTAATGATCAGCAAGAAACCAAATAATACTGCTGACAAAGTGAACGGATGGATGTTAATTCAATATCAGGGACTCTTTCACCCCCTGGAGCACTCCAAAGGCACGCTGAAGGGGCAGACGAAAGGTCCCAAAAACTGATAAATCTGATTTAATTTGCAAAATAATCACAAAACTGGATCAAACTCTATTGTAAACACATCAAATCAAAAGATGATGATTACAAGAGATTCAAATAAAAAACAAGACGGAGATTAAGATGATAAGAGATTCAAATATAATCAAAAGATGAACGGAGATTATGCGGCGGGGGCGGGCGGGGGGGAGGGGGGACATCCAAAGAAGGAAAGCCGCGGCGGAAGCTCTCAAGCCTCGGGCGAAAGCTCTTCGGCGGCCCCTGCGAATGTTTTTGACAGACAAGCCTTTGGATCTACATCACTGACCTCTCTAAGATCATCATTCATTCAGTAGTATATCCATAAGACAACCAAACAGCAAATCCATAAGAATATTGAAAGACGAGACGGGTTAGGGTTGAAAGAGCCGAGCCATTTTTATACGGAGGCGGAGTAGAGAGTTTGGATGTTTTAGGGTTTATGCGTCATTGTTTTAATGTTTGGGTTTTCTCAAAAGATAAATATATATATATATATATATATATATATATATATATATATAATTTATTTTTCATATTAATACACTACAATTAAAATAATTTGATTAAAAAAATATTTAACAAAAAAACAAGTTAAATCTCACTACCAAACATCCTCTTATAATTACAATTTAAGAGTTTAGTTGGATTACATTTTCTACAAATTTCTATTTTTTAAAATAATATTTTTTTATTATTTTTAGTTGAAAAATATTAAGTTTATATATTTATATTTAAAATATATAAAAAAAATCATTTTCGAAAGCGCCATTCACTTAGACTATACAGCTAAGATTTGTGTCGCGCAACCGTCAAGCGATGCTACTGGCTGGAGTTCAATAACATGGGCTAGCGCCCATTTCTGTTTTAATTATATGGGCTTCGTTTATTTTTTTGGGGTGAATAGGAGACGGATCGAAATCTGTTTGTTTGGCAGTATAATTAAAATGATTTTTAAAAACATTTTTTATTTAAATATATATTAAAATATATATGTAAAGAAGAACATGCAAGCGTGGTTGCTACTGTATTTTCTATTTATGAACGGAAAAAATAATTTTTTGGAAGTAAAACAATGTAATAATTATTTATAATTAAAATATCCTTTGTTAAGAACTCTCCTACCTGGAAAAAATAATAATCTCAAACGCATAATTTTCCATTTAATTTGGTTTTGTATCTTTCAACTATATTTTCTTGGTTTACTATGTCATTATGAGAACAAACTATGGTTAATTTCAAACACGTGCTTAGAATGTGCCGTGTGTGGAGCAAATATATTTTCTTACTAGAATTACATTAAAAAGACCTACAGTAGAGCGGTTGTTTACTGTGGACTGAATATTTGCTTTGCTGCTTCGAAACTACATGATTTTGATTTTTTTTCTTTCTGTTTATACATGGTATAATAACGAATTTGTCCTTCGAAAAAAGACAAAAAACGGCACCTGGGTTGAGGGGTTCCACTGTAATTGCATATTTTCAATTCGGTCCAGTTCTTCTGGCCAGTGTATTTGTTTTTTAATATTTTATTGAACAATACAATAACCGTTTTGTCCCTCGAAGAGGACAAAAATCATGCATGGGAGGGAGAGGTGATCCGGTAGTTAACCAATTTTTTATTTTTTTTCGCCAGTTTATTGTTGGCGCGTCTCCGGACGTGCCGTCCGTTTTTGTCCTCACGCGTGTTTCGGACGGCGTATGCGGCTTACTCTGGTGTCCAAAAATACCCAATCGGCTTTTAGAATGATTTTCAAACATGTTCTCTTCCACCTGGTGCGGCGCGTGTGACTATATAGTGTCCAGAGACGTGTCAATAGTCGTTTGAATTTCCCCCCATTTCGCTCTCCTACCTGCGCAAGCTAACGTCAACGCAACTGTTTTTTGTCAAATTTCATTTCAGTCCCTGAACATTTGAATTTGTTTTTCTGACCCTTATTGCTATTATATAGGTTTTGATTTGTTTCAATTTCGTCCTTCAATGGAAATTGATTATATATTGTAGTTTCAATTAGATCCTCATTCTTTTAATTTTCGGATTGGTCTGGAATCCTTAATATTTTTGGTATCAAAGTTTTGATTTATTTCAATTTTATCCTTCCATGCAAATTAATTATGAATTTCAGTTTCATTTCAGTCCCAATTCTTTTAATTTTTTATTTTATTTTAAATTATTTAATTTCAATGTTCACTAAAGCCTCCTTACATATTATTATTTTAAAATGTAATCAATTTTTTTTTCATTTGTTGTGTTTATTTCTTTTTTGTTAATATTTTTCATTGTCAAGTTTCCTAATTATTGTAGGTGAGAAATTTAAAATAATAATAATGATTATTTATGAATTGTTTTTCTTATAAATATATGAGGCTAAGTATATATTTTTATATTTTTTTAATATTAACGTCCTAAAATATATATATATATATATATATATATATATATATATATATATATATATATATAAATGACCTATTTATTCTCTTAAAATAAAATAATAATTTTTGATAAGTGTTCTAAAATACTTTTAATATAATAATATGACAAATAAATCTTATAAACTAAAAAAAAATAATTTTTTGAACAATAGTTATGGTCTCATCGATAGTATGACCACTAATGATTAAAATAATATTAATTATATATATAATATTTATAATGACAACTATAAGAATTGTAACATAAATTCTTTGGTCAATATTATTTTTTTGAAAAATAACTTATTTCTTTTTTAAATTTATGATATTTCAGCTCTCATATGACGTGAAAAAAAAATGAAACCACATGTTGATAACACAAGTTGAGAAAATGTGTCAAACTATCTACAATAATAAAATAAAAATTGTTTGATGTTTCGCCACTGACAGCACCAAATTTATGAATATATAACAAAATTGTTAATGGTCCTGTTTTTTTTTTAAAATGCTATCCATATGAGTTAAATAATCTGCTTAAAAATTGAAGATTATGTAGTTTTTATATGTAGTTATTTTACTATAGATAGGACATTTAGAATAATAATAATTATTATATATTATGATATTATTTTGATGTTAACCTTTTAAATGTATATAAAAAAATAAACTGACTTTTCTTTAGAAATCTCACATTAATTTAATCTCATTTCTCTAGAATACTTTTAATACAAAGAGAAAATATGATTTTTTTATATATAAATTTTAGCAGTTGCATTGTTGCTATCTGTCAAATAAATTATTTGTCAAGTAGTTCAAACATTACCAACAAACCATTAATATGTTACAAGCAACAAATAATATATCTTTGGTCAATTTTATCAATTGTGATTTTACTATCTACCAAGTAAATTATTACCAAGGTAGTTAAAACGAAACTACTAATCACATTGTTTGTTGCGTAAAACAAATTACTATCTGTGCTAAAATTCAACGATTGTAATTTAACTATTTACTAATGAAATAATTAATGAAACAAATAAAACATACACAACAATCAATCTGTATGTTACATGGGGCACGCCAATCATTTTAACAGAGTTTTTTCAATTTTAATTGTATAATCTACCGATTAAATAATTATCAAAAGAGTTTTGGTAATAACACCATCCAGTCACTTTTAGGCGGGAAAACCCCCTGTTTCTAACAGATATTTTCAATTACAATTTTAATACTTAAATATTTAAATAATCAATTACAACAACATAAAATCAATCAGTTTTCTACATAAAAAAAACTCAGCGCAACGTGCGGGCAAGGTCGCTCGTATTATATATAATAAAAGGGAAAATTTTCCTAGCCTTTCTATGATTAATCATTTTTATACTTCAACTCTTTTTTAAAATCAACATAGATTTTAAGTTTTATAACACTTTATATCCAAATCTTATATGATTGTTAATATATCTCAATAACTAAATTGAGGCACGAAAAATATCTAAAACTAACATGTAGATGTTTATTGAATGATACACACACACACACACACACAAAATTGACCCACACAAGAATTTCATATAGAGAGATTATCTATGACTATAAAAAAAGTCTCAGATGACAGTTGTATAAATATTATCAATTGTTAAAACACCCATACGAGCAGTATGCTCATGAAACATTTTGGGTGACAATCCCTTAGTAAGCGGATTTACAACCATGGAGTTTGTACTGATATGCTCTATAGACAATTATTCACTCTTAACTCTTTCTTTTAACAACTAGGAACTTAATGTCTATGTGCTTCGACGAGCTCCTATTGTTATTGGAATATAAAATTGTCGACTTGTTATCACAAAATAATTTTAGTGGTCTTTCAATATCATCCACCATGCTCAACCTTGTGACAAAATTTCACAACCATACTCCATGATTGGATGCCTCATAACATGCTATGAACTGTACTGTCATCGTGGAAGAGGTTATAAAAAACTGCATACTCGACTTAAAAAAAAAAACTCAGTACAATTCTGAAGAATCTATCTAGGAGTAGCTCAAACCAATGAATTAAGTCCTCCAAATTAGACACACTGAAAGGGAGAGAAAAGTAGAGTGTAGTTGGATATCATCACCAAGTTATTACAAGCATATATAATTGATACTTCTGTATCTCCAGTTACAGTTAGTTCATTAAGCCCTGATTTATAACCTAATTTACAAAAACAGAAAAAAACAAATTCCCATAGACTAATTAAACCCCTCCTAGTGCAATATTTTTTGAAGTTACACCCCTAAATAACCATGTACTAATTAATATCTAAGCTCAAAACCATAGGATGAAGTGTAAGACTACAAGAATAGACAAGATTCTTGGCGTAGCTCAACCAAAATTTTCCAGTTTTTAGTTATGGATTGGAGGCTTCTTCCTCGCTGGAGTGTAGTCCATCCCAATTAATTCATCCACACCCGGCAAACCATTTTCCTTCGATGGAAACAGATCGTTTTGGTCCTTTTTCACTGCTCCATGGTTGCCAGCCTCTCGCAAAGTCCTTGCTGGAAAAAAAACAACAGAAATGGAATCCATTTAGTATACAATAACGAAACTTCAACTGATGATCGTATAGAGATTATCATCAGATATAGAAATCAAGTTACCTCTAGCACAGGTGGAAACAAAGCAAAGCAGGAAAAAAGCTACAAGAACAAGATGATTGCGTGAAATCTGTGCCATCTTGCGACTTCTTTTTGGTTCAGTCAATATCTTGTTTTCTCCGTGTTGCCCCTCAATTCAAACTAGTAATCTCTCTTATATAGAAGAGGATTGGTGACCTGATGAATTCTTGTAGTAATTCTACGTGAGCAGGTGTGGTCATGGAAGCGTCGAAATCAATGTCTCACTGCTGTCTCTGCATGGAAATGCTAGCGCAGACAAGACCCTCCTGCTGAAAGATGGCAATGCACCAGTTGACGGGGGTCACTTTAATGACAGGACCCTCCTCTTGATTGTTTTAATTCTGATTAACTTATTCGATCTCATGTTAAATTACTTTTATTTCTAGAATTTTGTTTGATTAATATTAATATTATTGTTAATTATAAGAAGTGGGATTTCTTGTTTAAGCTACGAGGTTGATTGTTCATCCATGTTTCATGCTATCAAGCTCATAGTAAAGAACAGCACAGTAACTGTGTTTCACTTTCTGTTGATTATTGATTAATTATAGTGTAAATAATCTAAACCCAGATGACAATAATTTCTTTTGTCTTATTTTTCTTGTATTATTCATTTGTTGGCAAGCTTATAAGAGAGAGGCAGGCAGCAAATCACGGTGCAGCGGTGAGATGAATTTATTACACTTGAGGGATCAGGGAACAGCTCCAGGCATGTCAGATTTCTGGGCCCTAACTCTGCTACACCAAAAAGCAGACGTTGAATAACCAAAATCACAAGGAAATTTCCCCTCAGGTTAGCTTAGAGAATGACAATGTTAAAAAACGCCTAGAGATTTACTTTTGTTCATGTGATTGATTCAATGGAGATTTGGATTGTTCTTAACCATGCATTAATCAATGGAGGGAGAAGACCCGACATTAATGGAGGCTATTCCCATTTCTAGATCAGCTGATCAGCCATGTATGTACAAAAAATCACGTGAAATTCACTGGACTATCTGCCTAGTGGGCCCTGCTTGTACTCCCTGTTAGCGAACACCAAGCATGGCTAATCTTGCAAATTAGTACTTCATACATGGAATTTAGTGTGGGCTGAGAGAAGATAATATAGGTAGATTACAAGGAGTTATATCATAAAAACCGACAATTGATGACTTCGCATAATTAGTTCTTTATTTTTTTGGACAAGATTTATATGGTTATCTTAATGGCACATTTCAAAATCCCTCTCACTCATTGATACTAAAGGGATGTTTGCACTGCGTCTTAAGAACATTTTTAAAAAAATTATTTTTTTTGGTTTTTTAAATCATTTTAATGTGTTCATGTTAAAAATAATTTTTTAAAATAAAAAAAAATGATTTTGATATATTTCTAAACAAAAAAGAACTTTCAACTGCAACTGCAATCCCAAACAGACACTAAAAAACTCACTCAAATTGTAAATCCTATTGGGTACAACAAGACAAACTTATTATTGGGGCTTTTATGACTAAAAATCAATAAATTATCTCATCTAAAAATTTAAGTTATTAGGTGACATCCTAAAATATTATTTATATTATTCTCTAACACCCCCTTAAGTGAAAATTATTTGGGTTTGTAACTTACACACAAGGCCACATTACCTTGAGCTTAATTCTTATCAATTTCATCATTAAATCTTAGTTCATTAATTATTATATTCTCCGATTTGGTTTTTATGTTTTGAATTACTATTTTTTGCCTTGTCTTTTTTTTTTAATTAATTTTCAATTTTATAATTCAATTCAAATTAATTGTATTATGTTTTCTTTCTTTTCAACTTCACCCATTAATTACAACATTTTTTTATTTCATTTTGTGCCTCATTCTATTTTTTAAAATTCATTTTACTAAATTCATTTTCCTTTTCAATTTCCCTCTTTAATTAAATATAAATGTATAATTTTTATTTTTTAAAATCCTTTTGTATAATTGATTTTTTTTCTTCAATTTCATCATTCAACATATGATTGATTAGGAATTGGACTTCATTGATTTTTTAGTTTGGATATTTCGGGTCTAATAACTCGAGTTACAAGTTTAAAAAGTTAACAAAATCTTTTTATATACAGAAAAAACACTTTATAATTCTTTTTCAGATTATTCTTGTAACAACCCCAATTTTTTTACTATTAGTTTATCCGTTAATATTTCCCCTTATAAAGAGTAGATGGAGCATACTTTTTTTTTACTTGCCCAAATTTCGTATCGGAAGATCTCAAGTTATCGACAATGTATCCTGCACACATTTAAAATCACATCTCATCTACAATCACATCCATGTTTAGTATAATCAACTGCATAATTTATTTCAGATTATGCTCAGGACCATATTCATTCTCAAACTCCATCATGCATCAAACACATAAAATAATAATTAAAAGAGTCGATTCGAGCATGAAGATTTCATACATACATACATACATATAGACACACACACACACATAACACAACACAATTTAATATTCTATCATAATCTAGTACATTCTAATATCCCAAACATAGGTTGATACATTTAATTTTCAAAAATAAAATATTATGAATATAATATTCTATACAGGTTACATGTTTACTGCATGACAAAATTACACCACAAATCCCTAAGTTCCTAACTTATACAAAAAGAGATCAAAGAACTTAAAATCTATTCCTGACATGAATGGGAGGGACTTGTAAAATATAAATTTTTCATATAATTAAAAAAATGATTAAAATACAAGCAATTTATAGAAGAAAAATTAACAGCATATTTATCTACTTAATTCATATGAGATTCTAAATACAACCATAAACCCCTTTTAAGGGTTATTTTTTTTTTGTTTCTTTTTACTACTTATCCCCCTTCCACATCGAAAAGACTATTGCTGACATTAATGAATTCCATTAGTGTCTTTAGTTGCCCATCCTGGGACAACTAATCAGTTTCATGAAAATGTCGACACGAACATAACCATTTGTGTCATTAACTATTTTTAAAACTAAAATAGTTAATCATTGTTCCATATTATCTTGGGAGGTTCTTAGGTATGCTGATATCAAGAATTCTTGATATTATTAGCTTTCACCTTGGAAAGCTAGTCAAGTCTATAAATTTTTCCAATATCGACGTCACCCACTGATATTATTAACTATTTTGAAATCGAATAATTAATCAAGTTTATAAATTTTGCTAATATTGACATCACTTGCCGATATCATTAACTATTCTGAACATGAATAGTTAATCGATGATTATATTTTTTCTCTCATGTACTGGTAATGTCGATGTTAACCAGCTTGGTTAGCATAATTAGCCTCTCATATCAAGGAAAGACAAATCAAATTTGAGAAGCAGTCATTTTCAAAATTCGTTGTTACTATTCATTTCCTCCAAAAGAACCCATAAATTAAATGTAGTTCTCTTTCTATTTTTTTCCGTCATTTAACCTTTCCTTCTCCCTTTTCTTTTCCTCATCAATAAGCACCAAATTATTTTCTTATAGTTCAATAGTTAGTTAAAATAATTATTAACTAGAGGAGATATAGGTACTAGGTACCTACTTGTTATAAACACTCGACTTGTGTTCTCCTGTTATTGTTGTACTCCTCCCACGGTTCCTCTTGAAACCACAAACACCCATCATTATTCCATATTAGTCCACATATCACACATAACAACAACAACAACAATGACAACAATATTCATTTCTCTTTTACCAATTTTTTTTTTCTTCTCATTTACATTCTTCATTGTTATCCTTTAACTTTTCAGCTCATTAGTAGTCCAAACGGACATCATGAATTCAATTTTGATCATAATTTTTTTTTTAAGATCAAGACACACTTTATGAAGGGAAAGAAAACAAATTCTACCCTTAATATGGCTAAATATTGTCATTTTATCAACTTGGCTGAATCTGCCAATAGGGGTGGCAACTTGACCTCTTCTCAAATTTTTATTTGTATCTGGAGTTCCAAGACTTCAAATTAGGCGAGGTTAGACTCATTGGAAAGATAACACTCCCAGCTACAACTTATATGAAAGGACCCTCCCTTGATTCTGTAGTTTTCAGGTCCAAATTCCCCTAGGAAATAGGGCAACAAACCTGTCCTGTTTTGCTAATGGAGAAACTATCTCCAATTCATCTTCAATCCCTACTTCCTCATAAGTCACAGCCATGCCTTCCCTTTATTCATGGCAACCCGTCTCATTTATGTCCTCTTAAGGTCATTTGTACCAAGTTAATTAATTGAGCAAATCATAAGTTCTTATTCCCTCTCTATAGTATCTCAGCCGAGAACATGCCTAGGGGAACCTCTCTTTTATGCACTTAGATTATTTTAGTACATTTAATCTCACTCATTTCTGCATTGTCCCAATATTTTATGTTAAAGAACCCTAATTCTCAATTCAATAAAATCATGAACTTCTAATCAAATTGAAGTTAATTTTATAGAAATTGGAATTAGAACTCCTTACTTAGATGGAATCTAAACTTTACTTCACAATTTTTAGAAGAATCTTAGCCTTCTTCTCCTTGTATATAGCCGACCACTCTTCCCCCTCTTTTCTTCCCCAATTCTTAATTTTTCTTCTTGTTAATTCTCCATCCGATTATGTTTCTCCACTTATTAATTTTAAGGCTTATATGAGTTTACTAATTTTAGATGTTTACTCCTAGTTTGATGAAGGAAAAATTTGAAATTCTCCCCGCCTCCTCATTGTTATCAATTGGCCATAGATTAGAGAAGGGATGGGTATTTATAGTCCCATCTCTTCTTAATTCCATTATGGTCCCATCTTTCTCCCTTTTTTTTCTTTTTATTTTAGCCCCTTTTGTTTCCTTTTCTTTTGCATAAATTTTGTATTATAACAACATTTTGAATGATTTTAAACCTCCTCCTCTTTGTATATTTTATTCTCGGGCTTCACAATTCTAATCATATAATTTGTGCAGTGGGTTTGATGGAATAAACCAATTGGATTATATATATAAATGGTGTGGGGAAAGCACTGTAGCTCTCCTCACAGAACACTGTGGATTGTTACAGTGCTTTCCCTTTTATAATTGTTTTTTCACTTATACATTTTTTATAGCCGGGGTGTTCGGGCTAACTCACGTGCACCACAACTAATCGCCGAACCCATTTTTTTTTTTGCATTTTTTCTGTTTTTGCCCTTACTTATACATTTTTTTTTGTTTTTTTATAACTAGGGTGTTCGGGCCAGCTCACGCGCACAGCGACTAATCCCAGACCCACTTTTTTTTATATTTTTTTCACTTATACATATTTTTTCTGTATTTTTCCACTTGTACATTTTATTTGTTTTTTTTTATAAATGGGGTGTACAATCCAGCTTACGCGCACCACGACGAATCCTCGAACCTAGTTTTTTTTCTTTTTTTTTCCAACTTATACATTTTTTGTTTTTTTTTTATAATTGGCGTGTCCGGGACAGCTTACACGCACCACAACTAATCCTCGACCCCATTTTTTAATGTTTTTTCCCCATTTATATATATATTTTGTTTTTTTTATAACCGGGGTATCTAGGCCAGCTTACATGCACCACAACTAATACCCGGATCCACTGAACACCTTACAAGCCTAATGGACAAGTAAGGCACCGGGGGATGACAAGCATGCACAGAGTGGATCGAACCTGGGTGCAGAGGAAGGAACGAGTCCCTTCCCATTTATACATTTATACATAACAACTATTATGTTTAAAAAAAAACACTTATTAGAAATTTGTCAATTGAATTCTGCATTTTGCAAGAGTCATGTCTAAAAGAATTATTTTTACATAGCACTGTAGCTCTTCTCACAAACATTGTGGATTGCTACAGTGTTTTTTCACTTAATAAATACATAGCAGCTATTATGTTAAAAAAATATGCACGTATTAGAAATTTGTCAATTGCATTCTACACGAGTCATGTTTAAAAACATTACTTATATTGTTTTTTAAATTGTTCTTTATATATATATATACACTAAAAAGTTGAAGGAGATTAGGGTTTTGCACAGAAAAATTCACTGTGTATTTAGATACATATTACTGTGGATAGTAATGATGAAATTACTATTTTACCCCTCGGTGAATAGTTATTTTAGCCATGGGTCCAAGGTATTTTAGATTTTTAATATTTTTGGGTACAGAAAAATAACCATAATATCCTCTAATAAGATAAAAATCAACAGTTAAATCTAGGACTGTTAAGTATATTGCACATGTTTTTTATAATATACAAATACAAAATAACCTCTCTATACATGCATAAGAGAGAGTTTCACTCTCATTTTACACCACAAAGCTAAACTTACTATATTTTTTAACGCAAGCTGCATTTATTACAAATAAAAATTAAAAATCTAAACTAAGAGAAGAGGTGTATAGATACAAATAAAAAATAAAAAACTATCTCAGAAGGACCGAAAAAATCAACGGATAAAAAATAAACTAAAAAATAAAAGAATAAAAACCAAAATACAAAACAAGAAATTATATATGTTAAAACTAGACAAAAAAAAATTTAATCCCAACAACGGAACATGGGTTTATGCTCATCAACTCTAATCAACGTGATTACATATTTATTTTAAAATGCCATCATATCTTTCGACAACTTGGACATGATGATATTTTTCATTAAGAGTTAAATCGTGTGTATTCCATTAGTGATTATAAGATTTCCATTATAGTTGAGAATTTAGAAATGAAAACTACAGTCTCAGTTGTAACTAAAGTTCATATTGTCGATGAAAGAATATATTAAAATAACATCTCATACAAGAGCTACCTGATTAACCACAAATTCAAAGCTGCTTTAATATCTACGATGGCTCCACCATGACCTAGAAGAAAAAAAATAAGTGGTAAGAGATTGAGACTAAAAAAATTATTTTTTTTGTGGTCTCAGGTTCAAGTTATGTGATTCCTAATATGATGAATACTAAAAATTTATATAATTATTAATTTCAAGGCTTGTAAAACTAGTTGAGATACACGCAAACTAAACAAGAAAACAACATTAATAATACAAAAAAGGAGCATGTGAAAAGTAGGGATTTTTGCTATGGTGATTTTCCACCAACAAATGGCAGTGAGTTTTACCAACCATTTTTCACTGCTAGTACCTGGGAACTTGAGGGCCCTTGAATACTTCTGATGACCTACCAATTGTGATTCACTGACAGTTGGGGCCCCTTGAATACTCCTCCGAAACCTAACAACTGGAACCATCCAATCTGCTGAAGTGAATTTGGCCCACTAAAAGGATGGGACTGGAGACGTTGGGCTTTTTCATCACTCAATAAATAATAAAAATGAGGTTGAGATAGAGAATTTTTCAAGTGTCAGAGCTCATGGATGATGAAACTTGTTTGCAAGTTGAATAAAACATGATTTATATCTGTAATTTCTTTAAATTTGTTGACTTAGTGACCGTTAATGACAGCAATCTCTGTTCACAAATCATGCTTCAATCAACAAGTTGGTTTATCGTAGGGACAATATAATCCATAATGAGGGCTACCTGTAACCCAAAGCCATGACCAACAACCTTGAGATACAGAACTAGGTGGGAAGAACGTGACCACTCTCCCCTAGCCATAGGAGGGGCTGACCAGCCTAATCGAACCGGCCATCATGATCAGACACTAATCACCCCAAATTAGGCTTGAAGATAATGATTCTATGAGAAGGTAACTTAAGTTTTTGCTAAACAAATAATATAAATTATACGCTGGATTTCAACGAACAGTTTAAATTTTTAGAAAAAATAGTTTCTTTAATATAAATGGTCTTCAGCCATGCATGGTGGATTCAAATGATGCATCAGGGTATCCATGGCTTTGCTTTTTGGACTCATTTATCATGGTAGAAGTAACGATCACAATAATGTTGGGTTGTAGTTTTAGGTCGTTTTCAAGATTTTTGGCACGTAACCAGTTATTATTTTCTTGTGCTGCTGGGGCAGTCTGAGAGGTGATAAGGGTGCAAGATCACATGCATGTGCTGCTAATCTACACTGCAGAGTTAGGATGGATGGCCTAGCAAACCATGGCCAGGAATTTTCTTTTGTTTTTTCCGACCCAAAACATTGAAATCTCCTCCGGTCAACGTCGGCAATTAGTCTTTGTAGAACGATATAGACTTAGCGGGAGGGTGGAAGAATTGAAAATAACTTCCAAGCAGTAGAAAACACGGTGTGTGTTTTGACTACTCGAGCCAAAACATTGCTCGACCATTTAAGAGATGGAATTAGGCTTTGTGAGGGTCCGCGGTTTCCCTGACTCGCCTGGTGATAAAAGAATCTATTTTCCTCCTCGACCAGTAGAAGATGGTGAGATTTGGTGGAGTAATTTTCTCTCCATGACATAGAAAATTTAACAAAACACTCTGTAATTTTAGGGTTTCTTTGTTACAAGAGCTATCTGTTAATTAGCTAGTGGCAGTTACAATTAGTTACATTTCAGTTGATTCCATTTCTGTTAATTGTTGTATTTCTGTTATTCGGTTATCTTTCTTGTTTAGTGCTTGTAACATGTGATTCGCATGAGAATCACATTGATCGTTTTCTGTAACCTTCAGTGTGGCTATATATATTTAGTCACCTGCACAATAAAGAATAAGAGAGAGTTTATCCAATCTGTCAAACCAGAGTTCAACATTTGGTATCAGAGCCTCTTTGTCAAAATTTTCTTCTGCATAACCATTACTCAAATGGCAAGTGAGAGCAACTTTGTTCAACCAGCAATCCCTAGATTTGTGGGACACTATGATCATTGGAGTATGTTGATGGAGAACTTCCTTCGATCAAAGGAATACTGGCAGGTAGTGGAATCTGGAATTTCTGCAGCAGCAGAAGATGGAAATCTCACGAATGAGCAACAGAAGACCATTGCAGATCAACGACTGAAGGATTTGCGAGCAAAAAATTACCTATTCCAGGCAATTGATCGTTCAATTCTGGAAACAATACTGGACAAAGAAACTTCTAAAGGAATCTGGGATTCTATGAAGAAAAAATTCCAAGGCAACACACGGGTTAAGCGTGCGCAGCTGCAAGCTCTTCGCAAAGAGTTTGAGATTCTACACATGAAGGAAGGTGAGAATGTCTCTGCTTATTTTTCTCGCACACTTACTATTACCAATAAATTGAGATTTCTTGGAGAAGAAATGAAAGAAATCACAGTTATTGAAAAAATCTTGCGTTCTATGGTTTCGAAATTTGATTACGTTGTGTGCTCAATTGAGGAGTCCAAGGACTTGTATACAATGTCAATTGATGAACTACAAAGTAGTTTAGTAGTTCATGAGCAGAGGATGCATAGTCATGTTGTGGAAGAACAAGCATTGAAAACTACTCATGACTATAATGAAGTCAAGTCTGGTCGTAACAGTAGCTACTTCAGAGGAAGAGGTTGTAACAGTGGGAGGCAGAGTTTTGGTGGAAGGCAAGGCTTTGATAAGTCTCTTGTGGAGTGCTATTACTGTCACAATCTTGGACATTTCCAACATGAATGTCCAAGAAAGACGAGAGGTAGAGGATCAAAGTCACAATCACAGGCTTACTATGCTGAAACATATGAACCACTGTTACTCATGGCTTGTATTAAAGATGAAGAGATGATGCAATCAAGGAATTTGATGGATATGGATGAACACATGTTACTCATGATGTGTGTCGATTCTGCAGAAGAGATGGAATTTTTTGACTCTTTACTGGAAAACACAGATTACATGCCCACAAAGTCTGAGTTTTATGAGGAGAAATGTGCAGATAAGAAGGTGTGTACAGTTGAGATGAATTGCGAAATTGATGAAAATTATGCAGATGAAGAACATTGTGCAGTTGAGAAGAGTTGTGCAGATGAAGAGCATTGTGAAAATGAATTGAAATCTCACAGTAACATGATAAGTCTGGAAATTGCAGATGAGAAGGAATTTCACAGACAACTGGATGTTATTGAAATTGGCACAAAATTGAATAAAGGGGAGAACAACATTGAAGTGGTTAAACTGGATGATGTTGATGAGATCAAAATCACTAAGAACACAATGCAAATGTTGCTCATGGCCCATGTTGAGAAAGCACACAATGAGACAGCCTGGTTCTTGGATTCGGGTTGTAGCAACCATATGTCTGGGCACAAAAACTTCTTCTTAGAACTGGATGAAAACTTCCACAGATCAGTTAAGCTTGGAGACAACTCGAGTATTGATGTGAAGGGGAAGGGAAGGATTCATCTTCAAGTGAATCACAGTTCACATGTCATCTCAGAAGTGTTCTACATACCTGATTTGAAGAACAATTTACTGAGCATTGGGCAATTGCAGGAAAAAGGGCTAGCAATCCTGTTCAAAAACTACAAATGCAAAGTATACCATTCTAACAGAGGACTCGTCATTGAGACCGAGATGACCATGAACAGAATGTTCATTGTTATTGCAAAGATTAAGCTTCCTGATCATCACTGCTTCATAACTCCAGCTCAGAATTTAGACTATCTTTGGCATTGTAGATATGGCCACTTAAGCTTTGGTGGTCTTCAAACTCTACTGCAAAAAGACATGGTTCATGGTCTGCCTCAATTGAAATACTCTACCGTGATATGTGAAGATTGTGTTCTAGGAAAGCACCATCGAAACACATTCCCAAGAACAGCCACCTGGAGAGCATCACAGCCACTGCAACTTCTTCATGCAGACTTGTGTGGCCCGATTTCTCCCATGTCCAACAGCCATCAAAGGTACATATTCACTGTCATTGATGATTTCAGCAGAAAGCTTTGGGTGTTTTTCTTGACAGATAAGTCTGAAGCATTCAAGCACTTCAAGCTCTTTAAAACAAGGATTGAAAAGGAGACTGGGATCAGTATTAAAGGATTGCGAACTGACAGAGGTGGGGAGTTCACATCAAAGGAGTTTGCTGAGTTTTGTGAACTTCATGGGATTAAACGTCAACTCACTGCAGCCTACACACCCCAGCAAAATGGGGTGGCAGAGAGGAAAAATCGGACAATTATGAACATGGTTCGCAGCCTTCTTACCAGCAGAAAAGTCCCTAAAAACTTTTGGCCCGAGACAGTGAATTGGGCAGTGCATGTTTGTAAGGAAGAGGACAGCTGGCCGTGGAGTGCAGAGTATATGGATGCAATTCAAGCATCTCTTGAATGGGGAGATGTTGATGATGAGCTGTCTGATAGTGTTCAGGATGCCCAAGCTCACGAGCACATAAGCAATTCTGCAGATAACAGAGCTAATGCAACTGGCGAGCTAGATCAATTGGAAAATTCCAATGATAATTCCTCACATGCAGCAGATGCTGCTGAGTTAAATGGTGATGAGAATTTAACACATGCAGAGGCTGCTGAAATTGACCAGTCCCATGAAGCTGAGGGTTCCAGCTCTGCTATGAGGCGTGCTCGACGTCCATCAGTTTGGCTGCGTGATTTTGACAGTGGTGAAGGTTTTTCAGATGAAGATTATCAAGGCAATCTTGCATTGATAGTTGACGCAGATCCTCTGTGCTTTAAAGATGCAATTGGCAGTAGCAAATGGAGAAGTGCTATGGATTCTGAGATGGCAGCAATTAAGAAAAATAAAACATGGGACCTCACTGATCTCCCTAAAGGTGCAACGGTGGTTGGGGTGAAATGGATATACAAGACGAAATTGAATGAGCATGGAGAAGTGGATAAATTCAAAGCTCGTCTTGTTGCTAAAGGATATACAGAAAAACATGGGGTGGATTATACTGAGGTTTTTGCTCCGGTAGCTCGTATGGATACCATTCGGATTGTTCTTGCTCTAGCTGCGCAGAAGGGGTGGAGTCTATTTCAGTTAGATGTAAAATCCGCGTTTCTTCATGGGGAATTAAATGAAGAAGTATATGTTGAGCAACCCCCGGGGTATGTTGTGAAGGGTGAAGAAAACAAGGTATATCGGTTACGAAGAGCCTTGTATGGTTTGAAGCAGGCCCCACGGGCATGGTACAGTCGAATTGAAGCCTATTTTATCAAAGAAGGATTTGAGAAATGTCCGTATGAACACACCTTGTTCATCAAGAAATCACAGGGCACTTCATTATTGCTCGTATGCCTTTATGTCGATGATCTCATTTTCACTGGAAATGATGAAGCATTATTCAGTTCCTTCAAACTCTCCATGATGAAGGAATTTGACATGACAGATTTGGGAAGGATGAGATATTTTCTGGGGTTGGAAGTGATGCAAAGAGCTGATGGTATTTTTGTTTGTCAGAAAAAATATGCTCAGGAGGTGTTGGAACGCTTTAACATGGCTGAATGCAATGCTGTTCACAACCCTATTGTTCCAGGTGTTAAGTTGATCACTGACCCGGCTGGTATGGCAGTTAATAATACTCACTACATGCAGATGGTAGGTTGCTTGATGTATTTAACATCAACCAGGCCTGACATCATGTTTGTGGTCAGTTTACTCAGTAGGCATTTGGCTCATCCAACAGAGTTACACATGGGAGCCGTGAAGAGGGTTCTTCGCTACATCAAAGGGACTATCTCGTATGGTATTTTTTATAAACAAAATGGCCATAAAGAACTTCTTGCTTATACTGATAGCGATTATGCAGGAGATTTGGAAGATAGAAAGAGTACATCGGGATTCTTGTTTATGCTAAGTTCAGGAGTTGTATCTTGGTCATCGAAGAAGCAACCCATAGTCACCCTTTCCACCACTGAAGCAGAATTTATTGCGGCTGCGTCATGTGTTTGTGAGGCTGTATGGTTAAAAAAGGTGTTGGAAAAGCTGGATCACGTATCTACTGGAACTACTATTATGTATTGTGATAATAGTTCCACTATTAAACTCTCGAAAAATCCTGTCATGCATGGTAGAAGCAAACATATTGATGTTCGCTTCCACTTCCTTCGCGATTTAACTCGAGATGGAGTAGTGACTTTGCTGCACTGTCATACTCAAGAGCAATTGGCAGATATCATGACCAAACCATTAACAAGAGTTGTGTTTGAAAAGCTGCGTATGATGATGGGCGTGTGTGAAGACTCTCAGGTGAACTGAAGACAGTAATTGGACAGTATCTTCAGTTCAGGGGAGTGATTGTTACAAGAGCTATCTGTTAATTAGCTAGTGGCAGTTACAATTAGTTACATTTCAGTTGATTCCATTTCTGTTAATTGTTGTATTTCTGTTATTCGGTTATCTTTCTTGTTTAGTGCTTGTAACATGTGATTCGCATGAGAATCACATTGATCGTTTTCTGTAACCTTCAGTGTGGCTATATATATTTAGTCACCTGCACAATAAAGAATAAGAGAGAGTTTATCCAATCTGTCAAACCAGAGTTCAACATTCTTTCCCTCCTAAGCATTCAATCTCGGAATTGAGTGATATCATCCAATTTCTTTGCCTTTTTATTTTGTTTATGATCAACCATATATGAAGTCCAGGTAACGCGAGATTGAAATCATTGTATGCATGCAAAAACTAAGTTAACTAGGATGAACCCTTGGTCAATGATTCTTCTTGCAAAATAAAGGTCAGTGAACAACAGCTAAATAATACAACAAAGCTAGGTAAATTATACAGAAAATAAAAAATAGATTTATAGGGCCATCCCTCTTCTTTTAGCTTAAACTAGTTAATTGCCCGCACTACCTTGCGGGCCGAGCAAATATTTTTTATAATTATTCAAATTGAAACAATTAATAAATTTTGCTAGTTCACAAATAAAATATAACATTTATATATACAAAGTTTGATATAATTAAACACATCAACACACCCTATTATAATAACAACAACATCGAAGACTTAACGTCTATAAACATCATTACTATTATTGCTAAGACAATAAAAATTATTAAATTACCCCAAGGAAAAACCTCGAAAATATTAACAAAAGAGAAATAGAGAAAAAACTAAAATTATTATTATTATTATTATTATTATTATTGCGTGAATAATAAGAAAATAAATTCAATAAAAGAATAAAAAAAGCCCAAAACTTTAACAAAAGAACAAACAAAAAAAATGAAAAAAATATTAGCTTAAAAAATCATTTGACTTTAAAATAATAATAAACAAATGAATAAAAAAAACAAAAGAAAGAACAAAGGAAAAAAAATGAAATATCACTTTTCAAATGATTATAAACACAATTGTTTTTTAAAAATGTTATCTCAACAAAAGAGAAAATAATAAAAAATAAAAAAATAAGAGGACATATATATGAACATGTACAAAAATAGGAATTATTTAAGAAATATAAGAAAATAAAAGAATTAAAATAAAAAAATAAAAGTATAAGGGCCAAAATGAAAACCAAATATATTATCAATTTCAATCAAAGGATAAAATGTATCAAATCTTATGTACCAAAAATATTATGGGGTTTAAAAGCAATCCAAAAATTAAAAGAATAAGGATCGAAATGAAAATACAATATATAATTAATTTCAATCGAATGACACAAATGAAACAAATCAAAACTTACATAACAAAAATAAGGACCACACAACACAATTAAAAGTGAAGGGACTGAAATGAAAAATACATAAAATTGGGGGGCTGCTGTGTAGTTTAGGGCAAAAGCGAGAGAAAAGGGGAAAAAAATTCCGCCGCCTACCGTCTCGTCTCCGGTCACCATGTGCTTACACGCACCACACCATGAGGAAGGGGACATGGCGGCGCATCCAGGGAGACGTCGGATGCACATTTTCTGACACCATAAGATGCTGCATGCGCCGCCCGAAGAGGGCGTGAGGTAGATTACAGTGGCTCGCGTGCGACACACGCGCCCACAGTAACCCGAAATAAATAATTAAAAATTATATAGTCAATTATGGGAATACCCCTATAACCAACTCTTCACTTTTGTCTTATCTGGGGGCATATCTGTATTTAGCCATTTTTTAAAAATGTGAAATGCCCGTGGCACCCGTCCCAGACAAAACTGATTTTTGTTTTTTTCGAGGGACAAAATGGTTATTTTACTGTGCAATGAAATATAAAAAAATAAAAAATCGGTGACCCAAAGTAGACCGAAAATATGCAATTATCGCGGAACCCCTGTATCCAGTAGCTGTTTTTTTGTCTTTTTTGAGGGACAATCATTATTTTACTGTATAAAAAGAAAAAATTAGTAAACTGGCAACCTGAATGACCCAAAAACTAAGCAATACTATTGTAATTAACAATGATTTGTCTCATATGCCAAGTAACCTAACCATGACCTCTTTTAGTATATAGTATAATCTCATATCGCACTACATACTTAGGGTGTGTTTGGTATTGCGTATGCTTTTATGAGGTTTTAAAAAAATAGTTTCATGAAAAATACGTTTAACTGCGATTCATAAATGTAATTAATAATTCATGAAAAAAGCAAATATTTGTTTTTATTCTCCTATCAAATTACTTTTAATTTCATCATGAACTAAATCGATACGTGAATGTCTCTGCGATCCCTTGCTATTTGATCGAGTGACGCAGTAGAAAACACAAAAGAATACGACCAAAATCAATATTCTGTATAATATTATAGGATTACCAGAAATAAGAGAAACTCTCAAGAAAGTTTGAAATTTTATTGATTAATTCAGTACTCGGCCAGAAGGCTTACAATGATATTTAAAGCGAAAACCCTAGCCCTAATCCTTGTTGTACAAGAAATAAGATAATTATAAAAAATGGCCATAATTAGAAAAATTGAGATAAATACGGGGATTGAAACTGCTAGAAATCTTGAACAAGCCAGAATTGACGAAAGTCGATTTGGACATAGAAATCAAAAGTTATGCCTAAAACGAAACTTTTCTAAAATGACAAAAACGATGATTTTGGGGGCCTAAACGATGGAATTCAACCAAAAAAGATATGCAACAATAGCAAAGATATTGATTATTGACGGTCACGCCGCAACACATTAGCTGAGTGAGTTTCGCGTCATTCTGACTTCAACACCTGGATTGCTGGAACATTTGGGCCTCTATCTACACATTTTTTAAAAAAATTTAAATAAAATTTTTTAAAAACAAAATCAGATTGGGTCTGACCTAAGTAATTGGGTCGTTCTACCAGGTTAGGCCAAAATGCCTAACTCTATTGGATTTGGGCTGGGCCGAGAGGAGGTCCAACGTAGCCCAATAGTTAAGAGTTAAAAAAAAGAAAACACAAAACAGTGCGTTGCACTGTTCATCGTGAATTAATTCATGCAGTTACTGTTCACGTAACACGTGAACAATAATATGGCCGATGGTGATGAGAGGCTCAGCTACAGATACCGACGAGTAAAGGAGGCCGATGTGGTTCTTCCTGTAGTGGTGGCATTGTAAATGGTGGACTATGGTGGCAGACGACAACATTGGAAGGTTGTTGTTACTGCTGCTGGTACAGCTGTTGTTGCTGCTTGACATCATAGTTGTGGGAGAAGACTGGATGGTGCAGGTGCTGCTGATGAAGAGGAGAGGTTGATGCTGCAGAAGGAGCAGTTGGTGGTGCTCGCCAGTGATTGCTGAGGAGAGAGAGTTGCATCCATGGCTATTTTGGAGAGAGAAAGTTGCAACCAAGAGAGAGAGCGCTTTTGGTGATCCTGTTAGCGCTAAGATTGGCTGGTGGTTGGTGATTGTGCCATCGTCTTCTTCCTCTCAGCTCTGGCTAATTTGTGTCAGTGTCTTTTTCATTTATATTGCTACGTAACAGTCACTGTAAAAATGAAACACAACAAAAGCTTAAAATTTATGCTTTTTGTATATGGTGGTTTGATCGTGATTTTGGTGGGTCTCATGACAATTAAAATTGCGATTCATTGGTTATCAAATGCGTGCAAACTATGTTTTCCTTAAAACATAGTTTGTATTGCGTTACCAAATGGTCACTTATACAAAATGAGATTTGGATTTAATATTCAAAATAGTATTTATATTGTCAACTAACATTAATTGATTATCATTGCTAGCTGAAAAACTAAAAAATATTGACGGGACATTCCGTGGGCATTGATAATTTCCAATGAAAACAATGACAAATTGCTATCAATGAAAAATATCTCTCTGACTTTTCTAATGATTTAAAAAAAATACCCATTTTTATTGGTAATTTCATTGATATTTAATTTTTGATACAAATATTACGTTAGTTGTTTTATTGAAAAGTTACTATATATTTTTTTGTAAGTTTTACTTAGAATCTCAGAATTGATGTGATATTTTTTTTTGTTTACTAGGGTCCTCAAGCCAATAATTACTTGCTCATAATAAACCTATAACCACAACCAAAAAACCATATTTAAAAATTGGTTTGTGTAAATAAAACTAAATAAATTATACAGAAAATAAATATCAATAGTGCAAAAAGTAAATCATGTAATTTCATAGACTACACGATGATTTCCTTGTAGCTCAAGTAAACATCATTATTGAAAAGGATAAAAAAATTAACCTAACTTCAACTCCAGTACCTAAGATCACTGCACAAGATTGGCATGCAAAAAAGCACATCAAAAGAGGCTTGAGATAACTAAAGAAACTTCAAGCCCCAAGATCAATGCATATATGAAGGTGAAATGCAAGAAAAACAAGTTGAACTTTAAAATATTGATTGTACGAGATCACGAAGACAAGTTTTATGAAATTAGAAAACAAAGTTGATGAAAATGATTTTCCATCGAAACGGAGGATAAATAACAAGTAACATAATTGTTGTTAGCTTTTAAAATGAAACAATGCCTTATTTTGATTTCAAATAAGATATGAGGATGAAATTGAAACACACCAAAACTTTTATAATTGAAATCATTATGGGAAAAAACAATAAAAGACCAAGGATTGAACTAAAACAACCATAAACAAAGAGGATTGTTATGAGATTTGATTTGCTTCAATTTAGGAAATGTTTTTTGTTATGACTAGATTGTATGTAGAAAATAATTAGGTAATTAATACTTATCTTGTATAGCATTTAGGTGATGGAAATCAAGCAATTACTGTGTAAATCTTCTTCTATATAATGAAATTAGAACTCGATGGAATGAATATTCAGACCAATTTGACATGCTATTAGAGCCCCTACTCTATTATACTTCTCTGTGGTTTTAATCACTTGTGTGTGACATAAGATTTCCCGTCGTCTTGTTCTTGGTGTGTCGGCATTGTCTGTGGTCACCGACTTCGTTGGGTTGTTTCTATTTTTCTATGGCTGTTGATGTATTGTTGGTGGTGTTTGGCGTTTCTCTATGAAAATTGATACTCTTTGTGGTGGTGTTTGGCATTTTCTAGGGCATCGGCTTTCTCTATGGTAGTCAATCTTCTCCGGCAGTATTGCGGTGTTCCTGTGGTGGTTGAGTGGTGTTAGTCCCTTTCTGTTGTGTTTGTTGCTCTGTTTCTGGACTGTTAGAAGAACATTGGTTTTCTTTGTGGTCGACGAGAAGCTTTATGGTGGTTCTAAGGTGGTGGTTGGCCTATTGTGAGCACATCAACTCTCTGTGTGGTGGTCGGACGACATCCTTTGTTGTTTACCATGCTCTCTCATTTTTTTCCAGCTCTTCAGTTCTCTCTTTTAATTTTCTGATTGCAGGCTAAAGTGTTGGTCTTCTGCGCTTTAAATTTGGGGTAGGCTTTAATCTTGGGCCAAATTACCGTGGGCCTCATCAGGTGATCAGTTTTACTATGGGCCACCAGCATTTATAGGTATTCTTGGGCCTAATTACTATGGGCCTCATTAGTTGATCAGTATTATTATTGGTTACGAGTACAATTTGACTACTTGGGCTATTTTTTTACTAGAGTTGAATCATGTCTATGGAAAATAACATCATTTGGTTTATTGGGAAGAATTTTTCTAAGTGGGAATTCCAATTTAAAATATTCTTGAAAGGGAAAGAATTATCAGATCATATTGATAGCTCTACCCAAATTCTCATTGATGAAAAGGAATTTTCCCAATAGGAGGTCCAGGTTGTTAAGGTAATTTCTTGGCTATTAGGAATGATTGAGCCTCATCTTATTACAAATCTTCGATGTTTCACTACGGCTCAAGCTATATGGGCCTATCTACATCGCACATAGCGCTTGAAAGTTCCAACTAGAGTTGGAGATTAACAGTTACAGCCAAGACAACTTTACCATTGAACAATTTTATTTTGGTTTTATTAATATCTAGAGCGAATATTCTGTTATTGTTCATGCTAGGGTTCCTACTTCAACTCTTGTGACTATTCAAGAGTTCATGCTGAGAATTATCGCGATAAATTTTTGATGAAGTTTCGTCCTAAATTTGAGCATGTTAGAGCTGGTTTATTGAATTGTGATTCGATTCCTTCCTTGGATATCTATTTGGGGGATTTATTGTGTGAGGAGCAACGATTATCCACTCAGATGGGCATGACTTTTGAGAAAGTGGTTTTTGAGGCTGTGATTGTAGCCTATGCAGCGCAAGGAAGAGGGACGCACATGTTGGAGTGTTTCAGTTGTAAGGAGCTTAGTCACATTGCTTGTCATTGTCCGAAGAAAGTTTGCAACTACTGCAAGAAACCAAGTCATTTCATCAAAGACTGTCGTGTGTGGCCTCAGAATCTCAAATCCCAAGCTTTTCAAGCTACTGTCCAGACTTCGTCTCCTATTCTCCCCATTGTAAGCTCTGTTTCATCTGTTCTCACGCCTATTATGGTTTAATAGATGATTGTGTCGGTTTTTACTGCCTTGGGCCTACAAGGTATAACTTCCTCTTGGATTGTTTATTTGGGTGCTTCTAATCATATAATTGATAGTAAGACATGTCTCCATGATGTTTATGAGTATTACGACAAACAATATATTCAAATTGCTAATGGCAGTACACTTTCTATTTACTACTGCTGGTAATTTGGGTCCTTCATTTAAAGATATCTTTGTCTCTATTGAATTATCTATTAGCTTAATTTCTATTGGACAATTGATGGATAATGATCGTGATGTTCATTTCTCTTATGGTGATTGTGTTGTGCAGGATTAGGTGTCAAGGATAGTGACTGCGAGGGGGCCTAAAATGAGACGTCTTTTTCATCTATACATTTTTATCCTAATATTGTTTCTTTTGCTTGTACATCAACTACCAATAATAATGAAGTATGATATAAGAAATTGGGTCATCCTAACTCTGTTGTCTTAAGTCATCTTTTGAAACATGGTTTTTTAGGAATACTAATTTTTCCTCCCCTTTTGATTGTGCTACTTGTCATCTTGGTAAAAGTAAAATTTTACCTTTTCCTGTGCATGGTAGTCGTGCTTCCACTTGTTTTGAAATTGTGCATACTAATGTTTGGGGTGTCAGTCCTATTGTTTCTCATGGGCAATATCATTATTTTGTGACATTTATTGATGATTATAGTCGATTCACCTGGATCTATTTTCTTTGATCTACAGCTGAAGTGTTCTCTGTTTTTCAAAGATTTGTTGCGCTTATCAAGACACAATTCAATACTTGTATCAAAATCTTATGCTATGACTCGAGGGGAATGCATGTCCCATTCCTTTCAGAATTATCTTCAGCAAAAAGAGATTATTTCTCAACATTCTTGCCCTTATACCCCTCAACAAAACGGAGTCGCTGAGCGTATGAATCATCTCTTAGATGTTGTTAGTACTATGCTAATTGATTCGTCTGTACCTTCTAAATTCTAGGTAGAAGCATCATCTGCTGCAGTTTATTTGATCAATTATTTGCCTTCGGTCACTCTAAATTATGATTCCCCCTATCTTTGATTATTTGGCATACCTCTTGAGTATAAATCCCTTCATATTTTTGGGTGTATTTGTTTTGTCCAACTGTCACCCAATGAACGTCATAAGCTTGCTGCACAATCTGTCACATGTGCTTTTATGGGATATAACTATTAAAACCTCAACACCGAAAAAATTATAGGAATGAAAAAAAACAATTAGATAAATACGAAATGAAAAAATAAAACCCCAACAAAAAAGTAAACAATAAAAATAAATAAAAAAACTATAAGTATAGTTACATAAATACAAACAAAAAATAACAATTACCCTAGAAGGATCGAAAAAACTTAAGACAAAAATTAAATACAATAATTTTGTGTGTTTAATACTAAGACTAAGTAATACAATTTTAAAGAAATAAAAGAAAAAATTAAAGACAATATTGAGCTAAATAATTTTTTCAGACTATGAATTCAGGATATTAAACATCAAAACTAAGAGTATATATACATAAAAACAAACAAAAAATAGGGATTGTACTAGAAAGACCGAAAAAATTAAAGGAATCGAAACAAAAATAATATAAGGACTGAAATAAAAAAATATCATAAATTCTAATTAAAGAAAAAAAATTGAAACAAATTGAAACCTCAATACTGAAAAAATTACAGGAATACCAAATAAAAAAAGAATAAAAGCCAAAATGAAATATTACATTTCTAATCAATTTCAATTAGATGACAAAATTGAAACATACCAAAACTTTTATAATTGAAACAAGGGTGAAAAAAACAATAAAAAGACCAAGGATTGAACTGAAACAACAATAAACAAATAGGATTTACAAGCATTTTCCATTGCAGGAGAGAGAAAAGGAGAAAACAAATTATTAACCGCCCACCGGCACGCCTCTGAACATCGTGAGACGACACATGCACTACATTGTGAATAAGATATGACAACGTATCTGGTGAGATGCTGGATGAACGTTTTGAACCACCAAATGAAGCTGCATGACAGTTCTCTATAGAAAAAAAATTAAAAATGCTACAATTACCTAAACACACTCCTGCAACCAACAGTTGGATTCTCATATGTAAGCACATCGGTATTTTTTATGTTTCTAAGAACTTGAAATACTAGAAACACCCCTACAGGTAAGTCTTAGTTTTTGTCTTATCGAAGGCTAATTGCGTGATTGAATTGTGCATAATCATTGTAAAAAATCAAAAATATCCTTTGGACAGTGAATGATCTACTGTCTGTTGGCAAGGTTGAAACTATAGTTTTACCGTGCAAAAATCTATAAAAGACTCAAATACCCCCAAACAAATCAAACAATGCCGAACAAAACATGGAAAAGTCTGAAATGCCCCTGAGTGCAAGTGTAATTTTTATGCACTTAAGGGAAAAACAATAACTATACTATTACAATCCACAATAATCTGTATCTAATGCTGTAGTATTTTCTCCATGCGGTTTAGCTTATTAGTCAATAGTATTAAATATTAACTCAGACACCCATTGACTATTAGATAATTTTGACAAAAAAAAAATGAATAACACATGTATTCAACTTGAAAATCATCGATACTATATTTTCTATTTATCAAAATTAAAGAAATACATGCAAAAATTAAACAAAATAATTCCTAGTAGGTAGAGATGAGTTTTTGAAGTAAAGAAAAAAAGGGAAATATTTTTCATATGTTATGCATGCTAGAAAATGGCAATGACAAGGATAACAAAAATAAAGTTTTTTGTATATATATTTGCACCGACTCGTGTTTGCGCTCATTTCATAGTACCAAATGCTGAAGGAGGTATTTTAATATGATAACATTAATATTAATTGATTATTCACAAAATAAATTAAAATATATGAGTAATGTAATATCAGTGGCAATAGAACGTCAAAGGAGTGAAAAAAACAAACCCGTAAATATAAGATCAGAAAATAATAATATCACAGTATCAAAACTGTTTTCTTGCATCCCGCGCTTATTCGAAGACATAACCAAACCAGTAACAGTCTCTCTCTCTCTCTGGTGTTGGATGTGGAATCCGATAATCCTCTCCGATGAAGAAGAAAACCTACAAACGCCACTCCCATCTCTCTCTAAAAAACCCCGAACCCTACTCGACCCGAACATTCTAGTCCTCGACGTCGATGACCCGACCCCTCACAAATCTCCCTCTTTCGTTCCCGATACTCCATTGTCCGATGTCTCCATCGTCAAATGCACTTTCCCCCAAAACAGGGCTCCCAGTTTTCATCCTGACTTCCTCTCTGGTTAGTTAGGGTTCCCAATTTATCCATTGAAAAAATACTTCGTTTTCATTTGCGATTAATTAGGGTTTTGTTCTTGTGTGAAAGGAAATGCTGGATTGATCTGTTTGGAATCCGAAAATGATGAGCCGGAAAGTGCTAAAAAATGGGAGGAGAAGACTGTGGATGCGGGGAATGATGAAGTGGAGGAGAGAAGAAAATGGAGAACTTCTACCAACTTTGTCCCAGTCGATTGCATTGGTAAAATCAATGATGATTTATTGGACAATGCAATTAATAAACTTCTTCTATGTTTAGGTCAAATTTGCGGATGCTAACCGAAGATATTTTGTTTATCAGTGGATGCTAATGTAAATCAAATGTATGGGGGCAGTTCTTCGCAACCGAGTCTCTCGCAAGATGATATCTATCTGGTAGTCCTTTATATAATAACAATAACATATTGCATTTTTGTTTGTAGTTTATTTAAGGTTGAACTTGAAGAGTAAGTGGAATTGTTTTCTTAAGATTTATATGAGATCGATTTGTTACTAGAATATCATGGTGATAAGATCATTTTGTATTTTCTGTTTTGAAGTCTTAATGTCATTTTTCTCTTTTTTCTTAAAAGTATCTGTAAATTGAAGTTATGTTGCTTGTTAATTCAGTTTTGATTTATCAAGATAATTAAAATGGATTTTTTGAAGCTTTTTGGGAGAAGTTAATTAAGTTCAAAATAATTAAAGCCATAATAGTTGGACAAAACTCTGTCCGTGTTAAAAAGGGAGTAGCGATTTCAGCTGTGAGCATATGAACTTTGCCACTTTAGGATATGCTATTCTTATCAACTTGGTATTTAAAGCTAGTTGAATATGTGTCTCAATTTTCTGATGTACATTAGCTTAATTATTGACATTGAACCAGATAGACGATTGTCCTGAGAAAGAAAATTTTAGCATGGAGCAGATGGCTAGCATTTTGAAAGAGAGAAGGAAAGATAAAGTTAACTCTGCCAAGGAAAATAGAACAGATGAAGCAGTGGGAACGAAGAATACAAAAAAGGAGGAAAGAATTCGTTTAATGGAAGAAAAGAAGCTAAAGAAAGAAGTAATTATTCTAGTTTTGTTACTTAACTTATATAGTTTTTGAGTTTATAAATGAAAATTATCTAATCAAAATCTGCTGAGCAGCAAGAGAAGTTGCAGAAAGCAGCTCTGAAGGCTCAAGCAGCAGAGTTGAAAAAAATGGAGAAAGAATTGCAAAAGTGGGAAAAAGGGAAGTTTGCCTTAAATTCTATTGTTGCTGAATTTGACACCAGGGTGATTGAACATGGCTCAGTGGGTGGTAATTTATTTTTCTTGTTCAATATATTTCTTCTTTTATATTTCAGTAGATTCATTATGCTAATATATAGTTTTCTGAATTCTCTACTTTTTAGTATAGGACTTCTGCTGACCAAGTTTGCTGATAAGGGCCTTACATATCGCATAACATCAAATCCAATTGAAAGATCTATTCTGTGGACCATGAGTGCTCCAGAACATATTTCTCAGGTAATTAGTGTTCAGTAGATTTTGAAATTTCATGCTAATTACAAATTTGCAAACATGATACCTGGTCAGTTTCTTTCAAATTTGTATTGTTTTTATGTGTGCTCATTGTGTGTAGTTAGGTTGCATTTCTCCTATTGCTAAATTATACCTATATAATCCTCATTATTCAATGCAGCTTTCTCCTGAAGGATCTGACATTCGATATGTAGCCCTTGTATATGAAGCTGAAGATTTCTGCAATCTTGTTATGAGTGAGTCGCTCCTGGATCATGTGTCTTCAGTTCGAAGCCTTTATCCTTCTCATACAATTTGCTATCTCACAATTAGGCTGATGTCTTATGTCAATAAAAGGTGAGCTATTGTGAAGTTTAATTAATTTAAATTTTTAACTTCTTTGTTCTTTCCATGTTTGATACTTGTCTCCTTTCTGTGAATTTTTATGGCTTGTTTCTGCTTCTATGTTTGTGTTGTCTCTGTGTTTGCATGTGGAGGGATAGTCATGTTCATCATAGCTGTCCAAAGAGACATGGATTGTTCATCTTGTTTTTTATCCTAGAAAATCAATTTCCATAGATCAGGTCATAAAAAATGTAGAGAACTGTGAATCCAAATTTATTAAAACTCATTCCATAAATGAGAGTTCTTCAGATTCAATTTAAATTTGAAGCAGTGAGCAATCACTTGATTTGCAGAATCAGAAAGGAATGAAAACTATTTAAGTTTGCAAATCTGACTGTAGACATAATTCAAAGATGTGTGTTTGAATATCAGGAAATTGATTTCATTATTAAAATTGTGAATTTGTTTTTACTTGAGAAGCCCGAGTACTTATTGAGAACCACATAATCAAGTATTGAAGCACAAATCTCAATGATACAGGAAAGGAATTAAGCTTAATAGAGGGCTGTTATGGCATTGTTATTATAAAGTTTTGTGGTATCATACGGTAAGAGCACTGTTATAGTTATCTAGGGTTTGTTGTTGCTGGTAGTATACTGTAGTAGCACTATACTCAATGCTACTCAAGTTGCACTATGTTCAGAAATTTCTCCATCTTATATAGTAATCTTTTTATCATTATGATATGCTAGAATGTTAGGCTGGTGGGCCTGGTTTTATAGCTTATGATTTAGTTTAAAGGGATGTGTTTAGCTTCCTCCTTCCCCTCCTCACCCTTAACCAAGGGAGATTTTTCCCCACCCCTTTGGGCATGGGTACTGGTAAAAAGTTTGGGGCATCTTAGTGCCTCCAAAATACAAAAGTTTCTGTATTTTGATACTTAATAATACAGTTCTGAGTTAGTAAATCTTTTAAATAATTGAAATGGTAAAATCTAAGGTGTAAGTACATAAATATGGGTCCTGGTGTATTTTGTGGTGGGGGATATCTTTGCCACCTTGGTCTGACAGGGACAACTTCTTCCATTTAGGAAGGATGGTTTGGGCCAATGATTGTCAGATCTAGGCTCAGTTTTCATCTCTAAAGGAGAGAGAAACTACAATTCAATCTCTTGGAGACCTTCCAGATTATTGGTCCCAAATGGATTCACCTTGTGGTTTCCTTCTAAGAAAAGTACAGCATCATGTTATGCGCAATAACTATGAATGCTGTGGTATTTTTGAACATATTCATATTCAGGCCCAAATTTTCAGTAGAAGATATGTGGGCAGAGATTGCACATTGAAGAAGCGTCTATCGTCATCATCTAAGAAAAAGATAGTGTCTCCCACTAATCACCATCCCACAAGCAATGTAGCAATGCTCAAGTTAGTACTTCATTGACAATTCTATTGCAAAAGGATTCCCCACGAGCTACCTTATCTAATTCCAGCAAGATTGAAAGAATGCTATGGAGAAACCACCCTTTTTGAGGATCTTATCTTTATTCCTCTGAAACACTACGTCATTGTCCCTTTTAAAGAGTCTCTCCAGCCATTTGGATCTCATCTCAGAGATGAGGCCAATCCATATCCTTGATAATTTTTCTAGTGATGTCTCCTATCGAATTCCTTCATGATCTAGCCAACCTGGTAATCCCCTCTTAAATCAGGTTTGGGTTTCTGACCATTTCAACCCTCCTATCTTCCAAGGGGAATTGCAGTCATCATCATTCACCTTCCAATTTATCTATTCATTCTTCTTTTAGCAGAACACTGCTCTTTCAGCCACAACTGACTTTCAAGACCTCAATATTTCAATTCTTCATTTTCTTTTAAAGAATAGCAGAATTCAGGGCACCATCCAGACCAAGGCATATTTTTCTAAGCAAAAACCCTGTATTGGTTATCCTTGGCCTTTAACTGATCCTTGTAACTTGAACAAGTTTAGCAATTTTTACCAACATGTAAGCTGGAGAGAGAGCCTTCTCGAACTCTGCTTTGAAGCTGCTGGTAAATACAAGAACCTGCGAAACCCATTTCATGAGCATTGTAATCAGTATTCCAAAGTGCTCTTCACCAGAGTCTGGATTATTAACTGATCCCCAGCCTCAAAAATTAATCTCCAGATTGTCATCTTCGTTTCTCCACTCAGCTTTTAATTTTGGTGATGACTGCTCAAGGAGGTAAGAGTGTTCTCTTTGCGTAATGTTCTTGCCAAGCTAAGGCCTTGTTTCTGGTAAAATGTGAATGGATAACAAGAACTACTCTTAGACGCCTTTTGGTGGGTTCGATGGGTTTGTTGAGGTCCTTGCTACCAGAACAATGCGACTTTCCCCTGGCACCGTCTAACAAATGAAAGAAGGGCGACTTAGATGGTTTGGCCATGTCCAGCATAGGCCACATGTGGCATTGGTATAGAGAAGTGATAAGTTGATGGGAGGGACATGGGAGAGATGAAGTTAAGATAATGTGGATGGAAATGGTATCAGAGGATCTAAAACTTTTGATATTGAAGTAGATTTGGTTTATGATCCACATAGCAAATCCCAAATAATTTTGGGATTGAGGATCGTTTTTGTTGTTCTCTCTAATAAATGTCAGCTACAACTAAAAAGAAAGCTGCTTCATTGGTGTAGCAGTTTCCATCTTCCCTAGCATTTTCGTTTACTTGATAAATATGTTGCAATGTTTGCTGCTGCAGTGTCAAAATGTAAATCTGTGATTGTACTGTCTACTGTAGTGTTTTCTGCTATTCTATATGTTGTTTATTTATTTTGATAATGTTGTATTATTGCATTGCTCTCTAAATTGGATGTTGACAATGTGTTAGGGGAAAGGAGCATTACAAGAAGCAGGAAAATGATGATTGTTGGAGATGTCCATCTGTTGAAGAGGTCAAAAGACAAGTTTAAAGTTTATACAAGTCTAACAACTTCCTGTATTGTCATAATAGATGTTTGGAAGGCACTATGAAGTTTAATAAATTGCAAACTTGTCTGCAGGTTCTAGCGAAGTTAACAACACATTTTGTTAGGGTACATTATAGGCTATGCACAGATGAAGCTGAGCTTGCTGACCATGTCTTTGGTTTGACACGCAGCTTGGCATCTTGTCAATTTAGGTGCTCAAAATTATTTTTCTGTTGTCATGTAATAAGCTGAAATTGTAATCACCATCAGAGATCTTTTTATTCTTTTTGAATCACAACTCCTCTATCCTGCTATCTTTTTTATAGTTTAGCTGTTCATTTTTCTCACTCTTTCTTCTGTTTTACTTTTAATTGCAGAAAGAAGTTAACACAGCTATCTGTAAATGCTAATGGGTCCTTTATCCCTAAAGACTTCATTGACAGAAATTTAATAAAAAGGAGTCCATGGTGAGTAATATTTTTTCCCAGATAATATTATTGCAAGCCTTCTTGTGTACATATTTTTGTATAACTCTTAAAATCTATAAAATATTGCTTATGTTACCTGTTAAGTTCTGTTTCTCCAGTTGTCAATTGTTTTTATTCTAATACATTTTTGGCAAGTCTACTTGCCGTCCTATTTGCACTTTTCTACACTTTATGTAACAAAAAATCATGTTGTTTATTTAAATATGCATGTGTTGATATTCTTCAATCTTCATCTGCAGTTTTTTTATTATCATGAAAAAGTGATTTGCATATTGGAATCTAAATTCAAATTGTTTGGCCAGATAATTACTTGAGCTGATGCATGACTAAATTACAGGACCATGATGCTCCTCCTTTACTTTTTCCCCCTTTATATTCCACAAGAGACTTCAATGCTTAAAAAAAAAATACTGAGATCATGCATAAAAATGGAAGATGCAGAACTGGAATGAGCAGAGAACTAGCAAAATTAAAATATTTTTATTAGGTTCTCCCTTTCAGTTGGATATGGTTTTGTTAACAATATATCAGTAATATTCTAAAAGAGTCAAACCGACCAAATGTTCTGGAAAGATACCAAGTTTCCTTTGTGAATTTATCCATAGATATGAAACTGAATGTAGTATCAATTTTAGTTTCAAATCTACCTGAGTAGTATATTGTCATGTTGCCTTTCCTTTTATATTTGCCTCCATTTCTCTGTGGCAATTGCTGTGGTTTGTGATTCTACTATTTGCATTCAGGTTAAAAGCTTTGGTAGCTATTCCAAAGGTGCAGCCACGGTGTGCTATTGCTATATGGAAGAAGTACCCTACCATGAAGTCTCTTTTGAGTGTATACATGGACCCTAACAAATCAGTAAGTACTAAGAAAAGGCCTCCAAACTTTTGGCATTAATGTTGACATTTAAGCTTTGCCCTTTATGTTAATCTTAATGGTCTGTATTTTACACATTTTACTATGGGTTTTTTTGCTACCATCCCCATGAATTGAAATGGTCCATTTTGGATTAATTTTGGGCTTGGGTTTCCTGCAATGTAGTTGACACTTCCACCATCATGCTATCTATTGTGGCTATATCCTATATAAAAAGAAACAGGGCTCTTTAACTAGTCTGAAGATACTATTTGTTGCCATATTAATTTCACTAGGAGGGAGGGGTGCGCGGGGAGGCTCAGAGAGCAAGGGAGAGGGTGTTATTCTCTATGCCTATATATGCAAATTTCTGTTTTTTCACATGCATTTTGGCCTGAAAGGTCTGTTTACTCTACATGTACTATTAAGTAGAACATGGGGAGTTTAATAGTTCCAATCTGTTTACTAAAGAAAATTGAAGGTCTGGACCAAAATGTTTACCTGGACAAGTTATCAATTACCTGGTGGGGAGATCTTGACAATTCTAACATGGAAATATGTGAGATTCAGAATGGATGTGTAGGTTTCATGTGATGGAAGATGCTGACCCATCATGCAGCTGAAGGTATAATGAACCTTCTGATGAGTCAACACTAAAAAATAAAAAGAAAATAGAGAAGCACAGTTTCCCAAGGATGAGTTTTATGATTTTGTGACCCCTTGTCCTGGAACATTATAATTAACTGCATCTTCCATATCCTTTTAAGGGAAAAATTAAATGAGTTGACAAGTACTAGAAAAGAAGATGCCTCATGCGCATTGCTCCAGGCATGATGTTGAATTCATTAAGCAAAGAAGATGCTTGTTTCATTATTTCTGCTGTTTTTTTTCCATCCATTTTCCGTATAATTTCTTAAAATTTACAAGAAAGAGAAACCCCTTTCCACTGTCTAATGTAATCAATGGCAGAGCCAAATGCTGCTCTTGACGCTGTTGGAAGGAAGAGTTTTTCCCATACTCTTATTTGTATCCTTGCAGTGCCATCAGTGTCTAGAAGATGGCCCTTAAATTGTGTAATTTCTCTATTTTGTGCTGTTAGAGGTAGCTAGATTAGAATAACCATACATTTTTCTCTTTATGATAATGTAGGTGCATGAAAAGGAATTTCTGCTTGAGGATCTGACCACTGAGGGTTTCCTTGGTGGTGAAAGAAGAGTTGGTCAGATTTGTTCAAAGCGAGTCTACAGAATACTTATGGCTCAAAGTGGAAACATCATAACTGAAAACGTTGAAGATGGTGCTGACTTTTTCAGACACAAATCATCTTAAGAAACTCCGTACTATAATTCACGGGGATCAAGAGTAGAGGTTTCTATAAATCATTTATAATTTTTTTCAGTCATTCTTTCTGTAGGAGGACAATTGATTTGTTACTTTCACTTAGGAACATGGACTTCTTGTGGAAGTTGTTCGTTCTAGTTGGAATACACTCCCTCAAGTGGCATTTTTCATGTGTCATGATCAGTCGATCTGTTGACAAACAGAGCACATGAAATCCATCACCAGTGAAGGTGGTGGTGAGATTTGAGATAGTTCTGTCTTGTTCTTGTGAGCAAGTTCTCGGACATTTTTTAACGCATCTGAAGGATGAGGCCACTTCACAGATCTTTTCTGTAGCTTTGCACTCGGGATAACAACTCTCCGTGCGCGCTTGCATTGGTGGTGTGCATGTAGACACCAATCACTAGTGCCAAGATCAGCTATATCTGAAACAGGTCTGCACTTCTTCCCAAGTTTCAACAAGTTAATGGGTCCTTAATAATCATTCTGGATTGTGATGTCTCGTCATCGTCCTGTCCTGGAGCCTACTGATAGAAGGCTACTGGAGTTTTCTGTGAATTGTGTTTTGGGGTGGGGTGTTTAATTTTAAGTTTCGATTGGTTGCTTGATTAATAGTTTCGATTAGGTTAGTGATGAGGGTTGGTCAAATGTGTAAGCCTGTCTGGGATATGAATTCCATTATTTATTCAGGTTACAAAATTTATCTCAAATCATACTTCTGTTGTATCAGTTATTTTCTTTCATAAGAAAAAGACAGTTCTTGTTGATGCAAATGGATGATGAACTCTTAGGAGCAGAAACAGTCTGCAGAAATTATCAGATCAGAGAAGAAAAAGTGTTGCGTTATTTGTGTGCGCTTTTAATGTTTTTGAAAGTGTTTTTTACATTAAAATAATATTTTTTCTCTTCTCTGTTTTAGCCTCCGAGTTGCAGGAGGTCCTCCGGCCTTTTACCTAACATCTGTGGGGGCCACCATCACATCAAACTTATCTAGAACACTAATAATAATTCTGAATAGGTTGAGCTACCACTGGATTTAGTGCTCTTGAATTGTCTCTCCCATCATTACGTGAAAAACTATAGTCTAATACCTAGCCGTCCTCTAAGGTGTTGCCATCAAAGTTCAACAGGATATGGACTGATCTTCATCTCTCTTCAAGCACAAGTTGCAGCCCTCCTCTGCATTATAACTGTCTCAACTCGAGAGAGATGGTTAACAACCCCACCCCTCCCCGACTGATTAGACTTTTATTGAGGGGAAACCACAATTATTGGGGGGACCATTCCTTTGTTTAGCTGTGAAAAGCTAGGTGATGCTCACCCTCATAATTATACTCTAATTTTCTTTTCATTCTCAACAAATGAAATGATTTTATTTGTAACGAAAAGAAAACGTAAAATGGAAAAGAAAAATATTTTTCTGTATCAGAAACTAAAATCTCCATGATTTTTCTAACCGAAGAGGTGATCCTTACTGTATGAAAGCTGCCACGGCAATATATATGGTAATACATAGAGGGACCCTTCTTTTCTCTATGTTCTATGCACAGCATATTGCATATGGCCCTCCACACCACTGTCTATTGTCTCCCACCAAATCCCACATTAACATATTTTCCCATCTAATCAAACACCATTCACTAATGCTCAAAACGATGTCGATTTCTTATAATCAAATTCAGATTCAAGCACACGTCATCGCCCATGCAAACTCCACTACCATTTGATTTTCAAGCAGCCCGATATATAGGTTTACTTCAGCTGCTCTTATATAATACAAGTTAAGCCATGGCCTGCTTCTCGTGCTCGTTGATCTGATGGAGAAGAGCAAATCATTTTCTGGTTACTCAGAGATCCGGCTAGGCTTCGAGGACCGGTCTAGATCTTACAGCTTTAATGGTCCGGGCGGGAAAGTGGTTGAGGAGCCAGAGAGTTCAGGCAATCCAGAGCTCAAGCGGAGGAAGAGAGTGGCGCAGTATAACATGTACAGCTTGGAAGGTAAGATCAAATCATCGTTGAGAAACAGCTTCAAGTGGATCAAGAGCAAGCTTGCAGATGACTGATCATCTATATATCTATATCCTGCCTCGCCGCTACTGTTTATATATTTTACATGCAACTGTGTAAATATTAATTTCTAAATCAAGTTTTCACAGTAAGTGTGCGATGTTACTGGGTTTTATATGCAATTACCTTTCTCTCTATTTTCTGGCAACCAGGGAGGAGAGATATATTCTTTCTCCTTTCATATTCATTCAACTCATGCGAATCCACCCGTGAAACCTATATATCTATATCTATATATATATATTCACGTCTTCGCTGGAACTGTATTATTATTATATATTCTTGACGCTCTGTTTAACCCAAGTGTTCTAACCTAGCTCAGCGAGTGTAATGGCTGGTGAGGTCACCCATTCTTAATTACACACACGCAAGGTTTTTGGCTGAACAATCCTCCTTGCTGTAATTTCTTGTTAGATTTTGATTATTTGAAATTAACAAAATATTGAAATAAGAATGCTTCCGTTGCATGGTATATATGAAAAAAAATAATTAAGAAAATCAAGCAAATTAATAAGAACCCTTGAATTCCTCGAAGGATATATAGGTTGGATGATTAAGAAGATTCACTGAATTCGAGTTCATACAGGCTAATTAAGTATCTAGGAGACCTAATGAGGAGCACATTTTATCTAGTGGATTATTAAGTTTTGGCTAACTATTTATTTGTCTCTAATTTATTAATTTCTTGGTTAATTATATCATTATGAGTCTTTTTAGTAAATTAATTATAAATGTTTCTTTTTCAATACAAACATTTCATATTTTAATTTTATTTTGTAATTTAGATGTGATGGAAACAAGCACTAGGGTTTGGATAATAGCAGTTATATATTTTAATGGTTAATTACAAAAAATAAATAAAAATCATTCCTATTTTCCTTTTCTCACTGTATATATTTTAAGAAATTATTTTATATGTCAATAATTAAATAAAAACAATAATGAGAAAATTTGTTACATCTATAAGAAGACAAGATCACACCTCCACTTCTAATTGTTCTCTGCTGGACCGATTTGTCTCTTCAGAAATCCACAGTATCTGTCTCCTAAACCCTAAAAATTGTTAATCATGCAATGTGAGATGCTCTTGTTTCTTATCATCCAGCATTGTTACGTGAGAGGGTAAACTGAAGGCCATTAATGCGGTCTGTTAATTTTTCTACATTTCTCATGCCTTGCTGACCGTCTCTTGTTTTAGGGTAAAATCCTCGTCTGCGGAATATTCCTTCGGCCGCCGGCGGTGAGCTTCTAACTGGACCAGGGCCATAAAAAACCTGATGCTGAATGTCCGCGAAGAAAAAGCGAATCAATCGCGCGCAGATCTTTTTTTGGATTCTTACGTGCTATGGATTTCAGGGAACAATATTCAAATTTCTCTGTTTAGAGCTGTCTTTTGGAATTCACCACCAGAGCTAGGTGGTTCTTGCCAAGAGTCTTTGGATTTCAGGTTGGGAAATTAGCTGGAGAAAAAATGAACAACGTAGGAGAAGAAGTTGACAAAAAGTAATGAAATACCAATTACAAAATTTAAGTTTTTCTTCTTCTTACAAAAATAGTTTTTTTAGATATGAGTAAATCCCATACTTCAACTTATTTTATGGATTTAGATAAATAAATAAACAAATAAGATAAGGTGACATTTTATAAATAGACAATTTTCAAACCCTAAATTTCAGGACATTAAATATTTTTTTTTATAAAATTAAATGAGGTCCCACGTTATCATTAAGCAACTTTCAAACCCTAAATTTCAAATCCTAAAATTCAGGATATTAAATATTTGTTTTTATGAAATTAAATGAGGTCCCACGTATCATTATATTCTTGGACCCTTCTCTCTCTCTTTTATAATGAAAAATCATATATAAATTAGATGTGTATAGAAGAACTTCTCAATTAAAAAATCTAAACAAATAAGATACGTACGGTGACATTTTATAAACAAGCAATTTTCAAATCCTAAATTTTTAATCACTCACATTGCTAGCAGCGTGCAAGGTGATGACTTAGAAAATAAAATCTTATTCAATTAAAATGTGCTGCTCTCATTTATTGTTTAGTGCAAATAAAACGAAATACTTTTCAAAAAAAGAGAGAATGCATTGTACATTTCCTCACAGCAACAGCTTCAAGGAGGGGGAGATGAGTAACTCACAAACAGTAACTGGTGGAATTTTGCTTGGCCTAATCTTTATCAAGTCCAAAGAGTTTTGACGTTTTTTTTTGGATCAAGAGTGCGAAACTCCATCGTAGAAACAGACCGGCGATAACCAGCTTGCATGGCATTGCCTCCATTAAGGTTACTGATGTCTGCTATAGAAGCCTGCAAAAGGGTGAAGTTCTGGATGTTCTTGGTAGCATTAGGATGAGCCTCAGTTCTTATCGATCTATTCTGATTCTGATTAGAACGATCAAGAATCGGCGAAAAGGATGGGCGGGGGAGGCCTTGTTCTTGCCTCAATTTTGATTTTAGACCCGAGGATCTGCTGCTGCTTCCACTGTTTCCTGTCTCAAGGCCATTACTCATGCTTGGCTCTGAAATTTTCTCCACCTAAAACAAAGGAGAATTGCATAGATTATTTACAAGATCAACACAGCTTCTTTATTGAATTCAACATATTAACTTTAAGTATGATTGGAATTGCTTTTCATTTATAAATTTATCAAAATGATAATTTTTTTAGTTTTAAAAAATTAGTTTTGACATTAACATGTGAAAGTAACCTAAAAACACTATTTTTTTTTAAATAAATATATATATTTTTTAATTTTTTCAAAAACATTTTTAAAGCGCAATGCCAAAAAGAGTCTTATGCCAAATACTACTTAATATTGAAATATATTTTTAAAGCATGAGATCTTATATAAAACCAATTAAAATAAAATATCAAATTCAATTTCAGCTCATGATTAAATTCAGAATAAAAAAATATCACGTAACAAAAAAAATATGGGTTCCTATTGCAACCCAAATGGATTGTATTTTAATTCAATATTGCTTTTCCATGATTTTTTATTTTATTTTGTATTGTCTCGCATGTTCATGATTACAAATATTATTTTCTGGTTTATTATGAGATTGTTAAATAAAAAGTAAAAAATGCAAATAAAAAAAAGGTGCTAGCATTAAATCAAGAATGTTACCTCTTTAGAAGATTTTATTTCTTCTTCGGCTTGCATGTTGAGAAATTGAGTTCTTTCTCCCTTGAGCTTCTCGTCTTGCTCTAGATGAGTGCTTCTTTGGATTCCTGCGCCTATAAGATGGAAGTACAAGCAAGAGCACATTTGTTAGGTGCAGAAATGATAATTTAAGCAGCACTGACATTGGTTACTTACTTTTTCCGATCATCGTTTTGATTTGGCTCATCCTCCTCTCGGTACATTATTGGTAGACCTGAAAGTTCGCAAGCCAATGAACTCCAAGAGAAGAGCTGCGCTTGTAGTTTTTACACATTGAAATAAGCTCCAGTGATTTGGAAAGTCAGCACGAAAAAAAGAAGACAGAATATAACAACCACAAATTAAGGCAGGCGTTGCCATCATCGCTCACGCACGTGACTCTGGAGAGCAGAAGCAGCAGTGCCACGATTTGCTGGGTTCAGAGCTAGAAGTGTGGTCAAGAGGCCATACGAAGACTCAGGAAAATTCTTAAAGGATTCTTGGAAGCTAGGTTTGTAGTGTTGTGGTGGTCTGAAGCTTGCTGGCAGCCTCATTATCTTCCAATAATCCTCTGGTGGTGAGCCAAAAAATCTTGAAAATCCTGTGAAGTTGCTCAACCTGAACACATGCACATTACATATATATAGCCTCACAAAACAGACATGGATGAAAATCTGCATTCATGGAAAAGGGATCTATAAATTACGAATAGGAATCGATTCAATGCACTTTCCCGATGGCCTCATAATGTCTTATCAATTTATCTGTGTCCTTCCAGGCATGATCGGCCTTCCAATGAACATCTCAGCCAATAAGCAACCAGCACTCCAAAGATCAAAAATGCTACTCCATAATCAGTGGCTAGTCCTTCAAGCTTGATTACATTTTGGATGATCTAGCTTCTGTAGCATCATTATTTCTCTCGCCATAAACTTGACACTTTTAGGCTCTGATGTGTCAAACCGAACCTTCTTTAGAGCAACTATCTTTCCAGGGTCCCTATCCCAAGCTTTGTAGACATTGCTATAAGTTCCCTGGCCTACCTGCAAATGAAAAACATATTTCCAATAAGATGATTCATAGTATCTGCTACATTAATTTCCCACTAATAACCCTAGCCTCTATCGACCATACAAATTTGAAAAAGAGTTCTTCGAATACTGTTTTTGTGTGTGCTTGTGGGTTTGAAGTGAGGGAAGAGGGAACAAATATCAAACGCTAACCTTAGCTAGCTTATCATAGAATCAGCACTCTTTGGAACCAAACCAGCCAAAACCTCTCTAGCAATGTTATCAAAAAGCCATTTTGGCCAGCCATCTACAGAAAATCTGCATTGACAGCACCTTTCAGGGCAACCACTCTCTTCTTGTCCAATTCTCGCCTGATCAACTTTCTAGGTTATCTCTGACCAACAGGTCTCCCTTAACATACCCATTTTCTTGTCTTAACGTTTCCAGTGTGTGAGGAGGCGAGGATGTTGAACTCTTGGTCTGAACACACCCCATTTTTCAGAATCCTAACTCTTCGCAGGGAATCAAAAGTACGTTGATTGCTAGGTGACATAGTAATGGTAATGAAAGGAGTTACATATGAAATGATTGTGAGCAGCATAGAGATTTATTTTTGATCAATCAAGAAATGCGAATTGGCCGTCCTTTGGCCTGCATTTCTTTTTGGATTTTCGCTAAATGGAAATGCCTGCGTCTTTGTTTGACCCTGCTTTCTCCGCCTTGGGAGTGAAGGAAGACTATACAGACAAGGGTTCACTTTTCTCCTCCATCGTAGATGACTCTTTCTGTGCTACCAAGGAAAAGCTTTAGCTCTTTCTTTATCGTGGCTGGTTGGTGAAATTCAAGGGTGTCGGTCCAATCACAGCTTCTTGGATGCAGGGAAAACTCAGAGTTCGAGCTTCACTATAAAAAATAATTTACCCTTGATTGCAAAAGACAAGCATTTTCCACAAGAAGTCTCTAGCTCAATATCCCAGATTCTGGATTCTAGATGCAGTTATTTTCCGTAGTGTTTGAAGAGATTGTACTGTGGAGATTACAAAAGTGCTCTCTCTCTGGTTATGAACAGAAGCTAAACTTGAAAACTACATTCGATTTCACTTTTCCCAGTATGCTCCAACTTTCACAATTAGAAACTGTAATCAGACGTTAGGAGATAATCCTGCCAATGCTTAAGCCGTCACCATTGATAATCTTTCTTGAAGTGGCAGTTTGTAAGGATATATATATATATATATATATATATATATATATCATTTTACCTTTCAAGATTTAACCCTCGGAGTCGGGGGAATTTTTGACATTTCCAGATGATATGTGTTGTATTTACAGATTTTTTATTTTAATTTGCACAGTGAAAGCTGGCAAAAAGACAATGGTTGGTTGAGGGTATTTTCAGCTTTTCATATAAACTATGTAAATACCCTTAAAAAAACAAAAAAGGCATGACACGGGGGCATTGTGGTACTTTCATGTTTGTTTTTTTCATAGTTATTGCTGGGTACAGGGGTATATAGGCAATTCTGTATTATTTTTTTTAATTTACTTCAAGCGTGTTATACGGACACATTAACAATTTTTCACGCGCACATGCCTATTAGACAACGCGTGCAGTGTCTATATGCGATGTAAAATGTAAGGTCATCGTGTCTCTGGATGCGCCACCATGTCCTATTCCTCCCGGTGTGGCGCATGACATGTTAAGGTCGCCAGTAAATCGTTGATGGATGATTTTTAGTTTCCCCCCTTTTCTCTCTTTAGCAGCTAGAAAATGCATGACAGTCCTTCATGTGTTTGATTGTTTTATTTTAGTTCTTGTTCTTTTGATTTCAATTTTATTTCTGATTTTTTCAATGAAAATTTTGATTGCTTTCAATTCTGCCCTTCAATTGAAACTGATTATATATGGTGGTTTTCATTTTAGTCTTTATCTTTTGATTTTTGGTTTGTTTTTTGTTCTTTTAATTTTTTTGGCTTGCAGGTTTTAATTTGTTTTAATTTTGTCCACAAATTAAAATTGGTCATATATACTACTTTTCATTTCAATCCTTATTCTTTTAATTTTTTTGGCTTGCAGGTTTTAATTTGTTTTAATTTTGTCCACAAATTAAAATTGGTCATATATACTACTTTTCATTTCAATCCTTATTCTTTTAATTTTTTAACAAAATTACACTGTAAATTTTTAAAAAATCCCTTTATTTGTTTCGGTCCCAAGATTTTTCTTTGTTTCAATTTTGTCCTTTGATTTGAATTAATTATATTTTTTGTTTTTTATTTCATCTCTTATTCTTTGAGTTTTTTATTTGGTATTAATTCCTTTGGTTTTTTCGTTCATTCTTGGACAATATTTATTTTTACTCGTATTTATGCATTTATGCTTTTAGTTTTTGTTTTTAATTTTTATCATTTTTTTATTGGGATTTTATTTTTATTTAGTCCAGTCCTAAAATTTTAATTTATGTTGGTGATCATTTTAAAATTAATATTCTCATTTTTTCCCTTTGTTTTTTTTTTGTGTTTTTTTATTTGTTCTTCGAATCATATAATTTTATGGTTTCATTATTTACGCAATAATAATGATGATTTTAATGATTAAGTTTTTATTGTTTTTTTTTTTGTAAAAATGATTTATTTTTATTTTTATTTTATTTTTTTGGGCAATTTAATGATTTTAATTGTTTGGGCAATAATGTTGATAATAATTTTAACTGTTATACTCATGATAATGATGGTAACGTATAAATGGATTTTTAATGATGTTTTCTTCTTTTTGTTGATAGAAAATGAACTACTTATTTTTATTATTTGATTATTGCAGGTGTTTTCACAATTTATATTTTGTTTGTTATGTTTAATTTAAATTGGATTATAAAATGAACCAATTATAATACAGTGAATTATATAATTCAGATATCTGAATCTTCTTGTTTTTTTAATGATGATGATAATTTTATGCTAGTGATTTCATTGAAACCTACCAAACAGATAAATTTATAAAGATTGAAAATTCATATATTTTATAGGAAACTCGCACTCCACAAGAATTCTGCACTGATTTATTATTTTTCCAAAATGTACATTATAATAACAAAATCTCACACAATTAAAAAAAAATTACGTTGAAAAAAATATGGTTTCGGTCATGACAAATAGCGGGTAAGTGGCTAGTGTGTGTGTATATATAGTGTTGTTGATCTCGTTTTGTTTCGGCCGAAATAGCTGAAACATTTCATACCAGTTAAAAAAATGAGATAAAATGACGCAACTTTTACCTTGCTTAAAATTTCAGTCTCTTCCGGAAATTCTGTCCAAATTTTGGCCGGAACATTTCGGTTTTGTTCTGCCCGTTCCGTTTAGGCCAAATAGTGTTTTTTTCTCTAAATAATGAATAATTTTACAATATCAATCATATCTCTTAATCTGACCATTAGATTGAAATGAAATTTTACGAGGAGTCTGTTGATATATTTATGTATATTATGTTAAAATCTTAGAGCAATTAGAGAATATGATGACCTTGTGGTATTAATAATGGTATTCTCATAATATTATACATTTTTATAATTTTATAAAGAAAAATCATTTTTTTCCAATTAAATTGCACTATTATATTAAAAACCAAAACATTCGATTACAATTAAAAAATATTACATGTACATATGCAGGGAAGAGTACATTTCAATCACGGATTCAAGTACCCGTTTGATTCCTGAAAGCCCAAGACTATTTTCATGGTTTTAAACTCGAGAGCCTAGTGACACGGGAAAAGATCGGTTCAGCTTACATGTCACACATGCTTGGGCTTGGGTCTATCTTGTTGAATGGACCTTTTATAAAATTCAAATAAAAAAGTGATGTTTTAGTACAAGTTATTGTTATGTCCTGATTTTAGTTCTCACGGGAATAATCAACTTAACTATATATATATATATATATATATATCATTGCTTGTTATGGAGATAAAATATATTTATAGATATTATTGGATTTTTAGAATTTATATCATTCATTTAACTCTATAATTATTTTTTTCAATTATTATTGTTTTGGCAAATACTACTATTTTATTGATAATTCTATCATCATTTTTTGAGATGCATAGCGAGAAAAATAAATAGTTTATTAAATTTTAATTAACGACAACTTAAAATATTGATTAATATGCCCAACTTTACTTGGTTAAGAAATACTAAAGTTAATAAATAATGAATTCAATTTTATTCTTATATATGGTAGCTTTGAATGTATGGAATTAAGAGTGCATATGCATGATAGGATTTGTATAGTTCAATTAAGAGTGCATATGCATTTTGAAAAGTTTTGGTCTAAAATCTCAAAGTTGAAGTTGTCGTAATAAAAGGATTTGTATTATATGCAAAGCAAAGAAAATATTTCTTGGAAGTATTGGAAGAGAAGTGGACCTAAACCTAAACCTAAACCTAATATAGACGACGTACCATCATGCATTGCGATGGAGGAGGACTTGTCAAGTGCTTGAAACTTGGATGTTGACCAGCACTGGCAAACTTTGACCTATCTTCTCCCTCTTTACTTTTCAAAGAAGGCGTCTGTGTGTAAATGGGTGCCAGCACCGTCTCATTTACCAGTCTCTGCGTGAGTGATATTTGCATCGTGAAAAGGAAAGGATGGCGGCCATAGCCACGAGGGTAGAGCCATTCTCTACCAAATTTGATTAGGTTTACAACGAAAATGACAACGCTACCATTCAAGTGATTTGAATGCCATGTTTTCCTCCTCCTCCTCCTCCTCCTCTTCTAATCTGGACTTGTTTGTTACTTTCCATTGAAAAATAAATAAATTATGGGAAGTTAGAATCACTATGACTGGATTGGTATAATCGTTGAAGAAAAAAATGGATTTTTTTCTCTTATTCTTTTATTTCAACTCAAACCTAACTCTATTTCCTTAAATTTATTGCTAAATATGTTAGAATTGAAAAAAGAATGAGTTATTTAATCTTGAAAAATATCATGAAAAAAGTTGTATTGTTTGTTAACTTGGAAAAAAGATATTTCTTTTAGATTAATAATAAGAATAGAACTAATGAGACTAAATAAATATTAAAATATATAAAAAAAGTTATAATATTTTACTATGCTAAAACGTGCTTGTATACATGAGAAACAATTGTATCATACATGTTTTTTCTTCATTTAAAAAAAATAGTAAAAAGTATTATTTTAAAAAAAATACAGAGAATCTCTAGAATGTGCTTTCTATAGTTTGTGAAAATTTTCGAAACTAGTTTTTTTTTTTGGATGAAGAAATATTGAATTTGAATAGGAAATTCCACTTTTTTTATTTTTCCAAAAAAATAGTACTCCATAACCAAACATCATGCAAGGATATTTATTTTCATGTATAATATATATATCATGAAATGTTTTTTTATTAAAAAATCCTCTATGAAATCAAAATCTAATTTATCTCCTCTCTCAATCGCCAACTATTATCCATCCTATTCTCCCTTGTTTTTTTCATCAACTAGACACCTTTTATCCCTCACTAACCAAACTCTACCACAAGTCTCCTCTTATCCCCCTCTTCTTCATTCTTTCCATCACTAACCAGACCCTCTCTTCATTGACTTAAATTGTTGAGAAGCGATTATAAGAATAATAAAATATTCTAGTTACCAATTGTCATGATCCGATTTCCGGATCCATAATCGGCACATAAGCATGGTCCCGCTTCAAGATTTCATCCTATGCGAGCTCAAACTTACATACAAACTTATCATTTAACTTCAGAGTTCAACGCAACATTTATAACAAAATGAACTTTATAATATAATTTGATTGTCTTAATACAAAAATTAAATACGTATTGTTATAATTGTGGAGCGCTAACTAGACACAAGGAAAAAACATTGATTACAACCAAAATAGCAAGTTATGAGAGTACAACAAAAATAACTTGCTAATAAGCCACAAGCCTGAAAATGGTAAATAATAAAAGTGTGAGTTCAACAACTTAGTGAGTATATAACATTTAATATACATATACAAGATAATATAACAATGAGAAATTTATTTACGAATACAATTTTAAATTTTTACAGGAAGGTTTCGCAAATAAGTCTTCGAATAAACTTCAAATGATGTAGGGGTGAAGGTTTAGTCATGAGAACCAATGACAATAATGATATACCATAAAAGGAGAAAATGGAAATGCTGAGCATGTTGAAGTAGAGACTAACAACAACCAACAAGAGCATATCAAAATAAAAAAACTATAAAAATTAGAAGTGAACAACCCTTTCATGACCTGACAGTACCACAATTAAACCAATCTCCTAAGAATACTATTGAGGTACAAGTTCTAGACTCCCTCTAAAATACTTTTATTGGTTATAAACTACCTTTCAGGCATAACCGCGGACAACCACCAAATTTCTATTCACCTAATCATGGAACAAGCAAGTTAAAACACCCAATTTCTAACCATCTCTCAACTAAAAAATTGTTCAACCTCTTTAAGGAATTGATTCATAAATTATCTATAGATGGTATTCCTAATACAATTAGGGAAGCCATGAAATGTCCTAAGTGGATCCAGGTGATAGAGGAAGAGATGAAAGCATAACAGAAAAATGATACTTTGGCTCTTGTATCATTTCCCAAGGGAAAGAAAATTGTGGAATATAGATGGGTATTCCTAGTCAAACACAAAGCAAATGATCAATTGAAAGATATAACCAAGGCTCGTTGTGAAAGGATATACTATATATATGAGATAAATTATCAAGAAACTTTTTCACTTGTAGAAAAATTAAATACTATGAGGGTACTAATCTTCCTTATTACAAACTTGGAATGGTTATTGCTTCAATTTAACATAAAAAATGCCTTCCTCTATAGGGATCTTGAGGAGGAGATGTACATGGATATTTCACCTAGTTTTGTTTCTTTGACATAAAGAAAGGTAGTTTGCAAGTTACAAAAGGCATTATACGAATTAAAATAGTCTCTAAGAGTATGGTTTGGATGATTTAGCTTTGCCGTGAGAAAGCATGATTTCAAGTAAAGTAATTCAGATCATACTCTCTTCTTGAAACACCAACAAGTAAAGGTAACAACTCTAATAATCTATGTTGATTATCTGATAATTACAGGGGAATGACAAAGAAGAAATCTCTAAATTACAAGAACATTTAACAATTGAATTTAAGATGAAAAATCTTGGAGGATTGAAGTAATTTTTAGGGGTTGAAGTAACTCGATCAAAACGAGGCGTATATCTGTCCCAAAAGAAGTACATGTTTAATTTGTTGTCTAAAATAGGTATGCTTGATTGTAGACCACCTGATACACCAGTTGTTCAAAACCATGACTATACGATGCAGATTGGGCAAGGAACGTTACTAATAAAAAATCTACATCGAGATACTTCATATTTATAGGAGGAAATTTGGTTACTTAAAGGAGTAAAAAATAGAAGCTAGTTGCTTTAACTAATGTAGAAACTGAGCGTAGAGATATGATTAAGGATTCTATGAACTAATGTGGTTAAAAATATTGTTAGAGGAAATTAGGTGTTCATCTCAAGATATAATGAACCTGTTTTGTGATAATAAGACAATCATAACAATCACACACTAAACATGTTAAAGTGGATCAACATTGTTGTTACTCATTTTTAGGCCATACATGCTAAAGATGATGTATATCCTTTTGAACCAAATACATAAGTTTAACTCATGGTTACTGGATGATTGATAAAAGTGGAAAATAAATATATTTTTTTTCTAAATCCTGACATTGTTGCCTTCTACTTTTCTAATCCTTCTTATTTGTTATCATAATACTAAATTCATTCTTTCTTTATCTAGTCTTTAAGGTTGGATAAATCTCTCAAAATTTGCACCAAATTTGTTGTTGTTGCAATTTTATTCTAATACCAATTTTTTCCTCTTCTAACTTAGGCTTCAAATTTGACTTGGTTTCATATAATATCTAACAATCCTAGCTATATTCTACCATTCAGACATGTTAAAGAATTTATCTGGAATTTTTTTAGGTCCTGGAGCCCATTGTTCATATGTCAGACTCTCAGCCAGACGATGATGCTTAACATTGTCAGTCTTCGAATCAGATAAGGAGATCCTTTTGACCAAGTAGATTGTAGGAAGATTTTGTTCTTCAAAATATTTTTTTCTCACTTTGGGTCCTTTATGAAATTTGAGTCCTTCATGAAAGTTGTAGTCTTGTACGTATAGATGAATTTGGATTTTTGAATTGCCTGATTTTGATATTAAAAGCTCAAGATATTCATGTTTGAATATCTAGTTTAAAAAGAATCTGCCACGAGAATGATGTTGACCCCCGAGTTTGCAAGTCTTATTCTGGAGACCTCATTTAAAGTTTTGAGAATTTATAGGGATAATCAAAGACCAATTTTAAATTTGAGAAAATTATTACTCTTGTTGAAAAAAACAGGGGGGACTGGTTCAAAAAACATCACAATAATTTTTGTTCCTTGACTGTCATGCATGATTATGTTATGTTTCTTTTCAAAAAACTAGCGGTGCTATTTTTTTTACCATATATTTAAGTTTGGATAAATCCCTCAAAATTCATACTAAAAAATAATTTTGCCATTGTCGTAAATTCTATTCTTGAAATTAGTTTTTAACAAAACAGATTACAAACAAATTTTGTTAAACAAAATGATTTGTTCTCACTTTCGATCCTTCATGAAAATTATAGTCCTATATGTATAGATGAATTTGGGTTTGTGAATCGCCTGATTTCGATATTAGAAGCTTAAGATATTTTTATTTGAATATCTAGTATAAAAAGAGAGAATTATGTCGCAAGAATGATCTGACCCGAGTTCACAGGTCTTATTCGAGAGACCTAATTCGATGTTTTGAGGATTTATCGGGATAAAAAAGACCAATTTTGAATTTGGGAAAAATTTAATTAGTCTTGTTGAAAAAACAAGGGGGCTGGTTTAGAAAACATCACAATAATTGATGTTGTTTGGCTACCAGGCAAAATTATATTTTTGCTTCTTTTCACAAAACCAGTAGTAATAATTTTGTTTTACCTTAGGTTTAAGGTTGGATATATCCCTTTATAATTCGCACAAAAAAATGATTTTGTTGTTGTCGTGACTATTCTTCAAAACAATTTTTGACCAAGTAGATTGCAAACAAATTCTATTCATCAAAATAATTTTTTCTCACTTTAAATCCTTTATGAAAGTTGTATTCCTATACGTATAGATGAATTTGGATTTTTGAATATTCTGATTTCAATATTAGAAGCTCAAGATATTCCCGTTTAAAAAATCCTGTCGCGATAGAATGTCAATCACATTTTGTTCATCATCATTTTGAGAACAGCCCCCACCTGCCTATTCTTTCTTTTTCTCTGCAACTTCTCGTTTAGTTTCCATGATTTTCTCACTTGATTTTTGAGTTGCAAATCACATTTTTTTCTGCTTTAGAATCATTAGAATGTCAATCAAACTATTTGTTTTCCTATTTTGTTTTATCTAATTCCAAAAAAAACATGATTTGCATCTCTAAATAGAGTTATATATATGCTATATATATCCCTCCCCTACTGACCTAGAGAGTGGAGAAGAAGAGAAGAAAACAGAAGAGAAAAGAAAAAAAGAAAAGAGAGCAAGAGGACAAGACAAAGGCAACTAACACAAAACTATAAAAAAAAACATAGAGGAAGGAGCTTATTCCAACCAATTTCCCCCCTTTCCCATAGCCTCTCCCTCTCAGCCAACGACTTCCAATAACACCCCTTCTAATAAGACTTCCTCTCATCAACCACCACCAACTTCTCTAGCTTTTGTCCCAGAAGCAGCAATCATCGATTATGCAAGAGCTCAACATCATCTTCGGCTGACAATTGCCAAGTAATTTTCTATGCATTCATCTTCACTTTGCATTTTAATTAAATACTCACTGTGCATGCCTTTGTTTTACTGCTCAAGTGAATTATAATTTACTTGAACAATAACTAAGAAGACATTCGTGAGGTAACTCATACATGCATCTTGTATGCCCACCCGGATCACTGGTTTAGGCAATTGATCGTTTTATCTATTTTTTTCCTTCTAAGAACTATAAAAAAGACGGAGAGATTTATGATTTATTGATATATTTATTTTAAGATTTTTTTATTCAAAAAATACCAATCTCATATTTAGAATAACTGGTTTTTTAGCGCATTGCGACAAATATATATGCATGCATACGACCAATACCCAGACATATCTTGAACATTTTTTTTAAAAAAAAATATTCAAAGTTTAAAAGAAAATATGTTTTAGCATGGATTTTGTAAGCACAAAAATTATTTTCTTGTATTTTTGGATTTTACAACATGTTTGTAAATTCCAAAGGGTGTTGGCAAATATTATAAAAATATAAAAAACTTTATTTTTAGGGGATTCATATATTATTCACGGATAATATTTGGGTAAAGAAATTTCAATTGGGTTAATACCCAAAATATTATTGAGGATAATTTGCTATTATTCAGTGTCCATATTTGAGTAAAGAAACCTTAAGTGGTAAATATCCAAAATACTTTTCTATAAATAATAAATTGTTATTATTTATTTAATCAACACATCTTTGAAAGAAACCTTGATTATAATTGGGGACATTTCAATTTTTGACGCCACGGTTTACGAGCTGTGAAAGCATGAAACACTAAGACTAAAATATGTTATTAAAGCGCCGTGAAATTTCCTTAGATTTCTAAATTTTCCCCTCCTCCTTGTGATTTACGATTTATAAACACTTGAAATACTAAAGGAACTAATGAACATGTTGAATCTCATTAGATTTCTATCCTAATTCTATCTTAATTCATAGATTGTAAATTTATCAAACACAAAATTTCAAGAGATTTGCATCTGTTATCCTTAGCACTATATAGACATATCTAAAGGTATGATCCATTTGGCCAAGGGTAATTCCTTTTAGACTTTGAACCAAGTCTATTCATCATAGCAAACCTATCTTAGATATATTGACTAGATAAACACTAATACCATAACAATCATAAGGCAAGCTAAACACCAAACAATTTATCTTAGGTAGAGCGTACTAAGGGTCCTAAAAACTTTCATGATGTGAACTAGCCAAGAAACACCAGCAAGGACCCGGTCTAATGACAAAGACATTAAAAAAGACATTGAATGTATTGATTTTGAAGGTTTCAACCAAGTTAGAATTGCAAGGACCATTGGAGTATCAAGAGGCGATCCTAATACATCTTATCCATGTGCAAGAGGGGTCCAATACAACCTTATTTGGATCATGAAGTGAGGACAACAAAGGAAACAAAAGAATCCTACTATAACTTGGAAACAACATGGGTGACTACCTTTTCCTTTTGTTTCTAGGATTAAAGGGCTGGATGGAATGCTATAAATAAGCCTTAAATCAGCTCTATAATATTTTACTTCTCTTCTTCTCATGGCAGAACATGGATTTAATATTATGAGCTTTATTTTATTTTGTTAGCTACGGCCCAAGGTTTGTTTGGGCTTAATTAATACTTTATTTTAAGCTAGGATTCAAGGCTTGTTTGGATTAAGGCATGGGCTTTCCAATTTAGGGTTTTAGGTCAATTTTGAGTGGACCTCATTTAAGTCCACATAAAAGGTCCATTAGGGTTAGTTTTCCAAGACTATTTAAACTCATGTAAGCTAAATTTCGGTAGCCATTGATGAATATTACTTATGAATTTTTTAGTTTTATGTGTGAGTGATTCTTGGATTCTTTAGTTCTTGAACGAACTGAATCTGATTTATCGAAGATTAGCTCACTTCGTCGCGTCATTCTACTCATTCCAATAGTGTTAGTGCCTTGGGGCAGGTTTCCATTATGTTACACTCTTATAAGACCTATTTTGGCTTTCTAAGATTAGATCTCATTCTTGGTTGTGGGTTACGTGACCACGAGGTTCACATCATTTCCTTTACGCAACTAGTCCATTGTCTTAGGATCTTTAAAAGACCAGTTAAGTTTCCTAGAAATCATAATACTAGGTGGCAACTCCCCTTTTCAAAATAAAAAAAAGCAATAGGAATCATCGCTCCGAGGAGGGTCGCAACAATATCGCCCACTCATAGAGGGTGCGAGAGGATGGCGACGTTGCTGGGGACCTTTTTACTAAGCTTGGTAATGTGTTTTATTTATGCTATGTATTGCTGATTTTTTTGTGGTTGTTATGAATGGATTATTTTATTCAAAAGCTTTAACATGTAACTTTACATCCTGTTATACATGGTATTTTAGATATGAGTAACATCTTTACATCCTGTCATACATCGATTTTTTTTTAGGGCATACACATTAAACTTTAAGTTAAGTGGAGGGGAATAACAATTTGCATTATGACTTGAGTCAAGGTTTAAGTTTTGTAAACCTCAACTCTTTGTTGAGTGTTTAGACTGGTAGTGATTGATATATGTGTCATCCCGCTATCTACTAAGCTCTCATATTGCCTTTACAAGGGTGATCACTGTGACAACAATAGACCCTTTTTGGATACCAAGTAGTAAACCTATCTTATGTCTCACATAAAAAAATTAGAACCTATCCTTGAGGTGTATGCTCCATAATATCTTTTTGCATCAAAACAAGCCTAACCTTCAAAAAGCATCTTGAGTTATAGAACTTGTGAACGAAATGACCACCATTGTTGAATGTTCCATCATGGAATATGAGAAAAAAATTGAACTATCACAATTGACTAAAGCGATGCTAAAAAGCTATTAACAATCAAGAATCTAAATTGCATTGTGAATGAGGTGAACAAGTTAATGGCTCATTTCCAGAAAGTGGATATGTATTTTCAAGAAATACGGACACTTGGTAGAGATTGCAAAGGTAGAAGTTTTAAGCTCAACTGTGCGAGCTCCATTTCACTTTTGAGATCCAGACTACTGTTGTTTTTCTTTTAGGAGCATAAAATTATGTCTCACTAAGGAGGAACATAGGATGTTCACCAAGTTTCCAAACCATCTGTATATGATTTATTTTCCTTTGAGATCTAACAAAATAATCCCTGAACTATCGAAGCTGCTCAGAATCTCTAACCTGGAAAATGTTTTAGAGAAGAATGCTACTGGTCTGAAATGGAAGATGCTAGAAATTGAACTCAAAAAGAAGTCAGGATCATAAAAAAAGATTGATTGTCATGGGCATATTTGACCTTGTGTTATTCCCGAGCCAAATAGGTGTAGTAAGCGTGGTTGTAGCTGCTACTTATATAGAAAATGAGAATACACAAGTCAATCTGGTGCCTTCTATTTTGGTTGAAACCATCAAAACACTTAACCATTGTAGGAGGAAAAGAAAAGGAGCAATGGGGTGTTGCATAACTGTATATCTGGATGGTTATCCACAATAAAATGAAAAAAATTGTCTTCAATAATTTTTAGTGGTTCAACCAAAGACCATTGAGGATGGTGGAAGAAAAAGAATGGGAAGATTTAGACAACTAAGGTTGGTTAGATAAACTAGAAGGTTTACCTAGTAGTGGTTTTAAGTGGAGAGCTTTATGGGTCATGACGGTGAATGTCCAGATGAGTTATCGACAAAGATGTTGGGTGTCATTGGTAGGGATTACAGGTTATGTAAGTTATGCCCCTGCCCTTGTGGTAAGGCAACTTAAGGGTATGTAGTTTGTTCCAAGAACAATAAGAATTGCTTAGTTCTTTGGTTTGTTTAAAGATCCCATTGCACAAGAAGTTTTGAAGATTATCAAACAAGATTGGAAGCATCTGGTTATGGTTGAGATAGACAATTGAAGGATTCAAATACAAGTGAAGGATATGCAAGATGGAGAGACTTAACTGCTTCAACCATACCTTGTGTAAGAGTCAAATCTCCCTAAACTGTAGAAGAGCCTATTAAAAGGAAAAAGGGTCAACAATGAAGAGGAGTTGAGAAGACAAATGGAAAAAATTTAAATAAAGTTAAGCAAAAGCATAAAAGACAAGACAATGTTGGATGAAATGATGCTAGAAGGGGATAAGAGGAGACCCTTTCTAGATGAGCAAATATAGTTTAGAGATGCGAGAATAACAAAGCTTGAGTTAAAGCTAGGTGAGAAGAAGAAAGTTAGGGAAGAAAGTGCGAAGGAGCTAGAACTTGAATTCGATGTAAATTGCTCTGAACTTGAAACATTGAAGATTGACTTTAACGAGTGCCAAGGAAGCGCAAAGTATTACCAAGAGAAATTTGTACAATTTCAATTTGAGGTGATGGATAAAATTGAAAAGTACGAGGATTTGAACAAGATGTATGTGGAGTTGGAGAGTTATTCAATGAGGTTTTTAAAAGAGGAAAGTAAAAGAAAAGGTTTTGAGGCTGTTGAAGCAGAGTTAGCAGTTAGGAAGAATGAGATGAAAGTTCTGAGGATAAAACTTGACAAGGAAAGTGAAAAGGTGAAGTATTTGGACGAGAAACTAGTAGTAGCAATGGAAAAACACAAAGATCAAATCGACACCTACAATACTGCTTTGAATAAAATCAATATGTTGCTCATAGAAAAGATGAAAAAATGGATGAAGTTGTTGCACATGAATTGTTAGAATCAATATGCAAAATGTATGAGGGGACATCACTCGCTATCATTAAAGTCCAGCTGAAACCGATGATATTTTGGAGAGAATTAAGAATCGTGAATTTTGCTTTCCTACCTTAGGCTAGAAAAGTGGTGGAGGAAATAGATTAATATTTTTGTATCTCCTCTATATTTCTAAAATGTAATGAACTTATGAAGCATTAGTGAAAAAGGCGTTGACCCATCTTTAATGTAAAATCTAGGGGTGAGCAAAACAACCATCCAACTGATTAAACCGAGAAAATTGAAATAAAAATAACTGAGAAAACTGAACCGAATAAAAAAACCAATTAAATTAATTAATTTTTTTTTTTTAAAAATCCGGTTCGATTCGATATTGTTTTTGTACGGAAAAAACTGATGGACCCAAACCGAACCGAACTGGTTCAATTTAAAACATTAATATAAATACAAAGTTTTTCCCATTTCTCGGTTAAGACTTAAAACTTTGAAAACCCTAGCAAGCACTGCAACAGCCCCCCTCTCATTGCTCGCCTCTCCCTCCCTTTGGCCTCTTGCACGGCCTCTCGCCTCTCCCTCCCTTGCCTTTAAACGGAGAAGTTTGAAGTTTGGAGTTTGAACCTCTGTTAACAAAAGGTAAGTAAATAATTTGCTCTATTTTATTTCTATGTTTTAGTTAATGTTCATGGTTTTTAACTATTTGTATTTGAGATTATGATATTTGAGAAAGTTTTTAACTGATCGAGCTTATTATGTGCTCTTTATCTAGTGGCAAGTATGTTAACTGATCGAGTTTTTAACATGTTGCTTTGAACGATCATGTTTGATAACAAACGATAATCATCTGTGCTTGTGGATTATGTATCTGATGATCCTGTTTGTAGACTTCACTTGACTCTCCGAGGCATCTGTTTGTTTATTTTTTGCACTCTAGGTCGATCATCGGTGAACTGATAACAAAGCTCACTCAAATCTTCAGTACTGGCCAAAATTGTTTGAATCTTAGATAATTTGATATGCTGGAACTCTTGTATTCATCATAAATTTATACTTCATTTCATAATTTTGACAGAACGCTCCAATAATAAATAATGTTTATTGTACTTGGAAAACTTCTCAGCCTTTTATTGGAATCCTCTTGTTCTATTTTGCTCTTGAAGAAAACGAAACAGTAGTTTTGTGTATTGATCAGGATCAGATCCAGCGTTTTATCACGACAGATTGCAATAACAACACTTAATATAATCTGTACAAATGCTTCTTTTTCAAATAAAATAATTTTGAAACAAATAAAATTTTAAAAGGAAACAGAAGTTGGCATTTTCCATGCTTGTAAAATTGTGATTTAAATCGCAGATTGTCCAATTGCCCAGTTATAGTCCCAGTTCTCATCATTTCAGATTCCTTTATGTTCTGGTGTTCATATCCTTGTTTTGATTGTAATGGTTGATTCTATCATGTATGTTATTGAATGATATTTTATTGAAATATGTTATTATGTAGATATAGAATGATATTGTGAATTCTAAAAATATATATTATTAACAATGTTAATTTAACATTTTTCGATCTTTTTTCATTTGCTAATTACAGATAAAAACATTCAAAACCAAAATGTTTCATCCATCGACACTACCCCCACATCAACGTTTAATGCCCTTACTTCAAACACCCAACCTCCATCAAAACATGTTAAATTAACATTGGTTTAATAAACATATTCATGATTTTAATGATATGGATTGCAATGATGTGGAGGTAGATGTTAATACTTTTGCTCGATTCAAAAGACATTTACAAAAGGAAGATAGTGTAGAAAATAAAAATGAAGTGGAGAGGTATTTGAATGATGGTTGTGAGGATCCTGATGATAATAAATTAGATATTTTAGGTTGGTGGAAGGGTAATGGCAAGGTTGTAAAAATCGAGATTTTGACTCGAATTGGAAGGGGCTTCGAAAAATCGGATCGTAAAATCGTAAGATCGTACCCGAATTTGTCCGTACAAAAATCGTAAAATCACAGCTAAAATCGTGTGAGAAGAAAAATCGTAAAATCGTATGTAAAATATTTCTGAATACAAGATAGCATAATTATGGACATAAAACTTAATTAGTTTAGGTTCATACATGATTTAAAATAACTTCAAAACACATTACAAAACAATTATGTCCCTAAAATTTCATAAGTTAAAAACTAACAAATTTAAAATAAATCTTCAGCTGGTGTACAATGTAAACTAAAACCAGCTTCAGTTTCATCCCCCTCACTATGTCCAGGAATTGCATCAATAGCATCACAATGAAAAAGATTACTAGTACTACCGGTGCTAACACCGATATTGCTAGTACGAAATTAAGCTCCAACATTATTGAACCCTAAACTCCTTGAATTCAAAGTTTCAAATAATCTTCAGTGGCTTCAGTACTCATCTCAACATCATTAAAAGTATCTTCATCACTATCGTCTCCTGTTCCATTTTTTCTTCGTGTTGCACTATCAATAGCCTGAAGTAAATTAATGTTCGATGAACCACCTTGTCCTTCTCTTTCAGTCACCCATTCATCATCAGATGGAAGATCATCTAAAACGTCATCAAAATCAATAACTTGCCTTTTGTCCTTATCATTCATTTTCAAATTACACATCACAAAAACCAAGTCATTCATTTTTTTCTGTTGTAGACGATTTCTTCGTTTCGTATGAACCTATAAAAAAAATTCACAATTGATAAAATATAAGATTCTTATCAAAAATGAAAACAATATTTTTTTTAAAAAAAAAAACTTACCATCTCAAATGCACTCCAGTTACGCTCACATCCAGATGAACTGCAAGTCAAGCTTAGAACTCAAATTGCAAGATTTTGTAGCTCTGGACATTCATCTCCATAAGAAGCCCACCATCTAGCTGGAGTTTTTTTTATCCCTTGCTATTTTGGCAGCCTCAATGCCAAATAACCCCTTTGCTTCCGAGAATATATCAAGTTGTAAATCAACTTTATTCCTCTCTGCTTCATTAGGCACCATCCAATTTAAGCAGTCATACATTCCATATTTAATATTGTTGTACTGTCTATAATCAGTAAAATAATGATAATGAGGATTCAACCAAAAAGCAAATGCATGCAAAGGTCTGTGAAGTTGAAGCTCCCATCTTGCATCAATAATATCCCATATAGGTTTATAGCTACAAAAGAAAATAAAAATTAGGATATTAACATCAATATTAAATAACATAAGATAAAAAAATAGTTATATTAAATAAACAATTGACATAATAGATAATTTGCACCTTTTTTGCACATTTCCAAAATTAACTTGTATCTTCTCTTTCGCTTCAATCATGACTTTCTATATAAAACCCATGGCCGGTGTCTCATTTGAATCAACTAATCGAAGAACTTTTATAAGAGGATATGCTGCCTTAATGCAATGAGACATCATGCCAAAATTTGCTGTCCAAAACACAATTTTGAATTTGCTGCCCTTCTTCACTTTTTGAATACTGACTTGACCTCCATTGGACGGAAGTGAACATTGACATCAGTTTAATCTTACAATCGTTCAAACATCCAAGAGTCAAGTATGCAGTGGCAAATCGAGTGGCAACAAGCCTGATCAAATCTTTTCCTTTTGTGAAGTTTCTCAGCATGGAAATAAGGATAGTTCTTGAATATATATAAGTGGTGATTCTCCTCCCCTTACTAATGGTTACAGCATGCACCTCTAGTTTCTTTTCAAAATCTTCCAAAATCAAATCAATACAATGAGCAACGCATGGTGTCCAATACAATTTTTTTCTTTTTTCCATCAACAAATGCCCAGCTGCCTTATAGTTCGCAGCATTATCAGTAATTACCTGCACCACATTTGTCTCTCCAATCCTTTCAACAATAGCATCTAACATCTCAAATACTTTAGTAGCTGTTTTGGATACATGAGATGTGTCTACAGATGATAAAAAAAGTTCCTTTAGGACTATTAACCAAAAAGTTACAAATAGAGCGTCTTTTCCTATCAGTCCATCCATCAGACATTATTGAGCAACCTGTTTTTTTCCATTCCAGCTTATAGTCATCAAGCAAATGCATTGTGTTATCTACTTCTTGCTTTAAGTACTTCTCTCTAATATCATGGTAAGATGGAGGCTTAAATCCTGGCCCATGTTTTGCAACTAATTCAAGCGCTTTAACAAACTCAGGGTTTTTAACACAATTAAAAAGAATAGCACTAGTGTAAAAAAACCTTGCTATTTGTTGACATGCTTCTTCTCTAATATCCTTCTTTAGCATCTGATTGATGGTCATTTGAGTACTTCCACTTCCACTTCCACTTATTGGTTGCTTTCCCTTGTTAATTGAGCTAATTTCAAAATCTTCGTCTGCATCTTCGTCACTTCTAAAAAACTGAAAAGCCTTTCTTTTCTTCTCAGATGCTTCTAGATTTTTCACCAACACATTTAACATCATCTGCTTCACATCTACTGGTACTTGATGGCATGGCTCAACATTCTTTCGAGTGCAAGCCAAATGATGCTTGAAACGATAAATGCCTCCGCTGAAAATTTTCTGACAATACTTGCATTGAACTTTTCTTGAAGTATTCTCAATATCTATACCATGCTGCCATCCCACATCAAGTCTATTGCCACTGGTAGTTTTTTTGGATGCCATGTAATCTGCAATTCATTGAAATAATACATCAAAACTGCAGCTATCATTCACTGACCCTAAAGTATATAGTGATTTTGGTCTTTGAAAAGCTCATGTATTATTCCTTACGTGGTACACCTTATGTTCTTGAAAAGCTCATGTATTATTCCTTACGTGGTACACATTATGTCCCAAACAAATTTCTTTAGTAAAATATCATAACCAAAAAAGTATAAAGGAAATAAAAACTACACACCCAGCAGACCCTATTCAAGAGAGACAATAAGCTAAAACCTCATTGAACAATGACTGACAGTGAAAAAACATCAACAACAGAGTCAGGTAGATATCCAGCTAGCAAGCATACCAAAGACATCCAAAACAAATACCCTTGTCACGGAAAGCACTAAAACAGATTCCTCATGGCGCCTGTTTGGGAGAGCGGTTGCGGTAGCTTTTCAAAGTACTTTTCGTGCCGAAATACATCAAAATGATGTTTTTTTATTTTTTAAAAATCATTTTTGATATCAGCACATCAAAATGATATAAACGCATAAAAAAAATTTCATTTAAAATGCAAAAAAAAAAAAAAAAAATTTGAATTTTGGCAAAAAGCGGGTTGCACCGCAGTGCCAAACAGGGCCATGGACTTGCTGAGCATACACACTTGCTGAGTACTTCCACTTCCACTAAAACAGACATTGTCACAAAACAGACAAATATATTTACTCATAAATTGTTTATATTTTCAACTCTAGTTTCCAGGTTTTCCACCAAATTCAGTAACTAGATAAACACTTTCACCCCAGCATACACACAAGTCACACAACACATAACAAACACTGCTTCAAGGGATCGGTGGTGTGCTCTGCTCACTGGTCAGAGCAAAAAACAATCCATTTTTTTCAAACACAAAACAAACAACCGTTAATCCATCATGATTAAATATTAGGGGGAGCTCTGCAATCTGCATGGTGTGGTGGGTTTTTCTTTAAGGGTTACAAATGGTTGAATCAGAAATCCATAAGGAGTTGAAGGCCATGCTTGAAATTAACAGAAAATCACTTACCTTGAGAGTTCAGACGCAACAATGGAGACGACGATGAAGACGCAGACGACGATGAGAGTTCGGCTTGCACTCGAAAGGGTTACAAACGATCACCGTCGTCGAGAAACGTATTACAAATTTACAATTGAAGGAGATGATCACCGCTCACGATGAAGACTAAAGAGGAGAAAATAAAATCGATTTGGGGATGAGAACTTGAGAAGAGAAGACTACGATGGAGAGGAGAAGAGAAGATAAAATCGATTTGGGGGAAAAGTTAATCACTGATTTTACTTAATTTATGTCCGTTGAACTCCGAACCATTGGGATCGCAAAATCAGACCGATCTGGTCTGATTTTGCGATCCTGAATGATTTTACCTTTTTTTTACGATTTTGGCAAAAAACGATTTTTGGTTGCGATTTAACAAGTTTCAGCGAGTTGACTCGCAAATCGTACGATTTTGCGAGTCAACTCGCGATTTTAATAACATTGGGTAATGGTTCAAAATATAAAATACTTTTGAAGGTTGCATAACATGTTTTAGCTATTCCTATATCCACAGTGGCTTCTGAATCAGCTTTTAGCACAGGCGGTCGTATACTCGACCAATTCCGAAGTTCTTTATCTCTAGCAACTGTTCAAGCACTTATTTGTTGTCAAAATTGGTTGCATCATGGATCAATCTCAATCCATATTACAACCTTGATGAATGATTATGAAAAATATGAAAATCTTGAATCAGGTTATTTTTCTTATACACTTGTATTTTTATTTTATTATTTATTAATCAACTTATTTTCAATCTAACATTTCTATTTTATTTTATTTTATTTAGTAGAATTTGGTGGAAAGTTAAATCTAGCAACGAATGATAATTAGTTCAAACCGGGTGTATTTCTTGAAGTTTTTTATGTTAATGTTGCTTGTTGTTTATTTTGAAGCTCTTTGAAGGCATTTTTTGTAATTTAAATTTAAATTTGTTCACTTGTGTAGTTTTAATTATTTTGCCTCATGCTAAATTAAACAAAACAAAAGTATTAGAAAGGTAAAAAAAAACTTAATAAACAATTTAATACATTAATATTTGTATTAGTTGCAAAAAAAATTAAAAATACTTTGGGATCTTATAAGAAAATCAGTTTTTCTTTATATTAATTGCAAGCCCATCAGAAAATTCATTAGAAGCCCATCAGATGGCCCAAAAACCAAATTCAGTTTTTTCAATTTTTTAATCATAAAAACCGAACCGAACCAAACAGAAAGTGGTCGATTTTGAATAGGTTCGGTTCGGTTTTGTTTTTTTTTTTAAATACAATTTTTGATTTGGTTTTTTTTTGGATAAAAACCGAACCGAACCGAAAATGCTCACCCGTAGTAAAATCTGTCTCTTGCTGAATATGATTCAAGCAAACAACTCAAAAGTAGTACTTTTAACAAAGCAATGTGACAAGGAAACCTATGTGTATGAGATGATGTCTATTAATCGTTCATGAGAAAGGTGCATCTATACCCAATATACAAAGCATTCTTATCATAATCATGCATTTATCATGCATGTTCTTATACATTTGTGCACGCATTTTCTAGACTACAAAACATAGGTCCCCTTTCTAGAATCCATAACACTTGACTAAGAAAAAGGATGGAAAATAAAGAAAGGTCATAACTAGAACCTCGGTACCAAAAAAAGCTTGAAGCGGTTCGGAATGATATGGCACACCTAGCCAGTTTGCTCAAGCAAACGTTAAGAGCAAGGGATGGAGAAAGAACGTCTACTCAACCTGACAAAGCACCACCAGCAGCTTAAATCCCCGTTGCACCTCAGAATTTAAGGCAAATACGCCAAATAAGCATCATGATCCCACTTGACTCATCAAAATCCCTATTACAATGGATTTAACATCCGAGGATCCACCAGAAGTCAAATTCTCTTATTCCATAGGGTATGATAAATGGATTGCGCTAGAAGAGAGGTTAAGGATAGTTGAAGGGAATGATTTATTTGACCTAGTTAGGGCAGCAGAAGTATATGTGTTGCCTAACATCATAATTTTGAGTAAGTTCAGGGTGCCAGAGTTTGTTAAGTTTATCAGGATGGAATGCCTAAAAAACCATCTTCGTTCCTACTATAACAAGATGACATGAGTTATCTATGATGATAAAATATTAATTTACTTCTTCCAGGATAGCCTAATAGGGTCAACTCTCAGCTGATATATGAGGCTGGACAATGTCAAGATCAAGAAGTGGACAAACCTGACATATGTTTTCTTAAAGCATTACAAGTTTAATCTTGAAAGTGCTCCTGATAGGACTAGTCTTATTACCATGGAGAAAGGAACTCAAAAGTTCGTGAGGCCTTATGCTCAAAAGTGACGGGACCAAACTATCAATGTATAACCCCGCTAATAGAGATGAAAATGGTGACACTGTTTGCTAATACATTTTGCGGGCTCCATACTAAGAACACCTTATGGGTAGCTCAGCCTAACATTTCTACGATGCAATGCGAATTGAACTCAAGAGTCCGTGAGGCCTAATGCTCAAAGGTGACGGGACCAAACTATCAATGTATACCCTCCGCTAATAAAGACGAAAATGGTGACATTGTTTGCCAATACTTTTCGGGCTCCATACTATGAGCACCTTATGGGTAGCTCAGTTTAATATTTCTATGATCCAGTGCGAATTACTAAGAGGATTAAACAAGGAATCCGAAGTGGGACAATTGTGGAACCCGTAGAGAAGAGGGGTTTTGTTGGAAAGAAAAAGGAAATTAAGGTGAATAACCTTAAAGGCAGGTACAAAAGGACATTTTTTTTTTACCAAAACTACCGAACACCTACCTCCCAAATCACCAATATCAATTTTTCCAAACCATTCGTCCCATACCAACCCCATCAAACGAATTTCCCAGCAAATAACCAAAACAACTATCAAAGAAGAGACAACCAATAATCGGAAGAACAATTACCATATCTGTCAATAACCCTAAAGGAGTTATATGCTAAATTGCTACGTATTAGGCATATAGCTTCTCTACCAGTATCACCTATGAAATCATCTTTCCTTACTTGGTATAATCATGAGTTGACTTGTGAATACTATGCTGATAATGCGAGTCATAACATTAAAACCTGCGTAGCTTTAAAGGAGTTCACAATTGATGAAAATCTGATGAGTCACTTTTATATTACATGAGTGAATTTAAATTGGTGGCTAGTTTCATGTTTGGAAAAAACATTAAAAAAGATGTTTGAATCATAATTTTTTATATTTTAAAGTAGCTTGAATATTTTAGTTATTAAATTGAATATAATAAAAAGCATGTGAAGATAATATCATATTTTTTATATTTTTTTATTTTCATGTAAAATATTATAAACTTATAAAGATTTTTTTATATATAATTTTCAAAACAATGAAAATAAAAATAAAGTATGAAATAGAGTAAGATACAATATTGTTGTAATTTTCCTAACAATAAATCTGACTGGCTATTTATTATTTAATAAAAAAAACATTGAATTGTCAATCAAATCATAATTTGAATAAATGGCGGCGCATTTATGAAATGAGATTAACAATATGTTTCTATTTTGAAGTTTTCTCACCTAAACAATGTTTCTACTTTTATCTCAACTGACCATATAATAATATAGGAGAAATCAAAATTAAATAAAGAAAACAAAATTAGTTTTTTCTTCTTTGAAAATGAAATAAATCAATTAATTACTTTTTTTAAAACATTAAGGCCCCGTTTGTTTCAAGCAAACTGAATTCCAGGAATTCATTTTCCTCATTTTCCAGTGTTTGGCAACACTCGGGAAAGATAGTCAAAGGAAAATGTTTTCCTTAACTTTCCCGGTCAACCCTAAAATTTCCCTTCACACGCGGAAAGTGTTTTCCTTTCCTGCACAAAAGGAAAACACTTTCCCTCATCTCCCACCTTTCTTTCCCTCATCTGCTCATCTGCCTTTCGTCTCTTTCCTCATCTCTTTCCCTCATCTCTCTGTAACCCAGAACCCTCTTCCCCACATTTCTCAAACCCAGCACAGCACCCTCTCGTCTCTTGCCTCCTCTCGCCTCCCTCTCAGTCCCTCACCCTCTGCTTACAAAACCCTCTCGCCTCTCGACTCCCTCTCAGTAACCCAGTACCCTCTTCCCCATATTTTTTTTTCAAACCCAGCACATCACCCTCTCGTCTCTCGCCTCCCTCTCAGTCCCCGACCCTCTGCTTACAAAACCCTCTCCCCTCTCGCCTCCCTCAGTCCCTCAATCCCTTTGCTGCTCTGCATCTCGCCTCCCTCTGCAACTCACAGCAATTAACCTTCGTCCCTCTTGCAATAGGTAACCTTTGTTTTATTAATTGTAATTATTTAATATTGTGGCATCTGCTTTGTATTAGCTGATTTCGGCCCCGTTTGTTTGATTTAATTGCTGTGAGTTGCTGGTATTTGAACAATAATTTAAGAACTCCACGGTTGAATTTTTCTAGATTTGGTGGTGTGATGCAATACTAACCAGAGTACTGACAAAGTTGGCTTTTGTAGCTGGAAAAGGCAAGAGATTCTAAGATTTCTTGAATAAGAAGCATGTCTGGGAGTTAAAATTTTTAAGTCCCTCCATCGTGGTTTTTTCTCTTCTGGGTCTTCAATAAAAGTTGCTTTTCCTCTGTAAATTTGATTGTTTTAGTCTTTATATTTGGTCAATTCTGGGTTTTTTTGTTTTTATAACAACGATCCTAGCTTTTGATGACTCTGAATATTTAGTTGTTTCATAGCTTAAAAACTTGAGTTTTTTGTTATCTGGGTTGTTTTGTAATTGGTTTAGTATCAGTTCCGAGGGATAAAAAATATTTCTGAAAGGTTTTAAAGCTGGGCTTTGGAAACTCTACTGTTGAGGGCTATTGGGTTTTATAGTTGATCCTGATAAGCTCATTTGAAATCTGAAGCACTGAGTTCCTATTTGGATTCCTACAGAAATACACAAGTCAGGATTCTTTCACTTTGCTAATTACTTAAATCTAATATTCAAGCTTCATTTATTGTGCAGTTTTGAAGGTAATTTTTCTTTTCTTTTTTCTTTTTAATGTCACAGGTATCCCTGTAGCAGCCAATAGGAGGGTAATCTGCCTTGTAGATTTTGTGTGAAGTTCGAAAATTATGATTGGAGAAACCATTCAAAGATAATAGAAAGATGACAACTGGAAATATTGCTTCGAAGAAGGAGAGGAAATCAAGGAGGAACAAGCCAGTTGATGAGAATGCTCCCTTATTGCCTAAAAGACAAGAGGATGTTGGTTTTGATGAGTTTAATGGAGCTTCCTTTACTGGGGTCGTGTTCAATTTATCAACTACAATAGTTGGTGCAGGAATCATGGCTTTGCCTGCCATCATGAAAGTTTTAGGCCTTGTTCTTGGGGTTGCCTTGATCATCTTCATGGTTTTCTTGACAGAGGCTTCAATTGAGATGTTGCTAAGGTTTAGCAGGGTAGGGAAGAGTGCTTCTTATGGGGGACTTATGGGGGATGCATTTGGAAAGACTGGAAGGATTATGTTGCAAGTTGCTGTTTTAATCAATAACATTGGTGTACTCATTGTGTACATGATTATTATTGGTATGATCTCTTTATCTGTCATGTGTCATGTGTAAGTTAATTTATTGCTATATTTCTTTGCTTTTATTACCTGCCTTTATGTTCTTGTGAAGTTATATATAGTTAGTAGATTTTTTTATATTATATTTTTTATGGTTTTGTGGTTCTCATTTTTATTCCAGTTGGATCATGCTTAGTGGTAATTGAAAGACCTGAAATATGTTCTGTGTTTTGTTTTCGCTTAACTGAAGGTGATGTGCTGTCTGGAACATCTTCAAGTGGATCTCACCATGCAGGCGTGCTTGAAGGGTGGTTCGGAGAACACTGGTGGAATGCGCGAGCCTTTGTTCTTCTTGTCACAACACTTTTTGTATTTTCTCCACTTGCTTGCTTTAAGCGAATTGGTAATTTGTCTTTGACTTGGTCAGAAAGGGTTAATATTTAGCTGCTTTCTCAATTTTTCATGTGTATCCTCATTGAGTCAAAAGGAAAAAAGAAAGGAGATTTAGCAATTGTTAATACTGTGTTATATTTACAGTATTTTTGGCACCTTGCACAGATTCTGGTGATTTGGAGTACTGGCCTGATGGTTTCTTTAATAGTAGGACTTTTTTCCTCTTAATATCAAAAGAGCAATTATGTGCAGTAAAATTTCCATGTATCAGGAGCTTCAGGAAGACCATTAGTTGTAAAATGGATGAAAACTTGCTTTTGCTCTTTTTCAAGATTCTTTTTTACGTTAAAAGGGCTAAGTTGATACTTTCCATTCTAGCTATATTTTTTAACGTGTGAACTATGCTTGGTATGAATGCTTTTAACATCCATATAGCATATGTTACTTATTCACTTGTTCTGCTATTTTGCTCTCTCTTCACCATGTGGACTCCTGAAATCATATCTTTTCCAGCCCAATTTAATCCTATATTAGCATTTAGCTGCTTGTAATAATTATATCATTATTTTACGATTTTATGTTTGGTTCTTCAATAGGGAGAACAATACAAAATGGAAGATGCATATTTTCTCTATTTTAAGCAGCATATTTTAGTACAATATGTATATGTCTGTAATTTGAACTAATATGTATGTATATGACATCGAAACGTAATATTTATGCATGACTATGTTTGATGTTAGGTATAAATATTTATTTCTTGATGTTTATTTGATAGATATTAAAGGATAATTGCCTTTACCCATAAAAAAAATATTTATCCAAAATACCCATCAAAATATTTTTGTATCTATTTATCTTTTAAAAAATACTTCATACCAAAAAAAAAACCAAATATATAACTCTTAACATAAACTAATTTGGCTTTCTTCATATGAAAAAAAACTTATTTTAAGCTTCTAAAATTGAAAAAAAAAATATATTAATAAGTTTTACTTAAAAAATATTTCACAAGCTTATTTCTTTATAGTATGATATGACATATATTGTTATATTTTATAAAATAAGCTATGTATGAATATAGGATATAATAAAAAAAATTCATCATTATACTTTTTAGATTTCATTTTTTTATTTTAAGTGATTAAATATTTTATATATATTACATAAACTTGAAAAAAAATAATTTATTAATAAATTATTTTCCAGTTCATTTTCCATAACACAAACAAACACTGGAAAGTGTTTTCCAGTTCATTTTCTATAACACTGCCAAACATCGGAATTCACTTTCCAGGAATTCACTTTCCCCGGAATTCACTTTCCAAAAGGAAACCACTTTCCTGCAAACAAACGGAGCCTAAGCCGCTAATTTATTTCCCTTTTTAAACATCCTCTCTGCAATTTCTTTCTTAGGCCCCGTTTGTTTGCTGGAAAGTGGTTTCCTTTTGGAAAGTGAATTCCGGGGAAAGTGATTTCCTGGAAAGTGAATTCCTGAAAAGTGAATTCCGATGTTTGGTAATGCTATGGAAAATGAACTGGAAAACACTTTCCAGTGTTTGTTTGTGTTATGGAAAATGAACTGATAAATAATTTATTAATAAATTTTTTTTCAAGTTTATTAAAATAATGAGGAACAAATCTTACAAATTAAAAAGTTGAATGAGAATGAAATTGAAAAAAAAATATAATTTCATAAATTATCTCAAATAAAATAAATAATAATCAAAATAATAGAAATCAAATCTAAAAATTTAAAAAAAAATGAAAGGTGAATAAATTAAAATAATAATAATTAATATTTCATAAATTATTTCAAATAAAATAAGTAACAATAAAAAAAATGAGGACCAAATTTGATAGATAAAAATTTTCAATAAAAAAATGATAAGAAAAAAGCAAATAGCAATTATAAAAATAAAGACCAAAATTAATATAAAAATTAAATTTTAAGAGATGGAATTGAAAAATAAATATTCAAAAACAAATTATATATAGCAATCAAAAGTTTGAGGATCAAATTTGATATAATCAATAAATAATGACATTTCTAAATTTTTCACAACTTCCGGAAAGTGTTTTCCGCCCAAATTTTCCGGAAAACACTTTCCTGGAAACCAAGCCAAATTTTTCTTTGACTGGAAAGTGTTTTCCGTTGACCGGAAAGTGTTTTCCGTTGACCAACTTTCCGGAAGACAAACAAACACAGGAAAGTTTGGAAAGTGGTTTCCCGGAAAGTGAATTCCGGGAAACAAACGGGGCCTTAATTTAAATATTTAATGATTTCCCTCAAAGACTCAAGGCCTATTTTTATTACTACCATCCTCTCCCTCTCTTCCTCTCGGTCTCTCTGAATTCTCCTGCTGAATTTTTCGTTTTCCCGGGAAAACTCACAGTTGCTTCCCGGAAAAGTCTTTCTTTTCCAGGTACAACCCAATTACTTCATTTTAGTCCTTGTAATTATTGGCAGGATGGGATTGGTTTGACCTGGATTTCTTTCCAGTTTTAGTAATTTTTTGGGTTTTTTTCTGTGATTTAAATGGGTTGGATCTGCTTCAATTTATGGATTTTTTTGCTTCCATTTGGATTTTATTTACAGAAATTGAAATTGGGATTGTGTGAGTTTCCGGGATTTGATTACTTTGATCTTTTTTCATTCTTTTGTTTTTGAAATTATAATGCTAAAAACGTTGTTGGGTTCTCTTCAATAACCTGCTTGATTTAAGAGTAAACTTGAAGAATAATAAAAAGATCACTGTTCAATCCCAAAGCTTAGTGCACTTTAGTTCACATGAAATCTAACATGGTATGATAGGTAGATCATGATGAAATTTAATGTGACATTACGTTTACTGGATGTATACTGTAAACTTCAATGCATACCGTCGTAGTAGTGGTAGAGGTCTTGTTTATGCACACCTTAGTGGTTCCTTTGAGTTGATTTAAAGCTAATATGTAAAGAGATCACCATGTTTGATTGAGAACTACAGGGGATCTTAATCCAAATACATCATAGTTCATGAATTGAAAGCAGAGAAGAATACTTTAGGTGGTGTCAATCAAAATGTCAATAGTTCATGGAGGCTCTTTCTGTTTTAACCTTAATTGAATGACTGATTTGATTCGTGTCATTGTTTTGGGTAGTTGTGATGCTCTCGCATTCATTTTACATTTTTATCATCTATAGTTTGTGTTTCTGGTTCAAACTACCAGCCTTCTTAAATGTTAATTGACATGTCAATTTATCATGATAGTATTCTCGTAATTTCCCTGAAATATGTATTCCTTGCTGCTGTGTAATTCATGATGTAACCAATTAATCTTATTTATGTATTTTTCTTGAGTACAGATATTACACTTAACTTTTCTCCTTCAAGTATTGTATTTGCTCTCATGAAGAGCGAACAGTGAAGTTTCTGCTATAATTGGAAGTCATAGAAAAAAATGTCTTCAACAAAGGCTGATAAGAAGGCATCTGGTGATGCAGCTTCATGGCTGTTCAATGTTGTCACATCTGTTGGAATCATCCTCGTCAATAAAGCCTTGATGGCTACCTACGGTTATAGTTTTGGTATGCTCCTAATTACATTCTACTCAAAAAAACCTTATTGGTGTCTGATTTTTGCATCGCCAAACTGATTGTATATTTTGTAGTTTAAGCCAAGCGCTTAGGACAAGGCTTGCTGGTTTTGATCTTGTCCATGTTTTTCATTAGAATGTGTTTTGGATATTATATTCTTATGTAGTACCAAGAAATGTAAAATGAATACGTGCATGTATAAATTAGGCAGGGATATGAAGCCAGGCATCACTATCTCTTTTCCATCGGCCTGCTATTACATATTTGCATTAGATTTTTATGCTGGATGCCTGCACATTATTACCTACCCACTTAATTATATTGTGAAATGTAATACAATTTTGTGGTCCAAATCTGGGATAAATATTTAATTGCACTTTCCCCCCCACAATGTTCATAACCACTGACTTCTGAAGCAAAAAAAAAAAGGGGTCCAATCAAGCTATCATTTTTATCTCATTGTACATTCATGCTACAATTCCTTATGTTGATACGTGCACATATAATTGCTCATACAATATACTAGTTTCAAGGAGAGTGCATAATACAGCTTGGGACTTCTAAAAACAATAATTGAGTTGTTTATTAAAAACAACAATAATTATAATAACTTAATTAACGGTGTGATTATGCAATCAGATGATGTATACATGTTCATCAAGTAATATCATAGGAATTAAATTGATGTTGAACTGTTTATTCATGTGGTTCAAGTTGTAAAACTGGAAAATTAACTGGGATCCATTTTGTTGATTATCAATTTTACCAAGGAGTGAGGAGAATGCCTCCTATAAACTGATATAGGAGTCCTGGGCATTCCTATGTTTTTTTGTCATTTCTGATTTTTTAAATCTAATGCTATCTTGCAGCTACAACATTAACAGGTCTGCATTTTGCCACAACAACATTGTTAACTGTTGTCCTGAGGTGGCTGGGTTATATCCAGCCTTCCCATCTACCACTGCCTGATCTTCTGAAGTTTGTTTTGTTTGCAAACTTTTCTATTGTTGGAATGAATGTGAGTTTGATGTGGAACTCAGTTGGATTTTATCAGGTCAGTTTCAGAGCATGTCTACATGTCTGTTTGCTCTTTATTATGACAATTTTAGAAGTTACAAATTTACCTTCCTTTTAAAACTTATTGTCAGATTGCAAAGCTGAGTATGATCCCTGTATCTTGTTTTCTGGAAGTTGTCTTGGACAAAGTGCGGTATTCAAGGGACACAAAGCTTAGTATACTAGTAGTTCTTCTTGGTGTGGCAGTATGTACTGTTACAGATGTGAGTGTTAATGCCAAGGGATTTGTAGCTGCCGTAATAGCAGTTTGGAGCACTGCCTTGCAGCAGTATGTAAGTAACTCTATTTGGAAACATTGTTTTTGCATGTGATTGGCATTAAAAGCTGGGATTGGTTTTGGGTGCTAAATTCAAATATAGTTAAATTCTAGGACGGGACAAGTACAGGTTCTTTGCATAAATAGTTTTTTTCCCCTCCCATACGCACCTTTTCTTTTCATATTTATGCGGATATGCTTAATTGCATTCATTAGAAAAATTAGTCGATGGTTTAATTAGAAGATTTTTTTGACCTGCACCATTTTATGCCCATATGGGTGCAGTTGGGGCATGCTAATTGTGTTTTGATTCTTCCAAATCGTAGTTTCTGTCCATTTCTAATATTTGTTTGGATACTTAATCTATAACTCTGTTGGGTTTTCATGTTGTACAGTATGTACATTATCTTCAACGGAGGTATTCTCTTGGATCTTTCAACTTATTGGGGCACACAGCTCCAGCACAAGCTGCATCTCTTCTGGTAGTAGGGCCCTTTTTGGACTATTGGTTGACAAACAATAGAGTTGATGCTTATGCCTACACTTTCACATCCACTGTAAGTTGTCTTTCTGTTATCTGGTTTTGGATTGGTATTGGAGGGATAGATAATTTGCACCGAAGTTGAGTACTTTGAGGTAGCATAATTTTTCCATTAGCTCATCAGAGAACGTACAGAGGGTTCAAGCCAGTGCTTGATCACTACAGGAGCAGGAAAATAGCAACTTGTTTAATGCTTAGGTAACAGAGAGAGCTTAGCTGGCTAGGGTCTTAACATCCTTTTGTATGCGCCATTGAACAGTGGCTGCAAATATGATTAGACATCATTGCCCCAAAAGGAAAGTTTAAGCATCTAGCTTATGCTCCAGATGAGTACTTGATTACACAAGTGGAAATGTGTTATGACTGATGAAGTTGAGGATGACTTAAACTGGCTAAAATAAACTTTGGGCTCAATTGAATAATAGAGCTTAAGGGGAAATTTTGGTGTTTTAACAAAATAAATAACAAGAATGATACAATAATAATACTTGTAGGGTGTACTCAATCTGGTGAAGTGCCTTTAAGGACCCAAAAGAAAATTGATGTCTTATAATCCCTGCCAATAATTGGTCAGAGGTTAGAAACTGCATGGAGAATTCTCCTGTCTCCACACTTGAACAATCACAAAAATCTCATACCTTAACTGTACAATTTGATAATTCTAGTTATGAAATTCCTGTTTATTTCTAGAAAACATACAGCACTCCCCTTTCAGTTTCTGAATTTTCTTTTTTCCACCATTAATTTGGTAAAATGTATCTAATGTGTAGCAACATCTATATGTAACTTCTTTAGGTTGCAGATTTGGCGTGACTATCTGTGCCATGGATATTAAATGCCTGCATAGATACTTTTGTGGATACTGAAGTATAACTTGCTAAATGCTCGCTATTTAGCTATTATAGTTATGGCTTTCTTTCAATGCTGTCCAAAAGTTCAGTAACATGGCCTGATTTTTAAAGCTGCCAGGAAGCTGTGTGCAAGTTGTGGTTACTTTAAATGATTTGACACGCACTTTGTTGTCTGCAGCTGTTCATAGTCCTGTCATGCAGCATTGCAGTAGGGACAAACCTCAGCCAATTCATCTGCATTGGCAGGTTTACAGCTGTGTCATTCCAAGTGCTTGGACATATGAAGACAATTCTTGTCCTGATTTTAGGATTTATTTTCTTTGGGAAAGAGGGTCTCAATCTTCATGTAGTTGTAGGTATGATCATTGCAATAGCAGGAATGATCTGGTATGGCAATGCCTCATCTAAGCCTGGAGGGAAGGAGCGCCGTAGTCTTTCAATGAATAGCAACAAATCACAAAAACATGATGGGTTACCAGAATCCACGGAGGTGGATGATAAGGTTTAGAGTTCAGTTGAAGGTTGGAAAAGAAAAGAGAAAAGGGACAAATATGCACTCGGCATTTTTGATCAGCTGATTTCAGGAACTCCTTACACCTGGGGAGGTCATAGTACTTGACTAAATTTTTTCATCACAGATTGTTTTCTTGTTCTTGAATTAATTCACGTAAAGGATGCTGTTGAGTGGGATACTATTTCCCCAAAGTTACGTCCACAATCATATTCTATAGTAATTTATTTCCTTGTGAAAATCAAGCTCGCACTCTCCTTCTGGCCTCTCTTTAATGCATAAGTGCTGTAGATTTACTGCATATAAAGGCCCTCATATACCACATGCACCCAGAGCCCTGAGAAAAGCCTGATGAATGCTGATTTGTGCAAGGAGTTGTTGGAATGAGCTTGTTTTCTCTCTAGTCATGGTCCCACAGGAGGCATGCCTGTTCACGCTTGAAACACAGAAAAAAAGACCACCTGTGAACCTGATATTGATACATTGGGAATAATTAGCATTCAGGTAAACTCTTTAACCTGTGTTTACTGGTTAATTCTTATATAGACATTAATGGTGGTGTGTGATGCCGGCTGCGAACCGACCCTTGCTTGATATTGTGTTTTAGTTGGCGGGTCTTGGTTTGTTTGGATTTGGGAGATCCCTTCTTGTGTTTGAACTGAACTTTAAGGTCAGGAGAGCAAATTCAGGGCAAAGGGTTTATCTTGACTCCAAATTTCCTATCCTAGAATGATGAAACTGTCAATGATTAGATGTGTCTTTCAATAGAAATAGTTGGTTAAAATGACCCTCGCAAGTGATCTTTTTTTCTTTCTGGCATTTATGCTTGGCGTCATCCCTCCTTCGAAAAAATAGATCTCAGATTACGTTACAAAGCATCTTGGTTTTTCATCTTCAAGCCTTCCTCCATGTTACAAGACGACAAAGGATGAAGGAATTGGGGAACCTTTTCATGCTAGCTTCTTCATATTCTCTTGTTGGCACAAGAATGAACATATACTAGAGGTATCTGGCATGGTCTCTATTGAGTTTTGAAACCCTGAATAAAATGGGCCTTCTGTCCATTCCCATCTCCCTCTCCCTCTCCCTCCCCCTCCCCTTTCAGTCGTACCAAAATAATTTTGGTAGGGCCGCTCTCTTGGAAAGTCATCTTCTCCCGTGTGTCATTGATGCTTCATTCTCTGTTTTTTTTTACTTAACATTTGATGCTGAGAAAGACCATAAAGAGTGTGAGACCCACTCCCACGCCTCTCCATCCCAAAATTTCTCGCTAGCTTAATCATTAATCAACGAATGCCTGCCCTTGTTGTGCACCGCCCTCTCTTATCCTAATGGACCCTTCATTCCTTGTGAACACCACTTTTTATTTAAGAAACTATAATTATTTGGGATATTTTTAAAAGAAAACAAAAATCATTCCTTGGTTACTTGAGTGATAATTAAGATAAAATAAAATAAAATCAGGGATTGTCTTGCATTTTAAAATCTTAGTGCATGTTTGATAATATTGTTGAGATTGCGATTTGAAAGTGTTTTCTATTCAGAAATCTATTAAAATGATATTTTTTTATTTTTTAAAATTATTTTGATATCAACAAATTAAATAATTTAAAAGTATTATTTTTTTAATTTTTTTTTAAAAAAATTTAAAACACAGTGTTAAACAGTGTTTTATAATAGATTAAGAAAAATAAAACATCAGATCCCATCTTTTTTTTCTTTTAACGAACACATTGCAAATTGACGCACACCTTTTCTAGAAAAAAAGATTTTTTTATTCTTGAAAGATAAGAAGTAACACACCATTTTTATATTACATTGCAATTGATGAAATTGGAACTCTAGTTTTATTATTAGCATTATTATTAAAAATAAATAAATAAATAAATAAATAATCATATATACAATTATTAATCAAAAAGTGAGTGTGTGCTTATAAACACGCAATGAAGAGGAAAGGATTTTCAATATACCACGCAAGCATCTAGAAAGAAATTGAAGAGTCGGACCCCCCAATAATTGATTGTGCATGCGTTGTTTGTGCACGTGTGCTGTCCCCCGTCTCTCTTTATTATATTATATTAACGGCAACTAAATAATATTAATTTCTTTGCTAGTTAAACTGGAGATTTATTAATGAAACAACGCTCCATAAATTATTACTCTTTCATGGAGATTTGTTTTTCATACATACATACATACACGCATAGATACATACACGCGCGTATATGTCGACTAGAGTAACTCAACAGTGACAGGGAGGACATGCTGTCGGTGACCAAAACGGTCAAAGCGATTGATGGTGCATATTACACACCCACGCGCCTCGACTCTCTGAGTCTGTCATTGGTCCACGTGAACACATACTGGACACAAGCACGTGTTGATTGCAGCTCTGTGGGTCCAGCATACCACGTCGTCGTCATCCTCTTCAATGAAAGTATGATATCTCTCAATTTTCAGTGCGCGTCCGTCCATCCAAGTTTTTTTTTTATCAGACAGTAAAGTAGGACCCACTTTGAGGAAGTGATAGCATTTGCTGGACCCGTAGAAGAAAGAGATGGTGACAGCCGGATTTTTTCCTCTCTTTCTCTCTCCCAAGTAACTGTGAAATTATTTGGTCCTTTTTATCCCCTTTGCTTACATTCTGGTCCTTAAAACACTACTCGCGCTCGCTGTGTTGCACGTGCCGAAAATCTTGTCTGGTCTGCATGAATGTGCATGGGCAATCAAGTACCCGTGGGGGTGAAAATTTAAGTGTAACCTAATTGATTGAAATTAAAAACCAATTATTATTATTATTATTATATAGAAAAGGATAAAATTTATTTGGGAAATGTTTTTAACATATTTGGATATTGTGCTGTTTTTTTTATTAAGAAAAATGTCCAATGATAACACACGATTGTTTCCCCTTAATTTTATTCATTAAGCACACTATAGTCATTATAATGACAAACTTATAAATAATAATCATTTTTATTTTGATTTTAAAAAATGAGATGTTTACGTGTAAGAAGTTATTAAAGTTTAGGAGGGATGTACTTGAATGGATATTCAAAAATAAATAAATAAAATATAAAAATGGCATAAAATCAATTCATAAATACACATTATCATTCCCATCCATCTATATTGTGATGGACTCGTGAGTGATCAAATTTACGCAATCTAAGTATTTGTTTACTTAAAAGTAAATAAGGAAATAAGGCTCTGTTTGTTTGCAGGAAAGTGGTTTTCTTTTGGAAAGTGAATTTCGGGGAAAATGAATTCCGATGTTTGGTTGTGTAATTGAAAATAAGTTGGAAAACAGTTTCCGGTGTTTGGTTATGTCATGAAAAATGAGCTGGAAAAATAACTTATTAATATTTTATTTTTCTCAAGTTTATTAAAATAATGAGGAACAAATCTTACAAATTAAAAAGTTGAATGAGAATGAAATTGAAAAAAAATATAATTTCATAAATTATCTCAAATAAAATAAATAACAATCAAAATAATAGAGATCAAATCTAAAAAATTAAAAAAAATAAAAGGTGAATAAATAAAATAAGTAACAATAAAAAAAATGAGGACCAAATTTGATAGATAAAAAATATCAATAAAAAATGAAAAGAAAAAAGCAAATAGCAATTATAAAAATAAGGACCAAAATTAATATAAAAATTAAATTTTAAGAGATGAAATTGAAAAATAAATATTCAAAACAAATTATATATAGCAATCAAAAGTTTGAGGATCAAATTTGATATAATCAGCAAATAATGACATTTCTAAATTTTTCACAACTTCCGGAAAGTGTTTTCCGCCCAAATTTTCCAGAAAACACTTTCCTGAAAACCAAGCCAAACTTTCCTGTGTTAGACCAACTTTTTTAATGGCAAACAAACACAAGAAAGTTTGGAAAGTGGTTTCCCGGAAACCACTTTTTGGAAAACAAACACAGCCTAAATAAATAATTAGACATGTCATTAACTAGATTCACTTTGTAGGGAAGATCCAAATAAATGTAAAATTGATTTCAATTCTTATTTTATGAATTACTTTTTAACATATGCTATGCATTTTACTTCTTGCATGTTTCACTTTTAATTCAGCTTTAAACCATTGTTTTTCATCATGTCTGGAACATGTGGATGTAGGCCAAAAATGAAATGCCTTTTTTTTAAGTTGACCAATTACAGTGCTTAAAAAGAATTATGGCTAAAAGAATAAAAAGCATAGACTTAAAAATAGATTAAAAGATCTTGTTGATGATACTTAAAATATTTTAAAAAACATGTTAGCTTGATTTGACCACTAGAACAACCAAACCCATTTTGGGCTTGATTTAGATAATATTGAGTCAATTTGATCGTAGTCAAACCAAACCCATTTTTTCACATATCCAATAGTTCTTAAATTTTGGGCACTTTTTTCTGCAAATTTTAGTTACTTTTTCATCAACTATGTAGCTACTTCCCCATGTTTGGGTACTTGTTTATCTAATTTTGGATACTTTCTTCACCAAGTTTTGAGGTACTTTAGATATTTCTCTAAATTTATGGGTACATCTCTAAGATACATATTCAGATCTTAGATAACAAGTTAATTTCTCAATTATATACTTCTCTAGTAATTCTTTAGCTTATTCTTAAATGTCAGATAGCAAGTTTATTTTTAGTTATTTCTCCAAGTTTTGGTACCTTATTCTCTAAGTTTAAGTATTTTCTTTGTTAATTTTATGGGTACTTCTCTAATTCATATACTTCTTCAAGATACATAACTCTCCTTTTAAGTTGGGATTGGGTCAGTTTGATCAAGGCCAAACCAATCCCCTTTTAAACTTGGTTCCTTATTCTTAGATCAGTTTGATCAAATCAAGTTAAACCCTACAAAACTCATTTCAGGTTCGAGTTAACCTTTTTAATCAAAATGAATCTAACCAAACCTATCTTGATCTCGATTTATTTTAATAGTCTTCTCATTTTCATTTTATTTTATTTTATTTTATTATTATTATTCATGACAACATTGTGTATTAAATCGAACTACATCGATATATGCCTACTCTTTAGCCAATGAAACATGACTACAACTAATAAAAAGCCACACCTAACATGTTACTTATCTTGCTATAAAAGAAAAGTAAAACATGAAAAAGATATATCTTTGCTCTCTCTCTCAAATCTGGAACTCTCTTCCTCTTGCATACAATCATCTTTTGTCTCTACAAAAAAAAACTCTCAAAACACTATACTAACTTAAGCATTGAACTGTTTTTTACATGGAACCCTATCACCAAGATTATCCATTAAGAAAAACTAGTCTAACTAAATTTACTCAAACTTATTTTAGAGCTTCATCATTTGTTTACAAATCCCATTTTTATGAGTGCAATTTTCTTGAAAATTGATCACTGAAAATCATATTCTAAAACCACCCTTCTTTCTTAACATCTTCTATATTGTCTCCTTCTCTCTCAATATCAACACATTATGTTAAAATTTAAATTTGTTATTTTGTGTTTGTCATAACATGCACAATATTGAATATCAAGTTTTTTAAATGTGATGGGATAAATCATAAGCTTATGATTTAAAGGGTTCAAGAGTCTCCACCTAGTATTATGGTCACTGAAAAACTTAATGGTTTGTGAGAGTTTGAGTAAGAAGACTAGTTCTACATGAAAAAGATGCATCACCTCTAGTGCACTCAATTTATGGTAAGTTATATTGTTAATTGATTTTTTTTTATACTTTCTTATTTCTATTTGTTTGTCCATCTAATATTTAAGAAAAGTCTTCATTGGTAAGGAGATTCCTATCTTATATGGCTAAATCTTAAACATTTTAAGGCCTAAATTTAATGGAGAATTTGTTTATGTTATGTATCTTTAATACCTAGGGATATATTTTATATTATAATTTTTTAGCCCTTAAATATTAAAGTCTACATTTAACACTTCACATTTATCCTTTCTTATTCATTTAAATTAATACCAGAAATATGTGTTATGTTGTAAAATGTGTCATAATCCAAATTTTGACCTCTTATTTTTCTAAATATTTTCATAATATTAGAAAAAAATATATATTTTTGACATATTTGCATCATTTTCAAAGTCTTCTTAAAATAATTTAAAATTACAAAAATCTATGTTCAACATATTAAACTTTTAACATGTGATTGTCAAAATCATTGATTAATTTTTCTTATTACGTCGATGTTGATGTTGCCTTTTGTTACCAGATTAGGCAATATTTTATATATAGCAATAATTTATATTTACAAGATCTTTGTGGTTGGTAGAGCAATGTTAGGGATTTCAAATGATTTGATAGAGAAAATCATGCATGTATTAATAATTAAGCTGTAAATAGAGGGAATTCTAACATTTAAAGAGAGGCAAACCTATATTGAGAGGCATTCAAAATGAAAACCAATTTCAATCTTCTAACATGGTATCAGAGCTCTTAGCTTAAATTTCTGAAGTTGTGAGAAATACTCATTTTGGTTTATGGGCTGTTTCAGTTCAATTTTTTGGAGGTTCTTTGGTTTGGGCTGAATTGTATCAGCATCTTGTTTTATGGCATTAATGGGTTGATTCAGTTCATTTTGTTTGGAGGTTCTTTGGCTTGGGTTGGATTGTATTAGCATCTTGTTTTATGGCATTAGTGTTTTCATTAATCTTGTTTATTTTTTAGGCTATTATTGTTTTTTAGTCATGTCAGAAGAGAAAACTTCCACTACTTGCATGAATGGCAAGAATTACTCTTTTGGGGAATTTTAGCTTTGGATGTTTGTTAAAGGAAAAGAATTATGGAATCATTTGGATGGATCCTCTATAGTTCCAACTGATCCCATAGAACTGCAATCTTGGGAAACCAAGGATGTCAAGGTTGTTTCATGGTTGTTGAGTTCTATTGAACCTCATATGGTCAACAATCTCCATTCCTTTAATACAATTAAGGAAATGTGGGATTTACTTCGGCGGATGTATCATCAAATAACTCTACTTGAAAGTTACAATTAGAGTTGGACATTTGAAATTATCGTCAAAGGAATCATGTATTATTTGGGTTTCCTAAATTTATGGAGTGATTATTCTGGGTTGGTGCAATCTATGGTTCCAAAGAAAGCATTGGGGGCAGTACAAGTGGTCCATGATGAGAACAAACGAGACCAATTCTTAATGAAGCTTCATCCATAATTTGAGAGTGTACGCATTGGGTTGATTAACCACAAACTTGTTCCAACCTTGGATGAGTGTCTGGGAAAGCTTCTGTGTAAGAAACAATGTCTTGCCTCATAACATGGCATTGCCCAAGACATTGTCAGCACTGAGATATTCAATATGACTTATGCAGCTCAAGGAAAAGGTAGATTAAATCATCACCACAATGCTACAGTTGTAAGGAGTTTGAGCATATAACAAAGAATTGCAGTAAGAAGTTCTACAATTACTGCAAAAAGGAAGGGTCACATTATTAAGGACTGTGGCATATGACCTTAGAATTGATATGCCCATGCCTTGTATACTGTTGACCAGTCCAACCTTGTAACCGCACCTCTAAATCAACCAGTTGTCCAGGGGTCTTCTTCTGCTCTTACACTAGAGCATGTCCAACAAATGATAGTTTTTGGTCTCTTTACTTCTGGACTTCAAGTAAGATACAACCACTCTCCTCTCCTTGGTTAATTGATTCTGTGGCTTCCAATCACATGACTAGCAATTCTGAAGCATGATTTTTGTAAGTATGATGGTGAGCAAAATATTCAAATAGTTGATGGCTATACTATTCCTATTACTATCACTGGCAATCTAGGGTCTGCCTTTACCAATGTTTTTGTCTCCTAACTTATCTGCCAATTTAATCTCTGTTGGCCAATTGGTAGAAAATGATTATTCCCTTCATTTGACCATCGTGGTTGTCGTGTGCAGGATCACGTATCGAGACAGGTAGTAGCAATGGAGCCTAAAATAGGATGTCTTTTTCCTCTTCAGTCCTTTTCTTACCTAGTTCAGTATCTTTGGGTTGTTCTTCTATTACCATTACTAGTCATCTTTGGCATAAGAAATCAAGACATCATAATTCTATTATTTTAAAACATGTTAAAAGTGGCTATTTCAATAATATACATGAGTTTTTCTCCGGCTTTTGATTGTGCTTCTTATAAACTTGGTAAAAGCAAATCCTTATCATTTCCTATGCAAGAAAGTTGAGCTTCTGCCTATTTTGAAATTATTCATATAAATGTTTGGGTGTGAGTCTTGTTCTTTCTCATGCGCAATATAGATATTTTGTAACATTCATTATAACTGTAGTCAATTTGGGTGTGAGTCTTGTTCTTTCTCATGTGCAATATATATATATATTTTGTAACATTCATTTATGACTGTAGTCAATTCACCTAGGTCTATTTCCTTCATTCTAAAGCTGATGTGTTTTCTATTTTCCAAACCTTTGTTGCTCTTGTGGAGACACAATTTTCTACCAAAATTAAGATCTTACGTTCCAATTCTGGAGTAGAATACATGTCTCGTGACTTTCAATCCTTCCTATAGCAAAAAGGTATTATCTCTCAGAGTTCGTGTCCTTACACTCCTTAAAAGAATAGAGTCGTCAAGCGTAAGAATCAACATCTTTTAGAAGTTGTATGTACCTTATTGCTTTAATTTTTTGTACCTCCTTGATTTTGGGTAGAAGCTTTATCTACAATTGTCTATTTGATTAATCATCTGCCTTCTCAAACCTTGAATCTTGATTCTCAATATTTTTATTTTTTGGAGTCCCTCCTAACTATAATTATCTTCATGTTTTTGGTTGCATTTGCATTATTCACTTGCCTCCCATAGAACACCATAAGCTTGCTGCTCAGGTGGTTCAATGTGCTTTTCTAGGCTATACTAATTCACATAAAGGATTTGTATGTTACAATGTAGAAAGTAACAAGATTCGCATTTCATGAAATCTGGTTTTCTTTGAAAATCATTATTTCGTTCCATCTTGTGGCAATTTTGTTTCTTCTTTTGATAATGCGTCTATTACTGTAAATCGTTTTAAGCTAGGAATTGTCTATCAGCGACGTCACCCGCTGCTTCTTTCTACTCCCAAACCAACATCTAATCTTGTATTACAAAAGCCTTGACAGTCCATTAGGGTTTCACAACCTCTAGATAGGTATGGCTTCTCACATTTCTCTTCAGACTAGTATTAATACTATTTTCGTGCCTAAATCTTATTTTAAGGCCTTTACTCAAGAGTGTTGGCAACAAGCCATGCAAGATGAACTTCAAGCTCTTCAGGATAATCATACTTGGGTCATTACTCCTTGTCCCTCTAGGGTAAAACCTATTGGGTGCAAATAGGTATACACCATTAGATGGCTGTTAATAGATCTCTTGACCGATATAAAGCTCGACTGGTGACACTCGGAAACCGACAACAATATGGCCTAGATTATGAGGAAACATTTTCTCTTGTGGCCAAAATGATTATTCTCTATATTGTTATGGCCATTTGTTGTCTTGAAAGGATGGTCACTTTGTCAGATGGATGTGATGAATGATTTTCTACATGGTGATTTGCAAGAAGAGATTTACATGACTCCTCCTGTTTGTTTTCTTCCTCTTGTACTAAGGTTTGTCACTTAAAGTGATCTCTATATGGTTTGAGGCAAGCAACACGGGCATAGTTTGAGAAATTTCGTACTGCTCTATTGAGTTTTCACCTTCACGTAGAGCCAATATGACTACTCTTTTTTTCTTGCAAGACTGATATTGGGATCGTTCTACTTCTTGTGTATGTCAATGATATTATGATTACAGGATCTGATTTCTAGTTAATTGAGCAACTTCAACAGCAACTCAAATTTTCCTTTCATATGAAAGATCTTGGTTCATTGTAGTATATTCTTGCACTTGAGGCCCAACATTTTGTAACTCGTATACTTTTGCATCAACATAAGTATACCAGAAGCTTTTTTCCTTAGCTATACTTTCAGAAGTTAACAATTCTTACACCTATGGAGGTCAACTTGAAGCTACATCATAAGAATGGTGATTTATTGCCTTATCCCTCCATGAATCGGCAACTGGTAGAAAGTTTGAATTATTTGACTATTACCCGACCTGATATCTCGTTTGTTGTACAACAGGTTAGTTAGTTATGCAGGCCCCTTGCCAAACCCACTTAGTTGTTGTCTATCGTTTCCTTTGATATCTTAAAGGAACGTCTGGTTGTGGTTTGTTATTTTCTTCAGGGACTTCTTTGCAATTGGAGGCTTCTAGTGATGCTGATTAGGCTAATTGTCCAAATACACGTCGTTCTATTTCAGGTTGGTGCATGTTTCTTGGCAGTTCTCTTATTTCTTGGAAGAATGAAAAGCAAGCATGTGTCTCAAAGTCACCTACCAAGTCTGAATACAGAGCCATATAATCTGTCTGTTCTGAAATTATATGGCTTCGAGGACTATTAGGTGAACTTGATGTTCCACAACTTACTCCAATTCCTCTTTATGCTGATAACACTAGTGTTATTCAAATTGTTGTCCATCTTGTTTTCCATGAGCGCACCAAGCATATTGAGCTAGAATGTCATTCCATTCATAAAGCACTTGTTCATCAAGAGATTACTCTTCCTCACATTTCCATCGAACATCAAGTGATTGACATCTTTACCAAGGCGCTCTTTCGTCACCGCCATAAATTCATGATTGACAAAATACTTCTTGATCAACCAACATCAATTTGAGAGGGAGATGTTACCAAATTAGGCAATATTTTATATATAGCAATAATTTATTTTTACAAGATTTTTGTGGTTGATAGAGCAATGTTAGGGATTTATATGGTTGGTGGAGCAATGTAGGGATTTTGAATTGTGGTTTTTAGAGCATTGGTAGGGATTTCAAACAATTTGATAGAGAAAATCATGCATGTAATTAATAATTAAACTGTGAATAGGGGAATTCTAACTATTTAAAGGCAAACCTCTATTAAGAGGCATTCAAATCAAAAACCCATCTCAATCTTTCTAACACCTTTTTTTTCAAAAAAATAAAAAAAAATCCAATAATGATTGCCCCACAATTTTCTCTCCAGCTTATAGACACCCATGCAACATAAAACCTTCAATCTTTTCTTTACCACAGTAGTTGCAAGCTATAAACAAATCCTCTCTACTCTTGCCTCTTTGATTTTTAGAGTTCCTTGAACCAACATTTGACTTTATTGTTAAATTTCTTAGATTTAAAACCTCAAGGTTGTGTCATATACATATCTTTATGAAGATTTCTATTTAGAAATGTAGTTTTGACATTAATTTATCAAATCTCATAATCATGGTATGTAGTTATAGCAAGTAAAGTCCTTATGGATTTTAACATAGATATCGATATGAAAATTTCATCAAAGTTAACAACATGTCTTTGTTTATAACCTTTCACAACTAATCTAGTTTTATATATTTTTATATTAAAATCCATATTAATCTTTCTCTTAAAGACCCTCTTATTTTCAATGAGTGTATCCTTTTAGATGGATCAACCAAAGTCCATACTTAGGTGGTATACATGGAATCCATTTCAAATTTTTTAGCTTCATACTCTTTCATGAAGTTAATAATAGATATTACTTTCGTATAGTTGGTAGGCTCATCACGTATGATCAATTTGTCATCATTAACTTTCACAAGACGTTGATATCTCAATAATGTTTAATGTGTTCTATAAGATCTACAAAGTTCTTGTGTTTTTTTAGTTGCAAGATGAATATAAAATGTTATAGCCCAAGGATCTTGTTATATTTGGATTTTTTTTTTGTTTTTTAACATCATTAAATTATATTTTACTCTCACTACTCCTTTCAAAAACAAATCCTCTCTTTAGAAAGGTAACATATTCTTAGACAAACACCTTTTTCTTAATGGGATGGTAGAAATAATATCCAATATCATTTTTCGAATATCTAATAAACTTATAATTATCTAACTTATCTCTCAACTTTTCAGATATTATACACTTCACATAAGTAGTACATCCATAAATCTTTAAGTACGATAGATTTGGTCTCTTACCATTTCATACCTAGTATAGAGTTTTATCACAAAAATCTTGATGAAACCCTATTTAAAAGGTAAACAACAGTTTGCAAGGCATAACCCTTAAAAAATATGAAAGGTCTGCATAACTTATCATAAATTGTACCATCTCCAATAAGGTATAATTTATCTTTTCAAAAAATCCATCAAGTTATGGTTTTCTAGGAGGTGTCCATTATGAGAGAATCTCATTATCTTTAAAATAATCTTGAAATACTTGGCTCAAGTACACCACCTCGATAAGATCAAAGTGTTTTGATACTTTTTCTAGTTTATTTTTTAACTTATTTTTGAATTATTTAAATCTTTCAAATGATTCATACTTGTATTTCATTAAATACACATAACCATATAGAGAATGTTCATCAATTAATGTAATGAAATAAATATATCCACCCATCACACAAATCATCATTGGTCTACTCACATCTTTATATATTAAACCTTATGATTCTTTAGATCTTTCACTATTTTTAGTAAAGGATGTTCTAGTCGTGTTATCTAAGAAATATACTCCAATCTATTAGAATCAAGTATGTTGTGTAGAGATATGTTACTACTCATTTTAATTTATCAACCTATTCATGTAAAGATAATGAATTCTAGCTGCAAGCATACATATTTAAAACCAAAGTCAAATAAGGTTTTTAATCTTAATTTGATTCCCCACTATTTTCTTACAAATTAATTTCCCTCATGATTAACTTAGAAAATCTTACTTAGATCTCTTAGTGGGTCGGGATCTCATTTAACTTAATTAAGCATATCAAAATTAATTAATTAGATAGATAACATAACTTATCAATCATATCTCTATATGACTCCTAGATTAGTTAAGTGATAACTTTTTGTCTAAACATATCATATATGATTTGTCTAACTATTGTCTCTTAGCTCATATGATCATAGGAAACTTATCCAAATCATATAAGTTAGTTAAGTATAACTTGATTTTATAACATTAAACATATTCAATTAACGGTAACTTTAAGTAGCTCAACATATTATATATGAATAAAACTTTAGTTGTGTGCATATAAAATCAGAAGACAACAAATCATTTTCTCAACATGTAATTAATATATTAATGAAAGATTTATTAACAATTTTTATTAGGTCTCATTTTATGACATAATTGATATATCATACATAATAGTTATATATTAACATACACCCCTTCCATGCTATTCTAATCGGATGATTATGGACATATCTAAACAAATTTTCATGAGCCATCTAAGGAAATTAGGTGGTCAAAATCTACGTAACTTATGTAAATCTTTGTGAGCACCTTGGTTGTATCCTTCATCGCTATTTTTTCTTCGTTTTGGATTACAAATAATTTTCCTATCTAAATTCCTAGATTTCTAAATTATATAACATGTACATAATTAATTAAGAAACCTTGAGTTACATTCAAGAAGAATTATATGGAAAATATTTTACAACCCTATAAGAAAAGAAAAGGTTCAAACATAGAAAAAAAAATACAATCAAATTGTTCGTTAATAACCATAATAATCCATCATACACAAAAACATATGGGTATGCATAATAATTCTATTACATGCTTCAATTCTAATTATTGATTTTATGTGCAATATTTCTAACACTTATAAATATTAAATTCAAATTGAATTTGTTAATTTTCCAAACTTATACATTTTATTTAATCTAAATTATTTTATTGAAAAAAATTATAAATAATAAGAAAACTAATCATATTAAAATTCTTATTAATATCCAAAACTATTATAGGAAAAATTAAATAACAATATTTGGGTTCAAAAACTCTATTAAAAATTATTTAATTAAATCTTAATCCTATTACGATATTACAAAACCCAAAACATTTTGAATTAAACATTTTAACTAAATCCTAATCAAATTAGAAAAATTAAATTAATTTAGACTTTTAAATTTAACATGAAATTATTATTGTATATACAGAGGGATAAAATTTTATATCTACCCCTCATAAATCCTAAACTAAGCTCTAATGATCTCTCTTAATAAGAATTATAATTATATCAGAAATCTCTTGTTGGATCCCCCAACAATTTCTTGATCCTTCTCTTTTGGATAGAAGTGTCGATGCACTGCTGTACATGTATTTCAAGCTCTAATGATCTCTCTTTTATGAATTATAAGCAATATAGCCATCCCATGTGTTTTTTTATCTTGAAAAACTATATATCATTATACAACTCATCAAGTAAATCATCTATCAAGAGAGTTGGTAATAAATACATTAAAAATAAAAAGAATCTTTATTAATAATAAATATAAATAAAATTAATATCACATGTAAATATATTCACGGACAATTCAGCTATTTCTAATTCAAATAAATCATTTTTAACTCAACTATCGATTACCAGTAATTCCTTTAAAACCATTTCTTGCCTGTCCTTCTAGAAGGCCAAGCTCATCTCCAAGAAATCAAACAAAATAGGGTTGCAAGTCTTCAATCATCTTTCAGACCACGCTACATTATTAAACTCGTCCACAGTGTCGGCCACTTTCTCATCACCAAATCTCCTCCTAATGCTAGCAAACCCTGAAATCAATCGTCTTCCTTCCCCTCGGAAAACATAGCAGCACGCTCTAGTTTCTGCTTCACTGGGATTTGGTAAATTTTGAAAGTATTTGCGACATTTTCTAACCCTGAAACCACGAAGATTTTCCCATCAAACTATGGCGGATCAATCTTGGGGCGGATTTAAGTAAAAAGCATCTAGAAAACTCACCAGATTCATGAGATTCTAATGGGGAATCATGGTGTAGCGGTGAACCCAAATTGACAGGGCCAGAAGTATTGAATTTCAGGCCAAATCTCTACTGTTTCCACCACATTTAACCCTTTTCAGCGCAGTAACAAATCAGCTCAGAGAGCTGGTGTCGGCCCCTCCAATATGTTTCTTAAGCCCCTCGTTGATTTGACCTATCTAAGCTTCAACGTGCGAGAAACGAGACTCAAGTTGTTTAGCTTGCTCTTATAAAGCTGTGACCCTGTCGTTATCCAACATGGTTGTGAAGCTGCAGTGGCAGGACCGCCGCTATGATACCACTTGTAGCGAAAACAAAGAAGATTAAACCATCTAGCTACCGAGGAAAATGAAAGAAATAGAGAGAAAATTGAGTCAAATGTTATTTTTATGTCAATGATATTCTACTCCTGTAAACTTTAACAGGTGTCTGATCGGCTAAAAAAAGGATAAATCATATCTTTTAGAGTTTGATAGCAATTTGAAATAGTTTAGCCTAAAAGAATCAAGCTTTTTAATTAAGCTCAAATTCAACAATCTAAACATAGATTACATGTGTTGAGAATCCACGGTCTTAATCATGGTTACCATATATACATTATTTGATCATTGATTGAAGTCTATTCATTTGTACACGTTTATTTCTGATTTCCTTTCGATATTATCTGATTTGTAAACAATTCTTTTATTCTGTAATTAATTCCTTTACTCTGTAAATGATTATAAATAAGAAATACTCACTATCCTTTGATAAATGGTGATTTGAACAAATATTCTCATGATATCATAGCCACCTCCAGTTTAACAACCCCGATCCTTCTTCATTTTCTCTGGTGACACAGTCTTTTTTTTTTTTGGTTCAAGCAAAACCAATGGCCTCTAAATTCTCTTCTCATCTTCTCCCTTTTAACACACTAATTCACATGATCACCATCAAGCTTTCTTCCTCTAATTACCTCCTTTGAAAGAGCCAATTTCTTCCCCTCCTTGAGAGCCAGTATCTACTAAGTTATGTTGATGGAACTATTGATCCACCACCTCGATTTGAACTAGATAATCCCACCACACTCAACACACAATACCTTGCATGGAAGCAGCCGATCAACAACTTCTCTGTCTTCTGCATTCCTCTGTAACAGAAGAAGCCATTGTTGTCGTCGTTGTGCATTAAAGAACACTTTCAATCACCATTCAAAGGCCCATGAACTGAGACTCAAAGATGATTTGCAGACAATGAAACATGGCACTAAACCTGTTGCTGAGTATGCCCGTGTTTTCAAAACTCTCTGTGATCAACTTCATGCCATTGGAAGGCTTGCTGAAGACACTAACAAAGTGCACTGGTTCCTTTGTGGACTAGGCACCGATTTCTCCAATTTCTCCACTGCTTAGATGGCTCTCACCTCTCTTCCCTATTTTGCAGACTTAATTTCCAAAGCAAAAAGTTTGAGTTATTCCACCGCTTTCTTGAATCTTTTAATTCCTCAACCATGGCTTTCATAACTCGTGGCCGCAACAATGCCTATGGCACTACCTTTGCTTCTCGCAGCAACTAGCGAGGCCGATTCCCTTACCATGACAACAATCTCTCCAATCGGGGCTAAACCCATTCTGGTCAGGGTTGTCGACCAATTCGCTGCCAAATCTGCCGCATGGAGGGCCACTATGTCGATCACTACAACAAGCGATATGTTCAGCCAAACCCATCTACTCACTTTGACGAAGCCTTCAATGCCTCTTGTTCCCTTTCTGGACCCGAGGCTTCTGAATGATATTTATATACTAGAGCTTCGACTCATATGACCACTGATTCAACCAATTTGGATCGGTCCAAAAATTACACGGGTAAGGATTCTGTGATCGTAGGAAACAATGCCTCTTTACCCGTTACCCACACTAGTACTCTTTCTCCTATTCCAAATATTCATTTATTAGATGTATTAGTTATCCCTAATCTCACTAAAAATCATCTTTCCATTAGTAAATCAACGTCTGATTTTCCTCTTTTTGTTACCTTTAATGGTAAATTTTTTACTGTCCAGAATTACGTAACAGGAAAGGTGGTGGCGACCAGTAGAAGAGATGGAGGGCTATATGTGCTGGAGCGCAGCAACTCTGCCTTTATTTTTGTCCTTAAAAATAAATCTTTACATGCTTTCTATGATTTATGGCATGCTCGCCTAGTCCATATGAATCATTATGTTATTTCTTTCTAAATAAAAAAGGACATCTCTCTCTTACATCTTTATTGCCTTCTCCCTCACTATTGTAGTACATGTCAACTTGCAAATAATCATCGATTGCCTTATTCCTGAAATGAACATCAGTCATCACATGTATTAGATCTTATTGATTATGATCTTTGGGGCTCTTCCCTGTCAAATCTAATTCGGGTTTTCTTTATTATGTCTATTTATTGATGATTATTCCCGGTTCACTTGACTTTATCCTTTGAAATTTAAATTTGATTTCTTTGATATTTTTTTTTAATTTCAACTTTTTTTGGAAAATCAACATTTCACTCGCATCAAAGTCTTTCAAAGTGATGGCGGTGCCGAATTTACTAGCACTTGCTTCAAAACTCACTTACGCACTTCTGGCATTCATCATCAACTCTCTTGTGCATAAACACTTGCTCAAAATGGTCGAGCTGAGAGAAAACATTGGCATGTGATTGAAACAGGATTGGCCCTTCTCTTCCACTCTCACCTTTCCTCTCGTTTTTGGGTTGATGCTTTCAGCACTGTAGCCTATATCATCAACCAGTTACCCACTCCACTTCTTGACTGTAAGTCACCTTTTGAACTCCTCTATGGACACTCTCCATATTATGAGAATTTTCATCCCTTTGGTTGTCGTGTTTATCCTTGCTTACGTGATTATATGCCTAACAAGCTTTTTCCTTGCAGCATTCCTTGTTTTTATGTGGGTTATAGTTCCTTTCATAAAGGATTCTGCTGTCTTGATCCCACCACTTCTAGACTATACATCACCTGTCATGCTCAATTTGATGAAACTCACTTTTCTACTATCCCTAGCCCTTAGGCCCAACCTCTCTCCTCTCTCCATATTTCAAATTTTTTGGAACCAAGTCTTCACCATACAGATCCACCTCCTCTTTCCCCGCACACTCTTCGATCCAACCCTTTTCCATGTAATATTTGTTCTAACCTTGTGGATGAGTCTATGCAGGTTGAAAATTCTATTGCAGGTTCTTCTCTTTCATTCACCGCTTCCTGCCTGCCTACTGCTATATCCTCTTCTTCCTTGAGTTTTCATCCTATGATCACACGAGCTAAAGTTGGCATCTTCAAGACTCGTCATCCAGCAAATCTTGTTGTCTTAAGCTTCTCTGGCCTTATTTTTGCTCTTCTTACATCCATTAAACCTAAAGGCTTCAAATTTGTTGCCAAGAACCCTGTTTTTAACTTGCCTCCATGGATGAAGAAGTCCAGGCTTTACAACAAAATGGTACTTAGACTCTGGTTCCTTGCCCTGCCAATACCAATATTGTGGGCTTTAAATGGGTGTTTTGCACCAAATATTTGTCGGACGGTCCTTCAAACATCTCAAAGCTCACCTTGTTGCTAAAGGTTATACCCAAGTACAGACTGGACTACACTGACACTTTCTGCCCATTTGTCAAAGTTACTATTATTTGTGTTGTACTCTCTCTTGTTGTCACCTATAAATGGCCCCTTCGGCAACTTGATGTCAAGAATGTTTTCCTCAATGACACTATTACTGACCATGTCTATATGGAACAACCTCCAGGGTATGTTGATCCTCGCTTCCCCAGTCATGTTTGTCTGTTAAAGAAAGCCTTCTATAGTTTAAAGCAAGCTCCTTGTGCCTGGTTTCAACGTTTCAGCTCCTTTTTACATTTGGTTTCTCTTGTAGCCATATGATACCTCTCCTTTTGTGTTTCATCAACAGTCTAATCTCATTTATTTGCTTCTTTATGTTGATGACATCATTGTTAATGGCAACAACCATTCTCTCATTGACAGTTTTGCTCGCAAGCTTCACTCTGAGTTTGCTACCAAAGATTTGGGCTCCCTCAGCTACTTTCTTGGTCTAGAATCCTCGCTCATTCCTGATGGTCTATTTCTCAGCCAACTAAAATATGCTTGATATATTCTTACTCGTGCTCAATTGCTCGATAGCAAACCTGTCCACACTCCGATGGTTGTTTCTCAGCACCTAGCTACTGATGGTTCTCCATTCTTTGATCCTATTTTCTACCAATCTCTTGTTGGCACTCTTCAGTACTTGACCATCACACGTCTAGATATTGCCTATGTTGTCAACTCTGTCAGCCAATTTTTGCATGCCCTTATTGCTGATCATTTTCTTGTTGTCAAGCATATTCTTTGTTATATTAAAGGCACAATCCATTTTGGAGTTACACTTCGCCCATCCACTGCTCCCGGTGTGTTGGTAGCTTATTCGGATGCTGACTGGGTTAGTTGCCCTGATACTTGTAGTTCCACATCTGGCTATTCCATTTATCTTGATAACAATCTAGTCTCTTGAAGTGCAAAAAAGCAACCTATTGTTTCCCGTTCCAGCTGTGAATCTAAGTATCGTGCCCTTGCCATGACTTCTGCTGAATTTCTTTGGAATACGCATCTTCACCATGACCTCAAGGTCCCCATTCATCAACCGCCTCTGCTCTTATATGACAACAAAAATGCTATTTTCTTAAGATCCAATCCCCTTTCCCATAAATAGGCCAAACATGTTGAACTAGATTATCATTTTCTTCGGGACTTATTGTCGTTGGCAAACTTCGTACCCAATATGTGCCCTCTCACCTTTAAGTTTCTAACATCTTCACCAAAAGTGTATCTCGCCCTCTCTTTGAATTTTTCCAATCCAAGCTTCACATCCTCTCCAATCTGAAGCTTAGCTTGCGGGGGGTGTTGAGAATCTACAACCTTAATCATGGTTACCATATATATATTATTTGACCCTTGATTGAAGGTTATTCATTTCTACACATCTATTTCTTATTTCCTTTCGTAACTGATATTATTTGATATGTAATCAGTTCCTTTATTCTGTAATTAATTCTTTTACTCTGTAATGATTATAAATAAGAAATACTCACCATCCTTTGATGAATGGTGATTTGAACAAATATTCTCAACATGGTATGATCCTAGAGATCAAATATCATCATTTTTTCTTTGTAAATATCAACCTCACAACAATATATATATATATAGAGAGAGAGAGAGAGAGAAAGAGAGAGAGAGAGAGAGAGAGAGAGTCATTTGCATCTTTTGCAAAATAAACTTTCTCTCAAAGCGCTCTTATTTGCATTCTATAAAACTCATAAGTTCCATTTGCTTAAACTTGGACCACTCTAAGTTATGTCTTGCTAGCATTGCTTGCTCTTCCCTTTGTACATTTAACTATTTAAATCCATTTACTTTGTTGGTGGTCTATTTACTATATTAGTCATAATATTAACTCTTTGTGCCTTAATCGATCTTTCAACTAGTTGTTTGATCATTCTTAATAATTCTTCTATGTATTTTAATTGTGAAAGAACAATGACTCATTTTAAGACTCTCAAGTAGGATGTTAATCCCTCACTAATATATTTATATGCAATGATGATAAAACCCTAATAGTTCCTTATAATAATGTTGACAACACTAGCCTTCTTAGTGCCTGTTTGATAGTATGATTGAGGTTGCTTTTAGTTTAAAAATGTTTCAAAATGATGTTTTTTTTTTTAATTTTTCAAAATTATTTTTGAGATCAACACATCAAAATGATCTAAAAATACTAATTTTTTATTTAAACTAAAAAAAAATCAGAAATATTTTTAAAACATTGTGTCAAACATCCACTTAGTACCAAGAACAAGACAAAAAAAGCTCAAACCCCGCTTGTTAGGAATGAAAACTTGATAATGACTCTAAGAGGTAGCTTGCCTCGATATACCATTTAAGTCTCTTTTGCTCCATACACTCCACACCACATCCTATGTAGAAAAGGTGGATGCCATTTATACCTATATTGCATAGTTTTTATTAATCACTCCAAATTTCTACAATTTTATTAATCTTTTAGGGTTTGACAAGGAAGCCAAATAAATAGTTCATGATCCATATATCTATGGTATAGCATGGCAAATGTTTTATTGGAAACTATTATGTGAAAAAAGAAATAATAGTAATAATGATGTACTTTTTACGAATGCTGATTATTGTATGGAGAAAACAAAACATAGCATAATCGTCCACTTTATGTCCATAGAAAGTTGAATGATCATTCCATTTATAGGACCCTTGTTGATAATGGTTCCTTCTTGACTCGATCCTTTTTCTCCATTCACTTGAAGATATTTGTGATCTGTGTATTAATTTATACACCCTGAGATAACTCACGAGATCACATAGAGTAGATGAAAAGTAGCTCATCATCGGAAAGGAGTAACTCACACGAGGAGGAGAAAACAGACTGCATGGCTTTATCTAGGTTGTTTTCCCCTTTTTAGGTTAATTAAAAAAGGAAATAGTATGGGAATATATATATTTATATGGTCTTATTGGAATTTATATATTTGTTCTGCGTGCTAGCATGGGATGATTTATTAGAAAATCCAGTTTGTGCAGCATGTGATGGCTTTTAGAAACCTCAGGTCATCAACCCATGTAAGGACAGCACAAGGAAAAGACAAGAAACCTTATTTTCCATCGCTTCCAAATGAAAAACAGAAGAAGAAAAAGTTCATATTCAAGCCTAATAGAGTAAAGTACTCCATGCTCATCGAGGATTGGCATTTATAAGTCATGGGGCTTGGCAGAAGCAAGATTTCAATAGCTTTGCTTCTCTTAACATCTTCTTTTTGTGCAGAGATTATCACTGCCATATCAACCCCATTCCTGAAGGATCCAGAGGCTATAGTCTCTAATAGCAGTATATACTGTCAGTTTCATTCTGTTTCGGCCGGAATGACCAAAATATTTTGTACCAGTTAAAAAAACAAGACCAAACAACATCGTTTTTATCTTGGTTTAAATTCTGGCTCATTCTGGATTTTTCGAATAAATACCGGCCAAGACTTTCAAGTTTCGTTCCGCCCGTTCCGTTTTGGCCAAATAGTATTTTTCTTAAATAATAAATAATTTTACAATATTAATCATATCTCTTAATCTGACCGATAGATTGCTCTGAAATTTTACAAGGAGTCTCTTGATATATTTATATATATTATGTTAAAATTTCATAGCAATCAGATAATATAATGACATTGCAAGATTGATAATTATATTCTCGTAATATTATACATGTTCATAATTTTGTTCAGAAAAATCATTGTATTGTGTCTTTTTTTAAATTAAATTGCATAATTCTAAATAATTTTTTTTTAGATTGGAACTATTTTTTTTTGAATTAATATATTTAATTATATATAAACACACATAAACAGTACAACCTCGCGCGTCGAAATATTCCGAAACCAAAACATTTCATTCCAATTGAAATGACAAAGTACCAACCGAAACAGAATTGACAACCTTAGTAGATACACGATGGGATTTTTGAGCCCTGATAATTTCATAGCCGAGAATTTGGTTTCATGAAGTTCTTATAGTCACATATTTTTCCATTATTTTACCCCTAAATGATACTTTCTCAATCATATTCTCCAAGGATGGATTGTTTCCCCTTTCCCTTAAAAAAATGTCATGCATATGATTTGTTTTGATTCAAAAAGTTTTAATTTGATCCCTAGATAGAAAGTTTTTTTTTTAATTTCCATCCTTAAAGAGATTTTCCTTATAATGTAAATAATAAACATGCTATTTTATAGTAGAATTGACTCCAACTCTATATATAATATAAATTTATTTAGTAAAATAATTATTGTGGTTGGAATGAGATTTTAAATTACAGAATTCCATCAAAATGGGTCATTAATTTATTTATTTTTCTAACTTTGCCCTTATTTCCATTTAATTCCGACCCAAAGTAAATATAGTTTTCTCAAGAAAAAAGAAAGAATATATGATTAAATTAAAGTCACGTGGCTTAAGCTCTAGGTAATCAAAAGCATTCTGGCTCATCAAAACCATCCCATCTTAATTAGTGCATATCCATTCTTCCTTCTCTAACCTATACCTATCATAACAACATCATGAGCAACAAAAAGTGAAATCTAGCAAAATCAACTTACTTGTCAGCAGCTACACCAGCATCTCCCTTTAACAATATTTTCTTTCAACCTAATATTCTTTATGTTTCATCCTGTAGAATTCTAGGGTTTATACTATAAGCACGGTTGTAATAATCCAAAATTATCCTTTGCTTTTTTTTAAAAAAAAAAAGATGATAAGCTACTTGATTAGCAAGAACAGGCCAAAAAAAGATTTAATTATATTTTTTATAGTATAATTTGATGTAGTCATAAACCTAATTAAAGATTTAATTAATTTAGAAAATAATTTGGGTCAAAATTAAAATAATTAATCAGGTGCAATTACTCAATTAGACTTTTAATAGGTCAAATTAATGTTATTAAATATTTAATTGATGAGGAAAAAAAACTTGAAAGTGTAATTCAAGCTTATTAAGAAGAACTTTACGTTATCTTATATAGAAAATTTTATGTTTTGATCTAAGCATATGTTGTCCTAATCAAGAATAATAAATGTGTATGTATTAGATATGATATAAAGTATATGAAAGTATTTAAGTAATTAAAAAATGATTTATTATCCTTGGTTAATTTAAAAAAAAAACATTTTATCTATTCTCAAATAATATTGATTGTGAAGTCCTTAGCTAAGATGAAATGAGTTTTAAAATTTTATTCAAAAAATGAATGACTATAATGTTGAGAACTAAAATTATTTAATAAGTAAATATACTTTATTTTATAACATTTAAATCAAAACACTCATATTGAAAATGATGATAATTATACTAAAAAACTAGTCATTGAAAGGTTAAGTAAAATTATTTTGGTTTCTAAATATTATACTTGATCTTCAAATATAAATCAATCAGTCATTCAATCGATAATAAATTAAATTATTTAATTTATTTAATATTATTTTATTTAGACTTGTGATTTATATTTTGTTCAACTTATTAGAAAACTTAATAAGTCACACACATAAGAATTATTTATTCGAAATTAAAATGAGATGATTAATAGGGATGACAATTTAATCCAAACTCAATGGATACCAACCCAACCTGAATAGGTAGGAACTTTTTAGACCTGATGGATAATGGATATGACATGAATATTGTCAAACTCGACCTAAAATCAACTTGAACCTAACCTGAAATATATATTTATATTATAAAAAAATATTTGTAGAATATTTAGATTTTATAAATACAATATGATATATATATATATATATACTCTAATATTAACATAAAACATGTGTCTATATATATAATACATATTATTCAATCATTTAATATACATATGCATCCTTCACATATATACGTCAATAATTTTATTTTTTATTGATTAATAAATAAATGTAGATAATGGATACTCACTAGATACTCGAAACCCGACGGATAATTTATAGATATTTAAATTTCTTACTTGATAGATAATGAAAAAGGGATGAATATCAAGAAATCTCACCACATGTATCTAATGTCATCCCTAATGATTAATCAAGCATGACTTATTGTAAATAAATTTTAGAAACTGCATACTATAATGTAATTAATACAAGGAATTATAATTCTAAATTTATAAAATTCAAATAAGGACTCATAAAATATATGATATTATTTTAGGGGCAAATTAATTGATATTTTTTCTATTTATAGGGTTTTTATATTTTCCAATAAATAGAATGTTATGCATGTTAAAATCTTAAAATTATCCAAAAATATATATATCTAATATTTAAGGGTAAATTGATATTTTTCTACTTATAGAGTTTTTATGTTTCCTCATAAATATAATGTTATGTTTGTTATTTCTTAAGATGAGGTGAGAAAAATATAGTACATAATGTTTGTTATGATTTATGACAACCTAGTCACGAAGCAAATACTTAAAGCTAGAAAGAACATATGATCTTCAAATAATCTATGCATAAACTTTAAATAACTTTCTTAGGCTCGACAATATGCTACAATCAAATGTATTACTTTATTGTCTAGAACGATCTCAAACCCAACTCTTTTGGGTTTGGCTACTCGTCAGGCCTAAACATCTACAAGTTTAGTAAGATACCAGACTCAACTCTCTCAGGCTTAACTACACATCGACCTAGTATTTGTGGGTCGGTTATGATACCAAACCCAAATTCATTTCCTTATTAATGTATTACTTTATTGTTTTAACAAAAACATTTCTTTATTGTAAATACTATGTTTAAAAAAAATCATGAACTTAAAAGCATTTTTTTAAAAAATAAAATAAAGTAATATCTTAATATTTTGTATGTGATTGAAGAAACAAATTAATAAATGTGATAAAATCATGAAAAAAATCCATCAAAATTGAAATAAAATAAATCAAGAGATTTTTTTATTTTTTCATATCAAGTATAGAATAACTAAAATAAATTATTAATATTCTCCTAAAAACCTATAATATTATTTAAGAATCATGGTACAATTGAATAATAACTTAGATATAACATCTAAAGTGTGTTTCAATAAAAATAAAAATAATATTTTGAAAATAAAATATAAAAACAGACCATGTCCTTGGGTTAAAGAGATGGGCTTGCCTGAGCCTTTTTTTCACAAGTATTTTTTTATTTTATTTTTATAAATAAAATAGATGACATGTTATCTAATATCATTAGTTTGCCTAGATTTTAATCACTAGAGAGGTGCCTGTAAAAGAATACTAAGGTCTTTTGGACCTAAGAAATCATTTTTTAAATTGTTTTCACAAAAAAATAATAAACACCCTTAAAACATCAATAAACTATTTTGTCAACTCTAAACACAACTAAATTGGTTTAAAAATAAAAAGATTTAATAAAAAAAGTCTTTCTTAATCCTGGTTTATCTTATCGACGTTATGGAATATTAAAATCATTTCATTAATAGCAACACATCAACATTAAATATATCTTTTTTGCTCTTCAAGTCTAGCCAATTGATTTGTTTTCTCTCTTTTTCATTGTTTTTCAACAATCTTGTTTTTTTTTTTTTGTATTTAGTAATGTAGATGTGAATAAAATAAAATTTTGGATCAAAATATAAAAATTTCAAACTAAAAAGGCCAAAAGTTAAAAAATCTCCGGAAACAATTTTTTTTTTTGAGAAAAGGCACCTCATGAACAATGCAACAAAAACAAGCATGCAATTCTACCTTAGTGTCAATCTTGGCCTAGTATTTTTTTTCCTTCCAAGCAAAAAAATATTTTTCTTTTTTACAAAATTGAATATCAACCTAAAATTGATATTTCTTTTGACACCATAATAGTCTTATAAAAACTAATTGAAACAAACCATCAACCTTGATTTCCAATTAATACAATATAAATGGATAAAGTTAAAAAATAGAATAAAAAGAGAACTCAAATAATAATAATAATAAAAAAATTACTATCCGCAATGTTTTGTGATTCATCTTAGATTTCTTTTAACATATTTAAGGACATAAGATTTATATTTGAATGCTGTAATAGATATCAAAGTAAATATGCACTATTCACATAGTTATAACTTAAATAACTTTAAGGTTGTTTTTTTTTTAAATAAATAAATAAGTAGAATTAGCTTGTGATTGGTGTCACGTTCTACTTCTTAAATTCAATAAATAGAATTGAATAGCTTCAAGGTTGCTTTAAGCCCCCTCTTTTTTTTTCTTTTCCATATCATCCTTTCACCATGGCCTGCGAACCATGTGGGCGTCCCCCATATCGAGAATTTTCATAATTTGCGATCTAACACGAAAATAAATCAAGCTTATGCAATTAAGTCCTCCATCCTTTTGATTTGATCAACTAACCATCCAAACTTCACAAAAGTATTTTGCAACAGTATCTGTTTCTTAATTGAAAAAAAAAAGAATTTTTTTATTTTCACAACTTTACTCAAAATCTATATATATATATATATAAATGAGCAGTGATGATTAACGGGAGAGGAAGCAACACATCCAGCTGTGAATTAATTTTGATTTATGGTGAGAAAGTTGCAAGCCATAAACTGTGGATATAGAAGGGCGGGTCAAGATCAAGAATACCTAATCGAAGAAATGATATACGAAATGGTCCAACCATTTATAGTGTTTGTCACTGTTGAACCCTAGCGTCAAGCTCGCAAGATTTGACATTTAAAGGGGTAAACCCAAGAAAAAATATGCATGCATGAGAGTGTGTGTATAAATAAATGCCTTTCCATTACTAGATGATTACTCCTCTAGGCCAATCAAGTGATTTTCACTTCCCCGACCTTTTTGTAGGGAAAGGGAGATAATTTTAGAGCCACACGTGTGATCAAATGTAGCTGCATTCAAAGTAATATTATTGTGGTGGGACCCAACTCTAATAATAATTATTATGCCATGGATGCAAAAATAACATCTCAATGCATGCATGAATTTATAAACCATGTATAGTTGGTCCGGTAGGAAGAATTTGAGATTAAAAAAATTATTTTTATTATTATTTCAGGCTCGAGTTTTATAATTGTTATTATTATATAATCATTAATTTTAAAATTCATAAAATTAATAAAAAAATACGTAAGTTTAATCAACGAAATTTAAGAGGCGAGGGAGAGACATCAGGGCTAGGGCTAGCACATGGTCCTTGTTTATTCCTAATAAACAACTAATAATATTAATAATATGCTACTGCTCAGCTCTACCCTTTTAACTTTCCCAACGCAACGAAGGGGTGCTGCCCTTGCTTCAATAAAATAATAATAAAAAAAAAGAGTTATCTCCCTGTATAAATGCCAAAATCACTTGGATTAATCCTCGTGAACAAAAAGGGCTGATAATAATTAATTAATTAATTAAAGAGATAGAATCTTCCCCCGTTCCATTCATTGACAGTGATGGTTCGATCGATCGTTGATCACACGTACACTGGCAATAATAATAATAATAACAATAATAAGAAGAAAAAGAAAAAGAAAAAGAAAAAGAAAAAGCTAGAGAGAGACAAGGGGAGGGCCCTTGAGAGAAAACCTCAACAGTAATCATAAGCCACCCCCAACTTCTACTGTAATCATATTCCAATAATAATTCCCCTTTTCTTCAATAATTTTGAGCTTAAGTTTCTATTTTATAAATAAATAAATAAATAATGACTTTTACATTATAAATATACCAATCTCGATGGTGTTTGAAAAACAACCTTCATATATATTAAGAAATAAATATATAAACAACTACTTTTCGGCTCCTTTTTCATCAGAGTAGATTAAACAAATAATTGTTCATGAACCCTGGAAAAAAAAGAGATCATTTTAAACTCCAGAAGACAGAGAATGGGGATATGGTTTGGGGGAGAGAGACAAGGCAGAGAGGCACATGGCATGTGAGGAACAGCTGTGTCCACTCCCCACTTGATAAAAACCCTTCTTACCATCATGAACTGGCCTTTTGACTCTCCCAGCTTCCTTCCTTCCTTCACCTTTCAAATAAAACCAAACTCTGAGCTACTCTCCCTGCACACACACGCAGAAAAAAGAAAAAAAAAACAGAACTTGAAGCTCTCTACCTCTCTAATGGCTGCTCTCAAACCCTAAAGACTCAAACCTTTTTCTTTCTTTTCCATAAACTCATCGACAAAAATGAAAACCCACTTCTTTGTTTTGCTTCTCTCTCTTACCTTTCTCTCTCTACAAGCCTCGCCACCACCTTCCTTCACCTCATCAAACAGAGACACCCAGAACCTTATCAACTTCAGGGCCGCCCTCTCTAACCCATCTCTCCTTCAAAACTGGCTTCCTAACCAAAACCCTTGTACCTTCACCGGAGTTGAATGCCATGAAACCACTAACAGGGTCTCCTCTATTGGCCTTGCTAACATTCCTTTAACTTGTGATTTTCACCCTGTGGCTACATTTCTTTTGAATCTTGAAAACTTGGAGAGCCTTTCTTTGAAATCAGCCAACATTTCTGGCTCTATTTCTTTCCCTCCTGGATCTAAGTGCAGCTCCGTTTTGAGCTACTTAGATCTATCTCAGAATAGCCTCTCGGGCTCTGTCTCTGGTATAGCCACTTTACGTTCCTGTCCAGCCTTGAAATCCTTGAACCTTTCTGGCAACTCCATTGAGTTTTCAGTGCTTGAAGAGAAATCAAGTGGGCTAAGAGGGCTCAGCTTTGAGCTTCTTGATCTTTCTTTCAACAAGATTGTAGGCTCAAACGCCGTGCCTTTTATTTTATCTGAAGGCTGCAATGAGTTGAAGCACTTGTCTTTGAAGGGAAATAAAGTGAGTGGAGATATTGATTTTTCAAGCTGCAAGAATCTCCAGTATCTTGATGTCTCTGAAAACAATTTCTCTTCGAGTGTTCCCTCATTTGGTAAATGTTTAGCTTTGGAGCATCTTGATATTTCTGCCAATAAGTTTCATGGTGATCTTAGTCATGCGATTGGTGGCTGTGCTAAGCTCAACCTCCTGAATGTTACAAGCAACAACTTTTCAGGTCCAATTCCAGTGCTTCCAACCGCGAGTTTGCAGTCACTTTCACTTGGTGGCAACCTCTTTGAAGGGGATATTCCTTTGCATCTCATGGATGCTTGTCCAGGTCTTGTTATGCTTGATCTTTCCTCAAATAATCTTACTGGTTCTGTCCCTAGTAGTCTTGGTTCTTGCACTTCATTGGAAACTTTTGATATTTCTACCAACAACCTCACTGGTGAATTGCCTGTTGATACTTTACTGAAAATGACAAGTCTGAAGAGGCTTGATTTGGCATCTAATGCTTTTGGTGGTGGTTTGCCTGATTCTTTCTCACAGCACACTAGTTTGCAGTCTCTAGATCTTAGCTCTAATAGTTTATTTGGGTCAATCCCTACTGGTTTGTGTAAAGGTCCAAGTAACAACTTGAAGGAGCTGTATCTTCAAAACAATAGGTTTACTGGGTCTGTTCCTGATACCCTCAGTAACTGCTCTCAACTCACGGCACTCCATTTGAGCTTCAATTACCTCACTGGAACCATCCCATCGAGCTTGGGGTCGCTCTATGAGCTTCGTGACTTGAACCTTTGGTGTAATCAGCTCCATGGAGAAATCCCACCGGAGTTAATGAACATAAAGACATTGGAGACTCTGATTCTAGACTTCAATGAGTTGACAGGAGTGATACCTTCAGGTATAAGCAACTGCACCAACCTTAAATGGATCTCATTGTCTAACAATCGGTTAAGTGGTGAGATCCCAGAATCGATTGGCAAGCTTAGGAGTCTGACAATTCTCAAACTGAGCAACAACTCCTTCTATGGTAGAATCCCACCAGGTCTTGGAGAATGTCGTAGCTTGATCTGGCTGGATCTCAATTCCAATTTCCTCAATGGAACAATCCCACCCGAGCTGTTCAAACAGTCTGGCAGAATTGCTGTCAATTTTATCAGAGGAAAGAGGTATGTGTATCTGAAGAATGACAAAAGCGAACAGTGTCACGGGGAGGGAAATTTGCTTGAGTTTTCCGGAATAAGATTGGAGCAGCTGAGCAGAATCTCCAGCAACCACCCCTGCAACTTTTCCAGAGTGTATGGAGAATACACCCGGCCCACATTTAATGATAATGGATCAATGATCTTCCTTGATCTTTCTTACAATATGTTGTCGGGCAGTATTCCAGCAGCGATTGGGAGTATGTCATTTCTCTATGTCTTGATCTTGGGTCATAATAACCTCTCTGGAAACATTCCACAAGAGATTGGAAAGTTGACTGGTCTTGACATTCTTGACCTCTCCAACAATAGGCTTGAAGGGATAATTCCTCAGTCGATGACTGGCCTTTCATTGCTTTCGGAGATTGATATGTCCAACAATCACCTCACTGGAATGATCCCCGAAGGGGGTCAGTTTGTAACATTTTTAAATCATAGTTTCCTCAACAACTCAGGCCTCTGTGGGATACCGCTTCCTCCATGTGCACCAGCTTCAGGATCAAGCTCGAATTTGGGGCGGCATAAGTCTCGTAGGAGACAGGCATATCTGGCAGGGAGTGTGGCAATGGGATTGCTGTTCTCGCTTTTCTGCATCTTTGGCTTGCTTATTGTTGCTGTGGAAATGAAGAAGAGGAAGAAAAAGAAAGATTCAGCCCTCGATGTCTATATAGACAGCCGCTCACACTCTGGCACCGCAAATACTGCCTGGAAGCTGACTGGTCGTGAAGCATTAAGCATCAGTCTCACCACATTTGAGTCGAAGCCGCTGCGGAAGCTCACTTTTGCAGATCTTATTGAAGCAACAAATGGCTTTCACAATGATAGCCTTATAGGCTCTGGAGGTTTTGGTGACGTGTACAAAGCAGAATTGAAGGATGGAAGCATTGTAGCCATCAAGAAACTGATACATATCAGTGGACAAGGAGATAGAGAGTTCACTGCTGAAATGGAGACCATTGGCAAGATCAAGCACCGGAACCTTGTTCCACTCCTTGGTTTCTGCAAGGTTAGAGAAGAGCGACTCTTGGTGTATGAGTACATGAAATATGGTAGTTTGGAAGACGTTCTACATGACAAAAAGAAAACTGGGATCAAACTGAACTGGGCTGCGAGAAGAAAGATTGCCATCGGTGCTGCCAAAGGATTGACTTTTCTTCACCATAGTTGCATCCCACTTATCATTCACAGGGACATGAAATCTAGCAATGTCTTGCTTGATGAGAACTTGGAGGCCAGAGTCTCTGATTTTGGAATGGCGAGGTTTATGAGTACAGTGGACACTCATTTGAGTGTTAGCACACTAGCAGGCACACCTGGTTATGTCCCTCCCGAATACTACCAAAGCTTTAGGTGTTCCATCAAAGGGGATGTTTACAGTTACGGTGTAGTCTTGCTTGAGCTGCTGACAGGAAGAAGGCCAACAGATTCATCTGATTTTGGTGACAATAATCTTGTTGGGTGGGTGATGCAGCATGCCAAATTGAGAATAAGTGATGTTTTCGATTCAGTGCTTTTAAAAGAGGATCCAAGCCTTGAGATGGAGCTCCTAGAACATTTGAAGGTAGCTTGTGCTTGTATAGATGATCGTCCATGGAAACGGCCCACAATGATTCAAGTAATGGCGAGGTTTAAAGAGATTCAAGCAGGGTGTGGCCTTGACTCACAATCCACAACTGCCACCGAAGATGGAGGTTTTAGTGCAGTTGAAATGGTAGAGATGAGCATAAAAGAAGGCCCAGAGCTAAGCAAGCAGTAGGTTAACAAATCTTGTCAATTTTCCATTTGAGTTCAGAGCACGGAGAGAAGAAGGTGAAGGTGATGATCATAGTACTGATTCATTCAGCTCCAACAAAATTTTCCACCTTCTTTACTGGTCACAAGTGGCATAAAACTTCCTGTCTGCCTGCATGGCTTCTACCATTTGTTGTATGTATCATGTCTTATATCTTCCCAGCAAACTCTTTGTGATCTTATACATGAAAAAGGTTGTTTAACTTGTTAAATTAAAAAGGTGTAAATACAAGTCTCATATGTTTCTATGCAGCCTTGGCTTTTTAGTTAGTTGTCTTTTGAAAACAATGATAATAAATAAAACAAGAAGAAGAAGAAGAAGAAGAAGAAGAAGAAGAAGAAGAAGAAGAGATGCTGGATTATATCTGTTGTGACCTCAGCGATTGTGACCCAGTAGAGGTTTGGATCTCTTGCCCCTTTCTCCATGCATGTTCTCATTCTCTCTTTCATCAACTTCTCTTAAAATTCAGTTGCACTGCGCATTCAAAAATCTCTCTTTTCCCGGTGATATATAGAATGTTAAACTACTCCATCCCTCAATTCGATAGAACCTCCAACGTCAAACCAAAATAAATCAATAAAGAAAGAAAGAGGCAAAGGGGTGGGGGTGCAGGGCCAACCAGTGGAGGATGTGAAAGCCAAAAATCACTGTATCTGGCCACATCCACAGTCAAAGTTTCGATAAAACATCGGCATCAGTGATGGCAAAGTTGTTCCATGGAGATGGAGTAGTAAATTCAAGGATATGGACTTTCTTGGAAAATAAACTATTTTGTCTCTTTGTCCATGGATAATGTGCATGGCACTTGCTCTGGACCAAGCAATTTTTAATTCTCCTTTCTAGCTTGGAAAGTGTGTACCTCTTTTTGGAGCCTATGTATATATAAAATTACAACTCTTGCTGCTACCCTAGATGGGCATTTATAAAGTTCAGTGCTCGCGTTTTGACTTCTAGCAACTTGTGAAATATAATATGCGATGCTATATAGATATTGTTTGAAAATATAACTGAGATTATTTATGAAAGTAATTTTATTTAGAAATATATTAAAACGATATTTTTATTTTTTTAAAATTATTTTTGATATTAAGACATGAAAATGATCTAAAAATAAAAAAAATAAAATAAAGTACAAGATAAAAATTATTTTTTTTCAAAAATACTTTTGAAATACAATGTCAAACAGGATCATAATGTAATAATAGACCCATCGGGCCATTTGTATTCTCATTTTTTGAAAAATATATTCATGATCTCATGCCTATCAATTTGCATATGAAAAGCTTTCCAAGTTAGTGCATGTTTGAGAGTATGATTAAGGTTGTTTTTGAAAGTGTTTTTTATTCAGAATTGAATCAAAATAATATTTTTTTATTATTCAAAAATTATTTTTGACATTATCATATCAAGATGATCTAAAAGCACCATAAAAATTAATTTAAAGTAAAAAATAAAAATAAATTTTTTTTAATTTTTTTCAAAAGCTCTTTTCAAAGATATTCCCAAACACCCCCTAAAATTTCAATATAATAAAATTGTGATTTAATCATCGACGAGTCTTTAAAATTCCTTCAAAAAATTGTTTTACAGAAAATTCAGTCTTTAAAACTGTATTTTTTAGCATTCTTTACTCGAGAGTGTCATAATAAATAAATATATATAAAAAAACATTAGAGGAATGGTTTTTTTTGCTTTAAGTTCGTCTTCTTCTTACCAAAATAAAGAGCCAACATCCTTCCTTCATTTCTCCCATAATTCCAAACCCAAATCCTCTCGACGATCTATAATTTTGGTAGGGTTACTACCATGACAAAGAGCTCGAGTCAGCCTACTCAGCAACGCATTTCTTAAACTCAGATCCCAAGATAGGGTTCAATTTATAATATATATATATATATATATATATATATATATATATATATATATAAATCAACCCTATCATTGAATTTTGATGCTTTAATTCGTGTTTTCCTCGGCCAATTAATGAGTAGATTTTGCATGAAATTTACATGCACTGAAAACTAAGATCAACCAGCTAGCTTCTAGCTGTTAAGGTATTTAATTATGTTTTTATTTCTTCTTGTCCTCTTCTGCAAGTAGTAATCAAGTTTAGTTACCTGCCCTCATTAATAAAAATGCTAATCTGTCTTTAAATCAAAGCATGTCGAGTGGTTGTCGCCACGAAAGGACGTTTGGAATAACAATCAGTACGGATGCTCCTGAGAGAGAAAACTAGATCTCCCTTATTATAATAATAAATATAAAAGGATAATTCAATGCTATTTTTCAGAGAACCACTGGAAAAAAATAATAAATGGTAACTACTATTTATTAAACGACATATAAGTCATAATATAATTGAAAAATCATAAATAAAAATTTAATTTATGTTCTTATCAAATATAAAAATATTTTTAAAAAACTCATTATCTCTTACGCTCTCCGATTAAACTCATTAGAATTTTATCATATAAAAGGTAACATCGCTAAGTACACAACTTTGTTTTCAGGATTTTATTGAAAAGTTGTTGTATCATTTCTAGTTAATTTCTTGGGTAGACCAATATAGCTACTTATCAAAATATGACATATAAAGGTAGTAAGGTATTACAACTTTAAATGTCTCATACATATACCAAACATGCATTAAAACTCTAAAAATACCATCATCATTTACTAAAATGACTTGGCTAGGGGGGAGCTATTTTAAATGACCATTGTATGATTCTAATTTATTTTTATTTAGAAGCCCTACTTACTAAAAAGTCATAATATTATTTAGTAAACTTACTTCTATGAATCACAATCTAATTTCAGCTTCAAAATAACCTCATCATTGGTTAAGCCAATCCTTAATTTCATTTACCTCGCATCCCTACAATAATTCATCACCATATATTAAACTTGATATTTTCAAAGATATGCTGTAAAATTCCAAATCTTATTGTAATATGAAAGACTATTGTCATTGTTCTCTTGTGAGTAATTAAAATAAAAGGACTAGGTCACAATCCAAAGTGAATAACCAAGTCCAACACTTGATAACAAAACTTATATGCAATTTACTTCTATTACAACAATTAAATATCCAAAGGCAAGCTTATTGTAGTAAAACTCATGCTTACAAAAGTTAATTCACAATGAAATCTAAATCTAACTAGATTAACCTCCTCATTCCAAATCAAACTAACAACCAATTCTCTCTAGATTTACCTCTCATTCATCAAAGTAAGCAAGACAATTATGACAACCTTTAAAATCCTAGACTTGGTTATTGTTTCACATAAGCTTATTTAATTTTCAATTTTGGTTGATGATTGATTCAATGAATAATAATAATAATAACATACATCCATTCAATAAAAGAACATATAACACTTAATTAATAATTCTTGATCATTAACTAATCCATATCAGGGTCGCTTACTTGCACTATCAAACAAAACAAAATATTTTAATGTAAAAATTAAAAAAAATCTACTATATTAAATCAATTGTATCTCCATCTTAAACTATAATAAAAAAACAACATTCTTTCCATAAATGTATTTTATAAAAAATATCCACCTTGGGTATACTAAAAGAAAAATTGAACAAAACAAAAAATAATTTGACATGTCCACATAAGTTTCTATCACTTTGGATAAGAGAAGAAGAAAAAGACATAATTAAAAAAAACATATAGTTTATACATGCAAAACTGAGTTGTGTTGATAGCTAAATAGTAAGTACATTAAATAATAGAATATAGTTGTAGTGTTGATGAAAGAGGAAAACAAAACAAACTATTTATTATTATTGGTTATTGCTACAACCTATAGTTAATGATGTTTGTCTTCTTCACAAACACAATGCGCTAGGGTTTATTTAATTTATTTTGGGAGAAAAGTGATTCAAACGGGAGAATATTTATAATTCCATTAAACTCATAAAATTGATAATAGACTTATGATTTTGTACAATTTGACTAAGTTTACTATTTGTTCACAAGTCGAGTTCGATTTTGCTGGTTCTCGAGCTTTTGGTTTGATTTTGCATATTAAACACATGTTGACTCATAATATTACACAATTTTATTAGCCAACTTGCTACTTTAACAACCTTTGTTTAGGGTCACCAACCATACCATGTAATTTTAGGCCAAGGCCTAAACAATCAGTTTTGTTTCCTCCTAGTCCTGTCTTTTCCAAGCAAACTATTCAATATATGTACACTAGGTGAACACAATAGGTTACAATTTTATCAAAACTTAACACTTCTTTACATTTATATTTTTCTCATAATTTTTCATGCGATTATTAACTTAAGTATTAGAGAATTTTTTTTTCATAAGGGACTTGTTTTTCAAGTAAACTTCCAATCACCAGATTAACCCAACAATTAATAGGCCTGAACAAAAAGCCTATATCGAGCTTACATATTTTGGCTCAAGATTGCATCTCATGGAAAACTCATTTTCAGTGTGATGTTTTATCACAACTTTATAAATAGAATTGCTTGTGCGAACTAAACAAAAAGCGATATCATAACCTTGAACTTGCCTGTATCATTGTCCTTCGAGATCTTTATGTGAAACTCATCTTTTTTTTAGCATTAAAATTCCAACTATATAGAGAATGACTAAGCAAATCTTTATGTGAAACTCATCTAATATTTTAGCATTAATATTCCAACTATATAGAGAATGACTAAGCTCATTGTCCTAACCCAACAAGAAGATGAAAACACCATAACTTATCTCTTAAGATTCAATAAGGAAATGCCAAATATGAAGAATCTACTCAAGCCTATCCATAATAATTGAAAAGTACATGTATTAATTATGAAAATGCCTATATAATTTCCATGACAAAACTCTTTTCAACATGAAAGAATTAACTGAGAAATATTTTCGAGTAGAGGAAGCTAACGTAACCAAGAAAGGACAATGATAATTCTAGACAAAGCATTCACGGGAGATTCACCTCCTCGTACAATCAACGACGAATCGACAAGGATAAAAAAAATCTGTCCTCAAAACTTAAACATATATCTAATTTAGTCCCTTGTTCTTTTAAGTTTCCATCTCGATCCCTTCTAATCTAAAGTTTATCTAACTTTACTCAGTTTTTATTTCCTCAAAACTTGAACATTTTGGGACGACAAGCGTTGTTTGTGAGACAGAGTATGTTGGTGGAAGGGCCAGTTTTCTTGAGAAAGTTGTGGCTAAAATACTCTAAACCATAGCTTTCACCAAGACACGAGCATGGTGGATCACGGGTTGGCCAATGGGCTATCTGGTTTTGTCTGAGGGGCTACACTACAACGTCGCCTTCTATAATAAGCTGCTTTCGTTTTCTGGTCTCTTCCACAGAAAAAGGGTGTCATTTATTTATATTTTTTCACAAATATCCACCTTAAACCTAATTAATATTTAATTAATCTGTGAGATATTGTTCTTAATTCGTATCATTGCTTGTGGTTTTTGAAACTGTAATATGAGGGCATTGATTATGAGTTTGACAGTCACGTAAGCAAAAATCTAGTCCTGAAAACATTTTGATGAGACTGGAAACGAAATGGCATGACACAAGGTTGAATTTAAATATGGAAATAAATTCTTTATTTTTTAAAGTTTTATGTTGATTAATGCATACTGTAATTTATAAAATTAAGGAAATTGTTATAGAATACAGCCATACTAAGGCAAACAAAATAGAGTAATTGAATAAATTAAATAAACTGAAACTTTCTAGGAAAAAAAAATTGATCATTGAAGTGATATTTCAATATATATATTCTAAAATATTTATCTTTTTTTAATATTAGTCAGTTAATCGATACGTTGTGTAACTAAACCTAATTATTAAAAAACTATAATGTCTTCACTAGTAATGTGATTCAATGACCACCTTAAGAACTATATAGGTTGATAACTATTGTCAACATAATTATTTATAGTCTATATTTGATTTAATTGAATATTTTCCCTAAAATTAACAAAATAATTTTGTCATAATCATTAAACTTAGTGGCTTCCAAAGTTAAATAACACAACTTCAATTTTGATAATAAACATAACAATAAATTGGTTAGAGTAATAACTTGGAGTTTAATCTAACAATCAAACTAATCAATCATATAAAATAAACATAGAAAAACATGGATACTCATCAAATAAACTGAAAAATAGAGAATAACTAGATTTCATAAATTGTAAAATATGAAAACTTTAGTAACATTTCAACCTAAAAAAATAACTTTATCTTGCATGACTATCAAAAAACTAAGGAAGAGAAAGGATGAAAACATAATTTCAGGTATATGAGAAAATGATGACTATCAAAATAGAGTTTCTTTTGTCTTTTTAGTCGCCCCTCTTTTTCTCTATTTCTTTCTTTCTATTTGATTGGGAGCTCTAATCCTTTACCCCTCCAATCCACTTTTACCTTTTAAAATAATAAATATATAAAAATTCTTTTCAAAATAGACATTGTATATTTAAGCAGCACAATAACTATTTTTCTATAAAAAATAATCTTGCATAAAATATTCAAGCTTTGAATTTGAACCTTCTCCATACAAATAAATAGTTGTTGTATCAATTTGGATGCTTCTGAAGTAAGTTGAACTTATTTCTTCATAAAACTTGTCTATTGGACGAGTTTATGGGTTATCTTAAAAAAATTATTTCTCTCTTAGAGCTTTTTCTCCACTAAAAAATGGCAAGTTGATATGTTTTTTAGTATAAAATTGAGTTTGCGTCAAATTGAGTCAGGATAACCAAAGGTCAAAACTAGTAGAACACAAAACTTATCTTTGAAGGCTATGATTTACATGCTCTTTTTTTTTGTTTATTTTACTTACCATATATGTAATATGTATATAAAGATATGAATGTTAGTTTTCTAATGTCACTAGAATTACTTTATTTTGACTTTCACAACTCAATTTATGCATAAAACATCGAGTAAATATCAAATTTGTCAATAATCGACTCTAGTTGGAACATGATATGAATTTTATCTTCAAATCACTTATTTTCAAATCTTACATCCAAAAGTACTTTAAAAAATTAAAATAAAAAATTCAAGCATTTTATATATAAAACATGGAAAAAAAATAGGAGTAAAATTATTGAATAATATATTTACATTAGTGTTCTCATAAAGGTACAATATTTTAAAAAACATATCTCATCCTTTTAATTTTATATATGCTTATAGATCAACTAATTTAAATATACTTTTATAATTGACTTGTTTTATGGGATTAATACAGGCTAAAACTTATCAATAAGAGAATGTTAACTTTTCTATAACGTTCAAATAGTTGTCAATTTTAAAACTCGGGGAACAAAGAACACGTGAATTCAAGGTGGATGGGAAGGCTTGTCATGAGTCCTTAAAACATGCTCTTTCGGGACGGATGGATTACACGTGGATGGAAATTACTTGTCATTTGTCCTTAAAAAGTGACGGCTTCATTCCTGTGAAACTGATCTGGGCCCAATTCTTCTTGCATCATTGTCGTTACACGTGTGATTTGGGTCCTGCAGCCTCTTTAATCAAAACCCACGCAACAGTCTCTCAGCCCAATTGTACAGTGGGGTCAAGTTTTCAGCCTCCGTCAGTTAACAACAAAGAAAAGACGAGAGGCCTTTGAAAGTGAACCAACGCCAATACGTGCACCTATTACCTTGTGTGTTTTTTTTTTTTTCCTTAAAAAATAAAATAAAAAATAAAAGGTAATGATAGTTTCAGCTATAACTTTATGCATTAGTTTACCTGTGCTATAGATTAGATTATTTTTTTAACACATTAATAATTATCTAGATTGTCGAGATTTATTTTTATTTTTATTGAGCTTTATGAAATGTGAATGTTCTTATTCTAACTCTTGTATAACCTAAGTTTTAAATTAAATCGTGTAAGAGAGAGTTACTGAATCATTTGACTTGTTCATTGCAGAGACAATTTGACTAACCAACAAAAAAAAAAAACCTCCAAGAATTAATTTGAGAGAACAAAGATAAAATTGGTTAAAAAAATTCTTAACCCAACACCTTAAGTAACTTTTAAGTTGTTTGATCATTAATCCTTTCTATGGTTTAGGTTTTTCTTTACAATTTACAATTAGTAGTGGGCTGGAGGGACCCGAGGAAGCTTGGGCCTTAAGAATGTAAACAGGCCTATTAATGGCCCAGATGAAAGTTAGATAGTAGGCCCAGAAAAAGGATAAAGAAGACAGAAACGCAACCATCATGAAAGTAGAAAATGGAGCGTGGCAAGTGAAATTTTATGTCATCATCAAACATGAATGTTTTCAAATGGGAGAATAAAGGAAGTAGAGATGTTAATTTCAATTGCAATTCGCACACAAAAAAGAGTATAAAAAGCAATCAAAATTCTAATTAGAAGCTAATAAATATATATATCCATGCAATTACAGGAGGATATGAAAAAAGAAAATAGAAAAGGCACTTGCCTACGTTAACCAAAGAATTAGGCTACTGATTCATGACAATAACATTATTTTTGTACCCAAAATCAAAATCAACATTGAAGCTGGAAACGCTGCAATGTTGATTCAAATTACAGGACAAAAACTGTAATTAAGCTTATATTTATTCATCAGGCAACGGAGGCGTGGCCTAAGAAACACGGCCCGCACCCACAGCACTCGATAGGATCTCCTATTTCTCCATGCCATCAAAGAAAACCTCATGCACAACAATTGCATGGCTAAATTAAGATTAAGATGACATTTTAGAAGAAGAAATTATTAAGCTGAGAAGGAGTTTGCGACTCGTCGAGATCAAGGGACGGGGAATGAGCATGTCTGCCTTCGTAGGTCGTGATTACCATCCTTGGATCCTCAGCTAATCTCTCCACCCGTTTCTTCACTCGACAATTATCTTGCGTGCAACGGTAGTAGCTCCTGCATGAATTATTTTTAATTAAATATAAGAAAAGTTGTCATCGAATTTCATGCGTTAATTAAGATTTTAACTTAGCTAGGGCATGATTTTCCTTGCATAAATTAGAAAGAAAGGGAGGGTGATGCGACTGGGTGATGCAACAAGACACCACCTTTATCCTGGAAAAAATGCAGAAAGTCGCCTGTAAATGAGAGAATCTAAGGGTGTGTAAGTACGCATCACTACTTGCCTCCATGTTCTACAATCATGATCATCAAGAAAACTTTATACAATTTGGCAGGCACCTTCAGAGCGTGAAAAAATCCATCGCGGCACATAGCTAGCCCGAAAATTAAAGGTGAGATGAACAACTAAAATTTGTTGTTTTTTCCAAGTTTTTTGACTAAAAATATTATATGTATTCTATTTTTGATATTAGTATATTAAAATAATCCAAAAATACTGAGAAGAGGCATGCTAGAGAGGGGGCAAAAGGAGAAAAGAAGGGTCTTGTCAGCTTCTAAAAGAACATTTTCTGTTCGTCTCAAACATTGTATGTAAAGGTAAGAACTAAGATTAAATAAAACCCTAAGCCAAGTTGGTGATGCACGGGAAGGACATTCACGGTTATGGAGCAAGAATTTATTTGCAGCTCTTGCACAAAACAAATGAGGTAAACTCTCATACACATGATGATGCTGGCTGCAGGATTTAGACATTCAAAACCGAAATCATTGCTGTAGAATCTGAGATGAAATTTGGTTGATCAGGAGATGGGACAAAGAAGATCGTAAACACAATTTAATGTCCGGAACAAGGATGTGCGTATGCCAATATACTTTGGTTGATCACTTGAATTTCTGATGATATCTTCTTAGCTTTTAGAATTTCTGCTTTAATTAGATCTTCTACTTTACTTGGCAAACGCCATTATAACTGATCAGTTGTTGCACATTGTTTGCTACTTTATTTCAGTTTCCTGTCTTGAGCTAATAATGACTTCTTTTTGCCCCCTTTCTTCAATTATTTTCATTTTCAATTAAGGATGCATCAATATGATCGATTTTCTCACATAATATTTGCCCATAAAGATCTCCTGGACAAGACTGTAAAGCCTAACCACAATGATAACAGCAATAAAAATGATGAGAGGGAGCGAGAGAGAGAGGACATAACACATGATGAGTATGTGGGATAGAATTACTAAAGGGGAGCGAAAATCCAAAGTGATATGAACTTTATGAGGTGATTGTATATACTGATGTTTTAATTTGAATATCTAACCTGGGATGCTGTGTGTTCTTTACCACTTTCTGGCCGTACTTCCTCCATTTGTAACCATCATCCAGCACATCTACATCACTCATAGTCTTGAAACAAAACCTGGGCTCCCTCACCTTCCTCCTTGCTTTAATCTTCTTCATCTTTATTGTTGACAACCCTAGATGATCCTCTCCAGAACCACTCCTTTTTCTGTTCAAGCACTCGTTTACCTCTCCCCATGCCCTGAAAACCACCATGCATTTCAACAGACCCTAGTTAGTTGATCAGAGAAAAGATTGCTGCGTGAATGATTATACAATATACACCTACTTTGGTTGGGTGAAACAAAGTTTATGAATTGAAAAACTACCATTCTATGCGTGGATTAATTAAACATCCATTCCTCTTATCTTTTTAACATTTGACTTCTACAATATGTGATCTATTACAAGTACTAAACAAGGAGGTTCAATGGTAACCCAAGACCTAGAGTATATTCATGCAGTATAGCTCTTTAACAGTTAAAGGAGGGGAAAAGCCATAAAAAATAATATTTTAAAAAACCCCAGTTAAAAGGCATGATTTTATTCTCAGAAGAGCGATCTTTTTTACCAGAGATTTGCATGAGATCTTTGCAAGGAAAGAAGATGGGGTCCTCCCAAATCAGAAGCAATAGTGCCTTCTCTTTGCTTATGAGTGGCAGACGAGAGTGGTAGGGTTTCAGCGAGATTAGTGGTTGTAGTTGCATCTGAAGGAGGTATTATGAAGCCTTTGAAAGATTGGTGGCAACTACCCAGTTGAGGATAGGTCAAGTGTGCAGGAAAAGAAAAGAAACCCGCCATTTGTGTAGGCAACTCTTGATCTTCAAACAAGGCCTGCTGGTTTAGAGTACTGGCTTGGGAAGCGGCTGCCATCTCTCTCTATCTGTCTCTCTATTGAAGATAGAACACCAGTAACTTTTGGTTCGATTTCAAGGAGAGAAATCTGGTCAGGGAGATCTCTAGATGATCACAGTTGCTCAAGCGCAGTCTATATTATAAATGAAAAACAAAAACCAAGGAGCGTTTTTCTCTCAAACTGATCCTATAAACAGCATGTAAGTGAGAGTATTTATCAAGATATGAACCCCAGTACCTATAAATATGACCAGCCACTTTCCCTTTCAGATCTCCCTGTAGTCTATTCTCTCTCTCTGTCCAACGAGCCTTTTAAAAAAATTTAGCTCCTCTCATTTGAACTTTTGATCTAGTTGATGTAGTCGAGGAAGGGGCTAGGAAGACGATATAAAAAGGGAACAAGCCTGTGACTTCGATATACAGTATGATACATAAAAGTGCATAGACTTTTTACAAAATGAAGTTGGTTTTTTCAATTCTGGAGTGATCTTGAGCATCCCATTTACTGTTTGCCCTCGAAAGAATTGGAGTTTTTGTGTCCCTAGCGGGCAAATGGGATTTTCCTGTTGTCTCTAGAGCTTAGAGGTCAACAATAGACGACAAATGGTTGAATCCAACTGGAAGAAACTTGATCTCTTATATGCCTACGATACCCTAATCCTTAAAAAAAAAAAAACTGGCTGCTTGAATTTCTTTGCGTACACTTATTCTTTTTGTTCAATTAATGAGAAAGAAATAGAAATAGCGAAGCATATTAGTTCAAGGGGTGAAAAAAACTATCAAACACATGTGAACCCAAGAGAAAAAAATTAGTCACTGGTTACAAATATCCAGAAAGTGAAAAAACAGGAGATGATACCTAAATGATAGGATAACTCGCTATCACTATGTAGGGTTTCTTTTGTTAATTTGTTTTCACTAGGGTTTGCTTTCTTTTGGCACCAAAAAGAAATATCAGGAGCAATGATGATGAATCTTGGGTGCCAATCTCTCTCTCTCTCTGAATCGCCGGTGAAGATATCATCATGATTCATGAGAGAGGCCCTATTCACTTTTTGCTGAGAAAAAAAAAAAAAAAACCCTTCTTCTCAGCTTGCTTACTTTTCATCACTTTCACCTTTTTCACCTTTATATGCATACACTTAATTTCCAAACCAACCACCTATTATATTGTTATGATCCCTTCAATTATACATAACAATCCTGGTTGCTTTAGTTAGGTCTTTGGTGGTCGAATTCTATTGCTATCATAATACTTTCTTCCTTTCAGGGCAAGGCCACGATCAGAATCCATTTCCTTTAATTTACAAACGAATTATGCCCTCGCTGTACTTGGGCCAATGTAGTTTAAGTTGGATTGAATGATTAGCTTCATTTAGTAGAAAATAATGAGCCAGGGAGATCACCTCTGACTCAATTTGATGGTTAAAACGCGTAGGCACACAGAAACAGCTGCCAAAAACGGGTCTAGGTGTAGGGACTCACGATCGTTCACTTATTTTATTAACCATGCAAGTTCAAGCAATCGATTTGGTCATAATATCATTCAGAATGAAACTTTTGGTGGCATACGATAGTTTAATCGGTACAATTATTTCATATTATTCTAGCTAGTATATAGACAAGTGATTGGATCTTTTAAATCTAGAATGGAGAAGTGATTTTTAAAGAAGAAGAAGGATGGTATAATCCAAATTGTGAAATAATTAGAAAAAAAAATAAAGAAAGTTACAGAAAATTGAGTAGGGAGTTTTGTCCATGGCTAAATTTGAAGTAAAAATGTTTTGAGAGAAGTAAATGTTAATCTTGCGTGGACATGACGTGGGCATGATGTCACAATGCGACGTCCATCGGTAAATAATATCCATCGTCCATAGAGACTGTTAAAATAATACTTTACATGTTTCTCACTTTCACTTTTGGGCCCTAATTAAGTTAGAGATAGGGCACGGGGTGGCGAACTCCATCATTTCTTTTTTTGTCTCTGTTTATTGGTGGCCATTATGCCACCTAGATTCCTATATCATATCTATTATTCGAAAAATACAACTTCCTTTGATTCTGATTCAGTCTTCATCATATTAATGGAGATCGACTAAAAATGTTTTACTTTTATTTTTGTTGGATTCGAGTGAATCTCACTCTTCTATAGACAATTTCTGTGAACCCGGGTTAAATGAGTTAAATCCTGGTTATTTCAGTCTCTTACAAGATAAACATATCCTGACTCGAACTCGAGGTCTACAAGACAAATCTCAATTTTTTTGACACCACACCACGTCCCTTAAAGATCAAAAAATATTTTATGTTTATATAATAAGGTGTATTGTTTGCCCCCTCTAAGATTGTTTTGGGTGTTTGGTTACCATACTTTTCATATTGCTTTTAACTTGTGAAATTACTTTAAAGAGTATATATATACACACATTTATATATATATAAGGTGTTTTTTCACTGTTTCAAAAATGTTTTGAAAATAATGAAAAAACAATATTTTTATTTTTTATTTTAAATTATATTTATATGTTAATATTAAAAATACTTTTTAAAAAATTATATTGTAATATTTTTAATATATTTATTTATATTTTAATTAAGTTTTTAGATTTTTACATTATTTTAATATTAAAATATATAATAAATAAATAATAATCCTTTCACACCCCCCTTTCCCTTAAAATATCCCCAACCCCGCCCCTCCCTCCCCTCTCTCAAAACTTCTCTTCTCCATCTCCCTCTCTCCAGAACCATCCCCCTCCCTTTCAAAACTTGCCCATCTCCCTCTCTCCAGAACAACACCATTCCAGTAGCGAGATCCTTGCGGGTATTTTTTTTCCCTATGCTTCTCTTCTCTCTAGTCATCACTAGTATGGGTGATAATCAATTGCAGCAAAAAGATGATCGATTTGAGGGTTTATTTGAGAATTTTGGAATTAGTTTATTTGATTGTGTTTTTGCCCATAGCAGATTGTTAAACTGCTTATGGACTTCCACCTGCGATTGCCGAAAAGCATGAGAAAACTGCTTCTGAAAATAAGCAGGTTCTCTCCATTTTATTAGTGGGTCCCACAATAAATTAAATTGATTTTGCACTTTACCAAACGCTGGAAATCTGCTTATGGTTCGAAACGCTGATGGGATCGCAATGCCAAACGGGCACTTCCAAAGAAAATGAGAATGTTTATTTTTTAAATTTTATCAATTAATAAAGATACAGGGTCGGTTCTTACAAGGACTATCATTAGTTATTATCTAACAACTCAAAATATTATATTGAAATGATTTATAACACGTAGTTGAATCGAGTCAAGTCGAGTATTATAATATTTAAGATTGGTTATTAAAAATTATATCGAGTTTAAGTCAAGCTTGTGTATTACATCAAGTTTCCAAATAGTCTTCCCACTTGTTTTGATCATGCTTGAGCTTGTTTACAAACAATATAAAATCAAATAATCATACATATTTTAACTTAATTATTTTTTTTTAAAAAAATACGTTTTTCATTAACTCTCTATGTATAATTGCCACATGCTCTATTTTTTTATATGTTGCTGGCAGATTTGAAATTGTTATTGCATTATTCTTTATTTTTTTATTTAAATAATGACATATAAAATGCAAGGTGAATGAAAACTCTTATACAAGTTTATAAGATATTGACCCTATTGTTTATATAATCTTGTATGGTCCATAAAACATCAAAATTAACTTGAAATTATTTTCGACTGCAAGGTTCAATTATCTACAAGGTTGATTCTTAACTTATAACATATCTACAACTTGAAATTCCCTCTCTCATGTGTTTTTGTATGATAACTACTTTATCATATTTCGTTCCTTTTTTAATTTCAATTGTAATCATTGATCTAGGCTCATCCTCTATTGAACTACTTCTTCCACATATACTAATGTTGTGACATGAAATGGTGTCGTTTTAGTCATAGTTGTAAAATCCGTTCCGGGTACCGTTCCGGTTTTTTGTTTGGAACGGAACGTTCCGGTTTCGGTGCATTCCGGCGTTCCGTTCCGGTTTTGTACTGTTCATATTTATTTAATTATATATATATAAAAAATAAAATATTAATTTAACAAGTATAATTTAAATTCAAGATAAATGAAATTTAAATTATACAATACAAACATAATCTCAAAATTAGAAACACCTTTAAAAATCCAAAATATTATAAAAATAAAATGTTCTAAAAAAAAAATACATCAAACATCTTCTACATATTATTATTATAATTAATAACTATTATTATATAATAATAATAATTATAATATAATAATACTTACTATAAAAAGTAAAAACCCACCCACCCCGTTTTTGTCCCCTTCACTTTCATTTCAAGCTAAACAAAACCCTATCTTTTTCTCTTCATGCCACCGCCCCCCCTCACTAAAAACCCAATCTTTTTTATTCCTCCAGGCTTCAACCCCTCTGCTGCTTCTCCAAAATTCCCACGCCATTTCTTTGACCCCACCATCACCATGACTCTTCTTCTCCGATCCTTCCCTCTAATCACTCTCCACACGACCAGACCCTCCTCTCTTCCTCTCCTCCAAACTCTTCTCAAATATCACTTGGAGAGCAAGGTTGGTTGGGTGTGTACTCGGATATAGACCCGAAACTGAGTTAAAAAATGAAAGCCGTTTTGGATTTCCCTGAACTGAACTGAGGAAAACCACCTCCGAGGAAAACGACGTCGTTTTGGGTTTTGGCTGACACCGGAATGGAACCCCCGGTACAAAACTGGGGCGTTCCGGCCGGAATTCGGCCGGAATAGCCGGATCGGTCCGGAATTCTACCCGGGACAAAAACGTCGCTGTTTTGTCCCGGATTTTTCAGTGGAATGGGCCGTTCCGGCCGGAACGGAACGAGATTTATAACTCTGGTTTTAGTAGCCTAATGATAACTAGAATTATACAACCATTGAGCTTGAGACAACCAATCATATCACTTGCTAGGATTATACATTAAATAAATCATCTAAGAACTCCATCTAATTATGAATATTTTGGGAAATTTTCCATGTTAATCATCTTTTCAACGATAATTTTTTTAAGAGTTATGGAGACTTTATCTGTGAAAATAATGGGTCCCATTTTTCTAAGAGAAAAAAGAAAAATAGAGATTGTGTTCAAATGCACTCTTTTTATAAATTAGAGAGGAAAATGTATTTTTGAATTTTCATTGACAAAGCTAAAGTTAGAGTAAATCTAAAAGATGTTCTCTAGATTTGTTCACAAACTAAAGGGATAATGGAAAAGGTGCCTTTTCTTTTCCTAGCATCTTTTCATGGCTGCTCCCACAAGCTACAAAACAGGAAGAGAAGGAAAGAGTTGATCCCACAAATCCAAGGTGAAGATCAGACAAATTACATTTATTTTTCACTTTTTTTAGATATCGATAGTAAGCCTGTAATTCTCTTTAAAGCTTTCGGATGAATTGCATGTTAAAGGAGACTAATTACTCTTTATTTCACTGTTTTTTTAGCAGCCTATGCTTTGGGTTTACTCACGCTTTTCATTTTCACCACAGTTTAAAAATTGCTTTTAAAAATATATTTTTTATTTTACATCAAGTTATTAAAATAATTTGAAAACACATGAAAACTTTAAAAAAAAAACAATTTTTTTTCATGTTTTAGCAATTTAATTTCCTCTTTTGCAAGGGAATAATTGATTTGTCTCAATTTCATGCTTCTGTTTGCTAAGATCATGATGTTAATAATAAGTAGACTACTTGCATAATATATAAAAATATAAAGAATATTATGAAAAAATGTTTAATTTGAATATTATTTTTATTTTGTTATTTCTCTTGAAATAAAAAAAAAAACAATGTAATCTGAACATATTTTCTAGTTTTTTAAGTTGAAAAGATGTTACAAAATTGAATGAACAAGTTTTCTAATTTTTTGTTAAGAAAAATGAAAAAAATATATTTTGTGTTACCTAACAGAGACTGTCTATTTAAGAGTGTGGTTGACTTTATTTTTTAAAATATTTTTTGTTTAGAAATGTATTCAAATGATTTTTTTATTTTTTAAAAATTATTTTTAATATTAGTACATAAAAATAATCTAAAATAATAAAAAACTAATTTAAAATAAAAAATATATATATATATATATATATTCAGAAATATTTTTTAAAAACAGTATAAATCATTTCTAAGTTTTTTACTTTCCTAGGTGGAGGGCGTGGTGTTCTTGAAAGATCCCGTAATAGTAGATGCACTAGGAAGACAGCTGGACAAGTAAAAGAAAGAAAAAAAAGAAGAAGCAAGGACACAAGAAAGATCTAAAGCAGGAGAGAAATCACAAGGGTGAGGTAAATAATTTTGAAAAATTAAAATGAGCTTAAAAGATACTATATTTTTCATATATTTTTCATATAAACCGTGACAACCACCCCAATTCTTTTAGAGGAGCTATTTCAACATGTTTATTCTGTTAGTTCTAGTTGGAATAGTTGGAACGTTCCATGTTATTAAAAAAACCAAGATAAAATAGTGTCATTTTTATCTCGATTTTAATTTTAATCCATTCCGAAAATTCCGGTCGGAACGTCTCAATACCATTCCGACTCAAAATTATAATATTTTTTTTATTTTAGAACATTTTACTATCATAATATTTTGGAATTTTAGAGATGTTTCTAATTTTGAAATTATGTTTGTTTAACTTTGTATTTGTATTGTATAATTTAAAGTTAATTTATCTTGAATTTAAATTATACTTGTTAAATTAATATTTTAATTTTTTTCATATATATATAATTAATTATATATGAATAGTACAACCCCGAAACGGCACACTCAAATGCTTCGAAACAGAAACATTCCGTTCCAATAGAAAAACCGGAACGGTGACCGGAACGATATTGATAACCTTGATTTCAACTGCGTGTTTTTCCAAATTTTGAAAATTACTTTTATTTCAAAATTATTTGTTATTATTTTAACGTGATAATAATAAAAATAAATAATATATATTATTTTCAAGTGAAAAATAAAAAAAAAACACACTGCTACCATACTTGCATGTATGAGATTTTGCTAATTCAATTTCTCTAATGCTTTACCGATTCAATCTCTTTTGTACTTTGAGCCAAGTTTTAAAGTTGTTCTTTCAGAACCGAGAAATTATAGAAAAATAATAAAATAAAATATACTCTTAAAAAGTTGATCGGGATGGTGAGGACGTGGAGCACGGTGGAAGAATTGTGATCGCATCTGGTGTCTAGATCCTGGCTTGGCAGAGATTCGGATCCGACGCCATGATCACCACCACCCAACAAGCTGTCATGAGATCACCACCACGTCTGTATTCTTACCAGAGACATGATTACTGCTCCTGCTGCCTTACTACCAACTTCTCAACTTCACGTGCCTGACCGCTCAAACCTTTCTCTCCTTTTTTTTATTTTTTATTATTAACATAGATATTAAATTCATTTTGTGTATATCTCAATTAATTCAACCGATTCTAAAATTAAGAACCATATAAACCTCTAATAGCTATCATATTAGTAATTGTAAGAATTTGAAATTCAAATAATTTTAGTATATTCAATTATTTTTGTTACAGTAGAGGGGGATTATATAAGAAATAATTACTATATAATTTTAGCTAAACTATAATACACTTAAATGACTACCAGAATTTGTTTCCCTATTACAGTAGAATATAGATAAATGGCTGCAAAATAAACGGCTATTTCAACACTCCCCCTCAAGTTGGAGCGTAAATATTTATCATATCCAACTTGCTAATTGCGTCATGAAACGCTTTCCTGAGACTACTTTTGTGAGTATATTGGCTAGCTGATCCTCCAACCGAACAAACAAATATTCGATAATTTTTCAATTAAGATTTTCCTTAATGAAATGTTGGTCGACTTCAACATGTATGGTACAATCATGGTTTACCAGGTTGTGTCCAATCTCAATAGTTGTCTTATTATCACCGAGTAGACATATGGATGTCTTATAATCAATCCCCAAATCCTGTAATACATGTTTTTATCCATAATAATTTGCATACACCATGAGTCATATATCGGTATTCTGCTTTTGCACTTGATTTAGCAACCACTTTCTGTTTGTTTATCCAAGTAACGAGGTTTCCTTCTACAAAAAAAAGTAACCCGATGTCGATCTCCTATCGGTCTGATTTCTTGCCCGGTCTGAGTTATACATCCTTCAATTTCATGCATTCTTTAAGCACCTCAAGATTCAATATATTGCTAATATATATTCTTCATCTGGCGAGTGCATGAACTGACTTACCATACTTACCACATAGGCTATATCTGGCCTTGTATGTGATAGATATATTAACTTCTCAACTAACTTTTGATAACGCCCTTTGTCTATGATTCATCTCTATAGGTGTTTCAATAGATTTGCATGCTAGCATTCTAGTTTTAGTTAATAAATCTAACACGTATTTTTGTTGGGATAGACATATTCCAGTTTTTGACCTTGAGACCTCGATTCCCAAGAAGTATTTTAGTGGTCTGAGATTTTTTTATTTCAAATTTTGATGTTAGAAATAGTTGTAGTGCTTTTCTCTCCTTTGGATCATCTCCTATTAGGACCATATCTTCCACATATACAATTAATGTTGTTACATTCCCTTCTTTGTGTTTTATAAACAAGGTGTGATCTGAATTACTTTGCTTATAGCCAAATTTTTTCATTATGGAGGAGAATCTTCGGAACCAAGCCTGAGGGACTGCTTCAGGCCATATAACACTTTTGTCAATTTGTACACTTCAGGGCTATTTTAAGAAGTTTTTTTTAACTCCAGGTGATAATTTCATGTAAACTTCTTTCTTAAGGTCTCCATTGAGAAAAGCATTCTTGATGTCAAATTGTTGCAATACCCAATCTCGATTCGCTGCTAGAGATATGAGGATACAAATGGTATTCATTTTCACCACTAGAGTATCTTGATAATCCACTTCATACTTCCGTATATACCCTTTCCCAACTAACCTTGCTTTGTACTTATTAATATTGCAATCTGCTTTCAGCTTTATTGTGAACACCCATCTGCACCCAACGGTCTTTTTACCTTTGGGTAGTGAACATAGTTCCCAGGTATTATTCCTATAAAGTGTCTTCATTTCTTTATTCATCGCCTTAATCCATTTTGGATTCGCTAATGCATTCTGTACATTACTAGGAATAGGCATAGTGATAATTGATTAACAGAAAATGCATATGATTTTGATAATCTATGAGAGGAGACATAATTATTGATAGGATATTTAGTTATTTTTTAGGTCAGGTTCATATTGTTTCTTTGGGACTCCTTTATTTGACCTTTATGGATATCTATTGGATATATTTTCTATAAGGATAGGAATCTCATTAGTTTCATCAAAAATAGGATTCAAACATACCCGAGGAAGAACATTCTGGGTTGATTCTTTAGTTAATGGTGTAGATGTAGGTACCTATGTAGTCAAAGGGGGGTCGTTACTAAGAATATTCTGATCTATGTAGAATTCCAAGCCAACATCCTGGTTTTGGATATTGGGAGTCATAAAAATTTTCCCATATATCTTTTAATATGTCCTCCATTTTCTTCCACCTCAAAATACCCCTTCATTCTCTTCATTGTTACTCTCCCCCTGAAGAGAATGTCCACAAGCTCCCCCAAAATAGTAGGGTTCCGATTCTAATGACGTATTTTGGGTCACATGCATCTTCTAACGTACCCTTTCTGGAATTCTGAGTGTCTTGCAAAAACACACCGTTTTGCATACGGATTAAGTTTACCCCGTAGGATTTTAGGTATGTGAACATACACAATACATCCAAATATCTATCACTCTAGATTTCATAGATGAGGGATGGAGAGCAAGGATTTCATCTTCTGTTAGGGGGTTTGGAATCTGATTACACTAGATGGTATTCAATTGATTAAATAGGTAGTGAATTTTACTACCTCACCCTAATAGAACTTCGACATATTCATACTAAAAAAAAAGCCCAAACAATTCCTAAAATCTGCCTATTTTTCTGTTCTGCTAGGTCATTCTACTGTGGAGTATATGTGCATGAGGTTTGGTGTCTAATTCCATGATGACTTAAGAAATCCCTTAAAAATTGATCCACATATTCTTTACCATTGTCAAATTCAAGTGTAGGAATCTGCCTTTGGTATTGGGTCATCACCATTTCATGAATTCCTGAAAAGTTATACCTACATCACTTTTATTTCAGAGAAGAGATATCCAGGTCATTCGAGTATATTATTAATAAATGTAACAAAATAACGAGCATTAGAAAGGTTCTAAACTTTTATTTAAACTTGGTAAATAGGGATTATGGTGGCTTTTGGTCAGTTCACAAATTTCATAATGAAAATCCAAATTGCTTAAACCTAAAAATAAATATGGTCGGAGCTTCTTAAGATACCCAAAAGAGAGATGTTCAAGCCTTCGATGCCATAACCATACATGAGCTTATTTTTGGTCCTGATTTTGTCTGATGTACTTGACTCAGTTTTGATCCCCTATTTTTAACTGTGGGTAGTACAGATTTCCTCGTCTAACACTATAACCAAGAATATTTCAGGTCAGAATGTCCTGAAAAATACAAAAGAGAGGCCAAAAAGTTACAATGCACGCAAGGATAAAAGTAATTTGGCTAACTAACAAGAGATTATATTCAAGAGATGGAACAATGAGAACAATCTCTCGAGTTAAGGAATTAGTCAAGGTTATCTGTGCAAATAATTAACTAAGAGGAGGGTTTTGAGAACTTTAAATTATTGAAATCCCTAGTCATATGATCAGATGCACTTATATCAATAATCCAAGTACTATTTTTAGTAATGACAGAGTTTGCAAAAGTTTTACTAATTATGCCTGGATGAACAACACTCATCATAGGTTGTACCTATTCAGTTTTCATAAAATTTACCATATTTTTTCGGGGTTTTTTCTTAAAGTCCCACAAGTCAAGGTAGCAAATAATGTCATAACATCTTTATTTTGAGTGACCTGGCTCGCCGCCATGAGTACATAACAACCCACCGAGTTTCTTATAACCTGGATTCACCATTTTCCTATCATTTTCGTGCCCCAACCGGTCGGTGGTTTTGTTGTAAACATCACCATGCTCTCGGAAACCAGTGGAGGACCCTTTCCGGCCATGTTTTGTTTTTGCTGGAGCTCTCATCGGATGCAGGCGTATGCTTCTTCCAGATCCACATTTGGATCTATTCTTAAAATCTCATCGTGGATCTGCTCAAAGATAGGGTCAAGTCCACTTGAAAAATGTGTACTCGAAGCCTTGTCATGATCAAGTGGAGGTGGAGCTCGTTGTCAACGGTTTCGACCCGTGAAAGAGTTCGACAGTCTATTTCTTGGAAGATTGACACCAACTCATTGTAGTATGTGGGCAGCAGACGACCACTCTGTGTAGTAGTGAAGGATCTCTAATTCAGTTCTAAAATACAGGTCTATTTAGCGCCGTCGTAGAAGATCCGAGCCATGCTTCCTAGATTTCCTTGGCCATGGAAAGCCGTATGAACCATTGCATCAGTGTTGGGCTCATTAAGTCAATGAGTCAACTCTTCACATGATGGTTCTCAGTAATCCATACTTCTAATCTCGGGTTTCCAAGTTTGGGTTTACTGTATCTTTGGTAAGGTAGGTTTTGTTACAAGCTTCGATTCTCATAATGAATAGTCAGTTTTGTTCAGCATAACGCCCGTCGGAAGTGGGGAGTTGTCTTGGTGGACAATGATTTGCACTGTTGGAGCTGGAGTGGAGGTAATTTTCAAATGGAGTTCGGGAACATATTTAAGATGGTGTCCGTAGTGTAATGCGTGTCATACACGTGGCTATCAATATATCATGGTAAAAAGACTACATTACCCCATTGCCTAGTAAAAAAGATATTTTTAACCTAGAGCAATATCATCAAACTCAAAAAGTAATAATACTACTCTTCTTTTCACACAATACTGCTAGATAATGTTCAAGTTACAGGAGTAAGAAATAGTTAAGCCCAATTATTAGTCTATTTATCTTAATTAAAGATGAGAAATAATAATTAAATATTAAAGATCTAATATGTATGTTTTATACTATATTAAATATGTAGTGAAGGATATTGATTGGATAGTGAAAACTAATAATATTAAGTTTGTAAGAAAACAAATTGAGAAGAAAAGGATGAAAAAAATAGTAAAATAATATTTAGTTTGATATATAAACAAAAAATTTAACATTTCAGGAAAAAATAAAAAGTTTAAGTAAACCCTCCATAACTTATAAGGAAAACAAATACTCCAAGTTCAAAATATGTTTTAAAACTACTAACTTGAGAAATTAAAATCCTCTTTAACTAATTCAAGTTAGGAATATATTTTAAATTAAGGCAGCAATATGATTTTAACCTTAGGCATGCCCTCTTAGATTCGTCATTGCTAGTGGTCTTGTTTTTATTAAGTTGTTGGCTATATAATCTGTGATTTATCATGGGTTATAAAAAAAATTCAAAAAAATATTGGATATATATAGGCTATTTTGATTTTTTTATATATAAAAATCCAAAGTGTAAATATAAGATCCTATGCAAGCATCTAGTTAAATAAATTGGTAATTATTTATTTAAATAATAAAAAAAACATTAACAATAATCAAAAGAGAAATTGAAGTAATTAAGAGATGAATGTAGATCAGATATTAAATCACGCAAAATAAGATATTCACTCGATTGTATTTATTGAACTTGTTTATTAAATCAATAATAGATATTTGAAATGCAAAAACAAATAAAACTGATTGAATAAACTTTCAATCTAAAACAATATCACACAAGATCAAACATACCATGAAAATATTTAAAGATGAATATTTTTTATTTTGAAAATAAATTTTATTTGTATAAAACAATAAAAATATAGATGAATTACAATAATATATTGAAAAATTAAGCACTAACATAACAATTTTAAAAAGACTTGTATTAAAAAACATCACGCAAAATACGACTAGAATAAACTCATAGAAAATAAATTGAAGATAATCACATAATCCATATTGTTTTTATAGAAAAAAGAAAATTGATAAGATCGTACGAACATGAAATCCCTACAAATAAAATATTGAAAGATAAAACTAGGAACAAAAAAATCAATTAAATAAAAGAATCTAAAACCATTTTTAATTAAAACAGTGAGGATGATACAACAAATTAATTAAAGGACGAACATTCTTTTTAATTAAAGGGTTAAGTTGAATTGGTAAATACTTTAACAAAAGAAAGAACAAATCAAAAGAATAAAGGTCAAATTATATAAGAAAAAAACTTTGATTGAAGGATAAAATTGGAATCCAAAAACTCTTTAACAAAAGAGCCAAGAAAAAAATTAAAAATTTAAAGAATAAGGATTAAAAAAAAAAAAACATATAAGAAATTGTAATTAGAGATCTATATTGAAAACAAAAAAATTGTTATAAAAGAAATAATAACGAAATTGAAAAATAAAAAACAAAAAGGTGTTGAAAGTTGAAAAAAAGATCATCAATGACAATTCAATCATCATAAGTCATCCCACATCATATCATGTAGAAGAGAACATAATGACATATTCAAAGAGATAACGAAAAGTTAGGTTTGGCCATTGGGTGATGTTTAACACGCTACCTAAATAAAATAGATGTCATTCACTTGCTAATATGAGATTAACACACACCAACAACTTTCTTGATTAAAAAATTAAAAAGTGAATTTAAAAAATATCAACATATCCTTTTGGCTATGGTAATTACTAAGAAATATAAGTATATAATTATTTTAAAGCTTGTACGAAAAATCAAAGGATATAAGTTATAACTAAAAGTACTTTATAAATACGAATAAATGATGCAAAAACAAAAGTAAGTACATCTCAATATTCTGTATAATATCTTCTTCAAGTACTAAATAATACATGATGCCTATTTAATGATTGTTTTAAAAAAAAACTATTAATTTTGTTTTTAAAAAAACTAGGTTAACCCGACTCACCAATAGTACGAGCCATGTGCCAAGTCAACAACTGTATCATATTTAATTACAATGAGCAGGACCACTAGCAATGCCGAATCCAGGGTATTGGCACCAAGTTAAAAAAGATTGTCCCCATTTTCTAAAAATATATTCAGTTTTCTCTAATAGTTTTTAGAATTTTCTATTTGACCATTTCAAAATAAAGTATATTTCAATTTTTGCTCCTATTAATGGTATGCAAAAACACAATCATGACAAGACCTGTGGCTTCGACTACACACTATGGTTTTTTAATTTCTTAAGCCCTATTCCGTAGTATGGTTTACGTTGTTTTCGAAAGTGTTTTTCATTTAGAAATATATTAAAATAATGTTTTTTTTTTAAAAAAATATTTTTTACATCAGCATATGAAAATAATCTTAAAAAACCAAAATTTTTAATTTAAAGTAAAAATAAAAAATTTTATTTTATTAAAAATCTTTTGAAACACAATACCAAACACCCTTTTATTGACACAGTCTGCCTCGAATGTATTTAGAGATGAAGCGAACACAAAGTTATATATCCATATATCCAAAGATCAAGCAAATGAATTCAAAGTTATGAATATGCAAATTAAAGTTTTGATTGCATAACATTACAAAGAAATTTCAAGACTTCAGGGAATGAAACTACAACAAAACCAAATGATGAACGAGGAACATCATTAAAGAGACTTTGTGGTGGTTGAGTAGGAAATACTTCCTTTTTTCTTTAAAACTAATTTTTTTTTGTAAATAAACAAAAAATAACATGTAAGATCACTAAAACCTAATGCATATATTAGAAAAAGAATACCTACTGAAAGAAACCTAGAGGAATCATATGCAAATTAAAGTTTTGATTGCACAACATTTGTTGCCTTTCTTTAACACAAGAGGCAAGGTGGAGAATGGCGAACAACAACCAAAAACTGATCAATCATTAAATGGTAGTCTAGCAGGGAAAAAGAAGAAGCTAATAATAGTGATAGAAAGATGGGGAAAATGAAAAAGAAGCATGTCAAGCAGCAGCAAGAAAAACCATATAAATCTTTCATCATTGTCTCATGAAAGGTTGTGTTAAAGTTGTTCCATGGCTAACACTTCTAGAATCTCTTGAAGAACTCTAAGTACACTCAAGACCATCAAATTGTGAAATTTGATGCTCTTAAAACCAATTGGAAAGAACAAAACTAAACCCCTCTAGCAACAATAACTCATGGTTAAATCTATTAATAGAAAATCTTAAGAAATCCAATTACTTATTTAAAAAATTCCAAGAATTGAATACAAGTAAATATTATGGGGGTGGAGAAGAATTTTCAAATCTAGAAGATAAGGATTCCTATGCATTAGAAGGTAAAACAAAATAGCTAAGGAAATGTTAAAATTTGAAAGGCATAACCAAATAAAAAATAAGGAGGAATTGAAAATATTAATAAGTTCATAGTTCTCTAGTATCATTGTTTGTTTGTACAATAACAATATAAAAAAACCCATGAAATTAAACTAAGAGAAGGTTCCTTGTTGAAGATATGGAGGACTAGAAAAAAATTTAAGGTATAGAGTTAAGAAAATACAGCCACACACGCAATGCCTAGTCCTGCAAAAAAATATTTTAAAATGTCAATGATAATGGGAAAACTCAAACTTTCATAACTAGGGAAACCCTTAAATTGTATTAAAGGAGCGTGACGTGATGACAGATGGCTTGTAATCTGCACACAAGATCTCGAGTTCAAGTCAGGGAGTCTAGGACCGCCAAGGTTTTTCTTGCTTACTTGGACCCACACAATATGTTTTCCGGGAGAGTGGAGTTTCCTTGCATCCAATAAAAAAAAAACCCTTAAATTTATTATAAAAAAGTTAAAACATCATGACACTACAAACGTTTTCACATTGGAACACCTAAAAGACATTACAATAAAAAAACAATTGAAGAAATAAATAAAGCCAACCGAAGTTCAAATATAGTGAAAAGGAAAATACCATATTAAAAAATAGCACAAGAACCTAAACAAAGAGAACTTAAAATAGGTATCCAAACCGACCAAGAGAGACAAGAAAATACAACAATCAAAGAAATTAGTTTGTTAGAAAACCAAATAATATGATAATATCTCTCACATAAGATGAATAAATTTGGCAACAATAGTATTATCAAGTCATAATATTTTGTCCTTACAAAGAGTATTTATATTGTTGAAGATAAAAACTTTAATGAATCTATCATTTTGGGGATAACATGTTCCACTTAAAAAACTAACTCAAAATCTATACTAATAAACCCATAAATATGGACTCAAACAAGCCTTAACCATAGCTAAAAACAATAACTACAAATAATTAATTTACTATGTCCAAATAAGCCCTAGGCCTTTGCTAATTAATCAAATCTAATGCATAAAGTAAAAATGAAAAATATAAATGTTAAGATTCTCTTTATACTGCTAAAATATAAACAGAGCAATAAAAATGAAACTAAAGTATTTACAAAGCTCCTAACTATCATATATATTCAAAGAAAGAAATAACTTCAATTCTTCAATAAATTAAGCCACATTAGAAACCCTTGTAGCCCAAGACCATACAAAAGTTTAGAGACTAAATAAGCCTTTTTTAATCTTTTTTTTTTGTCTAAGATTAACCAGTTAGATGTTTGGACAAATTAGCCTAAAATAAACAAGAAAGAACACATTATCAATGAATCTACCAAGACAATGATGAAAACTATGACCAATTTAAATAATATATTTCAAAACTTTGATTGACCTAAAAGTTTACCATAATATATTTCAATTAGTCCAATATGTCCATATAAAATTTTAGCTTGATACTATGTATGTATGTTTTAAGAAATATACCTGATCTCGTAAAACTAGGTAGTAGGGATTTTAAGGTAAAATTTAGGACTAACTTTGTTTATATCAATAAATTATTTAAAGAGAATACATTAAGAATGCTTTCCATGTTAAAGAAGTAGGAAAGTTTGTTTTATTGCAATAATTTATTGAAATATTAGTATATTAATTATTTTTAGATGAGATGTTTTTCCAATTCAATATAGGTGTTGCGACAATTACTTACCATGATGCCCATGATTTATGCACAATACACATAATTTTAGGACTCATTGAGATGGTACATATTGATAGCATAGTTAGTTGCTTATGTATAGTAAAGGCATAAATAAATATAATTAGCATAAATCACGGTTATATTAATGTCTTTTAGAATTCATGTCTTTGTTTATTTTCACTCACCTCAAATTAGGCAAACGTTAAAGGCCTAGTTTGACATGTAATTTGAAGCACTGAACATTCAAAGGTAATGAAAATATCATTCATTTCTAATGAGAGAAAACAAAATATATAGATAGATCAACATACGCAACTTTATCTCATATATAATGATAATAAAGCTCAATGTGTTAAGACCGAGCATAAAAAACTAGATTAATTGTCATGTGCAAAGCACTCAAATTATCAGAGTAAATTGTAAATGTGAGTTCAGTGATTATAAATGCCATAGCCTAATATTTGGTCTCTATACTAGACAAAGCAACCTATGGTTATTTCTTTGCACTCAAAGAGATAGAATTGCTAACCGAAAAAGTACAATAAGTAGTTGTTGAACAATAAGTAAGAGAGCAATCTACCTAATTAGAATATGAAAAAATATACAAATAAAATGTAATATTCTTCAATATCCTCATTCTATATTGACCAATGAAAGGTACAAGTATGAATTGATATACATAATTAACATTGTAAGATAAATATGGTCTTGTAAATGTGAGGTATTATAAATCCCCAACAACACCTTGGTAATATGTTGGTTTAGGATATAAATCATGATCTAATAAAATATGGCACATTTTGGTTACCATAATCGTGGAGATAGGTTTGCAACTTAACATTTGTGCCTTAATCAAAATATCATGAGCATATTTGTCTTGGTTTAAATAGCTCCTTGGGAATAGATGAACTTGAATACTAAGGAAATAGTAAAGATTGTCAAGATCCTTATTGAAACAGCTAAGATGAATAATGAACCAATTTACATGGTTACGATTATTTCTTATTAAAATCATGTCATTAATAGACATTAAAAGAAAAGATATGCCTTTTTAAGAGTGACAAATGAATAAAAAGGATATGTAGTGTTGCAATACAATCCTATAGTAAGAAGAAAAGTGATTAAATGAACAAACCAAACTTGAGAAGCTTGTTTACATGGAAGTTGTTATTAATAAACCCAGGAAGTTACTATGTATACTAGTTCTTGTAAATTCCTATAAAGAAAGGCATTTATTAACATCAAGTTGATGAATATGCCATCATTTAATTGTAGCAATGGTGAATATAATATAGATACTACCAATTTTCACAACAAGAGAGAATGTATCAATGAAATCAACTCTATCAACTTGATTAAATTCTTTTTGTCGTTATACGTGCTTTAAGACGCTCAAGATCACCATTAGATTTCACCTTAATATACTTATAATTAACAATATTCATTGATGATTAATGGGGAACAAAATCCCAAGTTTGATTAGTTTGAAGTTCAGGAAGTTTTTCTTTCAAAGCACTAAGCCAACCTTAGTTTTTTAAGCCATATTAATAAACTTTAACTCTTCTAGTATGTTAGAGAAATAAGACATTTGATGTAAAACAACAAAACATGGATTTAACTTTTAATACCATGTATAAAACAAGTAATCATACTATGCTCTAAAGTGTTGGTGTAAGATGGAGATGGAATGGTTATACTTACATGTGGCTCATGATCATTGTGATTTAATGATAGGTGTTTTTGTGAGGAGCTTCGTTGTATTTCTTGTATTAATGAAGATACAAAGTCTTTTAGTAAATCATTCAGAGATGATATATATGGCAACTCTATAATGTTGTCAATTCCTAGTATATGTCATTTTGTGTGAGGTTTATGGAATTCAACCTTAATCTTCCACATGAATCAACCACAATTGATTTTTATGGTATGTGATAAACATAACAACATGATAAATTGAACATTTGATCCACAATGTCTATTCTTTTGTACACTTGGCATAAACAATTATATAGGTGGAGAATTTATATACCTTATTATATTAACAAGGAACAATAGTGTCACTAAAGGTATTACTATTAATAGATTGTCCAAAATGACAAGTATAAAACTCCCTCTTTGTTCCATTTGTATTATAAAGTGATGAGATATGAAATTTTACTGGTTGGTGGATAAAGACTTCTATTCTTTATCCATGTTATTATATTTCAAAAATAAACATGATAAGGTCGTTATATCCAATCTAGTTTTATACTCGTCTAAAAAGGAAAACTCTTTAAAATAAATAATCTAGTTTCTTGTCAAAGAGATAGGAAAAAGGTGGATCCTTATTAAGTGTTAGGAATAAATTTATCAAGAAAACAGCAATATTAAAATGATCATACATTACTTTTAGAGTATTTGCTTGTAGCATCAAGTAAGCCCAAGTTCATAAATGTTACTATTTTTTTATTCAACAAAACCATTTTGCTTAGGAGTTTTAGGATATGAAACTTGATTAATAATCCTCTAACTAACAAAAAATTATGCAAATATGGCTTTTAAATGTTCACCTCCTTCATCATATTGAAATATTTGAATTTTCATTTTCAATTGACACTATTTATTTATGAAAATGAATCAATCAAGTGACAGCATCAAACTTCCTTTTGATGGATATAGCCAAGTAAATCTATCAGTAAAAATGACATAGTACCAATAGTTTTCAGTGGAATAAACAAGTGTAGGACCCTATATTTCTGAATGAACTTTTATAATAGCTTGGTTGCCACTGTATTTTTTATTTTCATGATCTTAGCAAAACAACCATTTGAGAAGAACCAAATAGAGTAAGGTATACTAATAATTAATTGACCAATAAAGTTTAAGTCCTTTTTAATATCCACAAAAAAAGAGCGCATTCTTAGTTTCAAGAGTTGTATCAATCTTTAGCATCACCCACACGTGTTATTGCAAGATAATCACCATTTTCAACCATGAAAAAGTCATTACCAATATAAGATTTCAGGTTATGAAATTTATCGTCATTCTCAGTTGTATGTGTTAAAGTTATAGTACTAGACAACTATTCATAAGTTTGATTATTTATAATGGTAAGAGGTTGTTAATGCTTTTGGGATATGATTAGCTTGAAATGAATGATTAAATCTATTGAAGTAGTTCAAAGCAACATGCCCATATTTATCACAAATTTGACAAACTCTATTTCCATTATTGTTTAAATTTCCATTTTATTTTGTCCAGAAAGGGCAATGGGGTCAGGTCAGCTTTTACTAGTGTAGCTAACACTTTTTCATAATTATTTTATTTTTAATCCGCTCATGTGTCAAAATAATTACCTCCCGATTGGAAGACACTAGCTTGGTGGCTAACGAATGATTGCTGACAAGAACAAGATCACACCAGCTCTACTCTTTTTGGGTTTTTGGACACTATCACGGCTATCTGATTCGGGGACCTACCTAAAGAGAGGCATCTATGCCTTAAAAGTCTATGCTATTATTACCAATGTTTGCCATTACAAGTTAGCCAGTTTAGGTTTTTCTAACAGAGTAATTATACTTCATATTATAAGATTTGACTTTGACACATGCATCCAAGAGCATATTATTTCGTGACAAAGCAGGCAAACAATTCTCTTCACGTTCATGTACCTTGGATGCTTTGATGAGCAACAATGTCAGCGTGTGTGTGTTTGTGTGTCCATCCAATTAGAAGGGCTCACATTATCTCAAGGATCCAGTCCGTTGACTTGGTTGATCTTAATGCGTGGGACATTTCCATGGACTCCTCGCCTCTAGTTAGTCAGTAAAGCAGCTTCACTTGGCATACTCGAAGGCAGTTTATCCATTTGATGTTTGGAAATTAGATTTGGTTAAGTATTTGAAGCTATTACGAGGGGCAAAACAGAAGGTCTTGCCAGCTAACCAGTTTATGAGACTAATTTGTTTTTCTATAAAAGATTTTCAAAACACATCTATACTTTAATTTAGTACATTGAGAGAGTAGTTTAATAAACTGCCAATCATTTTCTAGAAATCTAGAAATGTAGAAATTTCCTAAACCTCTTATATACCAACTTGTATACATCATTACATATTTAAAATTAAAATACAAACAAATCCTAAATAAATAAGAAAACTGATATAGTTCTCGTATAGTAGCTTATAGACCTTATTCCAAGGTTGTCTTGATATATAACTTCTTAAAATTTAAGAATATATATAGATATTGTCAAAATTATTTAACCCATGAAATAAATAGATCATACCCCTCTTTTGCATGAAGTAAATTAAATAAGGTTTGATCTTCACTTGGTTATGTTACCTCCTTGAAATCCATCTTGACCTAAATATTCTGAATAAGTCATTGAATACACCTTTAAGCTTATTTATCCTTAATCTTATAATTGACCTGATTGAAACTTGCAATAGATATTTTTATATAGTATTGATCATATCATCCCCTCAGTTCTCAAAGGATTCGTCCATAAATCATCACCTACATCAAACAAGAAATATCAGAAATATTGAAAGTAGAACTAACACTACACTCACTTGGTAGTAAATAATAGTCCATTTGATAAGTATTATCATTAATTCTTTCAATGGTTTAGAATGATTCATCATGTTGGCATCAACTTAGTTCTCATTTATTCAAGAGAACTCTCTTTTCTCACCCAATCTTAATCATCTTATTCAAAATTAATTATATTTTTTTATTAGCTTTGAATGCATATTGGTGTTTGTTTTTCTTTATATCCACCTCACATTTTTATAGAGAGTCTTTACTTTACTACATGTATTTTTTTTCACTTTAATATTTTTTATAGCATGATAATAAGCACACATCCTTCAAATCCTATCTTTTTTAGTACTAATGACAATGGAATTACACATGAACTCATGTTTTCTTTCATGTTTCATTTGTCATCAATTCTTCCTCTTGGTTTTGAAGTTTTGATGTGAACCTCTTGATAATATGGTCAAACGACCCCCATGACGATGATACTTCCCCAAAAAAGTAAAAAATCAGGTTTGAGAAGTGTGACATAATAGAAACCTACCTCAAGGTACCAAAATTATTGGAATTGAATCGAATGATGCCATAGCATCAGTTATTCCTTGATAAGTCAGATTTGATCTTTGTCCCAGCAAAGAAAACGTGTTGCATCCTAATGGCTGCTAGTTTTGCAGCATACAATTAACTTATGAAATGTTTCAAATAATTCTAATGGATCCCCATATGTAGGCTGATTTGAGCCCACTTACAAAATTGATACAAATATGTAATCATAATCCAAAAACTAATAAGAAAATAATAAAAAGAATAAAAAAAAATTAATATCCTAGATATGCTAGTATTAGTTGTGTCACCCATAAAAAGTTTTAAATAGACTAGGAAATTTGATCTGATCTCAACATCTTAATTAACCCAAACCAACTTTGGACCCCTTGTGTTATATTCATTAATATGAACCAAATAAGATCTAACATACACTCCAAATAAGCTTTATTTGTTGCCCAAAAGAAATTGAATAACAAAACTCATAGAGCCTGTTATGATCTATATCGAAAGGCCTTTCTAAACTCCGATTGATCTAAAATTTCATCTCCATATAGAACCATATCTCTAAAATCAGTTGGTAAAGTTTAAGCACACTCCTCCAATGGTTAGATATGGAGATATGCTCAATAGAGTATAACTGAATAATATAAAACTTTACATCAAGTCTAAAATTGACCATGTTGGATCATATAAAGTTTCTTTGTCTCCTTAGGATTACTTTTATAAATTGATTGATAAGGTATAGATACTCTAGGTACAAGATCAATTTGAAACTCAATTCCACTAATAGGTTGCAACCTACGGGCAATCTCATCAGGAAGTTTGTTCTTAAAATCATGTTATAAAGAAACACAAACATTAGGAAGACAATGAGCAATGTTATTAGTATTAAAATTTGTCTCCTTATACATAAATATAAATATAGTCATATTATAAAAATAATTGTCATAACCCATTTCTAGATTATTCTTCAAATTCACCCTAAATAAAAATAACAAAAAAAAAACAATAATAAAACAGGCTAATATAGTGGAAAAATTAAGTTGGAATTTTGGATAAAATTTGGACATCAATTGTACCTTGTTATGCCCAAAAATGAAAAAAAAATGCAAATGCAACGTCAAAAATAAATAATTATTAGATGAATTTGCATAAAAAATAAGTTCAAGGGAATAATTAGATAGTTAATAGGCCAATTTTATTTATTCATAAGCCAAATTAAAGTTTAATTATGTTTAGGAATTAATTTGGATCCAATTGAATGTTTTAATTAGGTGCAAGAACTTATTTATACTTTAATGGATCAAATTAATTTTCTTAAGGATTTAATTAGTGAGAAAAATAAGTTTTGGAGCCTAATTTTTTTTCCAAAGGTAATTGGCTGAAATTAAGGGTAAAATTACAAGAAAATCAAAGTTTTTGGGTCATTTAAAGGCTAAATTGAAAATATTCATAGCCAAGGACCAATTTTTAAAAGGCATCAACTATAAGATCTTAATTGATAGAAATCAAGATGAATTTGACAAATTAATGAAAGGTTAACGGTTAATTATGGGTTAAATAATATGAATCCAAGATTAGGAACTAAAAAAAGGTGTGCAAAAGCAAGGCTGACTTTGAAATTTGATAGGGGTAAATTGCATAAATCTCTTAAAATTAGGGTGAAACTGAAAGAACTTGGAAGATGAAGGATAAATTGAACTTGAACAAAAAAATCCTAAATAAATGGCCAAAATGGACCACATCTCTTAATTGTGTAAAACCTTTCATGCATCACTAGGAACATCTTTGACCACCACTCTCCTCCGACAAGGCAAGCAAACCTCTCATTTTACTCCTCAATAACAACCCTTAAAGATGGTCACTGCATGTAATGGCTAAATAATTAAATTAACATGAGCCTGAATTGGGTGCAACCCAAATGTGTGGGTTAGAATTGGTCCAACCCAAAAAAAGAAAAAAGAAAAGACAGTCAGGTCTGCTGGGTCATTAGGTGTCCCAATTTCATTCGATTGCGCCAAGCCTAACCTAAAATAATATTATATTATAATACTAAATTAATTTTAAAAAAAATCAAATGGGTATTTAAAGAAAAAAATGATTTTCTCACAATTTTGTAGAATATCAGGTTATACACTTGCACTACAAGTTACGAATCCAGTATTAAAAATATTCACTTTTCTCGGAAAATCCAAAAAAAATTCTCAAACAATTTAGGATTATTTCCAAAATATTTTTGAAAAAAAACATAAAAAACTTATTTAATAAAAACAATTTAGTGCATATGGTCAATGTAAACACCCAAAAAAAAAGAAAAAAAAAGAGCAAAATCCGGTTCATTAATATAAATACCCGGAGGAGAGAGGGAGTGGGATTTTTCTTTCTTTTGTCATCTCCATCTCCTCTCTTTTTCCCTCTGCCAGCCGAACCCTCTCTTTCTTTTTCTCTTCCAGCCAAATTCTCTTCTCTTCTTTTCCCAGCCGAATGCTCATCTTTTCTCTTCTCTTCCCAACCAAACTATCTTTTTTCCCTCTACTAGCCGAACCATCCCCATTTCCACTCCACACAGCCGAACCCCAGGCTAAAGTAAGGGAGAGGACTTGGTGAATATATGTGAAAAATTGAAACTTTGAGAAAGAAAAAAAAAAGTGGACCTTTGCCAAGAGGAAAAAGAAAAGGGAGTAGTTGGAAGTAAAGCAAACAAGAGAAAAGGAAGAAAAGTTTCAAATCTTTGAAAAAAATTGTAAGGTACGAGTGGTAGAGTCATGAAATTCTTTCTTCCTTTTTCCTCTTAGGATATGAAACAAAATGAAGAAGAGAACCCTAGGGAAATTTACCTAATACTCAAGCTAGATGTATATAAAAAACGAAATTGCAAATCATGTGAGGGGGGCTGATTTTGTAAGGGGTTGGCCGGCATTCAAAGTGTGATTTTGTTGGGACTTTATTAAAAGATTATATGCGGGAAAATATGGGTGTGTTGGCTGGAAAATCATGTGTTTATAGGCTGAAAATTCATGCGATATGTGCTGGAAAATCATGTGTTTATAGGCTGAAAATTCATGCGATATGTGCTGGAAAATCATGTGTTTATAGGCTGAAAAATTCATGCGATATGTGCTGGAAATTCGTGTTTATAGGCTGAAAAATTCATGTATTATGTGCTGGAAATTCATGTGTTTATAGGCTGAAAATTCATGCGATATGTGCTGGAAATTCGTGTTTATAGGCTGAAAAATTCATGTATTATGTGCTGGAAATTCATGTGTTTATAGGCTGAAAATTCATGCGATATGTGCTGGAAAATCATGTGTTTATAGGCTGAAAAATTCATGCGATATGTGCTGGAAATTCATGTGTTTATAGGCTGAAAAATTCATGCGATATGTGCTGGAAAATCATGTGTTTATAGGCTGAAAAATTCATGCGATATGTGCTGGAAAATCATGTGTTTATAGGCTGAAAATTCATGTGTTATATGATGGAAATTCATGTGTTTATAGGATGGAAATTTATGTGTTTATAGGTTGAAATGCATGCTGTTTTTATGCTGAAATTTATGTATATTTGACTGAAAGTTTTATATGGATTTCGGCTAAACCTTGTTGAAAGATTTCGAGTAGAAATGTATGGGTTCAGCTTGTGAATTATGATGGAAGATTTTGTGTGTTGAACTGAAAATCTATGCTGAAATTCAGGGGTATTTTTCTAAAAATTTGCATGTGTGTTTGGACTGGAATTCGGTTGAAAAATTGTGTGCCGAATTGTGTATTTTGCGGCATATGAACATATGAACGTTTTGAAATGAGTGCAGTGACGGATGTAGGCCGAAAATGCAAGTGTACTGATTATGACCCTTGATGTCGCAGGTGGTGCGACTGGGATTGGATCATCGTCAAGACAAGCACAACCCACTAGTGGAACAGGTAGGCGACCCTTACATTCTTTTTCTTTCGTTGCATAATGAACAACTGTGATGTGAATACTACCCTATTGTGTGGGAGTTAATAATACACGGAAAAATATTGAATGTCGATAAAAGATTGATTAGCTTCGGCTAATGGCATCCGAAGGGATGGCCGGAATAAAAGACTGATTAGCTTCGGCTAATGGCATCCGAAGGGATGGCCGGGATAAAAGATTGATTAGCCTCGGCTAATGGCGTCCAAAGGGATGGCCGGGATAAGAGGTTGATTAGCCTCGGCTAATGGCATCCGAAGGGATGGCCGGGATAAAAGATTGATTAGCCTCGGCTAATGGCGTCCAAAAGGATGGCCGGGATAAGAGGATGATTAGCTTCGGCTAATGGCATCCGAAGGGATGGCCGGGATAGAAGATTTATTAGCTTTGGCTAATGACATCCGAAGGGTATAATTACAAACATATTAAGCTTCAAGTGTTAAACTGAACGATCATTAATAATATTATTAGCTCTAGGTAATTACTTTCTTTTAAGTGTTTATACTGCTGCAGGAATGCCACACCCACGAGATGTCTAAGGAGCCCGTTACATGGGAGCTTACTTTTGCAAGGAATCGTATAGATGAAATTTTGATTACAATGTATTTTGTATGAAGTAATGTAATGAATATTAAACTTTTATTAGATCCTTTTGTGTAAATGCTATAATGGCTTATTGTAAGATAGGAATATAAACCATGACTATGCTTTATGTATGTGTAACTTTTAAATTAAATATCACTCGTGTTAATGGTGTTAAAATGTTAAGGGGTGATCGGGTCCGTTGATTCTAATAACCATGCGCATAGAACAATATATATATATATAAAAAATTTACCAGGTTGTTACAGTTGGTATCAGAGCCCCTGGTCTTGATTCAGTGGATCAAAGTTAATAGTGTTGCTGTGATAAATTTCAGGATGGTACGCACTCGCCAAGGGACACGAACTGAACCGCCTTCTTTTGAAAGGAGGGGCGGAAACCAAGGTACCCAAGGTTGGCAAGACGAGGATCCCTTGGATGATACGGCATCACATGCTCCGATGATGCTACCGGAGCTATTACAAGGGGAAACTGGGGCAGCAGGAGAAGGCGGAAGGCCGAATCAGACGGAGGAAGTACCTCCAGTTGCAACAGGGCAACAAGAAAAATCTGAAGCGCAACCATCAACTATTCCAACGGGAGTGGCCCCACAATATGTAGATCCCGGACTCCTGGTACAAATAGTTAAAGCAGTAATGGAGGGTATGGCAGGTTCGGCAACTCAAACAACTCCCACCGCACAAATACCACCGGTTGCCCCTGCGACTAGCGTAACCATGGATAACGTGGTGCCGCTGGTGCGACTAGTCAAGAGTATGAGAGAAATGGGTTGTGAACCGTATATGGGGGAACAGGATGCAGAAATCGCTGGGAGATGGATTAGGAAAGTGGAAAAGACCATGATTCAAATACGCATACCGGAGGGTTTAAGGGTCGATTGTGCAACTCAGTTACTATCAGACAGAGCCATGATATGGTGGGAAACAGTTCAGTTGAGGCGTGCAACAGAGATACTAACTTGGAGTGATTTCAAGATGGAATTTGAGAAACAGTTTTACTCTCGATATCATCGCAAGGTGAAGGAACAAGAGTTCTTGGCATTAAGACAGGGTGATATGTCGGTATTAGAGTATGAAAGGAGGTTCCATGATCTTTCATTGTTCGCCCCACATTATGTGCCGACAGAGGAACATATGATTGAGAAGTTGAGAGATGGCTTGCGACAAGATTTGAGGCAAGGATTAATCGCCTAGCGGTTTAAATCTGCGAGAGAATTGATTGAGGCAGCTCAGGCCTTAGAGGCTTGCATTGGAGAGAGCCGAGGGGGACAACAGGTTATAAGCAAAAAGAGAGATGGAGATTATTTCAGCGGCAGACCACCACTCCCGAAGAAAGGAAGAAGTGGAATGTTTGAACAGTACAAGAAGAAAGGGAATTTGATGTTTCCAACCCATCAGCAGTCCAGTGGGAGAGTGATGATTGGACAGACGCACTCAAGGGAAAACTCTTCAGTGGGGACCGGTGACTGCAAGGGTGTTGATTACCCTTTTTGTACAAAGTGTGGACAAAAACACCCTGGGGACTGCTCCGTTTCCCCCGGACGATGTTTTGTGTGCAGAGGGGAGGGGCATAGGTGGAGGAATTGCCAGTTTTTGACCCAAGGGTGTCATTATTGTGGTACAAGAGGGCATTACAAGAGGGATTGCCCTAAAAGGAATTCCGGACCGGTACAAAGTTATGGACAACCCAGTCAGAGCCCGCAGTAGTCAGTCACCGTTAATAGGCCAGTAAGATCTTCTCAATCCGGAGCAAACTCCAACAGAGGGAGGCCAAGAGCACAAAATGATCAGACCCCGGGAAGGGTCTTTCATTTGACACAAGAAGAGGTCAGAGTTGCTTCAGATGTGGTGGCAGGTACACTATTATTAAATGATATCAATGTACATGTGCTGTTTGATCCGGGTGCCACTCATTCATTCATTGATAAGAAAATTGTCTCTAAACTGAAAAAGGGGGTAGAAATTGTAGAGAAGGGATTCTTAATTGGAACTCCAATGGGAAACATGGTTGAAACAGATATCGTGTATGCAAATGTGAGGGTTAGTCTATCAGGATGTGAGACAGAGGTGGACTTGATTCCATTAGAACTGCATGATTTTGACTTAATCCTAGGCATGAATTGGTTGAACAAATACAAGGCCATAATGGATTGATATGCAAAAACTATTACATTTCAAACCCCTAAAGGTGAGAAAATGACGTTTGAAGGAGAGAGGATGCTCAGACCAATTACCCTAATATCGGTGGTAACGGCCCAAAAACTTTTAAGAAAAGGATGTATGGGATACCTCGCATACATCTTAAACTCCGAAGTTGGGGGCCCATGACTGAAAGACATCCCTGTGGTGAGGGAATTCCCAGATGTGTTTCCGGAAGAACTACCCGGACTACCCCCAGAACGGGAGGTAGAGGTGTCCATAGATATTTTCCCTGGAGTTCCACCCATAGCCCAACAACCTTACCGGATGGCTCCTACAGAACTGAAAGAATTAAAGACTCAACTGCAAGAGTTGTTAGACAAAGGGTTTATACGGCCCAGTAATTCTCCTTGGGGAGCGCCGGTCCTATTTGTAAGAAAGAAGGATGGGACCCATAGACTTTGTATTGACTATCGACAATTGATCAAAATAACGGTGAAGAATAAGTATCCATTACCTCGGATAGATGATTTGTTCGATCAACTAAAGGGAGCGAGGGCGTTCTCAAAGATAGATCTGAGATCGGGGTATTATCAAATGAAGATAAAAGGGGAGGACGTAGCAAAGACTGCATTTAGAACTCGTTATGGACACTATGAATTCTTGGTATTACCGTTCGGGTTAACGAACGCTCCGGCCGTCTTCATGGACTTGATGAATCGGATTTTTAAACCATATTTAGATAAGTTTGTGGTGGTGTTCATTGATGACATACTGGTATACTCGAATTCTATCGAGGAACACGAAAAGCACTTGAGGCAAACCTTACAAACCCTGAGAGATCATCAGTTATATGCGAAATTGAGTAAATATGAGTTTTGGCTGGAGAGAGTGACATTTCTAGGACATGTTGTTTCAGCAAAAGGTGTTTATGTGGACCCTCAAAAAGTTGAAGCAGTCTTGAAATGGGAAAGACCGACTTCGGTCACCGAAATACATAGTTTCTTGGGACTTGCTGGATATTATCGGAGGTTTATTGAAGGTTTTTCTCTAGTTGCAACCCCTTTGACCTAGCTAACTAGAAAGAATAAAAAATGGGTATGGTCGGAAGATTGTGAAAGAAGCTTCCAAGAGTTGAAGAAGAAGCTCACCACTGCTCCGGTGTTGACTCTTCCCTCGGGGACCGAAGGCTTTGTAGTTTATAGTGATGCTTCAGGGAAGTGATTGGGATGTGTCTTGATGCAACATGGGAAGATGATCGCCTATGCGTCAAGACAGTTAAAGACTCATGAGGTGAACTACCCGTTACACGATCTGGAGTTGGCTGCGGTAGTGTTTGCTTTGAAAATATGGAGACATTATTTGTATGGATCGCAAACTCAAATTTTTACTGATCATAAGAGCCTGAAGTATTTGATGTCTCAAAAAGAGTTGAACATGCGACAGAGAAGATGGGTAGAGCTAATTAAGGATTATGATTGCACCATAGAATATCACCCGGGAAAAGCAAACGTTGTGGCAGATGCCCTCAGTCAAAAAAATAAAGCCGCCCTAGAAGGGTTAACGGTTGGGAAGGGGCGGCAACTGGCGGAATTGAAAAAGATGGGTGCAAATTTAGACGTTAATGTTGGAGGTGGGTTGGTAGCCCAACTTTTGGTGCGGCCCACGTATCGGGAACAAATACTAGAAGCTCAGTTCCAAGACGAAGTTGGGTCCAAGATTAGGAGGAATGTGGAAGCCGGTGTAGAAATAAAATTTCGAATAGCGAATGATGGATCCTTGATGATGGGGCAAAGGTTGTACGTACCTAATGACAAAGTAATCAAACGGATGGTTCTACAAGAAGCACATGAGTCCAAGTTCGCCATACATCCTGGCAGCACTAAGATGTATCGAGACCTGAAACTCTACTATTGGTGGCCGAACATGAAAAGAGAAATAGCGGAGTATGTGTCAAAGTGTGGGATATGTCAACAAGTCAAGGTTGAACACCAAAGGCCTGCGGGACCACTACAACCATTACAAATTCCAGAGTGGAAATGGGAAATGATAACGATGGATTTTGTGTCGGGATTTCCTAAAGGGAGAAAAGGAAATGACGCGATATGGGTCGTCGTTGATCGGTTGATGAAATCCGCACTATTCTTGCCTATAAAGATGACCGACTCGGTGGACAACCTTGCCAAGATCTACATAAATGAGGTGGTACGACTCCATGGAATTCCGGTGTCCATTGTATCGGATCGAGATCCTAGATTCACCTCTCGACTTTGGCCGAGTATACAACAAGCCTTGGGGACCAAATTGGATATGAGCACTGCATTTCACCCTCAAACGGATGGCCAATCCGAAAGGGTCATCCAAGTCTTGGAAGACCTATTACGGGCCTGTGTGCTAGAATTTGGGGGAAACTGGGAGGAACACCTGACATTGATAGAATTTGCATATAACAATAATTATCAAGCCACAATAGGAATGGCCCCATATGAAGCCTTGTATGGTAGAAGGTGTAGAACGCCTTTGTGCTGGGAAGAAATTGGAGATCGGAAGTTATATGGTGCAGAGTTGGTTCAAGTAACCACTGAAAAAGTGAGAATCATCCGGGATCGCATTAAAGCCGCGCAGGATAGACAGAAGAAGTATGCTGATGTGAGGAGGAGACCCCTTGAATTCAGTACGGAGGATCGAGTGTACTTAAAGGTAGCCCCATGGAAAAACATATTGCGGTTTGGATTGAGAGGAAAATTAACCCCTCGGTTCATCGGACCCTTCAAAATCCTACAGCGGGTGGGACCAGTAGCCTACAAAGTGGACTTGCCCCCACAGTTAGCTAAGGTCCATGATGTGTTCCATGTCTCCTTGTTAAGAAAGGCTGATGTAGATCCCGCCAGAATTCTACCCCAGATCCCAGTTGAAGTCAATGAAGACTTAACACTGGAAATGAGGCCCGCGAGGATACTAGATAAGAGTGAAAAGGAGTTACGAAACAAAAAGATCCCTATCGTCAGAATCTTATGGCGAAATGCTCAAATAGAAGAGGAAACTTGGGAAAGGGAGGATGAGATGAGGAAAAAGTACCCAGAATTATTCAAAATACCAGGTATGGAATGTAAAAATCCCTTAAATTTTGAGGACGAAATTCATATTTTAGAGGGGAAGAATGTAAACACCCAAAAAAAAAAAGCAAAATCCGGTTCATTAATATAAATACCCGGAGGAGAGAGGGAGTGGGATTTTTCTTTCTTTTGTCATCTCCATCTCCTCTCTTTTTCCCTCTGCCAGCCGAACCCTCTCTTTCTTTTTCTCTTCCAGCCAAATTCTCTTCTCTTCTTTTCCCAGCCGAATGCTCATCTTTTCTCTTCTCTTCCCAACCAAACTATCTTTTTTCCCTCTACTAGCCGAACCATCCCCATTTCCACTCCACACAGCCGAACCCCAGGCTAAAGTAAGGGAGAGGACTTGGTGAATATATGTGAAAAATTGAAACTTTGAGAAAGAAAAAAAAAAGTGGACCTTTGCCAAGAGGAAAAAGAAAAGGGAGTAGTTGGAAGTAAAGCAAACAAGAGAAAAGGAAGAAAAGTTTCAAATCTTTGAAAAAAATTGTAAGGTACGAGTGGTAGAGTCATGAAATTCTTTCTTCCTTTTTCCTCTTAGGATATGAAACAAAATGAAGAAGAGAACCCTAGGGAAATTTACCTAATACTCAAGCTAGATGTATATAAAAAACGAAATTGCAAATCATGTGAGGGGGGCTGATTTTGTAAGGGGTTGGCCGGCATTCAAAGTGTGATTTTGTTGGGACTTTATTAAAAGATTATATGCGGGAAAATATGGGTGTGTTGGCTGGAAAATCATGTGTTTATAGGCTGAAAAATTCATGCGATATGTGCTGGAAAATCATGTGTTTATAGGCTGAAAAATTCATGTATTATGTGCTGGAAATTCATGTGTTTATAGGCTGAAAATTCATGCGATATGTGCTGGAAAATCATGTGTTTATAGGCTGAAAAATTCATGCGATATGTGCTGGAAATTCGTGTTTATAGGCTGAAAAATTCATGTATTATGTGCTGGAAATTCATGTGTTTATAGGCTGAAAATTCATGCGATATGTGCTGGAAAATCATGTGTTTATAGGCTGAAAAATTCATGCGATATGTGCTGGAAAATCATGTGTTTATAGGCTGAAAAATTCATGCGATATGTGCTGGAAAATCATGTGTTTATAGGCTGAAAATTCATGTGTTATATGATGGAAATTCATGTGTTTATAGGATGGAAATTTATGTGTTTATAGGTTGAAATGCATGCTGTTTTTATGCTGAAATTTATGTATATTTGGCTGAAAGTTTTATATGGATTTCGGCTAAACCTTGTTGAAAGATTTCGAGTAGAAATGTATGGGTTCAGCTTGTGAATTATGATGGAAGATTTTGTGTGTTGAACTGAAAATCTATGCTGAAATTCAGGGGTATTTTTCTGAAAATTTGCATGTGTGTTTGGACTGGAATTCGGTTGAAAAATTGTGTGCCGAATTGTGTATTTTGCGGCATATGAACATATGAACTTTTTGAAATGAGTGCAGTGACGGATGTAGGCCGAAAATGCAAGTGTACTGATTATGACCCTTGATGTCGCAGGTGGTGCGGCTGGGATTGGATCATCGTCAAGACAAGCACAACCCACTAGTGGAACAGGTAGGCGACCCTTACATTCTTTTTCTTTCGTTGCATAATGAACAACTGTGATGTGAATACTACCCTATTGTGTGGGAGTTAATAATACACGGAAAAATATTGAATGTCGATAAAAGATTGATTAGCTTCGGCTAATGGCATTCGAAGGGATGGCCGGAATAAAAGACTGATTAGCTTCGGCTAATGGCATCCGAAGGGATGGCCGGAATAAAAGACTGATTAGCGTCGGCTAATGGCATCCAAAGGGATGGCCGGGATAAAAGATTGATTAGCCTCGGCTAATGGCGTCCAAAGGGATGGCCGGGATAAGAGGTTGATTAGCCTCGGCTAATGGCATCCGAAGGGATGGCCGGGATAAAAGATTGATTAGCCTCGGCTAATGGCGTCCAAAAGGATGGTCGGGATAAGAGGATGATTAGCTTCGGCTAATGGCATCCGAAGGGATGGCCGGGATAGAAGATTTATTAGCTTTGGCTAATGACATCCGAAGGGTATAATTACAAACATATTAAGCTTCAAGTGTTAAACTGAACGATCATTAATAATATTATTAGCTCTAGGTAATTACTTTCTTTTAAGTGTTTATACTGCTGCAGGAATGCCACACCCACGAGATGTCTAAGGAGCTCGTTACATGGGAGCTTACTTTTGCAAGGAATCGTATAGATGAAATTTTGATTACAATGTATTTTGTATGAAGTAATGTAATGAATGTTAAACTTTTATTAGATCCTTTTGTGTAAATGCTATAATGGCTTATTGTAAGATAGGAATATAAACCATGACTATGCTTTATGTATGTGTAACTTTTAAATTAAATATTACTCGTGTTAATGGTGTTAAAATGTCAAGGGGTGATCGGGTCCGTTGATTCTAATAACCATGTGCATAGAACAATATATATTAAAAAAAAAATTTACCGGGTTGTTACAGTCAATCCTAATGTTTTTTTAAAACATATAATCAAAATTAAAAATTGCATCTTTTATCATGTTTTAAAATGTGAAAAACAAAAATTAGTTTATAATTATCTGTTAGGGTATGGTCAAAATATCAAGAACTCTCTATTTATTATTTTGATCAATTTTATTTTAAGATATTAGAATCTAGTTGTAGACTTTAATATTTTAGATGTAAAACTACATTGTAGAGTATGTTCTCATGTTTTAAAGATACAACCAAATAAAAGTGATGCTAAAATTTGGGCCTTTGAATCATCAGTTTTTAAACCAATAAGGTAGAGACTCTCTCACAAATAGAGATCTATCCCAAAATTGAGAAAAGACCAATGAATAGATATTTGACTTTGAGAAATAATCAAACAAAAATGCAATTTACCATTCGGCTAATGTATCTTTCTTTTGCACAGTAAATCTCTTTACTTAGACTCTAGCAAACCATTAATTTTTTTGTGGCGACTCCTAAAAATTATATTAGTAATTTTATGATTATTCTTGCAACCCTTTTTCCACATAGACATACTTAAAAGGCAGACTAGCTGCCCGTAGCATCGCGTGCACCCCACGACAATAAGCATTTGTAATCTCACTTCTCTTTGTATAAAAATTAACATGATTCCTTTTTTTCCACACTTTTTCTTTTCTTTTCTCGGCCTTCATCTATTTTATTTACTTTTATTCTTTGTTATCTAAGTCGAATCCCTATCAATTCCTATTTTGGTTGAATCTACTTTATTGGTGAACTTTATTTTCACTCTTCATTACATCCTCACATGGTTGGTCTTTTTCTCTGGCTTCACTCTCTCTTTTCAATCTCATTTTTTCTTTATGCACTTGTTTATGGAATAATGGTACAAGTATATCAAGAGACTAACTATTTTTAAACTCATCATATTTGGAATTTCTATCAAATTTCAAAGTTCTCTCTAACAATAAATGAGTAGCATGTGTAGGCAGAACATCCTTATCCCTATTATCAGGAAACTAACTCTTTGTCCTCATCATCTATATATTTGGTTATAGATTCTTTCATAGGTTAATTAGCTCACTGTAGACCTTTTTTCCTTTCAACCTTTATGTTCTAGCCCATCTTGAAGAAAATAGTCACTTCAATTCTCAAATTTGCCATCCCTCTTATTACTTCGTTGAACATAATATTCATCAATTCTAATTTGTTGCTAGGCCTAATAACATAATTTGAGATTATTCTTATCTTTTGGTATTAATTATCCACTCTTAGTTAATATTATCAAGCGTTACAAATGCATGCACGTGCATCCACACACATACACATTTCTCACACACTTCCTCTCATGTTTACACTATATAGATATCACTCGTTTTATGCTTTATATAAATTTTCAGCTTTCCATTGTAATATGTTCAACTTCACCTTTTACCACTCAATTCTCAAGATTTCAGTTCTTTAAGGAACTAGTTCACAACAAACCAAAGATTAATAGCTTAATAGTGCAATCAAATAATATAAAGACTTGAAAATTAATCAAAACATAAAACTATCAATATGAAACTACAAATATGAAAACACAAGTATCAATACAAAGTCATGCAAAATATAAACAATACAAAAACACAACATAAAAGACTATGAATACTAAGAAAATAATGAAATAATATTTAAATTAATCAAAATAACAATATCACTTTAAAAAAAAATTATATATATGGTGGCCAAATAAAGACAAATAGCAATAAAAAAAACTAATTTTTTTTTGTGATTTTCAAGTAAAACTAAATATCCAAAATCAGAATTTATCTTTGAAAATCCCCAAAAATCAGATTTGTTTTTTAGATTTAAAGCAAGTGACCAAACTCTATGTTTTTTTAAATCAATATTTGAGGCAAACCTAAAATTTTTCTTCTCTTGAGATTTATTTGTTTTTATATATGACTTTATTTAATAAAACATAACAAATAATTAATTTTTTAACTTGATGTCACAATTAGATTTTAGAAAGACAAAAAAAAAACTCAACAATAATAGAATATAACCTAATTTAAAACCTTGCTCTTATATCAATTGATGTGAATCCCGTGAATATAAAGATCCAAAAACCCATACTCAAAATAATTATTCTCAAGAAAGTTCATATCAAATTTGAAATTAAGTTTGACATAAATAATTTGTACCAAGACACCAAGAATATAAGTATTGAAACTCCTGCATAATATCTATAAAGACTCATGAATGAGAATTATGGAAGATGACATAGAATTTAGTTAAATTTATTATAAGTAGCATAAAGCAATGAAAAATCAAAAAGTTTGAGCAAAACCTTACACACAATCTAAAATTAAAATCTATAAAAAAAACAAAATTCAAGATAAATAAAATTATTTATATATGTAAAAATGTCCTAAATAATGATGGAAAATAAAATAAAAAAAGTTCTATACAAAAACAATCTTAAATCAACTAAAAACTAATATAATTCCTCCACGCTAGCTTTTGGACCTTATCTCAAGGCTTTTATGATATTTGATTGCCATGAAATTTAAACTAATATATAACATCACCATTAAATATTTGAAGTAAAATCCTAAGCTAATTCAATGGTCAAATAAAGAGTTATACTTGTTAGTGTAAAACTATGAATTAGGAAAAAAAAGTTTGTAATTGTTGAAATTAATTAGCCCATGAAATCCATGAATCAAACCTCTCTTAGGCATGGATTAAATTGATTAAGATATGATCTTCACTTATTGATGTTTTCTTCTTAAAATTCACTTTGGCCCAAATATTTTGAATAAGCTCTTTGAATACATATATGAGTTAATCTTGAAATTATTTGTCTAATTGGAATTTACAAAGGAGGTTTTGGAGTAATGTTATTTGTATCATTTTGGTTACCTATCATAAAACTTGTATTAAACCTGAAAATGTTTTGTTTAAATCATGTGACTTTTGACTATGAAGCATATTGTTAAGGGTAAAAATAAACTCAAAAAGTCATCTTCAGTATAACATTCCTAGTACCTAGTACCTTGGATGTTGATGAATTTCCCATGCACAAGTATTCACCAACCATATTTTTATATGTGGAAGACATTCATTTTTCGATTCATACATGTCTTGTTATACTAGTTTTAGTTCACCACTACTTTGGAGTTTTAACCAGGTTAACTTTAAAAATAACAACGAATATGTGATTTCTAAAACTTTATCAGCAAGCCTGAAAGCCTTATTGATATTGCTTTAACTACATTATCTTTATTGGAATAATTGTTTTGTCCATAAATATGCAATGCTTGATTTTAAACCTTTGATTACCTTATTTTCCCACATCATATACTATTTAACATATTTTTTTCTTTCATAACAAATCTTGCCTTAAATGTTATGCTAGAACAATTAGCTTTTCTTTCATATTACTTATTTTCCTTTTCTAATCCTAACCTCAAGATGAGGTCTTGAACTCTCATTTCTTTGTTTTTATACGTAAGATAATTCTTGAATTCTTTCCAAGATAGTGAGAATTTTTCAATAATTACAGCCACTTGGAACATTCATTTTTAACCATATACTTAGTGTTGCGATGATGTTTTTTTCACGTTTCGTGCCCCATCATCCCCGGATTGGGGGGGACAATGGCGCGCGGTAAAAACGATGTGTTTTATAGTCGTAAAATTACAACTATAATTAACAGAAGTCTCCACCTAGTATTAAGGTCACTAAAAACCTATTGGTCTGCGAGAATCTGAGTAAGGGGACTTGTTGTGCAAGGGGAAGACGCATCACCCCCAGTACACCCTACCTAAGGCAAGCTGCATTGTTGTTTCATTGTTTTTCTAAGTTTATTTATTTTCGTTGGTCTTTTCTAAGGGTTGATGTAGATCTCTCTTCATTAGAGAATTTCTACGACTAACAAAAAAGAATTTTATACTATATTTTTGAAAACTCCATTTTTAACTATCTGCGAGTGTACTTTACAATGTAATTTACACCACGATAGCAAAAACAAAATAATTGTTAAATTATTTTGATATTTTGGCCAAATTCCAACGGATAATCATAAACCAGTTATGATATCCAATTTTGATTTTAAAATATAAGAAAGATGCAACATATATTGTTTTATTAAAAATATGCTTGGAAAAAAACTTGGAATTCACCCTATGCACGAAAACAAACACAAATTATTTTTTTGTTTCTTTTTTGAAAATACATTTTTTATGCTTTTTAATGAGATTTTTTTATATTTAAAAAAAATAAAGGAAAATTCAGATTGAGCCTGGCCTAAGTAAATAGGTCGGCCCAAACCTGCTGAACTTAGGCTGGGCCGAGAGTAGTACAGCCTAAGAATTAAAACAAATAGAAAAAAAGGGAAATCGGGGTGTTACTCTTCACGTGTTACATGAACAGTAACAAGGTGGTTACTCGACTGTGACGAGAGACTTACCTGCTAATGTTGTCGGGTAGAGAAGGATAAGGTGGTTCTTCCTGTGATGGTGACGTCGAAAATGGTGGCCTGTGATGGTCGGAGGAGCTATCAGAAGTGGACTGGTTCTATGCAGGGGCTGCTGCTGTTATCATCTTCGGAGCTGGGGAAGGAGAGCTGGAACTGACGGTGGATTTGCTGGCGTGGAGGAGAAGACTTCGATGCTGACGGGGGTGGTGCTAGGTGGTCGGCTGACTATAGTTGGAGAAGAGAAACAGTTGCAGTGTGACTGGTTTTAGAGAGAAAGAGCACTACAACATAGAGAAGGGGAGAAGGAGCTGCTACAACCAGAGGTTAGCTGTCGATGTCATCGTGGGTGCCGAGTACTGAGCTGCTGGGGGAGATGGGAGCCACCTATTAATGGTTCTTAAAGGAAACCACGGTTGCTGCGTCTGTGTTAGAGCTGGGGAAGGAAGTAGGGTGGTGATCGGCGACAAATGATTATGGTTGTCACTGTTTTTCTCGTCTCTATCCTATCGCCTGTAAATTTTTCATGGTGTTATCGTCGTCACCGAATCTGGGAAGGAAGCAGGGTGGTTATCGTTGTCATCTTCGTATCTTCCCTTTCACTGTCAAAATTTTCCACTCTATGTTGTATTCACTACTCTCCCCTGTAAATATTTTGCTCTCCCTATAAACTTCCCCCATATTTCTGTAAATTTTTCTTGTTAATCTTTTCTCCTCCCGTACTCTTTGCATGCATGGCTTTTATAGGCAGGAGGCAACCCTTCGGCTGGCCATTGCGTGTAGCAATGGGTTGCCTCTTCACCTGCAGTGGCATGCCTACACTGTTCAAGTGACTGAACAATGCAGTCACATCTGTAGAGGATTTGGGAGAGGTAAATATGCAATCTGACCCCTCAATTTGTAATTGTTCTACTTACACTCTCTGTTGACTTTATTTTTTTTAATTTGTGCAATTGCATCCCCATCAGAGTCTCAACAGCAACCTTAGATTTGCACACCTTTTTTATTTTGGTTCTTGGTTTCTGATTTGTGCTATTTGACCCTTAATTGATCATTAAACTCTCAATTTCTTCAATTTAGCCCCTGACTTCGCATAATTGGCTTGGAAAAAATCAATTTGGTCTTTGAAAATTCCAATCTTTTCAATTGAACCCGAATTAAGCTCAAGAACATGATTTTTCATCGATGAAGCCCTTAATAAAATCAATTTGACCAATTTAAAGTATAATTAAGTCCTTGCACTTAATTAAATCCTTCAATTGGACCCTAAATTAATTCTCAAACATAATTACACTTGAAATTGATCGACGATTAAATCAAATCGACCCATAAAAATATAATTATGCCTTTCGACTTCAATTTTACACAGATTTATCCAATAATAAATTATTTTTGCCTTAAATCTGTACTTTCCTCTATTTTTTGGGACAAAAGAAATACGAGACTCTCGAAAACAACCAAAATTTCCACATTGATTTTTTGACCAACACCGACCCCTTTTATTTTATTTTTGGGTAGATTTTGGGGAATAACTCAAAAATTGGGTTATGACACTTAGCATAACTATCATGCAATGAGAGTTTAAACTCTTCCAATTGACTCAAACAATCCTTAATTAAACCATCTTGAAATATTAAAATTTGTCAATTATAAACTTTCTTATAAAAGCAACTTTAATCTTCACTATTTTGTCCAAAGGTTTCCAAAGTGCCTTTTGCACTCTTAATTGAATTAGACACATTATATTGTGTGTGTGTGTTTAAAAAATCCAAAAATTTAATCAAAGTTTTATAACAAGTATATAAATATATTACTAAAGAAAACATAATTTAAAAAAAAAGATTTGATAAAAACAAAATCAAAACAAGTATAAAAGTTCAAACAAATATATATTTCATCAAAACAAGATCATAAAAATATGTTATGATCGATTAAGATCACAAAGATATCATATAAAATACATCATATCAATATAAATTATTTTAACAATAAATCAAAAGGGCATGAGCACAACATACAAGATTGCAAAAAAATATATAAACTAAACAAGAAACATGTACGAAGCAAATAAAGCTTTCAAATTATTATCCAAAATTCACAAATAAAATTAACAAAAGTGAGGAAAATATATTTAGTTTATAAACATGCAATAAAATTAGAATATGGCAACTTGCAATCATAACAAAAGATTATATAAAAAAACTTTTAGCATATATTAAACTTACAATTGATATCAAAACAATGTCCCAACTTGCTTACTAATTATACAATATATCTTTGTATAAATTAAAAACAAAACCAAGTAAAAGTACTAAGCTAGTATGCATACTAATCATACAAGCTTTGTTGTTGTCAAAGATTAGTCTTTTTTTCTTTAAAGCATTATTGTTTTCTATTTGGTGCAAAATGATTTTATTTAATAAGCCTAAATGGGTTTTAATAATACCATCTTGTTAGGTGCACTCCTGTATAAAGTCCAACAAGCCTAGAAAAAAACCTCATCGATTAGAAGAAGTAATTCTTTAAGATATCTCTCTACAAGAATTAAACCTAAGCCCTAGATAAAGAGAAAATTTAGAATTTAAATCATGTGACTTTTGAGCTGGAAATCTATTAAGATATTGTTGAAATGAATTTAGAGAAAGTAATAACATTCTTTCTCTCATCGATTAGAAGAAGTAATTCTTTATAAACCATATCCATTTCCAAATTTTAGTTGACAAAAATAATCTTTTATATCCTAAAATATTATCTTACAATAAACTTAAACTCAAGCTCAAACCCTAAGCATAAACTAACACACATGTGTGTGTTTGTGTGTGTGGATTTAAGCTCAAAACTTATTTTTATATAACCTATTATCTTTTAATGTTTTGGTGTCCTTTGGTTCCAATTCTAACTTCTCAACTTTGCACTTTAAAAACACCAAAAAAAGTTTTGTTTCTTTTCTATATGAGATAGAGTTTTTTTAAAGTTTTGAGTTTCATAAAAAAAATATCAATCAAAGATTCTTTGGGATCAAATTTTCAATCACCCATAATTTCTTTAATTTCCATGGAAAGTGAATTTTCAAAAAGTAAATTATTTTTTGATAATTGGTAGTCATAGAAAATGAGTTGGAAAATATTTTCTAGTATTTGGTTATGTCATGGAAAATACGCTAGAAAGTAACTTGTTAATGTTTTATTTTTTTCGAGTTTATTATAAGAATGAGGATAAAATATGATAGATAAGAAAACTTAAAGGAGGATCAAATTGAAAAAAAATCAATTTCATAAATTATTTCAAATAAAATAAATAGCAATAAAAATATATGATTGATAAAAGTATTAATTAATTAAAGGATAAGAGAAAAATAAATAACCAATAAACTAAGGACCAAAGTTGGTATAAAAATCAAATTCTAAGGGATGAAATATATATATATATATATATATAGCAATAAAGAATTTGAGGATCAAATTTGATATAATTAACAAATAACAAGATATTCTTGAATTTTTCGCAACTCTCTAAAAAGAGTTTTTGCTCAAAATAAAAGGAAAACACTTTTCTATAAATCAAGCCAATTTTTTCTCTAATTGGAAAGTGTTTTCCTTTGACCAACTTTTTCTAGTGGTAAACATACATATGAAAGTTTAGAAATTGATTTCTAAAAAATCATTTTCCATGAGAGAAAAAAGGTTCTCCTCCGTATACTGTTTTAGAACAACACCATTTACCAACTTCTCATTCTTCTTCCTCTTCACTAATTTCCTATTGGCTTCTCAACTCACCATTCTAAGACCCGCTCCCACATGATCCCTCTCACCTCCACTTGTCATCCTAGTACCTAGTGACCCTTCCAAAATCTCTTATGACATCATTAGACTCCACATTATGTTACTCAACTACAATGTTAATCATCATTTGACCAATCATCTTCATTGGAGGTTTTGGCATACTTTTTATCTATGATGTGCTGCACTCTTTTTTGGTACTTTGGCAAGAGACTTGTTGATCTTTTGTGCTTGTTACCTCATCTTCTCTTATATATGTTATTGTAGCAGTGATGGTGGTAGTGGTCGTAATTGTTGTAGAGGGATTGTTAGTGATATTGTTGTATATCTCTTATGCTTAAGAGGTTTTCTAGTACTGTTGATGTTTCTTATTTTATTTGTTGTGTTAGGATTCTTGGGTTTATATTGTTGTAATTGATATTACAGTTTTTTTTCTGTTTTAAGAATAATAAGAGTTTTAAAGAATACTTTGACCATTTCTTCTTCAAGTGGTGGTGAGGTTCTTATGGCGGTAACATTGGGTTTTTAGGGTTATAGTCGTGAACGGTGATGGTGGCGGCTTGATGATTTTGGGTGACTTGGCCCTCTTTTGATGGTTTAGGTGGAGCTAGGACAGCTACCCATTAGGTGGAGAGACATAATGGAATAATGTCAAAATTTACAGTTTGTGTAGTCTAGGAAATCTAATATCTTAATGGCTACTAAGTGTTTATTTAGGAATGTAGTTGAAGTTGTTTTTTAAAATGATTTTTGTTCAGAATTACATCAAATTGATATTTTTTTTATTTTTAAAAAAATAATTTTGACTTCAGCATATTAAAATGATGTAAAACCACCAAAAAAAATTAATTTAAAGTAAAAAAAATTAATTTTTTCAAAAACACTTTTGAAATGTAGTGCAAAACACCTTCTAAATGTACACTTTCTACTTACTAGTGGTTAAGCTAGAAATGGCATTTGAGAGGGACTAGAGCAACTAAACAAACAATTTACATGGGATATGATAATAGTTAGAAAGGTAGGCAAAAGAGAAAAGACAAATAAAAGTGAGATAATGAGATGGTGGGGTTTTGATTGAAAGAATGTGCTGCAGGGAGTGTGGGAGTTGGGAGCCTGGTGGGTATCATGCGAGATTGAGGGGACGGATCAAATGTAATTATGTGAATGCTATTAGAGAGATTTTATTAGACTGTTTGTACACTGCAGCTCAATAAAAATGAAAACTTTGATCACCTTGTGAGCTTTCCCATACTTGAGTGAATTTGACATTGTGATAGGTCTATAAAAATTTCATTAGACTTGTAGTTTGAGACCTTTTGCATTGCATGCAAGCGAATATCACCTGAACAATGAAACTGTTTCCAGAATCAAAGTTTTCTTCTATTTTCTTGTCGGCCTTGGAAACTGTAATTCCAAACCAATTTCATGAAATTTTATTGAGAAAAATAATGAGAACACGAGATGGCACAACATATTGAATTTACAGCAGCAGCAGATTATAAAGACCTCGAGCTCATGTAACCTTGAGGACAATCTGCGAGGTTGGCCTCTAACAGCTTGGTAACAAATTGCTTTAGACATCTGCCAAAACTCATCGAGTTTTGGGTCCCCTGTAAATGATAACCAAATGCACAAGCCAATCCATTTGCAGTGAAATTATAACAAATAGAGCATCCATCAGGAGATAGGAAGCTGCGAAGAGGCAGACCGATCCAATTCTATCATGGATTTGATGTAGAATTCACCTGCCTTGTATGATGACCTAACCATGGGACCAGATGCCACATATCGAAATCCCTGATTCATCCAAACACAATAAGAATCACACAAAAGTTCTGGTGCCACATTCAGAAGAGTTTTAACTTAACGACAGCTCAAAACTATTGCAAAATTCAACAAAGGATGCTGCATCTGCCAACAAGCATACCTCCCAAGTAATAATCAATGAATATCCAGTATAGTAGCTAGTATCACTAATCAAATATTAAAAAAAGCGCATGGAACATCCACAGATCAGATCAATATCATTAGATGTAGAAATACTTCCAAAGAACATTGAACATATTTCTTTGACCAAGGAAATGACAGCATCCACCGTGTTCAATGCATTAAACCAGCATGATTGCACATACATACAGATAAAGGCGGGCTCTATCAGGAGTTCAGCTGTTACAACTACTCATACTAGGATTAAAGAACAGCAGCTTGAAATCCAGTCTATCACAGGATAAACAGTCAGACAATGGCAGGGAAGAAATTGCAAACAGATTCAGATTTACAACCTAGTCCCATAAAATTAGTTCCCAGCAGAGCTTAAGACCGGGATCAAGGAAACTAATCAGTAATATATGTACTTTTTTATATATAAAAAAGGCATCTATTTAACTAATGAAATAGTATATAATAATCACAAATTAATTTATGTGGAAGCTTTTTCCAGTGTAAAGAATAAAAAGTAATATTCCAAGTGAAGACAGTCGACTTGAAAAGCAGATTAGATTAATTCACCAAAGACTACTTTCAACAGAAAAAAGAATAGATAAAAAGTCGACAGTGTTTAAAATGGTGCTTTCATATGCAATACTTGAATAGTCTAAAGCACACAAATGAATTATTAAATAATGAATTAGTATTTAATAATCACAAATTAATTAAGTATACAATCATAAATATTAAGTGTAAAGAATAAAAAATAATAATTTTCAAAAAAAAAGGAAAAACTAAAAAGCAATTACAAAAAAATTAAGATAGGGAAAAAAATGGTGATAAATAGACCAAGTGCAGAGCAAAAAATATGTCAAGTATAAAGAAACAAATTACAAAAGAATGAAGATAAGAACAAAAGGAATGGTATGAATAAACCAAGTGTACAGTGATAAATACTCAAAGTGTAAAGAAAATAAAAACAAATTCCCATAAAAACATGTAAAGGAAAAAAAAGGAAAAAGAAAATAAATATGACAAAAAAAATGAAGATAAGAGAAAAAATAGTATATGTAGGCCATGTGTAAAATGATAAAAAACGAAGTATAAAGGGAAAAAAAACTATTCGAAAAACATTTAAAAAAAATAAAAACATAAAGCGAAAATTACAAATACATAACCGCTATAGTAACAAAGTTGGAGAAAATTTCAATTGTGTCATTTCTACGGTGAAAGTGAGTTTTCTTTTAATATATGTATAAAATAATAATATATTATAATAATATAATATAATTTGAGACATACCTACCAAATAGCTGTAAGTTTAAAAGAAAAATAAAATAAACTATATTTTAAGCATATTTGTTGAGCTAGATGTAGAGAAAGACAAGAAAAACATGAAAGGATCCAATAACTACAGTTGCACACTAGATGAATGAAGTCTTAAATTTATAATAATTAAGGGATATAGGAAAAAAAAACCCAAAATATAAACTAAACTTGCACACAGCCGCCTACCTCCCCAACTCACTGCCACTGATCCATCCTCTATCATACATAGAATCAGTAATTTAAGAAGTAAAATAGATTGATACACTATGTGTACTTTCCTTTATGGAACAAATTAGATTCGCTACCAAATACAGAACTAAAATGGAGAGTATATGGAGTCAACAATAGCTGCTATTAAAACATTTTTGAGTGAACGAAGAGTAATTCATAACTTAGAAAAAGAGCGTAACAAACTCTCAAATAGACAAACCAGTCCCTTTTTATCCATTATTTTTATTACTGGCATAGAAATAACACAGATAACACAATGGATAGGGCTTTTTAGTTTGCAATTTAACCAAAAATGAAACCATAAGCATAAATCACAATTTAAAAAAAATAGAAGGCAGAAACATACCATTTCCATGCCAAGTGTTCTATACTTCTCGAAAGCATCGGGAGTAATGTATTCAGATACTGGCATATGACGTTTGGATGGTCTCATATACTGGCCAAACGTCATCACATCAATACCTGCAGCTCTCACCTTTTCCATTGATTTCACAACTTGTTCAGGTGTTTCCCCACAACCCAACATTATTGAAGTCTTGGTAAGTGTCCCAACTGGAGCATATTCTTTAGCCATCATTAAAACATCTAAAGATTGCTTAAAATTAGCACGACGATCCCGGACAGAACTTTGAAGTTCTTCAACTGTTTCAATGTTGTGAGCAAAGACATCCAGTCCAGATTTTGCAACTTTCTCTACACAATCACGGTCTCCTCGAAAATCAGGAACTACACCAAAACATTACAAACAACATTAGAAAAGCACAATAACATGTTAGATTCTGACAAAACCCAAAATGCAATGCTAATTATACATACCTAAGGCTTCGATCAGCGTGCTTGGCTTGAGTGTCTTCAACTTTCGCACAGTTTTCGCAAAATGACCACTCCCTTGATCAGTCAAATCATCACGGTCCACGCTCGTTATCACAACATAATCCAAACCCCACGACGCAATTGCCTCTGCCACATTAGTGGGTTCATTCGGGTCAGGCGGAGGAGGCGTCCGCGATGTCTTCACATTACAGAACCTACAACCAAATAAATCCAAACATCCCACATTCATTCCAATTATCATTCAGCAAATAATTATAAATTTTGCATTTATTCATATTACCGGCAGCCACGAGTACAAGTATCGCCGAGAATCATAATCGTGGCAGTGGCAGTGCCGGTTTCGCCACCGGACCAGCATTCCCCTAAATTAGGGCATTTAGCTTCTTCGCAAACAGTATGGAGTTTCAAATCTCTCAATTTCTTCTTAATCTGAACATACTTTTCGCCGCCCGGAATGGCTTCTCTCATCCATTTAGGTTTTGGGAGTGGTTTCTTTTTTGTTCCAACTTCGACGGAGTAGGTGCTGTCGGATTGGAGGTGGATGAAGTCGCCGAGCGTAGGGGATTCAGCGGCTAATCGAGCTCGCAGACCGGCTAGGGTTTCGGGGGATTGTGGGGGTTGTTCGGTGGAGAATTCGATTGTGGAGGAGGTGAAATTGCAATATTTGGCTTTGGCGGTTGTGGATTTAAAGGTGCGAGCTGCCAAGGATGTGAAGCGTGATTGCATTGTTTGATTCGAATTGAAGAGGGAGGAGAGGGGGAGGGAAGGATTTTAGGTGGTTGAGATTTGGCTGGTTGGTTGGTTGGTTGTGGCCTTTGGGTGGGGATTTGTAGTTTGTGGACTCCATGGATAGCTGGTAGCAAAAAAAAAAAGTTCTCTTTGAAAACTTTAATTGTAGTGGAATTGTTTTTTAAGAAACAATATCTCATATATGTTTCCAACCTTTTAACTAAATTTAATTTAAAAACTTTAATAAAATCTCAGGTTTTTAATGTGTGTTAAAACTTAGAGTTCAAATAAAAATAAAAATTAATATTAAAATTAACTTTTAAAATATTTATTTATTTATTTATTCTTTTCTTTTTAGATTTTAAAAGGAATAAGATTAAGATTATTAGAGTAACATAATATATATATTTTTTTTTATATGTGCAAATTCAACTTGAATTAAAATTCAATGTTATTAAATTCAATTCAATTATAACATAAAACTTATTTAAAACAATTTATTATTTTATTTATAATTTGAAATCTAGAAAGGTACTAAAATGTTTAGTTTTTCTATTTTTTATCCAATAATATTGAGTGTATAAGTGTTCACTTGAAATTGTGGCAACAATACACTATAATCCTAAATAAGCCTTATTCATAATTATAAATCTCAAAATTAAATTATATTTTCATAGATATTTGGAGTCCCTCTTTTTATTTATATAATTATTGAAACTTATAATTTTTTTATTAAAATTATTTAATACATTTTAAGTTTTATATTTCTTTTTCATTTTTTATATATAGTGGAATTCATATGTCATTCTCACAATAGAATCTTATTACACATGGGCTCACACTATGCCATGAGTTTGTATTTTTTTTTCCATAAAAATGATGTTCAGGGGTCGTGATCATATTTTAATCAAAGAAACAATTAATGATTTAGACTAAAAATTTGATTGGTCTACTAAGTTGGTTTTATTTTAATATAAAACAATGATATTAAACATATTTAAAAAAATAGCAATCACGACAATTTAGGGAAGACACTTGGAATGAACAAATTGGATAAAAAGGGGGAAACTCAAATTTGGTCAACCCGAGATAGCATGATAAACATGTGATCTTGGTAATAAGGAATGAGTCAATCGAAGTTAACTTGTTAAACTTGTTACTCATGTCATGAGATTAGATAACCAAACAGAAAAGAAACCAAAGAAAACCATATAGCTATTTTTTTAGCAAACAAATATTAAATGATGAAATCAAAAGAGAAAATAGAATAAAAAATATATAGTCATATTAATTTTTCAAACTTGTTTAGATCAAAAGTATCATACATGAAAAAACAGTGAAACTCAATCTTAAACAAATCAACATTGAAGAATAAAATTAAAAACAAAAGGTTTAAAACACAAAAGAATAACCAAAATGAACAGTCAAGAGAATAAGGATAAAAGTCAAAATAAAAATAAATTATAGGACATCGATAAATTCTCGATTGAATGGTGAAAATGAAAAGAAAAAAAACTTGAATAAAAGGATGAAATGATTAAAAGAATGAATACCAAATTAAAACAAAAATAATATACCATAGATTTTGATTGAGATATGAAATTAAAAAACAATGAAAACATTAAAAAAAAAATCATAAAGAAAAAGAATAAGGAATAAAGCGAAAAACAACACATGTCAAATTAGGATTGAAGGATAAAATTCTAAAAAAAATCAAAACTCTATAAATGGGTTAGAGACAAAAAAAAAATCAAGAATTAGAACAACAAACCAAAATTTAAAAAACAAGTGATTGCTCTAAAATTTTATGGGTAGGAAGCAGAAACCTATGAGCAAAGAGTAAGGAAGGGAAAAAAAAGGTTGTTAATGTCAAACTGGATGCTCATCAATGACACGTGCTAGTCAAAGATGAAGGGGATGCAAAGATGAATCATATGGCACCCTGGAAGCCACTATTTGCTCGTAGGGCAATCCCACCTGAAGACAACAATCACCAATCACACACACTAACAAATGCAATATACAAGACAACAATTTCCAGACTACATGCAGCGGTGGGTTATCTCCTGCGGCAGCGTGCCTGCAGTTGTAGCTGTCGTAGGTGGCATGCCTACAGTTGCAGCGTGTCGGCAACGTGCTGCTAGCTTTGAGAAAAGATGTAAATGCGTTTTGGTCCCTTAATTTGTAATTATTCTAATTGCACTTTCAATTGGCTTTAAATTTTTAAAAATGTGCAATTGTATCCCTTACTTCGCACAATTGTCTTGGAAAAAATTCAATTCGATCTTCAAATATTCCAATCTTCTCAATTGAGCCCGAATTAAGCTTAAGAACTTGATTCTTCATCGATTAAGCCCTTTATAAAATTTATTTGACCAATTTAAAGTATAATTAAGTCCTTGCACTTAATTATATCATTCAATTGGACCCTAAATTAATTTCTAAACATAATTATACTTTAAATTGGCCCATAAAAATATAATTATGCCTTTCGAATTAATTTTCACGAAAATTTATCCAATAATAAATTATTTTAGTCTTAAATCTGCATTTTTCTTCATTTTTTTGCACAAAAGAGATACGACCGGGCTCTCGAAAATGTCTAATTTTTCCACCTTTATTTTTCTACAAACATCAGCCTCTTTATTTTATTTTTGTTATTTTTATTTGTTTTCGGGTAGATTTTAGGGAATAACCAAAACTGGGTTATTATAGTTGCCCCCCTCTTTATGATGATTACGACTAAAATCTTGTAAGAGAATTTTGATAGTAAGCATTGTAAAGAAAATAATGGATTTACCCGACCAAGAATTGGTTGATACATCTGGAAGTAAAAATGAGGGTTATAAAACACACTCAAAAGGGAATGATAAGATAGGACTAGAAAGCGCTCTACTTAAGAATTGAGGCTTAAATAGGACACTTAAAGGATGAAAAGGTGATGATGTTGATGAAATACACAAGAAAATGGTCTCATACAAGTGACCTTCCTAAGTGAAGATGGTAAAAACACAAAGTTGGTCTTGTTGTAATGGGCGACCTACCCACAAAGTTGGTCTTGTTGTAATGGACGACCTATCTAATTGAAGATGATGAAGATAATATAAAACACAAAGATGGTCTTGTTGTAATGGGCGACCTTCCCAATTGAAGATGATGAAGATGGTAGAAAACACAAAAATGGTTTTATTGTAATGGGTGACTAACCAGGTGAGAATGATGAAGATGGTCTCATTGTAATGGGTGACCTACCCAGGTGGCACAAATAAATGATGAAGATTTTATGGAATGGAAAATAAGGCTAGAAAGCACGCTATTTAGGATCTATGGTCGAGGACAGGAAAATGCATTATTTGAGTTGGTGGTTAAAGGCTGGAAAACACACTATTTGAATGGGTTAATGTCTAGAAAGCACACTATTTGAGTTGATGGTTGAAGGCTGGAAAACACACTATTTGATTTGGTGGTTGAAGGCTTGAAGGCACACTCAAACGAGAAGGAAAAGGATAGGGATAAAAAATGCATTATCTTAATTGATGGTTGAGGGCTGGAAAACTCACTCAAAAAGAGGGAAATAGGGCTAGACAACACACTATTTTCATTGATGGTTGAGAGCCGGGAAACACACTCAAAAAAGGAAGAAACATAAGGCTGATTAAACACACTATTTTGAGTTCATGGTTAAGGGTTGAAAAACACACTCAAACGAGGAGGATAGAGATAGAAAACACATTATCTTAATTGATGGTTGAGACTTGGAAAACTCACTCAAAAGAGAAAGAAAAATAGGGTTGGAAAACACACTATTATTAGTTCATGTTAAAGGTTGGAAAACACACTCAAACGAGGAGGATACAAATAGAAAACACACTATCTTAATTGATGGTTGAGGGTTGGAAAACTCACCCGAAAGAGAAAGAAATATAGGGTTGGAAAACACATTATTTTTAGTTCATTGTTAAGGGTTGGAAAACACACTCAAACGAGAAGGGAAAATAGGGTTGAAGAGAACACAATCTTAATTGATGGTTGAAGGTTGGAAAACTCACTTGAAAGAGGAAGAAAAATAGCCTGAAAAGCGCATTATCCTAATTGGTTGAGGGCTAAAAGCGCCTTTGAATAAGGATGAGGGAAACAGGGTTGAGAACATGCTATCTGAGTTGATTGAGGGCTCGTAGACACACATAGGAAAGTGATGAATGGAAGTTTGTAAATTACAATCCCTCCAAAACATTTCTTAGATTCCTAGGGGGAATTCAACACATAATGCCACCAAATTCAAAAAAGAGATAGAGCTGGAAAGCACGTTCAAGGAAATGAAACATGTGAGAGCTCAATAACCATTTTGATGTTTTTTTAACAAACTTGTTCTCGAAAAAATTCAAGTAATCTCATTGTCAAGTTTTATGTTGATCTTGTCAAGAATGTGAAATGATGTTTGTTTCATGTCTTGCACATCAAAAAAGCTTTGATCAAGTTTTGTTAAACATTTATAGGGCTTGTTTCGAATGGAAAAACATTGTCAATCGATCCAGATTGTCTATATTTAATCAGAAAGGGCTTCATGAGACTTGTAACATAGGCTTGAGTTATTGGCTACAAAAAAAGATATTTTGAGGCTCAAAATGTGTTTAAGGATTTTCTAGACTAAGGATCACTAGTGTTTACTCTTAAAGCTCATTTCGGTCCTCATAATTGATTTACATGATAATTTGACATGCCTCCTAAAATTTTGTTTGGGCTTTTAACTTGAAATGCCCCCCTAGTATTTTTCTTGGGCTTTCTATCATGGGTTTTTAGCACTATTGTCTTGACATGCCCCCAAGTATTTTGTTTGGATTCTTATCATGGTTTTTTAAAACTACCATCATGTTGACTTGATTTGTTATAATATATTAAAAGTTTTTTTTATGTTTATGCCCCCCAACTTTTTTTTGGAATCTCTTGTCATTGAGGACTATTTTGTAGATTAAAAGTGTTTTTTTATCCTCACACTTGTCCCCAGTGTAAGGTGTATCCTTGACAATGTTAATTATCAAGAAAAAATTATTAGGCTCAAATAGGGATTGCAAGGGATATTTGAGACTTGTGAAGGCATATCAAAGATGATCTCTCCTTATCAAAAACCTACATCCGGGATCGATAAGCTTTTGTTTTTCCATGTGAAATTATTTTTTTTATTTTTTGGATTATTTCTTTAGCTAAGAGCTTAACTTTATTATGTGGGGTTTTTTAAGGTATGAGATCACCTTTCAATGAAATCTCTTGAATTCCTAGAGCAAATTTATTAAACAAACATCAATTTGGCATTTCTTTTCATACTACATTTTGATTTGCCAAAAATCTTTATGAAATCATGGGATCATGTATAATTTAGGTGTGCTTGTGTTATTCAAACAAAAGCATGAGTGCGTCATAAACACAATAAAATACATGATTTTATTGAAAAGAAATGTTTGTTTAAAACAAGAGTCTTATGGCATTATGAGCAAAAGTGCCGACAAGTAAAAAACCAAAACACAATGTGTGTGCATGATCAAAATGAAAGACAATATAGGAGCAGACTTCATCTTCCAATACCAGCGCACTTCCTTTTTAAAAGCTCTTGCAGGGGTCACTTTAATGGTGTGGACACTCAGTACCCCATTTCCATGAAGCTTAATTGGATGTAAGACCTGATTTTCTTTAAATGTTATTCATCCCGTTTTAATCAATTGCATGAGCTTCTTCTTGAATGCACCACAAGTGTGAATGTTATGTCCTTCCGTACCAGCATGGTATTTGTAGGTGAGGTCGGGTTTGTACTAGTTGGGATAAGATGGCTGCAAAGGTGCCTGGGGTTCGGGAGCTACCTGCCTCATGCTTATCAACTTTTGATACATCTCATTTAAGGACAATGGTAGCGGAGATAGTTGTTCTTGGATTTTCTGGTAATTTATAGTAGGGAAATTTTTAACTTGGTTTTTGGCTTGAGGATTGATGTTTGCAATTTGACATGAAGGGTTATGGTAGTTTTGGAATTGATTTTTCCTACCATTGTAGTTGTCTTCAAAATGCTTGATGTCTTTTCTTTTTCCTTCGAAGCCATGTTTCTTCACAAGTGTAGAAATTCTACCAGTTCTGATTCCCTGCTCTATTTGCTTCGTCACGACTACAACATTCGTGAATTGTTGCGCCAAACTGCCAATTCGTAATATGGCGCTCTAAGCTTGTTGGCGAATAATATCACCTTTTCTTTATCTAGAAGCGAGGGATATACCGGTGCAGTGAGATCTCTTCATCTTTAAGCATATTCTCTTATGCTTTCTTTGTCCTTCTTCTTTAGATTGGACAAACTTGTTCTGTCAGAAGCAATGTCCATATTATACTTATATTATACTTGGTGATTTCATTTTTTTCTATTTAATTTAGGAATCCATTAACAATTGTAAAATTATTTACTTATGTTAAGAAAACAAATACACCTAGGTATAATATAAATATAATTGTTCAGCTTGTATTTCAAAGGATTGCATCAAATAAAAAAATTAAGTAATAAATAGAAATTAAACCTCTAGTTGTAGAGACATATTTTGATAAACTCTTTGAGCTTCCTTTCTTTTTGTCAAGTTTAAATGGGTAGGATGCCATGAGAATCTGATAATTTATGATGGTTAATTGGTTGTTGCACGTTGCATGTTGTTTACTAATCATGATTGAAAGAGATTGCAAAACATAAGGTGTTCATGTATGAGGGGGTAAGGATGTTTGTTTAACCAGTAACAAGATATATAGAGAGAAATTACAAAATTAACATGTCATAGTAATGGATAAAATTCTATTTTTACGTAGAGTTTTGTTATCATATATTTGTTTAGAGACATATCACCTAGTTTTCTAGAAGGAATGTTTGGAATTATATGTACCAGAATTGCACAGAGAAAAGGAATGAGAAAATTCTGAATAAATTCTAAGATTGTCTCTTTCTCTCTCTTCTTTTTTTTCTTATTATTTTTTTATGGATGCTAACCATAATAAGTCATTGGTGACATTGACAATAAGTTCCTAAAGTTCACAAAAAAACTTGGAAAAATCCTAGCAAGAATAATTCCAATTAACCTTGCTTTAAGTGGTATAAAAAAAATCAGATCTTTAGACTTAAGATATATAACTTGATACAAGATCCCAAGATCTTAGAAGGTTGAAAGCCTCACTAGATGTTTTTAATAAGAAACAAACAAAGAAATATGAGCAAGTGTTGAAGTTGTCAAAGATACATTAATAAAAACTAGAAAATGCATGAGCTAGTAATGAAGCTAGATTTGGAGAATTAAAGGACCTCATTAGTGGACTAAAAAAGGCTAGATTATAAAAAGGTTACAACTAACTAATAGTCATCACAATGCATTCAAGACCTCTTATACTAATAAGGACTTCTCTCAAAGCAAATAAGAAGTCTTTACTTCATAAGTATTTTAAAAATAAAACATTTGTTGCTATCTATTTTTAAAAAAAAAATTATAGTATTTTTGACAAAATAATAAAAAAAATATTTTTAATGTATTTATTTTATTTTTAGTATTTCAATGCTGTCTTAAAAGGATTAAAATTTTAAATGGTAAGGGGGAAATGGGGCATTTGTTGCTTCTTAAGTATTATAAAGTGAAGACATCTATTGCATATCATTTTATAAATTAAAGAGTTGCATGTGATACATATATCTCGTGAGTTGTAAATATTATATATAATTTTCTCAATTATACTTTATTTTAAATATTTTTATATTATGTTATTTCTTTAAATTTTTAAATTGTGCTAAAAAATTCTTTAATTTTTAGTTATTGATAGCAAATCATCACACAATATATCTATGCACACGTGTAAAGATGTCCTCACATATACATATTCTTCACTTGAAAGTTCCATGTTATCCTTTCAAGTAAACTATTTTAACATTATAAATATAAATGTTTAATTTTTTTCCCCTGGTAGTATAAGAGTTATTTGTTTTTGTGTTTAAAAAAATTAAATTTTTTTATTTTAAATTATGTTTTTTATATATTTTTAGATCATTTTGATATGGTGAGATTAAAAATAAATTTAAGAAAATAAAAATATATTATTTTAATATGTTTTCGAGCGAAAAATATTTTGAAAAGCAACCGCTGTTATGAAATTTAAAACTTCTTAATATTAGCTCTATATTTTAAAAAACTAAAATACTTAATATATTATAAAATAAATAAATAACTAGAATAATATCCAAAATTAAAATAATAAGGACTGAAATAAAAATGTAATATATAATCAATTTCAATCGAAGGACACAATTGAAACAAATCAAAACATAAATAGCAGAAATAAGGACCATGTAGAACAATTAAAAGTGCAGAGACTGAAATGAAACAACCATAAAACTTGGGGGCTGGCGTGTAGTTTAGGGTGAAAGAGAGAGAAAAGGGGGGGAACAGTTCAACCGCCCACGATCTTGTCTCCGCCCACCGTGTGAGGCCACACGCCACACCATGAAGAAGAGGACATGTTGGCACATCCATGAAGATGCTGGATAGGCATTTTCCGCCACCGAACAACGCCGCACGCGCCGCCTAAAGAGGATGTGAGGCTAAATACTGTTGGCAGCGCGTGCTACATGTGCCCATAGTATTCGAAGAAAAAAAATTCAATTACCATAACACCCCTATAACCAATTGAACCGTGATTTCTTTTAATATATAGTATAATAATTGTAACAAAAATATTAAAAAACCTGAAATACATGCCAAAATTGAAAAGTTAGGTTAATTAACAGTTAAACTCTGTTTTGCATTTGTAATGCAACCGTGTATTTTAAAAAATATATTTCTTTTTAATTTTTAAATATTTTTTATATTTTATTATTTGGATATATTGGTATTAAAAATAAATTTAATAAATAAAAAATTTATTATTTTAATTTATTTTTAAATAAAAAGAGATTAAAAAAAGAATATTTACGACCGTCTAGCGTTTAGAATTTCTTGGAAATTAAGATGGTAACATTAAGGAATTTTGAAATACAAATATAGAAAAGAAATATTGATGAAGCTACAGAGGATATATGAATACCGTTTCCTTCCCTTTCTTACGTAATATCTTCGGTAAAAACCATACCTTTCTTTCCTTTTCCTTTTTCTTATAAACCAAACCCACCCCACAAGGTCACAAGTCACAACACAACACGAATACCCAACCTTCATATATATATATATATATGCCGTCTTCACTTCCTCCCAGATCTCATGCTGATTTCTTCTTCCACCTTTTCATATCTTTCCCTTTGTGTTTTATCTCGAATCTCATAAGGGGTTTCTTCTTTTTTCCTATTATACAATTCTTGATTTTTAGTTTTTCTTGTATTATTATATTCTTACCAGATCAGTTCTGTTTCTTGAAAACATTTATTCCCCCCCTAAAACTTGAGTTCTTTTTCTTTAATAATTATTATTATTATTATTATGGAGCAAGAATCCCAAAAGAGAAAGCTAGAAGACAGCAGCAGTTACGAGGCACAAAACACACCAATTCTTTGTGTGAATAGCTGCGGGTTTTTTGGAAGCCCCAGCACTGATAATCTCTGCTCAAAATGTTACAAAGAATTCCTTCTAACCCAACAAGAAACAATTACAACAACAATTGTTGTTCCAGTCCATGTCGCCGAAAACAGTGCAGCAGCAGCAGAAGTTGAAGGGCAACAAGGAGGTGCAGAGGAGAAGCGGCCGGTGGCGGCGGCAAACAGATGCAACTTCTGCAGGAAAAAAGTGGGCTTGACAGGGTTTAAGTGCCGTTGTGGACACATGTTCTGTTCACAGCACAGATATTCGGACAAGCATAATTGCGTGTTCGATTACAAGAGTGCTGGACAGGATGCTATTGCTAAAGCCAATCCTGTTGTCAAGGCTGATAAGATTGATAAGATATGATCAATAATTGACATGTTAGTATGTACTTTCTATTTTCTTTCAAGATGATTTCATGCGTCAGTCAAGGAGAATAGTATTATCTCATTGGATATTTATGTCTGTTCGTGTCTATATGTACAGTTTGGTTGCTTTGCTTATTCCGTGTTTAACAATTTGGGGTTTAATTATACTATTGTGAATTAGTGATTTTCTATATCAGTTTGGTTGCCATTATTTTGTCATGTTGCTTAATCATTTTTCTCTCTTGTAGTTTAGTAGCTTCAATACGACAATTTTAGATTAAATCTAGCCAGTAGTTATCACTAATCTGTTTTTGAGACTGCTGTCTCGAAGGGATTCTTATCTGGGCCATTAGTAATCTTTGCTGTTGTTACATATCTCTAGTATGGAGGGAAGAAACCAAGATGATGCACACCGGAGTTTGCTTTGCTATAGTGTGTAGACCTACTGGCGGGTGGATTAAAAATGCAGGTTCATTGGATGCAGGCTGTTGAATACCGGAGTTTTTCTATCAGTTCTAGGAAAGCAGCAGCACGAGAGTATAGAAATTAGGAATTTATAGCTGCAAGCTATAATTCGTTTGTTGGTCTTGGTTTTGGCCTTTGTTTCTAGTTGTTTCTTAATATAGTTGTTGTGAGAATTGGTTCTCTACTTGTTTTCTGTGCAGATTATCATGAATTGTACAGTTTTGCAGCAGGGAAGGTTCCGGTAACTAAGACAAGGATGAACTTAGCCCATGCCTTTCCATATGATTCCTAAAACTTTATGCTGTGTTCTGTAATAGAGAAAAGATTACATTGTTATGTCTAGGGTACCCGAAATTATTGCCTGTTTTTCCTCTTTTTTCATGCATTAAATTGCTTTAGTGCTACTACTTGGCTGTGCTGTCCTATTTTTCCTATCATGGGATGCTAAATGAAAAAACTTTATTCTTGGAGAAGCAATTAAGCTATGAATTGGGATTGGCAGATCAGCCCATCTTGGTACTGGGTGCTGTTGTTCTGTCTTCGTCCAATGCTGTGATTATGAGCTGTTTTTGTGTTTTTACGCAAGTTGGACTTTTGACTAGTAGGGTTATCTAAGCAGAGGACACCTTCAATAGTGGCTACCTTGTTTCCATATGATAGTACGAGCACGGTTTACTCTGCAAGTCCGTTTCTTTTAAACTTTTGGATTTCTTCAAGTTAATTTCATGAATTTGTTTCCTAGGTTGATTCTCTACTTGTTTAATGATTGGTAGTATTTGTTTCATGGTCAATGCTGTTGATATTTTGAACTATGCCAGGATGATTACAAATGTAGATTCATCTCGACTGATATTTTGCAATAGTTACAAAACTAATCATCTTTAGAGATTTTTTTTCTTTTAGTGTTCACCACTTCTACACCATTCATGGCATCATTGTGGTTTCTGCTAGTCAGCCGACTCCTAATCTGAATTGTGACATCCAACGTCTCTAATTTGCCAAATTCCAATTTGTTTTTGGTTTAAGTCAATTTTGAAGAAAAAAAAAATAGAAATATATTAAAATGATATTTTTTTATTTTTTAAAAAATATCTGATATTAACGTAGGAAAATAATATAAAAACATCAAAAAAATTAATTTAAATAAAAAATAAAAATAAAAACTTTTTTAATTGATGTTTGCATGAAAGCATTGGACAGGGTCCTGGCAATGCTGCGCCACTTGTCCTCAGGAAATGGCAGAGTCATAAATTAGCAAGAGAGTTTGAAGAACCAGGAATATACGTACGTAGATCAGCTCAATAAAATGAATCCATGAGCGAGGCCAAGTTCATTTTTGTAACAAATGTACGATATGTCAATATTTTGCTTAGCAATATTTTGCTTAGCAGATGATGGTTCCTAGAAGAAAATCTTTTCAATAAAAAAATGTGTTGATGGTATTAGAATATGTAAATAATCTTCTATTAGAATCTGTAAATAATCTTCTATTTATAGCATGTGTATATTTCCTATTTAGACTAGCAAAATTATAACCGAAGGACTCTCCCTCAACATTGTATAAATCAATTGCAATATCAATGAAAAGGCAAGCAGATTATTCTTCTCTTCTATCATGGTATCCAATGTTGTCAAACTCGCGAGTCAACTCGCAAACTCGTACGAGTTTGCGAGTTGGCTCGGCAAACCTGGTTGGACCGGACTCAAAAATCGAAACCGGTCAAACTCGGTCAAACCCGGTGAAAATCGGGTTGACTCGGAAAATCGGACCGGATCAGTCCGATTTTACGAGTTCGTCATATTTCACTGTGCGCAGCAATGTTGTCAAACTCGCGAGTCAACTCGCAAACTCGTACGAGTTTGCGAGTTGGCTCAGCAAACCTGGTTGGATCGGACTCAAAAATCAAAACCGGTTAAACTCGGTCAAATCCGGTCAAAATCGGTTTGACTCGTAAAATCGGACCGGATCAGTCCGATTTTACGAGTTCGTCATATTTCACTGTGCACAGCGTAGGGTTTTCTTCTTTCTTCAATTCCATTTTTCATTTCAGAAATCACCCTTCATTCACTACCTCGACGCTTGCAGCTCTCACCCAGGTCCCAGTCACCCCCAAATTCCTAAACTCAGCCTCTCACGGTCTCACTCACCCCCAAAATCAGTTGATTCAGTTCTCACTTCTCAGCATCTCAAGTGTCAGTGTCTCACCCCCACAATCTTCTCTTCTCTTCTCGGGCACAAAATCCCCAAATCATTAGTCTTCCCCAGATCGTCCTTCTCGTCAGTCTTCCCCAAATCATCTGTTATCTGTGTTGCAGACTTGCAGTTGCCATCGTCGCCAACTCGCCATTACAGGTTAGTTGGTCTTCTCTTCTCAAGCGTTGATTTTTGTTTTGTTGGTCAATAATGTCAGAAATTATTTTGATGAATTGGGTTAGTTTCAATGTTGCATGATTTTTGTTTTGTTGCTCAATAATGTCATAAATTATATTGATGAATTGGGTTAGTTTCAATTTTACATGATTTTTGTTTTGTTGCTCAATAATGTCAGAAATAGAGAGAGTATAACGAGGTTCAGGTGCTTATAAAATTGTTGGGTAAGTGTTTTTTTATTTAGTTGGTGTTTTGGATGTGATTGAGGAAAATTAAGGGTTATTATCTTGTAGGGTTTGGAGTTTGATTGCCCTTCTGTTTCCTTTAAAGATATGGATATGTTACCTGAAAGTGTAGAGAAAATTATAATCCTAATGGCTCTTTTGAAGGATACTATGAATGCATATTGTGTGAAAAGAGATGAACCATCGTAGATTACTTTTCCTTTTGAAATTTTGAATACAACATTGCAAACAACTAGATGTGAGTATTAGTTAGTTGTTGGAAACGATGAAATAGCTAGCATTGAAAGAACAAAATTTATGACGGGGGAGCATGTAGAGTTGTCTATGGGTACAGTAATGATGCTTCCCTAAAGTTTAGATAGGAGAAATGTTTTCACATTAGAAGCCAATTAAAAGATTTGAGATTGAACAAATTTAAGCACAATATTAAGTATAATTGTAGTTTTGTTACAGAAGTTGATTGGTGGTTTAATTACAAAGTCCATGTTTGTCTCTTGTTTCTAGCTATTGTGTACTTGGCAGCATGGAAATTAATTATCAATTCTCTTATTGAAAACTAACAATTGGGTGAACAAGTTTGCTCTTTGTGACTGTTATGTGATTTTCCTTCCAGGAATTACAACAGAGAAAATCAGCTGTTACTAAACTATCAAGCCAAGCAGCAACCAGGATAGGTATCTTAGTTTCGCGCCAGCTACCAAAAAGAGTTGAAGCAAAGTAACTTTTATTACATAATATGTTGATTTCAGTTAGTTAACTGTTATAACTCGACATGTTGGTTTAAATTTGAAGTGCTCCATGGAGTGAGGTTTGTAAGAGTGTAAATGATCTCATAAATGATGGTTTGAAGTTAGCATGCATGCCCAGTTAGTCATCCCTGCAAAGGCAACTGTTATGATACAACAACCATTGATTATATCTCTATCGTGGCAGTTGCATGGATCTATCACCCTTTTATTACATCCAAATAAAGATTTTTTTTAATCTTAATGTGTTTGAACATTTCAATTGTTTGTTTGATTTCTCTATAAATTGTTTGCAGGTTACATGGCATCCAAAAAAACTACCAGTGGCAATAGACTTGATGTGGGATGGCAGCATGGTATAGATATTGAGAATACTTCAAGAAAAGTTCAATGCAAGTATTGTCAGAAAATTTTCAGCGGAGGCATTTATCGTTTCAAGCATCATTTGGCTTGCACTCGAAAGGATGTTGAGCCATGCCATCAAGTACCAGCAGATGTGAAGCAGATGATGTTAAATGTGTTGGTGAAAAATCTAGAAGCATCTGAGAAGAAAAGAAAGGCTTTTCAGTTTTTTAGAAGTGACGAAGATGCAGACGAAAATTTTGAAATTAGCTCAATTAACAAGGGAAAGCAACCAATAAGTGGAAGTGGAAGTGGAAGTGGAAGTACTCAAATGACCATCAATCAGATGCTAAAGAAGGATATTAGAGAAGAAGCATGTCAACAAATAGCAAGGTTTTTTTACAGTAGTGCTATTCCTTTTAATTGTGTTAAAAACCCTGAGTTTGTTAAAGCGCTTGAATTAGTTGCAAAACATGGGCCAGGATTTAAGCCTCCATCTTACCATGATATTAGAGAGAAGTACTTAAAGCAAGAAGTAGATAACACAATGCATTTGCTTGATGACTATAAGCTGGAATGGAAAAAAACAGGCTGCTCAATAATGTCTGATGGATGGACTGATAGGAAAAGACGCTCTATTTGTAACTTTTTGGTTAATAGTCCTAAATGTACTCTTTTTTTATCATCTGTAGACACATCTCATATTTCCAAAACAGCTAATAAAGCATTTGAGATGTTAGATGCTATTGTTGAAAGGATTGGAGAGGCAAATGTGGTGCAAGTAATTACTGATAATGTTGCGAACTATAAGGCAGCTGGGCATTTGTTGATGGAAAAAAGAAAAAACTTGTATTGGACACCATGCGCTGCTCATTGTATTGATTTGATTTTGGAAGATTTTGAAAAGAAACTAGAGGTGCATGCTGTAACCATTAGTAAGGGGAGGAGAATCACCACTTATATATATTCAAGAACTACCCTTATTTCCATGCTGAGAAACTTCACAAAAGGAAAAGATTTGATCAGGCCTGTTGCCACTCGATTTGCCACAGCATACTTGACTCTTGGATGTTTGAACGATTGTAAGATTACACTGATGTCAATGTTCACTTCCATCCAATGGAGTTCAAGTCAGTATTCAAAAAGTGAAGAAGGGCAGCAAATTCAAAATTGTGTTTTGGACAACAAATTTTGGCATGATGTCTCTCATTGCATTAAGGCAGCATATCCTCTTATAAAAGTTCTTCGATTAGTTGATTCAAATGAGACACCGACCATGGGTTTTATATATAAAGCCATGATTGAAGCGAGAGAGAAGATACAAGTTAATTTTGGAAATGTGCAAAAAAGGTGCAAATTATCTATTATGCCAATTGTTTATTTAATATAACTATTTTTTTATCGTATGTTATTTAATGTTGATGTTAATATTCTAATTTTTATTTTCTTTTATAGCTATAAACCTATATGGGATATTATTGATGCAAGATGGGAGCTTCAACTTCACAGACCTTTGCATGCATTTGCTTTGTGGTTGAATCCTCATTATCATTATATTACTAATTATAGACAGTACAACAATATTAAATATGGAATGTATGACTGCTTAAATCGGATGGTGCCTAATGAAGTAGAGAGGAATAAAGTTGATTTACAACTTGATATATTCTCGGAAGCAAAGGGGTTATTTGGCATTGCGGCTGCCAAAATAGCAAGGGATAAAAAAACTCCAGCTAGATGGTGGGCTTCTTATGGAGATGAATGTCCAGAACTACAAAATCTTGCAATTCGAGTTCTAAGCTTGACTTGCAGTTCATCTGGATGTGAGCGTATCTGGAGTGCATTTGAGATGGTAAGTTTTTTTTTTAAAAAACAAATATTGTTTTCATTTTTGATAAGAATCTTATATTTTATCAATTGTGAATTTTTTTTATAGGTTCATACGAAACGAAGAAATCGTCTACAATAGAAAAAAATGAATGACTTGGTTTTTGTGATGTGTAATTTGAAAATGAATGATAAGGACAAAAGGCAAGTTATTGATTTTGATGACGTTTTAGATGATCTTCCATCTGATGATGAATGGGTGACTGAAAGAGAAGGACACAGTGGTTTATTGAACATTAATTTGCTTCAGGCTATTGATAGTGCAACACAAAGAAAAAATGGAACAGGAGACGATAGTGATGAAGATATTTTTAATGGTGTTGAGATGAGTACTGAAGCCACTGAAGATTATTTTGAAACTTTGAATTCAAGGAGTTTAGGGTTCAATAATGTTGGAGCTCAATCTCATACTCGCAATATCGGTGTTAGCACCGGTAGTACTAGTAATCTTTTTCATTGTGATGCTATTGATACAATTCTTGGACATAGTGAGGGGGATGAAACTGAAGCTGGTTTGAGTTTACATTGTACGCCAGCTGAAGATTTGTTTTAAATTTGTTAGTTTTTAACTTATGAAATTTTAGGGACATAATTGTTTTGTAATGTGTTTTGAAGTTATTTTAAATCATGTATGAACCTAAACTAATTAAGTTTTATGTCCATAATTATGCTATCTTGTATTCAAAAATATTTTACATACGATTTTACGATTTTTCTTCTCACACGATTTTAGCTGTGATTTTACGATTTTTGTACGGACAAATTCGGGTACGATCTTACGATTTTACGATCCGATTTTTCGAAGCCCCTTCCGATTCATGTCAAAATCTCGATTTTGACAACCTTGATGGTATCAGAGTAAAACTAGGTTATCTTCTTCATCTAAACCTAGCTGCCGTATCATCTCCCTCACTCTCTGTTCTCATACTGCAAAAAACTGCATCTATCAATTTTTGCCTCATCCAACAATGACAGACAACACAGCAGATTCAGAAACCTCTCTCACAGCCTCTCTTACTTCTCCTCCCATCAGACCTCATCACTCTCATCCTGCTCTTACACTGTCAAACATTACCACTTTTATCAAAGTCACCCTAGACATTGAAAAGGGGAAATACATTACATGGTCAAAGCTGTTCAAAATACATGCTAGAGCATATCAAGTTCTCGATCACATCATTCCTGCCTCAACAGAAAAGATGAAACAGAGCTCTTTCAGTCAAGACACGGATCCTAACCTCTGGTCCCGTGTTGACGCTATTGTTCTCCAATGGATCTACAGCACTATCTCTGAAGACCTTCTCAACACAATCCTTGAACATGACTCCACTGCTGAAACTGCATGGAATCGACTGAAAGATATATTTTCTGACAATAAAAATTCTAGAGCTCTTTACCTAGAACAAGAATTTTCCAAAGTTCAAATGGAAGATTTTGTTGATGCTTCATCCTACTGTCAACACCTCAAATCTCTCTCAGATCAATTATCAAATGTTGGAGCCCCTGTCTCGAATGAAAGGCTGGTCCTTCAACTTCTTTCAGGCCTAACCGATGCTTATGCCAGTGTTGGATCACAGATCTGTCATGGCGATTCTCTTCCCCTGTTTTACAAAGCACGCTCCATGTTAGTTCTCGAGGAAATAACAAGGATAAAAAGGGTTGCCCAATCTCCCTCTAGCTCTGCATTCTTTGTCTCTCCGGGTGGAAATACTAGTGGCCATATGACTGGAAACCTACTCCACCGTCCACAGCAAAATTACAGTAACAGAAGCTCCCCCAATCGCAGTGGAAGAGGTGGTGGAGGAGGTGCACGTCACAGAAAAGGAAAGGGGAGAGCTGGTCGTGGAGGCCAATGGCATCAATCTGCCCAGCCACACATGAATCACTGGCACCCATCTGCGCAGCCAAACACAAATCAATGGTAGCCTTCAAATGCCCACAAAAATCAGTGGACATATTCATCTTGGGCTGGGCCTTGGCAAGCTTGGGCCACGCCCCCATGCCCATATCCAACAGCGGGGAACATGCAATAGCCCACTCCTCAACATCAGCCCAGCTTACTTGGGCCTAGGCCTCAACAGGCCCACGTGGCAGCAGCCACACCGCAGGCCCAATCGTTGTATGCTCCAACCGACATCCAAGCGGCCATGCACACACTCTCCATTGCTCCTCTTGATGATCAATGGTATATGGACACCAGAGCCACATCTCATATGACTGCAAACGGAGGTAATCTTATGTCTTATTTAAATATGAGCAGTAATAGTAATATTACTGTCGGTAGTGGTCATACTATTCCAATCATTGGTTATGGACATGCATTATTACCTAAACCCAACCCTCCTTTCAATTTGAATAATGTCTTGCATGCCCCAAAATTGATTAAAAATCTTGTCTCTGTGAGAAAATTTACCGTTGACAATAATGCCTCTGTTGAATTTGATCCGTTCGGTTTTTCTGTGAAGGATTTTCCAACGGGGATGCCTTTAATGAGATGTAACAGCTCGGGTGACCTCTATCCAGTTACCACAAGACTAACCATTGGATTTTCAACACCATCTACTTTTACCGTCGTATCTCCCGATTTATGGCATAGTCGTTTAGGACACCCAGGAGCTCTTGTTTTAAGTTCTCTTCGTAGAAACAATTTTATCAATTGCAATAAAATTCAAGATAATTTTTTTTGTCATTCTTGTCCTCTTGGGAAACAAGTTAAATTGCCATTTTATGACTCTCTCTCATTCACTTCTTTTCCCTTTGATATTGTGCATAGCGATATTTGGTCATCACCTACTCTTAGTTTAGGAGGCCATCGTTACTATGTTTTATTCCTTGATGATTTTATGAATTTTTTATGGACTTTTCCAATTGCCAATAAATCTCAAGTTCATTCCCTTTTTTTATCATTTCGTACTCATATTAAAACCCAATTTGAAAGGGACATTAAATGTTTCCAATGTGACAATGGAAAAGAGTACGACAATGGATCCTTCCACAAATTTTGTGAATTAAATGGAATGACTTTTTGATTTTCTTGCCCTTATACCTCCTCTCAAAATGGAAAGGCCGAAAGAAAAATTCGTACCATCAATAATATCATCCGAACCCTCCTCGCTCATGCCTCTCTACCAGCTTCATTTTGTCATCATGCCCTTCAAATGGCCACTTATCTTCTTAACATACTACCCAACAAAAAGCTTGCATTTCATCCACCGACAAAAATTCTCTACCAAAAAGACCCATCATACTCACATCTTCGAGTCTTTGGATGTTTATGCTATCCTCTTCTTCCATCCACTTCTAGAAATAAATTGCAAGCTCGGTCAACACCTTGTGTGTTCTTAGGGTATCCATCTAACCATAGAGGATACAAATGTTATGATTTATCTAGTCGTAAAATACTTGTTTCAAGGCATGTCAATTTTGATGAACATACATTCCTTTTCTCTGCACTCCATACTCCTACATGTCCTCTTACGAGTTTCTAGATGCAGGTCTCCCACCATCTTTCACCTCACCTACTCCACCCACTTCTCCTGCCGCTCCACTTGCTGATCAATCGGCACAAACCGTACCCCCTATTCAGGTCCAAGAAACACCACCCCTCAACCCCATTCCTAATTCCCCAAATCCCTCACCACAGCCTATATCCCCTCTCACCACCGGCCCACTCCAAACTCCCAGTCTCACTCCCCCAATGGCACCACCACAACCCCTTCCACTTGCCCATGCTCCTCACTCCCCACAAATGACAACAAGATCCCGACATGATATTTTTAAGCCCCGAAAACTCCTAAACCTTCATACTTCGACTGAAATTTCCATTTCTCCCTTGCCCACTAATCCCCTTAATGCATTACATGATCAAAATTGGAAAATGGCTATGAAAGATGAATACGATGCTCTTATTGAAAATAAGACGTGGGACTTAGTACCCTGTCCATCTAATGTTAATATCATTCGAATTTTGTGGATTTTCAGGCATAAGAAAAAATATGATGGTTCATTTGAGCGGTATAAAGCCCGTCTTGTGGGTGATGGTGCAGGTCAGTAAACGGGTATAGATTGTGGTGAGACTTTTAGTCCGGTGGTCAAACCGGCTACCATTCGGACAGTGCTCAGTATTGCCTTATCAAAGTCTTGGTGTCTTCATCAATTAGATGTCAAGAATGCCTTCTTGCATGGTAATCTCGATGAAACAGTTTACATGCATCAACCTCCGGGCTTCCGAAATACAGAACACCCAGATTATGTCTGTTTGCTAAGGAAGTCTCTCTATGAGCTTAAACAAGCCCCTCGCGTTTGGTATCAATAGTTTGCTGATTATGTGGCTTTATTGGGTTTCTCTCACAGTATTTCAGATCACTCGTTATTCATTTATCGATATGGCAATGATATGACCTATATTCTCCTGTATGTGGATGACATTATTCTTGCTGCATCTTCTACTACTCTTCGGTAATCCATCATATCTAAACTCGCATCCGAGTTTGCTATGAAAGATTTGGGTCCCATCAGTTATTTTCTGGGCATCTCGGTCACACGACATTTCGAAGGCCTGTTTCTTTCACAAAAGAAATATGCAGAGGAAATCATTGAGCAGGCAGGCATGTCTTCTTCTAAACCATCTCCTACTCTGGTGGACACAAAATCTAAACTCAGCATTTCTTCAGGAAATCCGTATCATGATCCAACTGAGTGTCGTAGTCTTGCTGGAGCCTTACAGTACTTGACTTTTACGCGACCGGATATTTCTTATGTTGTTCAGCAAATATGTCTCTTTATGCATGACCCCAGAACTCAACATATGTCGGCTTTAAAGCGTATCATTCGCTACATTCAGGGTACTCTCGATTTTGGTCTCCATCTTTATCCCTCATCCGATCATGCTCTAACTTCTTACACCGACGCAGACTGGGGTGGATGCCCAGACACCAGACGGTCGACTTCTGGGTATTGTGTATATCTTGGGGATAATTTAATCTCGTGGTCTGCGAAACGACAACCCACTTTGTCAAGGTCTAGTGCCGAGGCCGAATACCGGGGGGTCGTTAATGTGGTTTCTAAATCCTGCTGGATCCGAAACTTACTTCTGGAGCTACATTGTCCTATTTCGAAAGCCACATTAGTATATTGTGACAATGTTAGTGCGGTGTATCTTTCCGGCAACCCAGTTCAACATCAACGCACTAAGCATATTGAGATGGATATGCATTTTATACGAGAGAAAGTTGCTCGTGGTAAAGTTCGTGTTCTACATGTCCCTTCCCGTTATCAGATTGCTGACATTTTTACTAAGGGACTTCCACTGCAACTCTTTGATGATTTCCGGGATAGTCTCAACATGCGACAACCTCCCGTTTCAACTACGGGGGTGTATTAGAATATGTAAATAATCTTCTATTTATAGCATGTTTATATTTCCTATTTGGACTAGCAAAATTATAGTCGAAGGACTCTCCCTCAACATTGTATAAATCAATTGCAATATCAATGAAAAGGCAGGCAAATTATTCTTCTTTTCTATCAGATGGATATAAAAGAACCACAAAATTATGTTGAAGAGCAGGTCCTTTATATTCTTTTGTTATTCTGAAATTATTTATTGGTATAAAAGTTTCAAATGCATTAAAATTCATGTCCTTGATTCTCGAGAATCAAATATATTAATTTAATTAAAGGATATGAATAGATTCATGTTTTTATAGATTTCAATGTGTTATATTTGTTGGAAGTGAGGTTTTAAATTTGATATAAAAATAATTTCAAATCAAGTATCAAGGGATAAAATCAAAAATAAAATTCAATTAGAAATAAATAAATAAACAACAATAAAAAAAGAAGAATCCAATTTGATATATATAAAAAAGAAAAACAATCAAAAAAATAAAAAAAACATATAAATCAAAAAAATATTTATCAAATTCAATACAAAATATAAATGAAATAATATCAAATCACAATCATTGCTTTGTCATGCACACACAAGAATCACTGTGAGATGCTTTCAATATCACTCTAAAAAGCTAAAAAGTGATGTTTAGACGTGTAACAATATCAAGGGTGTGTTTGGTATTATTTTGTTTTTGTGGTTGAGGTTTTAAAAAAACAGTTTTATGAAAATCACTTTAGTTGCGGTTCAAAATAATTTTTAAAGTGTTTGGTTAAAACTGTGATTGAGTTTGAGGTTAGTGAATAGCAGTTTCAAGTGTTTGCTTTCAACTTGTGAAATTACTTTAAAATGTGTGTGTGTGTGTGTGTGTGTGTGTGTATAGACACACACACTTTAAATATTTAATAATTATAATAATAAAATGTAATTAATAATTCAAGTAAATTAGACACTTGTTTTTATCATCTCATCAAACTACTTGTAATTTCATCACGAACTATAAATTCATACGTGAAAGCCTCTGTGATCCCGGAATAACATATAGTAAAATTTCATCTCAAATAAAATTAGGATTGTGAGACAAAAATTATATTGTGATTTTCTTCTAATATATTTATTTATTGTAATTAATTTTTAGATTATCTTAAAATTAAAAATATATTTTTATAAGAAAATATAATAAATAATAAACTAAAATATTTCCCCCCAAACCGCAACGCACGGAAAACAACAATTTGCTGTTTTCCGTGAAACTTCAGTTCTGCAGTAAAAACAGGTGGGTCCCATGTCAAATTTTTGCTTTTGCTAATTAATCAAACACTTAATCCTTCAATTTTTTTGCAATCTCCGGTTGCACCACAAAAACAAACACCCTTTACATGTTACATCAATTTTTTTTTAAAATAATATATATAAGAAAATCAAACGCTCCATAGTCAACTTGTTAACAACTAACTAGCTAATTTGAAAATACTAATAAACTCCTAGATGTAAGCTTAGCAAATTTGCTTTAAAAGGTAATATAATCCTTACATTGTGCTTCATGGCAATTTAATCATTCTAAAAAAATCACAATTTAATCTCGGACAATTGTAATAATTCTATTAAGGCATTTTAATATTATTACATAATTTATGCAAAAGTTTGAAAACTTTGCAAAAATCATAATTGTTTTCACAGATCCACATTCTAAGGTTACACAAACTAAGACGACCGTTTTTTTTTTCATTTATATAATAACAGTATTTAATAACTTCGGCCAAACTTGATTTTTATGGTAATTATTATTTTTACCAAAAATAATAGCTTTTTTAATCTATTTTTGTGCTCGGTTAGAAAAGTATGATTGTCGTCATTCTTTAATGCTAATTAAAATCACAGGGGTAGGTATTACATGGAGTGCTCATAGCCTTTCTTAGAAATCAATGATACTGCCAGTCATCTGAATTATATTTCATAAAGTGGTGCATTCTCCTGAGTAAATTAGCCTGAAAAACAATGTCGAGCCTTCCATCAAGGAAAAGTGCATTCATTGCATATAAAGCCAAAATTCTCAATATGGGAACCGGGAGCTGTGAGAGGTGGTGCATGTTGAGGCATGAGGCAGGCAGGGGAGCTTATTGTATAAGTATCACTTGATAATATAAATTATATTATGGGCATTTAATAGTTTAAATTTTTAGATTAGATGATTCCTTAACATGATTTCAGAACCTTGTTGATCTAGCGGTCACGAGTTCGAATCTCACCACCCCATTTTATTTGATAAAAATCAAGTACAAAATAATATAAACTTGTGCAAGTTTCAAATTTAAAGAGCTTTCACTTGATAGAGTGTCTTAGAGAATAATATAAATTATATTCTAAGACCTCACTTAACAGTTTAAACCTAAGCTATAACAGAGAAAGAGTGGTCCAGATACTATTTTGAGGAGAAGATTCAAGTGGCAATTCGTCTCCTTTTTCCTTTGATTGCATTCTAATCACTGCGTAATCTTCTCTCATTCTGAAATATTACTGCTTAATCGAAATATTCTCTAATAATACCTAATGACATGATCAGTCAACTAACAGCAGAAGAAAAGGTGGTGAAATGGATCGAGGCAAACGTTACTCTCCCAGCTCACCTCATGACAATCTCATACTAAATTTAACTTCTTTCCCTCCGTGGCCGCATAGAACTTTGTCAAAAACAGCAAACCCTCTAAACTCTCGTTTAACCATACGTTCTCATTTCAGCAGCAAAAAAGTCTCGAAATTTCCATTTCTTCCAACGTTACCTTAATAATATTTTCTCGCAGTTTGATCTGGCTCAGACAATGGCCAGAACCGGGCTGCTAGCATGGTCCTGCTGTTTGATTTTGGCAGCATCAGCCAATGTTGTTCACGTCCTTTCTTCCACAGTTGCACCAGGTGTAGGCGTCAACTGGGGCACGATGGCATCGAACCCGTTGCCGCGTAATACAGTGGCTAACATGCTGAAGGACAATGGCCTCAATAAGGTTAAGCTTTTCGATTCTGATTCTCCGACCGTAAAGTCCTTGGCTGGTACAGGCATTGAGGTGATGGTTGGTATCCCTAATAACCAGCTCTACATACTGGCCGGTGATATAGAGGATGCCGAAGATTGGGTGAAAGAAAATATCACCACATATATTCATGATGGGGGTGTTGACATCAGGTTCGTTGAAAATTTTGTTTTCCCTCTTTGTTTTTTCATGCTTTTCATCTTTTTTGTATTTAAATTCTGCTTACTATTGCATTGAATCTGCCTTCGTAGATATGTGGCTGTTGGGAATGAGCCTTTCTTGTCGAGCTATAACAACACATTCGACAAAATTACATTCCCAGCATTGCAAAACGTTCAAAAGGCTCTGGACAAAGCTGGAGTCGGAGACAAAATCAAAGCTACAGTGGCTCTTAATGCTGATGTTTATGAGTCCCATTCGGACAAACCGTCTGATGGTGATTTCCGTAAGGACATAAAGGACCTCATGATTAAGATTGTCAAGTTTCTCCATCAAAATAAAGCTCCCTTCGTTGTTAACATCTATCCATTCCTTAGTCTGTATCAAAACGCTGGCTTTCCCTTCGATTTTGCCTTCTTTGACGGTGGGAAAACAATTTCGGATAAAAACGTTTCATACAGCAATGTGTTTGATGCAAATTATGACACGCTAGTTTGGACGCTGAAGAAGAATGGCGTCGATGATTTGAAGATCATAGTTGGGGAAGTTGGTTGGCCGACCGATGGAAACATTAATGCTAATAACAAGTTGGCTAAGAAGTTCTACGACGGCCTCCTAAAAAAGCTGGTCGCAAAGAAGGGAACCCCTCTCCGGCCAGGCCAGTTGGATGTGTATCTCTTTGGCCTGGTCGACGAGAATCAGAAGAGCATTGCACCGGGACATTTTGAGAGACATTGGGGACTCTTTTACTACGATGGCCAGCCAAAGTTCCCGATAGATTTATCCGGCAAAGGCAATGACAAGATGCTAGTAGCAGCCAGGGGAGTTCAGTACATGTCACCTCAATGGTGCGTGCTTAATGAGGAAAATAAGAACCTGACCATGATAGCAGATGACCTCAGCTATGCTTGCTCGTTGGCTGATTGCACGAGCTTGGATTATGGATCATCCTGCAACAAAATGGACCTTGATGGAAATGTTTCTTATGCTTTTAATATGTACTTCCAGATGAATGGCCAAGAGGAAGATGCGTGTGATTTCAATGGACTGGGAATGATAGTTAAAACAAATGCCTCTCGGGGAAGTTGCCTTTTTCCATTGCAGATTGTAGGAGCTGGAGAGAGACTCAAATTGGCATATGGAGTTAGCATCATTGCAGGATTAATGTTGGCATTTTTCACCTGATGTAATAACATCAGACTCATCATACCTGTCATAGTTTGAACACAGCATTGGTATGATTAAGTTTTACCACTACCAGTGCCAATTATTTCCATTTCTTTCAGTGATTTGTTAGCTTTAGCATTTGAAACAATCAATTTACATTTTTTGAGTTTTGTATTTTAAACTAACATGCAAGGCTTTGGTGTTATGCCTGTTAAAATCTGATTATGTGATCTTTCAATCGCAAATCCCATTTCGACAACTACCCTATACTCACCAATCTGCAGAAGTTGCCTCCTCCCCGTACTGGTGCTGCACTCATAAGTTCATGACCCATCCATGTCCGATGGCCATTAAGTCAAAGGCTGGGATCTAAACTTCCTGATATAACTATGCGGAGGTCTATTTCTGGTTTTCAACATCCATTACAGAACGCAAACTTGAACCCTTGAACGCCAACTCCAACCCATACTCCCCAACCAACCCACAAAAAGAACCTCTGCAGCTTCGTGACTCAAGTCCTCCCCTCCGAACTTGTCCATAGGAAACACATAAGGTTTTTCAGGGACCTTAGCAGCCAATTCAAGACAATTGTTCTTTCACAGCACATGCAGAGAAAATGCTTCCAGGTTTGGACTTTCGTAAGAAGCAATACATCTATTTTTACACACCCGATCGACTAGGCTTCATTTGTTCAAGCATTGAAGCATTTTCCAGCAATCAGGATCCAATGGACAAGTTTAATATCTGAGGCCCACAGTTCCTAACCATGCATTTCAAGGTAGAAAACCCCTTTGATCTGAGGTTCTTTAGGATTGGTGCAGGTCTTATATACGCGTTGACTATTACTGGAAAGTAAAACTAATGCCATCCAAATTATGCCACACCCATGCTTTGGATACAGTCTGTACTACATCCATAGAATCACTTGTTTTCTTTGACTGAGAAATTCCAAATCTTTTTTTCCAAATAAGGACCCTACAGGTCTCATTCTGAACGTAAGATCCTCCTAATTTGTTCACTAGATTCGGAGATGAGGCAAAGCATACAATGTTTGGAACATTTTTGCATTCGTTTTGGATCCACTTGACTGATTCTTGATCCGTAATGGCCATAATCAACAATATATCTGCACAGCTCAAAGCATTTAGCAGAGTCCCGGTTGTTGGGAAAACCAAAGCTTTGCCACTTTGTTGGTAACTCCAAACCTTTGATTCCACTTGTTAAGACAGTAAGGAATTGTTGATTTTTTCCCAAAAACTAAGCAAAACAAATTGATCATCAGCCTCTCTCTCTCTCTCTCTCTCTCTCTCTCTCTCTCTATCACTTATATTTTACCGGCTTACACAATCTACTACTCATGGCAGTTCATGTTGTTGCCACAAAGTTAGCGGTCTTTTTATATCTATTTGTGTTTGACTCTCGTTTCTGCTTATGCTTTTGATCTCAGCATAGCCTTTTATAGGCTTCAAATGGCAGCTAGAGTTCTACAAAGGTAGGTTGCATTATTTCCTCATTAATGCACTGAATTCATGGTGAGCATCAACTCATTGTTCAACAGTTAGTGACCATAATTGTTGTGATGTTTCTGCTCACTTCTTTTGTCAAAGTTAGGTAATTTAATGCCTAGTTCTTTCTTTAATAAAAATATATAAATCTCTCAACTTTAGTTTGATGATAATGGTCATCAGTCAGCAATAACATTTCATATCTTTCATAGACCCACTTCATTCTTCTTGCCGAGTAATGGAAAGATAGAATTACCAAAAGAGAATGCAATCTTTCAAAAATGATAAGGTGTGATGTTTTAATTATCAAACCAACAGGCAATGATGACATTTTCTCTACTTATCTTCGGAGGTGAGCTTAGTCTAATGCAAGTAAGTTGATCCATTATAGGAATTGTCCATTAGACCAAAGCATTAGTAGCCACACAATTCCAGCAATCCCCATATCAGAGAAAGAATGTTAACCCATCCTAAATAATCCTCTTGCATTATCATAAAATTGATGCAAAAGGATCATTAGATTATCAGGGCAATTTAGAACAATTGATGCAAAAGGGCCATGTAATTATCAGGGTACAGATATGCTACCTAGCATTTGACTGAAAGTATTCTTAGTATTATGGGCCTTGACGTATCCTAGGGAGTGCATTTTAAAGGACCGATGCTTCCTGAGCCAACAATGGTGACTATTCTCACTGGAAGCAGTGAACCGGCGGTTCAGTAGGAAACCAATTTTCAAATGGAAAAGATGGGTTGTTTTTGGTTAGAGACTCGTGTGGTGGAGTCTGGACTCTGGACAAACTGTCTGTAGAGGCCTGTATGTCCTAAAATAGAAAAAAGTCTTGTTCCTCGATCGAATATTATCCAACATTATAAAAATGTATTTCACTATCAACATGTTTGACAAATGTTTAAAATTAAGCTGCTTTCCCTTTCTTCAAGTTAAAACGGTAACAGGAGAATTTATTCAGACATCCTTGAATTCGAGTTTTACTATTAGTTTCTTTTTTCTTGATCCCTTGTTGCACAGAACAGAACTTGATCATATGTTTTGCATGGGAAAAAAAAAATTAAGATATGTCCTCTTTAGCATTGAAATGGCACATAACTAGTGAAAGTAAGGAGGAGAACGTATGAATTAAGGGAAATAGAAGACTCATTTTCCCTTCACTTTCTAAGAAAATTCCTGTAGCACCAAGATGTTTCACTATGTCATCCAGGTTATAAAAATCATCAGCATTATAGATTGTTTGGTTCACCATGAGAGCAACAATGGGAACTAGGAAGTTTCCTTTTTGCTGTACAAGTGCAACAAAATTGGAATTTTAACAACTTTAAATTGTACTGAAATATTATTTATCCAAATGATGAAATAGTTATTTGACTCTTGGACAAATGCGGTCATCACACATTTAAATAAACCATCTGAGTGTAACTACTCTGTATACTGCCGTCAAAATTTACTTTCTAGCTAAAACTTTCTGAGTATCTTATCCCAGTACAATACACTCGCAAAGATAAGTTGGAGTTTTACTTCCTGTACGAGAATTCAGCTTGAAACTCCTTTTGAAACCGTTCCCTTGACTTGGTTTTTGCTTCCAATACAACATCATCAAGAAATATCCTTTGTGGAAATTCTCCAGGCACAAGACTCCGATATGTCTCAAACTGTTCTGCAGCTTCTTCTTTTCTATCCAACAGACTGTAGATTATTCCCTGCCACAAAATCCCCGTAAATGGTTATTGATAAAAGTAAAACTATAATATTTAATTCTTTATGTTATTCAACTCCATTCTTTTAATTGCAATCCTTAGACCATATGTCATCAATATTTGCTATAGGAGATTGAGGCTTTAGACAGCTTGTTCTTTTCCAGATTTTGTGAACAAGTAGTAACTCAATATCATATCAGCTACCCTGCACGCTGCTACTAGCTATATCTATGGGTAGTCACATACTTGGAATGAAATTTACAAGAGGTAGCATTTAAGGGTATGATTTTTCTTTCTGAACTCTCAACAGAATATACACAACCGTAATGTCATGAGTTACATGTTATGGAAACCAGCAATAATACTATATTTCATCAATATCATATCTGCACAGTGCTTGCTGCTGCTAGTTATATCTATTGGTTGTTTCAAACTTAAAATGACACTTGCAAGAAGTAGTATTTAAGGGTATAGTTTTTCTTTCTGAACACTGATGGTGGGGGCACCAGACCCAAACTTTTGCAAGAGTACATGAACAGAGACAACAACGAAGAATGACTTGACGTGTAACTCTTTGATTGGAAGGCTGAGCCCATCTAGGTCCATTTCATGGTTTTTGTTTTATTTTGTTTTATATTAGGTAGTTTTAATTGATGGGCTAAGCCCAATAAATGTTCATATGTTTCTTTTGCATTTTGTGAGATAGTTTTTGATAATTTAATAAACATAACAGACTGTTCCTCCTCTTAATTATCTTTTCTTCCTAGCTTTTCTTCATTATTTTTAATTCTTGGCTTCTTTCTTTCTCTAATTTTTTTTAGTTTATTGTCCCGCATCAACTTCAGTATCAAAACATACTTTTAATGTTTTTACAATTAATCAATCTCTTAGAGCTTGTGAAAATCCTCAAATTCAACACAATTCATAGACCCTAGAAATTATATAGAAACATCATCAACAGTTGATTTACATAAACAACACAATGAATTTAATGTTAGAGACTATTATAATACAGGTTAGACCTGAACAATATCTTTTGAAAACTAATTGAAAATTGCAGGCACATGGTGTTAGGTCATTCAAAGGGTTGATCAAAATGCTTGTTATTGATTTACTACTCGATTTTAGTATTAGCTCTAGATTTAATATTGATCTACTTGCATACAATAAAACACATCTTATTGCAAATGATCCCTTTAGGTTAACACCTAATCCCACTCCTGATGATCCCTTTCAAATGTCACCTTTTTTTCCCCTTACTTTTAATGTTTAGCTTCTTTCTTTCACTGCTTTTATAATGTTTTTTAGTTTATTGTCCCGCATCAATGGGCAACCGTACTTCATAAGTTACATGTTATGGACATCTGCAATTTGACATAAAGTGGAGGCAAAGTGCTTCAAGATAAATGAAATAAAGTTATGTACATATTTGAAATCTTCAAAAAGATGGTAGGCCCTCAAAATTTTACCTAATGAAAACTAAAAGTGCTAATTGTTATCCATTTGCAAGCATGAACATACAATTAAAACAAGCTTACCTGGCAAAGATAAGGTCGAAAATCTAGTGGGTTGTCACTAACTAGACCTTGAAATTTCTTCAAAGCCTCCTCAAAGTCCCCCTGCAAAGTATGCAAGCTTTCACATATTAAAAATTGAAAATCAATTGATTGACTTGATCCATAATCCTAGGTCCCACCAATCAATATTTCTACTTTTTCGAGTTCAACATCATTTATCAATTTTAAGCATGCATTTGCATGAAGTATTGGGTGGAACAATTTTACAAGGCCCAACACTCATATCTCACTTGATCCTGGAAAGAAAGGACTAACTGGTAGTATTCACCTTTACAACATGCATTTGCGCAATTAGAATTTTTATGTTTCTCTCCTCAGTGACTCTTTTTTCACGATGGGCAACTTGTAGAGCTTTATTCAGCATCTCAAAGACAGCTGGACCTTCAAGGTTTTTGTGCATCACCAATGCCAGACCCTGCACCAAACAGAGAGTCAGGTACTATTTCTATTTTCCAGTGAAGAGAATGAACATTAAAAAGTCGCAGATGTTGGTATTAACATAGAAATGTGATGGTATATGGATGTGCTACAAATTTATATTGACAAAGTTTCTCTAAGAAGTCCTATACCACCATGCAATTCATGATTCATTCTCCGTGGCAGGTATGGAGCTAATCGATTGGGATATTTTTAAACACCAAGGTCTTGCCAAGTTGTTCATAGCTTTTCATCAAGTAGAATTCTGAACTAGCATAATCTGATGAAGATGAAACTAATAATTTATGGAAACACAAGGGATTGTGGAGCCCTTAATAAAAAATGATCAAGAATGACATGTTATTGTTGTTTAAGGAATATTTTTTCATTCTAATTGCCAACAAAAAAGCTAATGGTTAGTTGAATACCATGATAGCAGGAGCAGTAGGAATGTGATTTGATTACTTCTGGAATGACTGAAAAGTCATTCCTAAGCCAATTCCTCATTATGCTTCAAATTAGAGACACACTTGAGATTTTGAAATTCTGATTAGATATTGTAGGTCCTTTGCGCTTTGCCTATTGCAGTATAACCAAATAGAAAGGGAACAATTATAAGAATACCAACATTTATGCAATTATATAACCAAATAGAAAGGGAACAATTATAAGAATACCAACATTTATGCAATTAATCAGGTGAGCAAGTACCAAACACGGAATCATTTGCCAAAGAGGCAAAGTTCATGTGTTGATTTAACTGATATATGGGTTTCAGCAACCTTTGGGACCAAATTCAAACCCATGGGACTACAACTGCCAACAAGAAAAATGAAAATTGATCACTTGTCATTATACTATGTTACTATAAAAATCTAATGGTCAAAAGGAATCATTTCAGTGGTCTCTAAACCTCCAGCATTTTTGCATTGTTTCCGAACACATCCGCCATTTCTGCCCTATCCACCTTTTAGTAGTGGAAGATTTTCATAGAAAGGAGATAAGAATTTGAATAACAAAATTTGGAGCTCAAGAAAAAAAAAACCTAGTTCACAGCAAGTTGTATTGAGAACAAGAGTTTACCCATTGAGGAGATGCCATCTAAACAAATACATGAGAAGAAACTGTGTACAAAATAATATCATCACAAAGTACACCAATTGGAATGGCTCAGTGCATTCAAGCTCAAGCCTTTGCTTCCATCAATGCCATAGAGCCTGTGTTCTCGTAATGAACAAGGATCAATCTTGTGGTAAAATTAAGAAAAAGCTTTATGAGATCAGTCACAGAAATGGTTGTACTTCTTGTGCCGGTTTAAACTTTGCATATCCCTCTAGGAAGCAATTATATTGACCAAATTATAGAAAGATAAACGGAAAACAGGAAAAACAGGAATACCAGATCAAGAATCATACGTGCAAAGCTCTAAGCAAAAGTGGTCTCTCTTTCAAGATTTCGTTGAACATTCTTTTAGCCTTATTCAATTGCCCCATCATCTCATAACAAAGTGCCTCCAAAAGCCTCCATTCAACTTCCTCAGGATCGATATCAATCAACCTCTCAACATACTTCACAGCCTCTTTAGTCTGTCCTCTCCTCATCTTCCCATGCAGAACCACCTTCAATGCCTCCACATTCCTTGGCTCCTTCTCCAAAACCTTTTCATACATCTCCTCGTCCTCACTTTTCTCCATCTGGGCAGCTCTCTTTCCCTCCAAATTCACACTACCTCCACTTGTTTGAGCCGGAAGTGCCAAACTTTGCCTAGTATTTAAACCAAAAGAACCAACAAAAATGAAGGCCCCAACAAGGGAAACCAGCACCTTCCCAGACAAAAAATCGGTGAATTTGTTGTTTGTTTTGGAGATACTTGAAGTGGGTATCTGAGGAAATGGTGGCTTAGAACAGATATTTGAGGAGATGTGCAATTTGTGGATGCTGAGTGGATTCATGGAACATATTAGTGGCTTTAGAGAAGTGGAGAAGTTACAGTTTTTTGACGATTTCAAATTCTGAAATTGTGAGGGTGGAGAGCATGGCGAGAATGTTTTTATTGAACCCATTTTGGATGATGAAGCAATCAATCAATCAAGAAGATTGCCCATTCAAAACCCTGGCAATGGCTACGGCTACGGCTAAAAGGGGGTTTAAGAACCCCAGTGTTTCAATCATGACACAAATGATGATGCCAAAATGACAATAGGGGGTACCTGTTATTTAAAGATGGCTACAAATCAGTCCTCTAAACCATATTTGAGTGTTTTTCTATTTTACCTCTTTGAATCTCTAATTTATTATATTTTTTATTTGAGTGTCATTATTAATTCAGTTTAATAAAAGTGTACATTTACACTTTCATAAAAATTAGTGTGGTTTGTTGATGTGAGATTGAATAGATTTTAGTTATTGTTTTTCTATTTATTCTTTGAGGCTTTATTCGACACTGTATTTTAAAAATATTTTTGAAAAAATTAAAAAATGAATATTTTTTATTTTAAATTAAAAAAATTAGTGTTTTTAGATTATTTTCATATACTGATGTGAAAAATAAATGTTAAAAAATAAAAAATATCATTTTGATATAATTTTAAATAAAAAATACTTTAAAAAACAATTCCAATCATATTCTCTAATAAGCATTGTTTGTTAACAATCATTTAGTTTTATATTTAGTTTCATGAATTTGAAACTATTTTAGTAAGACACAATTCAAAGAAGACAACCATTTGAGTGTTTTTCTATTGAAAATCCGTCAAAATAATTATTTTTATTTTTATATTAACATTAAAATAATTATAAAAACAATGAAAAACATCAATTTATATTTTTTTAAGACTAAATGTGATTTTAAAAGTATAACATCAAAATAATTATTTTAATTTTTTATATTAACATTAAAATAATTTTAAGAACATCAATTTATAGTTTCAAATGCAAGTTTCAAATAGATAAAATTAAAAGTAAGGTATTCAAACAGAAAGGTAATAAGATGTTTGAGTACCAAATAAAAATAGTTTTCTTCTCTCTAATAGTGTTGAACCCGGTTCAAATCCATCCAGGTTTTTAAACAGCCTCCTCTTTAAGCAAAACCTGACCTAAACCCTCAAAAACAAACACACTGACACAGAGAGACTCTAAGAATCATCACAGAGAAGCAGCAGCAACCGGCGGCGGCAATAACTGTCCGTCGAAACGCTGAAAGGAAACAAGGCAAGCTAAACACGGTCGATAAATAGGCAAAAGCTTATAATAATGAGGAAGAAGGTGGACGAGAGAATCAGAACACTCATAGAAAATGGCGTCAAATTACGCCACCGTTCTCTCTTCCTTATCATCGGCGACAAGTCACGTGACCAGGCACGCTTGTGTCCTTTTCTGTCTTATTTCAATTTTTGTTTTTTAGAAAAAATAATAATAACAAGCAGTAATTTTCCATTGCGATGCAGATTGTGAACCTTCATTATATGCTAAGCAAGGCAGTGGTGAAATCTAGACCGTCCGTTTTATGGTGCTACAAGGATAAACTTGAACTTAGCAGGTTCATTTTGTTTTACTGAGCTGAATATTGGATTAATTTGTGAAAAATGAAACAGAAGATTGCTTAGTATTTGTTTTTGTGAATTTATGACGCAGTCACAAGAAAAAAAGAGCAAAGCAGGTGAAAAAGTTAATGCAGAGAGGGCTGTTGGATCCTGAGAAAGTTGATCCTTTTTCGCTCTTTCTTGAGACCGGAGGCTTAACATACTGTTTGTATAAGGATTCTGAAAGGATTCTCGGTAATACTTTTGGAATGTGCATATTACAGGTAAGAAACTTAGTTTGTGTGTGTTACTTAATTAATTTAAATATTGTCTCTCTGTTGTTAGTTATTCTGAAGAGCAATTTTTGTGCTGTATTTTAGGATTTCGAGGCTCTCACTCCAAATTTGTTGGCTAGGACGATAGAAACAGTTGAAGGTGGTGGATTGATTGTGTTGCTGCTACGCTCTTTATCTTCGTTGACCAGTTTGTACACAATGGCTATGGTATGATTCACATCTCGTTGGTATTTAAGCCTTTTTGGTTTCTACATTTCTTGAGTGGACTGCAGATGCAAAGCATGAGGAAGATGGCTTATGTTGTCTTTGTTTAAACTCTCTTTTACTCTGATGATGTTCCATTTTGTGTCTTTCAATGGAATTGGAATGGATGGTAGCTGATGGTTGAAAAATGCAATTGTATTCTTCCTTGTTTTTCTTTATATAAGATTTATGAGGCAACAACAATCTATTCCTTGAGCTTCTCATCATGCTTAAAAGTAATTGCTTATATAAGGTTTTACTGATTTTAGGATGTTCATGAGAGGTTTCGTACCGAGTCCCATTCTGAGCCAACCGGGCGCTTTAATGAACGTTTCTTGTTATCACTCGCTTCGTGCAAAGCATGTGTGGCTATGGATGATGAGCTTAACATCTTACCTATTTCCTCTCATATAAGGTCAATCACCCCAATTCCTGTTTCAGAGGTGTGGCTTCTTTACTTACTGCAGCAATTTTTTATATATTGTTTCTTAGAGTGCTGTTATTATATTTTTCTGTGGTTGTAATATCATCACAAAAATGTTATGAAATGCTAACATCATAGCTATAAGATTTGGTTCCAGTGTTGTCTTCATAGCAAGCGATTCTTTCATGATGACATACTAACAGCATAGCTAATGCATCAAGTATTCCAGTTTTATCTTAATGTTTGAGTTGCCTTATCTCCTTTTTGGTTATCTCATCTAAATGTTTGAGTTATCTTATCTCCTTTTCGGTTATTAAAGGATTCTGAAGGGCTTTCAGAAGCAGAACGAAACCTGAAGAATTTGAAAGAACAACTCCATGAGGATTTTCCTGTTGGTCCTTTGGTCAAAAAGTGCTGTACACTAGATCAGGTAGTGAAAAACACCTAGCATTTATTTCCCTGAAAGTGGATAACCAATGTGGCCGATACTTAATGGATATCTTATTGGTTCACATTTAAACTCTTATGTCTGTAGGGAAAAACTGTGATCACATTTCTTGATTCAGTTTTGGATAAGACGCCACGTAGCACAGTTGCTTTGCTAGCTGCTCGAGGTCGTGGGAAATCTGCTGCCCTTGGTTTAGCAGTCGCTGGAGCTGTTGCAGCTGGGTAATGTGGTTATAAAATGCTACATTTTCTTTGATGCCTGAGCATGTTTATCCTAACAGACCTTTTTTATTCAAATAATAAATAATAGTAAATGTTGTTGGCAGGTATTCAAATATATTTATTACTGCACCCAGCCCTGAAAACTTAAAGACTTTGTTTGAATTCATATGCAAGGGATTTGATGCACTTGAATACAAGGTACAGTTTACTTTTTTCCCTTTGTATCGATGATATGCTTGATCATATCAGTATGAGCCTCTTATACACACTTAGCACACTCTTGTTGTTTTTATAGTTGCACTTTTCTTTTAGCATGTGAGTTTATGGAACCAATATTTTCTAGTTGATTACAAAAGTCAATAAAGGAATATGGACTGTTAAACAAAATTGGTAGTCAGCTTCTCTTAATAATAATATTCCTAACAATTTGTTAGGAGCATTTCAACTGGTCATGTATCCATAATTTTGTTTCCCAGCAACATTTTTAAGGAGGAAATGGAGCTTATTTTGTAAAATTCTTTGACTGCAGCTTGCTCTACCTTTAAGTTCCAAAGGAAAAAAAAATTGTGGCCTCGACATGATTTTTCTTGTTGCATTTAGTTTTCTTCTTTTTCTCTCATGCCATGAATATCTGGACATTGTTCACGTTTGAAGTGATGTCTTCAGTCCAGTTTTAAAACATATATTCCATACTATATAGTCATGGACACCTCTCTTAAGATAGTTTTCCCTGTTTGCTCTATAGTTTCACTTGGATTTCTGTGCAATTATTGGCTGTCATTCGCCCTTTATCTTTAGCTTGTGACCTGGATTTTTATTTGCAGGAACATATTGATTATGATGTGGTGAAAAGTGCAAATCCTGAGTTCAAAAAAGCTACTGTGCGCATTAATATCTTCAAACAGCACAGACAAACAATTCAGGTTAGAAGATAAAGGACCTTCAATGTAAAATGTTGTTCTTAATTAATTGATTCGGTTCTATTGTTGATTTGTGAGGATCTTCTACACCATGTAATTAATTTCCTGATGTATGTGGTATCTTGCATTTCCTTGCAGTATATACAGCCACATGAACATGAAAAGCTCTCCCAAGTCGAACTGCTTGTTATTGATGAAGCTGCTGCAATTCCGTTGCCTGTTGTGAGGTCCCTACTGGGTCCATATCTGGTTTTCCTTTCATCAACTGTGAACGGGTATGATACTTTTATTGTAATTTAAATTGGAAGTTATTTTCTTCAAGAGACCTTTGATTCCCAAAGAAAGCTTCCATAACTCAACAATAGTGGAAAAAAAATTCCATTTTGCTTTTTTTAACAATGCTAAATTAACTCAAATAAAGCTATGAAGTCCTGCTTACATAAATGTATATTTGTTTTTCTACTTAAAGCTATGAAGGTACTGGCCGGTCCTTGTCACTAAAACTTCTGCAGCAATTGGAAGAACAAAGCCAGATATCTTCTAAGAATTTGGAGGGCTCTCTTTCTGGTATACATATGCACTTGTTTCTGGTAGTTTGATGATGAGTGTGGCTGCTAAGAATGAATCTAGTGCTGCTAGGAATGTATTTGTTGATTATTATAGTATTAGTCTTAATGTTTTTCATGCTGTGTTGCTGTGGGGAATATAAAAATATAATACTAAACTCAGCATAATCATATTTAACTCATGTCCAGAATATTATGGATACCCTTTTTGATATAATCTTATGCTGACTTGCTTCTACTCATATGGTTCCAAGGACAGTACACTCTTGGTGTTGTCTTGGTTCGCATTGTTAGAGAATAATATAAATCATATCCTGGGGCCTCACCTAAAAGCTTAAGCTTTTAGATGTGATAGTTCCATAACATGGTATCATAGCCTTGTTGACCTAGTGGTCACGAGTTGGGATCTCACCACCCTCATTCCATTTGATAAAAATCAAGCATAAAGTAGTGTAGACCTGTGTGTAAGTTTCAAGCCTAAAGAACTTTTACTTGAGGGTGTATTAGAAAACAATATAAATCATATCTTGAGGTCTCACCTAAAAGCTTAAACTTTTAGGTGAGATGGTTCCATAACACTCAATTTTTGAAACTTTTAAATATTGTAAATTTGGGCTATTTATTTGGAAAAATTTCTGTTTTCATTTTTTCTTTGTATATAGGTCATCTTTTCAGGAAGATAGAATTAAGCGAATCCATCAGATATGCTTCTCATGATCCCATAGAATCCTGGCTCAATTCCTTACTCTGTCTCGATGTTGTGAGTTCAATACCTAGTATCAGCAGGTCAGAATTAAGTCATCATCTTAATTGAGATCTCTGTTACGAAACCATCACCATTAACTTTATTGATGCTCTCTTTTTTTGTTTGCTCAACTAGATTACCCCTACCTAGTGAATGTGATCTCTATTACGTCAATCGGGACACTCTTTTTTCCTATCACAAAGACAGCGAGCTATTTCTGCAGGTAAAATATGTTGTGTTTTGATGTTTTTGTATTTAATTATTGGTATTCATGGTATGGTACTTATGTATCTTAATTTATGCAGCGAATGATGGCATTATATGTTGCATCTCACTACAAAAACTCTCCTAATGACTTACAACTAATGGCTGATGCTCCAGCACATCATTTGTTTGTGTTGCTTGGTAAAACTTTTTCCTTAAGCTGATGTTGTTGTTGTTATTTGTGTGAGATTAGGTTTGTACTAATATTATATGTACAGGCCCTGTTGACGAGTCAAAAAATCAACTTCCTGATATCTTATGTGTCCTCCAGGTAAACTACCTAAGAGACACACAAGCACTTATTTTCTGAACATGGTCATTTGTTTTCTTCTATTAATTTGATAGACCAATTCTCTATCTCTTTTGGTGTCTGCTGTTCATTTTTGAGCCAGTAAACTGTCCACAAATATTTTACCTTTTGGATTTGTGAGGATTGAGAATGCTGTTGGGGCATCCAATGTTAATTGCCTATAGTAGCCATCTGAGTGGAGAGGAGCAATAACTAACTTCAGACATTCCAAAAGTGTTTAGATTCTTTGTTCATAGCTAATGTTACAAAATTACCAAGGTTCCCCTCTCCCTAAATACCTGTATTTCCTCATCATACATCATATTTATTTTCATCCAAATCCTACCTTTCACTTATGCATCAGTCTTAGTTTCTGGTTTGGTCCCTATCTGAGCTGTATGTTGCTCCTCCAACTAACTGGTTTTCAACTTGAAAATTTTCTCACTTTTAGCAGTTGTTTGTAATCAGCTTTTGTCCATGTATTCTAGATGTAATCCCAGGTTATATCTCATTTTGCTTTACTTGACACGGACTTTTATTCTGTGCTAAGTATTGCTCATTGTTATTGGATTATATGCAAATGATCTTCCTAATTTTTGAAGTCATTCCAAATTTGCAGAAACATTATTTATGATTCTCATTGTTATTGGTTGTCTTTATTTACAGGTCTGTCTTGAAGGCCAGATTTCTCGTAAATCTGCAATCCAAAGCTTAAGTGAAGGCCATCAACCCTTTGGGGACCAAATACCATGGAAATTCTGTGAGCAGTTCCGTGATACAGTTTTCCCTAGCTTTTCAGGTGCTCGTGTTGTACGCATTGCCACCCATCCAAGTGCAATGAGGGTAAGTCTATCTTAATCATGCCAAATTGAGTCTTCAGATTCTTTTAATGCATTGTAATATACCATTTTTATGTGGTTTTCGACACAGCTTGGATATGGTTCTGCTGCAGTAGAACTCTTGACCAGGTTTGTCTTTCTCTAGCTTCTGACAGTATCATTTAATTAGATATTGCACTTGCTCTTGCTTACAACTCTGGTAAGGTTGACCAACTAAAAATTGCAATAAGAATGGCAGAAGCCCTTTTCACCCCTTCTTGTTGTGTTTAAGTGATTTTTAGATATGTTTTCTACAATCGGTGGTTAAAATGGATGGCCTGACTTACAAATTATGACCTAGTTTGTGATCTTAGATTGAGTATCCTATTTCAGCAAGAATAGTTGAACTGATACAGAATTAGCCTTCTGGCTGATGTATTTTCTATCAAACATTACGTTCTTATACATGAATTATCTTACTTCCAAGCAATTGTTCCCTACACAGTAATGTGGAACCTGGAATTATTGAACTAATCTTTCACTTGAAGAAGAGTTCAGACTTGATGAGACCAATGATATAGTTTCATGGTTTAGCATCTGGCATATGAGCAGGCTTGATAATTTTAGCTCTTACTGCACATACCGTTTACAGGAAAAGTTTGGAGGTCTCCTTTTTTGAATTGCTGGCTACTGTATCTTTTGTTTTATAGATAAGGAAAATTTAATTTTGTGGACAAATATCCATATAGGTTTTGTCTATGATGATATTGCATCAATATTTCCATAGAGCTTTTTAAAAGCTTTTTATATTTACTTAAAAGACTTGGGAAACAACTGTCTATTAGATTGAGTCTTGTATTATTGCTGACTTTGCTTCATAGTGAAACCTAGAAAATATGGATACATGATCATCATTGTGGTCTTTATCTTGAGAAATAAAAGATTTTGCCAATATGATAACATAATCCACTTTCAAGTGTTTTGTGATTTGATATCCCAGGTTTGTGCTGTGTGCAACAGTGTAATATAACAAGCACTCTAATATATAAGAGAAAGTTACTTGATGAGCATACTCTTTGCTTAATTATGTCATGATGCATTTACAATACAAATTTCCTTAAAAGTGGAGGCATTTACAATATTACTCGCTATAGGTACTTCGAAGGAAAAATAACTCCCATTTCTGAAGTAGATGATGAGAATGATGTGGAGATTCCTCGAGTTAGAATTACAGAAGCTGCAGAGAAGGTCCATCCAATGAACAAATCTTGATTTCATATTATGTTCCAATAGTTATGTTTCTTTAAATTAATTTCTTGTTTGGTTCATATTCTAGGATACAGATTTTTTTACTATATTTTTATAATATAGATTCTAAATTTAAGCAATGTGATAAAAACTCTTAACTTTTCTATCAAGAGTTGGTGCAGTTTCACTTGGCCAATAATTTCCTCTCCCTGAATATTCGATGTAGAATGATAACTATGAATCCATGAATATTTATAGTATCTTGCTACCTTAGTTTGCACATGAAAATTTATTTTGTCAAAGAAAACTACTTCTATGAATGGAGTCATATTCTTTTGTAATGAATTGTGCTTGTAGGTTTCTTTGCTAGAAGAAAATATAAAACCTAGGACAGATCTTCCACATTTGCTAGTACATCTTCATGAACGGCAACCAGAAAAGCTCCATTACCTCGGTGTTTCCTTTGGGTTAACTTTGGACCTTCTTCGCTTTTGGAAGAGACATAAATTTGCCCCCTTCTACATTGGCCAAATTCCAGTTAAGATGCCATTTCAATTTTATTTAATTTGTTCTTTTCTCCCTAATATGTGGTTGTATAGACAATGCTTTCTATATAGATACTGTAATTGTTAATTGTCATCTTTTGAATTAGAATACTGTAACTGGTGAGCATTCATGTATGGTCCTCAAACCATTAAACAGTGATGGTAGCGAAGTTAGAGGGTCAGATGAATGGGGCTTTTTTGGTCCATTTTACCAAGGTTGGTCCTATTTTCAGATCAATGTGTACTTTTTTAGGCCTTTTTTTTATAGTTCTGAAAATTTAAAGCTGATTTCTCAAATATTTTTAGATTTCAAGCGAAGGTTTGCTAGGCTACTGGAAGGTGACAGTTTCCGTTCAATGGAATATAAGCTTGCTATGAGGTTTGGTTTGAAACTTCACCTTCAAATAAGTTTCTCTTTAATATGCTGATGTTACTCTTGATATTTCAGTGTCTTGGATCCTAAGATTAATTACGCTGACATGGAGCAAGAACCCACATCATCTGCCCCCGATGGATTTTGGAGGTCACTTACGGATGATCTATCACTATATGATTTGGAAAGGTTGAAAGTTTATACCGACAACCTAGCTGATTTTCATTTGGTAAGATCTAAATGGAAACTGTCATATATTCTCTGCAAATTGTTATTAAATCAAATTTTAGCTTCATTATAAACAATCTGGTACGTAGCACATGCATATAATTTGAGGTCCATCTCTTCGTGGAAAATACCTTGGCCCTTGAGGCCCTGAACCCTTTCCACTTTGCTGAATGAGTTTTAGCACATGGACACCTAGCATCATTATACTTGGGCAAAAGGTTATTTAATACCTTAGCCCTTGAGGTCCTGAGCCCTTCCCACTTTGCTGAATGACTTTTAGCACATGGACACCTGGCATCATTATACTTGGGCAAAAGGGTTATTTAGCATATTTCCCTCCACACAAAATTGTTAGTTCTAGTTCTTTCCTTACCAATAATAGTAAATCTGCAAGTTAAAGTAAATGCAAAAACATGTAGTTAGTGTATCATGGATCAATAAGTAACCCCCTCCCCATGTATCGCTCAGCAATTGCAACCTATGGCAGAACTGCTTTTAAATTCAATGAAAACCGGAGTATGGACAGGGGTCTTTATTGATAGAAGACTTTGGCTTTTAATTGTTCTTGTGCAAGCTCAAGAATTGGGCATGCCAGCGTATAATGTAGTAGAGAGTAGTATATGCTGATTTAATAGGTTCTGTAGTTAGACATGTATTTGAGAGGAAAGATTAACTTCATTAATTTTCCTTTGTTGATAAACAAAGAAAAGTGCTATTAGATGTGATCCCATGGTCGGCACCATTAGAATATTAGACCTACTCCAACCAGACCCCATTTGTTTACCATCTATGCTGAAGCCCAGGATGAAGTGATTTAATTGATTTCAAGAGAGCAGAAATGCTTTAGACCAGTACATTATTTGTGCCTCATGGAAATAACTAAAATTGGCATCATTAGCAAATTTGAAAATATGCAAAGATTTGTCAGGTCTGTGTGAATGATTCTAAATTGTTGTGTTTTTGTTTCCAGATTTTAGACATTGTTCCAATCCTGGCTCGTCTGTATTTTCGAGGAAAGCTTCCCGTATCGTTGTCATATGTTCAGACTTCTGTTTTACTCTGTGTTGGTTTGCAGCAACGAAATATTACCTTTATTGAGGTTTGATTATCAACTTTTCAGTTAGATAATTTCACATGCGCACTCATGCATGCACTTTGTGCACATATCTGTATGTGTACAAGAAAGTGGACAGTTTTCTGAAAATGGTAGAAATTTAGAAAAATGCTTTTCACATTTGGTGTAAAGGTTAGATCCACAATTTTTAATGCATACTAATATCATTTCTATCAATGTTCATATTACTTTTATGCCTGTCTATCATGTCAAAACTGAGGGTGCTACTGATTTTTTATTACAGGAACAAATGAAGTTGGAAAGAACACAAATTTTGTCACTTTTTATGAAGGTTATGAAGAAGCTCTACAAATATCTTCATGGTATTGCATCAAAAGACGTAGAATCAACCCTACCCAGGTTAAAAGAGGTAAGATAAGGAACCCGAACTTTGTAGACACCACAATGAAAACATTGCCCATATTTAGATGTCTATTACATAGTTGCAACAGACTTCTGCTCAATCCAAGTCTATAAATCCAACACATATTCCATAATTCCTACCTCAGAAAATTATCCCTTTTCTCCATCATTTACTCAACTAAGCGTAGTGTCAAGGCTAGCAAAGCTTGGCCACATGAATCCTTTTTCTCCATTCAGAATCCATCATCGAGAGGCCAAACAGATTTTTACATTGCAGCTTGCCACCTTTTCTAGTTCTAAATTTATGCAATTCTTCTATTGCTACTAGCATAATAACATTTTGATTCAGAGCAATCTAAATTTCTGGTGTGAACAAAATTTTCAGAGGGAGCTGAGACCTCACAGCATATCAGTGGATGATGATCTAAAGGAAGCAGCAAAGCAAGTTGAGGTGTGTGTTTTTTCTTTCTTTCTTTAAAGTCTAATCGTTTCGTGTTATTTTTTTTTCTGAAAGTGCTAAACTGACTGTAGGATGGGATGAAATCCAAGATGGAGGGTTTGCTGAATACTGAATTCCTTCAACAGTATGCAATTGTGGGGGGAGAAGAAGAGTTCGACGATGCTTTGCAAAAACATGGTGGAAAGATAAACCCAGGTGGTGTCATTAGTGTAAAATCCAATAGAGTTAAACCAGAAAAACATGAAAAGCAAGAGAGTGGCGGCAGTGGGAAAAAGCGAGGCAAGGAATACCACCGCGGCTCTAGATCAAATAAAAAGAGTAGATCTTAATTGTAAGAGCACGAGAATAGTACCTAACTTAAGCCCGGTGAAGGTGGCGAAGGATGGATGCCTTGAGCTGGAGCAGAATTTTATGGTCATGAATTTAATTCAGAATGCTCAACTCTCTTAGCTAGACCTAGACAAGATCTACTATACAATGGGTAGTAAGCCCCAATTTTGATTGAGAAATTACAGTATCTTTTTTTGTCATTTGTATCACTGTGAATGTCATTCACATACACTTTGTGATTGAAGTTTTGCTATTTTCCCCTCCATGTAAAGTTATGATTTCCATGGTGGGTTTTTTTGTTATGATTTTAATTGTATTTGTTGCTAGAGAATGATTCTGGATTGTTGAGGTTCCAGGCCTCCTTTGCTAATAGCAATATTTGGGTTTTCAAGCTTAACTTTCATTAATTCAAATAGTCTTTAAATACAGAATTGTGAAAATAACTGCCATCGTAACTTCCCAGTAACCCTATTGGTTACAACTGAACTAGAACGTGTAAAATACATAAGCATAAATTAAATACTGATAATTGAATTAAATAAACATTAAATAAATAAATTGAGCTGCCACTTGTCCATCATCTGGAATGCCTCATGTCTCTCATCCATCTTGCCTCGATCTCCTATGCTCTGCCTTCCAACAAGGCCGCGTGTCTACATCCCCTGATCCAAGTCGAATCCCTATGGCCCGTGTCTCCATCTGCATGAGGCACATAACACAGCCTCTCTCATCAGAAGAACTCGCCCACGAGTTCAGGGTACTGTCTCCTCAGATCATCGACATCAACCCAAATAGCATCTTCCTCGTTTGAGCCTTCCCACTGGATTAGAAGCTCAATCCCTGCCACGCGCCCTTTCTTCTTCATCCTTCTGGCTAGAACCTTCTGTATTGTAGGAGCTAGCGTCCCATCCTCCATGACAGTGGGTAAGGTAGGTGTCGGGTTAACTCGGGCTCCCACCTTCTTCTTTAGACATGAAACATGAAAGATCGGGTAGATCCTTGAGTGTTGAGGTAGATCGAGCTTATAAGCAACCTCTCCAGCCCGTTGAATGACCTGAAACAGGCCAAAATACTTCGCCGAGAGCTTTAAATTGCGTCTAACAGCCACCGTAACTTGTCGGTAAGGTCTCAACCTTAAGTAGACCCAATCTCCCACTTCAAATTCACGATCTATGCGATTCTTATCTGCAAAATACTTCATACGAGCTTGTGTTTCTTGCAGGTTCTCCCTAACAAGAGTCAAGATGAAATCACGGCTTTTCAGTTCCTCTTCCATTGCTTGAACTGCCGTTGAACGAGGTTCATATGGTTGGAGCCGGGGTGGAGCTTGGCCATACACCACTTCAAAGGGGGACAGACCGGTTGAAGAATGGGTTGAAGTATTGTAGGACCACTCTGTCAGTGACAGCCACTTGGCCCAATCCTTGGGTCGGTCACTGGTAAAGCACCTTAGGTAACTTTCTAACCACTTATTCATTGCCTCCGTCTGACCATCGGTTTGTGGGTGATATGTCGAGCTTAACAAGAGGTTAGTTCCACTCAACCGAAATATTTCTTGCCAAAATGTGCTAGTAAAAATTGCATCTCTGTCGCTCACAATGCTCTGCGGAATGCCATGTAACTTGAAAATATTTTCCATGAATTTTTGTGCTATGCTGATTGCTGTGTATGGGTGAGATAATGGTATAAAATGGCTATATTTACTGAACCTGTCAATGATCACCATAATGACATCATATCCCCTAGACTTAGGCAGACCTTCAATAAAATCCATGCTAATATCTTTCCATGTGCCTTCTGGTATAGGTAGTGGCTGTAGCAAGCCTGTTGGCTTGAGATTCTCTGTCTTGTTGCACTGACATACATCGCACTCTCTGATGAAATTTCTGACTGTATTAAGCATTCCATTCCAAAAAAATCCCTCTTGATTCTTGCATGTGTTTTAAGTGTACCAGCATGTCCTCCAATAGAACTCCCATGATACTGCTTTAGCACTAGGTCTTGATAGTCCTTTAGAGTCCCCAAGTGCAATCTGCCCTTGTAGAACAATAGGGTTCCCTGCAGCTTGTATTTTGCAAAATCCAGATCCCTCTATTTGTAGCGAATAAGTAGTTGTTGTAGCTGAGGGTCTTGTGTGTATGCTTGTTGGAGGTTCTCCCACCAATTAGCTTGCACCACACTGAGTGCATGTAATTCCACTGTGTCAGCTTTATACTCCTGACTAGTTGAGTCAGTCTCTTCCACCATTTGTCTGGACACAGCATCAGCAGCTTTGTTCTCCTTACCACACCGATACTCCATTGTGAAATCAAACCCCAATAACTTAGCAACCCATTTTTATTGAAAGGGTGTACCTACCCGCTGCTCCAACAAATACTTGAGGGCTTGCTGGTCTGTTCGGACCCTGAACTGATGCCCCAATAAGTAATGTCTCCATTTCCTGATGGCCAGTACCAAGGCCAAAAATTCCTTCTCGTAGGTAGAGAGAAGCAGGTTCTTCCTCTTTAGAGCTTGGCTCAAATATGCCAAAGGCTTTCCCTCCTGCATTAAAACAGCCCCAATACCACAACCCGAGGCATCACATTCAACCACAAAGGGTATAGTAAAGTTTGGCAATTCGAGAACTGGAGGATTTACCATAGCTTTTTTAAGAGCTTCAAAAGCTCCAGTAGCTTCTTGGGTCCATTTGAATGAGTTCTTCTTTAACAATGTTGTTAAAGGAGCTGCAATACTGCCATAACCCTTTACAAACTTCCTGTAATATCCAGTGAGACCTAGAAACCCCCTTAAAGCCTTAGGAGTTTTTGGTATAGGCCAATTCACCATGGCTGAAATTTTTAAAGGATCAGCCTTTACTCCATCATGTGATATAACATACCCCAAATATTCTACGTCTTGAGAACCAAACACACACTTGGAAGCTTTAACATATAATTGGTGACGTTTTAATATATCTAAAACAGTATTTAGATGTGTCACATGTTATGTCAGGGTTTTACTATATATGAGTATATCATCAAAAAATACCAATACAAATTTTCGTAGTTGAGACCTAAATATCTCATTCATTAAACCCTGAAAAGTAGAAGGAGCATTGGTCAACCCAAAAGGCATAACTAAGAACTCGTAATGCCCCTCATGAGTCCGAAAGGCAGTTTTGGGTACATCATCAGGATTCATCCTGATTTGATGATAGCCTGATCTTAAATCAAGCTTAGAAAACATTTCAGCTCCATGTAACTCATCCAGTAATTCATCAATATTCGGGATAGGGAACTTATCTTTGATAGTTTCTTTGTTAAGAGCACAGTAGTCCACACACATCCGCCAACTGCCATCAGCTTTCCTCACTAACAAAACTGGTGAGGAGTACGGACTTTGACTGGTCTGTACAATTCATGCTTGTAACATTTCTCTTACCAGCTTCTCAATCTCCTCTTTCTGATAATAGGGGTAGCGGTATGGCCGCACACAAGTAGGTGTGGCTGCCTCATGTAATCTGATCTGATGGTCATGACTACTAGTAGGAGAGAGCCCTGTAGGTTCCTGAAAAACCTCTTGAAATTGATCCAAGACCTTCTGTATCACCCCATCTGGAGTTGGAACATTATGTGTCTCTTTTGCCTCAATCAATTGCAACCAAAGACCTCTTCCCTCAGACAGGGTGGTCTTAGTTAACTTCGGTTCTTCCTCCAAAGAACAAGTGGGTGGTTTTAAACCTTGCAGAACAATGGGTTTGCCATTAATAGAGAATTTCATACTCAAATCAGCAACATTCCATTAAATAGTACCTAGGCTCCTCAATCAATCCACCCCTAATACCACATCACAACCTCCCAAAGTCAGTAAATATAAACTGACCCACACATCACAATTCTGCAATTTCAATAATACTGCCTTACAGCAACCTTGGCAAGGAACCTTGCTCCATCAGCAACTTGCACTGCCAAGTGGCTATCCTCCACTGGTAGTTTGAGTTTCCTTGCTACATTGACATCCACAAAGCTATGTGTGCTACCCGTATCAATAAGAATAATAAGTGAATGTTTTCCAATGCGACCCACCAATCGCATGGTTTTAGGGGAGAGAACCCCAACTATAGCATTCAATGATATCACCAATAATTCAGTTGCTTGGTGAGTTTGATCATATTGTTCAGTGTCATCCTCAACTTCATAACTGCTTGCATCCAACTCTAGTCCCTCCAACAAATACAAACTAGGTCGACTGCATTTATGTCCAAACTGATATTTTTCATCACAGTTATAGCATAATCCCTTTTCTCTCCTTTCTTGCATCTGACTAGCACTAAGTCTTTTAATGGGAAGGGGAAATTTTCTTTGTGGGTTTAGATTGGGCTGAGGTAAAGCTAAGGGTGCTGGAAATTTGGGTAATGGATTTGGATTGGGTAATCTAAGGGTAGTTTGTTTTGGGTAATTTGGGTTTGGAGTGTAGTGGGTATTTGTGGTGCGTGTAGGTGTATGTCTCCGGCCTACCTCTTCTTCTTGCAATCAGGCTAAGCCAAAAGCAGCAGAAAGGGTATTGGGTTTAAACATGGTAACAATGATCCTTAATTCATCTCGTAATCCACTTAAAAATGTACTGATGCGAAAATCTTCACTTACCCCTGTTATTTTGTTGGACAAGACTTCAAATGCGGATTGGTAATCCTCCACACTCCCAGTTTGCTTCAGTTTTGTGAAAGCTCCCACGGGATCCTCATAAGCTGAAGGACTGAACCTGACACGTAGAGCAACCAAAAATTCCTCCCAATTAGCTGGTGGGCTGGAATCCATCAACCAATAAAACCAAAATAACGCTTTCCCTTCCATATGAAAGGAAGCAATCTGTAATTTGTGATCTGCTGGTGTTGATAATAGAAAAAGAACTGTTGAGCCTTTAGGATCCAATCATGTGGATCTCCTCCATCGAAATGGGGAAAATCTAAACGGAGGGTTCTTGCTTGAATTCCTCCTGACCCTTCAACCAATGGATTAATATTTCCACGTGTATTTGTAGATGCACCCTCACCAACACTTAATCTTGTTATCAATTGGACCAAGTTATCGTAATTTGATGCGAGATGATTGAGTTGTTGTAATAACTCTCCCATAAGGACCCCTTGTCGAGCTTGCTCCTCCTTCAACACATTGTTTTCCCCTCTCAGAGTAGTAATGGCTTCAGATACTTGGGCTGAACGTGTTCCTTCAGCCATGCCAGGAACGTCGGCTCTGATACCACTATTTATGATTTTAATTGTATTTGTTACTAGAGAATGATTCTGGATTGTTGAGGTTCCAGGCCTCCTTTGCTAACAGCAATATTTGGGTTTTAAAGCTTAACTTTCATTAATTCAAATAGTCTTTAAATACAGAATTGCGAAAATAACTGCTATCATAACTTCCCAGTAACCCTACTGGTTACAACTGAACTAGAACATGTAAAATACATAAGCATTTTGCCAACAGCAATATTTGGGTTTTAAAGCTTAACTTTCATTAATTCAAATAGTCTTTAAATACAGAATTGCAAAAATAACTGCTATCATAACTTCCCAGTAACCCTACTGGTTACAACTGAACTAGAACATGTAAATTACATAAGCATAAATTAAATACTGATAACTGAATTAAATAAACATTAAATAAACAAACTGAGCTACCACTTGTCCATCATCCAGATTGCCTCATGTCTCTCATCCATCTTGCCTCGATCTCCTTACGCTCTGCATTCCAACAAGGCCGGGTGTCTACATCCCCTGATCCAACCCAAATCCCTATGCCCCGTGTCTCCATCTGCATGAGGCACATAACATTTTTTTTCCTTTGAAGCTTATTTTTCATGATTAATGAGCGCGGGAGGGTGGCACCACCATCTTATCTCATTTGAGAGATGATAAAAATGATCGATTATTGGACTTTACAAAACCATATGGGCACTTAAAAAAATAAGTTTGAGTTTATGTATGTCTTGAAAACATCAGATTACACTATGGATGGATTGTGGATGGTTGTTTTCCTTACAAAAAATTAATATTTTTCAAAATTTATTTTCAACAATACGAAATAACCATAACCAGTTGATATGAAATGGAAATGGCCAGTTAGGCCGGTGGATGCACAAGTTTTTGCGGTGGCTGGTCATAAAATACCAACTGACAGGATTCTAACTTGCTCTTTGCACGATGGTGTACTAATGTTCAACACGTAGATGGAAAAGAAACTTTCCCCTGTAATATCATTTCACAGCAGTAGGGCTGCCGTAATAGAAAGCGAAAATTCCCCTGTAATCGAACTGCATTAACACAAAATTGCTAAAACCAATCAGTTGATTAGAGCTGTGATCCAAAATAGATAGCCCTTTGCACTATCGAGAGCTCAAAACAGATGAGCACCAATCTGAATGACCATTCTCTTGGTGTCCACGATAGAATTTCACGAGTTTCTGAATTCCTGATGACTTCATATCACCAATTTTCTCATCCTTGGTTTCCGCCCTGGAAAAAGAATCCAACATCACCACAAACACTGAAGCAGTAAATCAGGTAGTGGCAGGTTGTTGCCAAGTATTGTAAACTCTAATCCCTCTCTCATTCACTCGGGATCTGCTTGGAGTGTTTTGCTGATGCCCTTGTTTCAATTTAAGCTCGGTTTAAAATGCACCCAGTCTTGAAGATAAATTTGAAGAGCGGGATTGTTTAAACCTCTAAGAATTGATGATAGATGCACGATGGAACTTTAGATGCTCAAGCTCACAAATTAGAACTTCCAAGTTACAAACACATTATAAACTAGGAACTGGGTCTGAACGTTCTTTCTCATCCATGCTTTCAGGAGCTCGAATTGAAGACCCGAAAATAGTCATCTTCTCTGACAAATTCTGAATGGCATCGTGCTTCTTTGCCAATTCCATGAGCACCTTAATCCTCCTGAAAGAAACATTGCTTGGCTTATGCCCTTTCTCTACCATTTGCAAAAAACACTTCTCTGCTTCCACCAACTTGCCCATATCACAAAGCAAATCAAACAACACGTCAGACACCAAAATATATGACCCAAAACCTTTCTCTACCATATCATTCCAAAGTTGAAGTGCCATCTCCACCTTTTCATTCCTCTTAAACAACTTGATGAGAAACATACAAGACTGGGTATTCGGCAGGCACCCAGCATCCATCATCCTCCCATAGAAATCCCATGAGTTGCGCAAGTCATTTGACCAAGAAAAAACTCGAAAGAACAAATTGTAACTAGTTGCATTTGGACTCATGCCCTTACTCGCCATCTCAGCCATCAAACTGTAAGCATCATCTAACCTCTTTGCAATGCAATAATTCCTAATCACAGCATTGTATGCTGCAACATCTGGGTAACATCCATGCTCCTTCATCTCCTTCAGCATATCTCTTGCTTTATCAGGCTGCCCAACCAAACCCAACCCACCAATAATACTAGTATATGTTATCACATCAGGCAATATACCCTCCTCATTCATCTTCTCAACCACCTTATATGCCTTCTCCAGTTCTCTTCCCTTACAAAACACGTCAATTAACGAGTTATACGTTACAACATCAGGCTTGACACCCAATTCCTTCATCTCATCAAAAAACAACTCCGCTTCCTCTGACGACTTCCACCCCGACAAAAGTATGTTGAAAGTTTGCAAATTGGGCCTGAAACCCTTCTTCAAATGATGATAAACATTTCTCGCATCACTCATGCTCTTCTCTTGACACAAAGTCCTCAACAAAGCATTAAAACAACTAGTATCAAACACCGGAACCAATCTCTTGAACTTCCAAAAAGACTCCACAGTCATTCTGACAGAACAAACCTTAGCAACTCTACCTAAAACAACTTGTAAAGTCCTCGGGGTTATCAAGTTCCGGTCTTTCCTCTTGATATCAATCAAAACATCCCAAATATGATCAAATCTGCGACTCCTACCCAAAATATAAAGCATGGTATCTAAGGAATAAGAAGAGTGATAAAACCCTCTTCTATTAGCAGTGAAATTAAAGAAGTCAAGTGCTTGTAAAGGGTTTCCATGGCTAAACCTAACCCTTTTGAGCACTTTATCTATCAGATCATTAGAGAGAAAGACCCCAGTTGATTTTAAGGATTGTTTGAGGTTTTGAGAGGAAGTAGAGTTACTTAAGATGTTATAAATGGCATCTACTTGTATGTCTTCGTACTTGTGGTCTTGAGGGTTGGTGTGGAGAGAAAGAAATGGGATTTTAGAAGAAGAAATATACCTTGATTTTTGTAGTTCAAAAGATAGAGACTTTAGATTCTTCTTAAACATCATCATCCCCGTTGTCTTCTTTTCTGATTTCACCAAAGCGAAAACAGAAAGCTTTGGCGGCAGAGGCTGAGGCTGATAACTGTGGTGTGACAAATAGAACTTGACTGATGGAAAGTTTTATTAAACGACAGCATTTTCAGATAAAAGTTAATTACAACTTGATCATAGTTTAAAATAAATAAATTAGTTCATATGGTTTTAGAAAGTAGAAACCGCTTGTGAATGTTTTTACGAGTCATTTGTAATGCGTTTCGTTGCAGGGAGAAAAAACTTATCTCGTTTCAATATGAAACATCTAACTTTTTATTTTGCATTTCGATTCTTTTTTTATTTTTTGGTTTAATTTTTTTTATTTTTCTTAGATAATTCTTATTTTTTGTTCATATTTATGTATCTATATTCTTAGTTTTAGTTTTAAATTTTTATTATTATTTATCTCTATATTAAATACAGCTTGTTTTAAGATAGAATAAATTTAGATTTGGTAACTTAAAATGAGAGTAAAACTCTCTCTTATGCATGTATAAAAAATATTATGTTGTTAGTGATCTATTATCCTTGTGTTTTTTTCATCTATTTTGTCTACACGTGGCTTATTATAATTTTAGTTTAAAGTAATTTTTATTTAAAAAATATTTTTTTATTATTTTTTAAAATTTATTCTTGATATTATTATATTAAAAATATTTCAGAGCACTGAGAATAAATTAATTTGAGATTAAAAAAAATATATTAGTTCATTTTTTATATATATTTTAATGTGTTAATATTAAACAAATATCAAAATATATAATTGGCTTAACATATTTTTAAAAAAATTAAAAATAATCATTATCATTATTTTCATCATCTTATCCATAATAAAATGAATATATAAATAAAACAAAATAATTGAAAGCTTTTTAGGAAAACAAGAAGGAAAATAACACATTAACATAGATTGTGTTCGATAATTGGTAATGTCTCATAATGATAATAATATTAATTTTGCTTTTGTCCTTTAATTTTGTTCTTCAATTATTTTCATTTGTTCTTTATATCAAAAAAAATTTCAATGTTGCTAATATTATTTTTGGTTTTACTTTCAATCATAATAATAACAATGAGAATAATAATCCAAGTAATTTATCATTCGATGAAGTATTTATTAAGAATTAAGTTTTACAACTTCTCCTCATATAATGTTTAAAATCTAATATCATGAATTAATGATTTGAAAAACTTTTATGGCTCATTTGTTTTTTAATTTTTTTTCTTATTTCTTTAAAATTTTATGACTTAACATTAGTATTAAACAACAAATTTTATTATAATCCAAAGAATTATAATAATTATATTCATAATAGTAATAATACAATTTTTTCTTTTGTCTTTTAAGTTGTCTTTTAACTATTTTCATATATTCTTCAAATCAAATAATATTTTTTATACTGATAATATTTTTTTTGTCTTCAATCATATGAATAACAGTGACAATAATTTATCATTCAATGTTATATTTATTAAGAATTAATTTTTACAACTTCTCTATATATAATATTTCAAATCTAATAAATTATCATTTGATATGTTAGTTAAAAATCCTGTAACTCAATGTTGTCTTTAAATTATCATTACAATAAATAATATTGCTATTGTCATTATGATTAATTATTATTACTATTACTATTAAATTAATCCGAGGAATAAAAAAAACTCAAACACTAACAAAAAGGAAAGCAAGAAAAAAAATTAAATTATTATTATTGCGTAAATAATAATAAAAAATTACCCTAAAGAATAAAAAAAAAACCTAAAAACTTTAACAAAAGAGCAACCAAAAAATTATATAAATAAATAATATTAGCTTAAATGTTATGTATTAAGGGGCAAAATAATAATTACACTATTATATTCCACAATAATCTATGTCTACTACTACTACAGTTAAACCCACATGGTTTACCTATTCTTTAATTAGTTGTGTAATTACACTATGTTATTGCACTTTTTATATTGAAAATGATATTAAAGTAGTGCAAACTCGTTTCAAAGAGAAAAAAGTGACCGGATAGAATGACGTCAAATATTGTTTTTATTTTAATCATGAGATAAAAAAATATTAACGATAAAAAATGGATCCAATTCAAAAGAAAAGGAAACATAATAATGATAACATGGAAAAAATAAAAGTGGTCAAACAATGTAGTTCAATTCTTAATTTGTTTTCAGCAATAAAAATTTGCATGATTTGAGAAGATCAACACGAAGGTTCACTTGTTCACCACATATTTCCAATTTCTAATTTCCATCCATTATTATTTAAGTGATCTACACTACACTCTCTAATTGGATCTACATCTCTTACAACTTCACTTACATCATGCCCCGAGTAGAATAACTATTTAGATGTGTAATAAAAATTGCTTTTAAGACTATTTTTTACTTATAATTATATTAAAATAATATTTTTTTGTTATTTAAAATATATTTATCATAACAATCCAAAAACACTAAAAAATTAATTTAAAACTATTTATTTTATTCAGGAACACAATCCCCGAGTGCAATCACAAGCACACCTTAAAACTCAGAAGCACATGGAGTATTTACCAAAACAATCTACGGACATAATTCTCGGTCTTGAATCAAAATATTCTCACTTCCATTGTTGCAATGAACATTGGATATTCAAATGGGGGTGTTGAAGAGCTTTAAAAATAACACGTACCCTCAATTCCATATCTCATCAAACTTGTATTTTTGCAAACAAGTTGTTTAGACAGCTATTTACTCCAACAAAGTCGCAAACCTGTTCTTTTCCAGACTAAGCACTGCCATATGCGACCGTGGATGGTTTAGATTCAGTTGGTAAAGGGAAGAAAATGAGTCTGCAAAGACAGCAACTTTCCAAAACAAATAATTCATTGCAAGACAAGTGACAGCATAATACCAGTTTACCTCCTGGCTATCAACTTGAATTAACACGAAAAGGTATAAAATCTACCCAGTTGCCAGAGCTGTGATTCAACACCTTTTTATTATCAAAGCAAAACAGAGGGTTATTTCCCACATTCTGGGTATTGTGCCTCAAAAAAGCTCAATATCAAGGCAAACCATTAACAGGCCATGGAAGATTTAGAGAAAGTTCCGGATGTCCAAAGCCCTCACATCAATCACTTTCTCATCCTTAAATTCCTCCCTGAAAAAAATAATAATGACAGAGGTGATATTATCAATTAATTTTATCAATAAAATATATATGCCAAGAAAAGACTCATATTATCCCACTAATGACTCATCAATCTCACTTCAAATGGACAATGAAAAGATTTGCCAGCAGGGAACATATCATTTCAGCGGTCTTAAACCATGCTTTGACATAATGCCCGTTCTTGCCAGGCCTTAGTGGAACTCAATGAAGGCATGAGTCAGATTTTGTCTCACAAAAATCAGCTCAAGGTTCTTTCCTTCCAGGAACATCGACCTCATGCTAGTACCCAAATTCAGGGATAGGGGTGAAGCCAGATAGAAGATTAATCAAAATCAGGTTAGATAGGTTGAAGTGATGATCAAGCTTAGGTCAAAATTGAGTCATTTTTACAGGTATTCCGCACAAGCTTGGCTCAAGATACAAATTTTTAATCAAGCTCAGTTCATTAGGCTTGGTGGCTCACAGCAAGCCTAAAGGTAAAGTCATGTCACAATCAAAATTCATCTAGCCAGAATGCCTTTTACGGTTTCAGAGCATGAAATACAACTCATAAAAACCTTTTGAATTTCTATGGCAAACAATTACAAAAGGAGCAGTCTTTTTGTCAATCACCTTCATTCAAGATAATAATAATAAAAACAAAGGAGATAAGAGAATGTGATCAAGCTTTTTCAATCTTTTCCCTATTTTCACTACACATTACCTCCTAACAATATAGAGCACAGATTTTTATTGCTCTAGAACAAGCCACTTTGGAACTCTTACAAAAACACAAAATGCCCGTGTTCATGAACAAACCATGTTGAGCAACCTACAGTCACTCTCGGCTAGAATTACTTTTAAACAAGCTTCAAATTTTGTTCAAGACTGGTTTGAATTATGCTCTAAACTAGTTCAATCGTGCTTATAATTGAGTCAAGTTTAAGTTGACCTACATTCCTATTCAGTGTTCATTCATCAGAAATACAAAAAAAAGACTCCAGAAAAAGAACTCTTTCCCAGAAAAAGACAGAAATGGGAGCTAAACTCATGCCCATCCCATATTTTTACTGCCAACCCAAAGCCAAGTGTAGGAGGCTAGCATGTCTAGAACCATGAGGTTCATAATCACAAGACAATAAGCATAAAAACAATAAAATACCTCTTCCTTTGTGTTTCCATTGCCTCGACAGCATCCTTCTTCAGCTCCTCCAATTGTGCCTTGGCAATTTTAAGTTCCAACTCCTCTTCATATTTCGGTAGATCTTCCCTACGAATTCCAAGCCTATAAAGATATATATAAAAAAAATGTCAAAACTTCGCTTCTGATATTACAAATTCCAGCTAAAGAGCAAAATCATCACACAATAGCCACCAGAAAGGAACCAGTAAGAAAAACACTTGGATACAATCTCCATGTCAAACTCACTGCACCAGAACTACCAGCCACGCCAACATGCACTTACCAAACACAAATTAGTTGCTGGTAATAGTAAATCAACATGTTAGTTACATTGACTATTCCAATCCTGTACATAGATACTTTTTAAAGTGTGTCCTCCAGTCAATATATAGACATGCAAACTTCTTTTGCAAACCAATTCATTAGATGGTTCATCTGTCAATAAAAGCAAACATTCATAAGTCCTCAGACAGCCAAGGACTGTACAAGTTCAGGTTTCAGAAGGCAGAAAATGATCATGCAGCTAAAATAAACTACATCAACAACTTTTCATGTCTACTTGACCATCACTAAGTACAATACTCTGCAGGTAAGATAAACCACGTCACCATTCAAAAAAGAAAAAACAAACAAGTATATTTAGTTGTTAAATCAACACTTACTTCTTATTAACCTTGTCAAATTCCGCCATAAGAAGAGCCATTCCTTTCTTATCATTCCTCATCAGAGGTTGCTTAATTTCCTTTTCAACTTTTTCCAATGCATCCATTGTCATAGCCTCTACACCAAGCTCATCAGAGAGACCTCTCCTGAAGCAGAGAAACCCATATCCATCATCACATTACAGATTACAGATTAGAAATGCAACAAGGGGATGCTAAGATATCGATATAACTTTGGATTTATAACAGATGAATAGCACATCAGTCACTAGGGATGTTAGCATTAATTTCAGATCCACAGGGACAAATGTTTGGCAAGACAGGGCAGAGGAAAAAAAAAGCTATTTTTTCTACATCCTAGTAAGAGGATAATAAAATCTACAAAAGGTTAGACAAGATCTTGGAAAAGAGGAGTACTTGGTTCTTATTTCCTGTAATTTCAGAAAATATGTTCGAGCATCTGGAATATCTTGTGTTTCTTCTTCGATAGTACACTGGATCCTTTGTGATTCTGAAAACAAGCCAGCCCTGCAGAGACAGAACATAGGGCAGTAAATACATTATAGATCATTAAATGAAAGCATAACAAATTCAGGACAAACAATGAATATAACTCCATTCAATGCAAGTCCACCAAAACCAAACCAAATGCTCACCCAAAAGAAAGAGGGTTGTAAACATGGAATCAACTCAGGAGAAACTTGAGAAACTGTCAGAAAATAGAAGAATAAAGAATATCTTACTTCTCTCTAATTGTCTTCATGACCTTCGCATATTGAGAAACGGCAGCTGGATCCTCAGGATCAATGGTGATCTTTTCCTTCCGAAGTACCCCAATGGCTGTCTCAAACTTCTGCTTGATGTCCCGAAAGATGTCCTTCAACATCTCTGTTTGGTTCAAAGGAAAATTTGCATTAAGTTACCAAATCATCAATTGTGAATAGTTGCATCTACTGAGAGTAAAAGATGTTATAATGGATGGATCATAGAGTCATGAACAAACAATGATGAATACCACATACTTTACTTTTAAATGAATTGTACAGGTATCCTAGTTAGAATATGAGGCAACAATATAAATCACTGTTATCACCACCACCACAACCAGCATCAACAAAACAACAAAGCTGCAACAGCAACGCCTCAATCCCAAACTGGTGAGGTCAGCTGTCAGCCCAAGAGATTAGAGTTGCATAGTATGAAGGTTGTAAATGCTTTATTGGGCTGTTCAAAAACAAAATTAAATGTAATTTTGCTATGAGCTTTGTAAAATATTTCTTCAAGCTCCTAACAAGATGAATGTGATCACATGGCCAATAACATTCAACTTTTTGGTCCAGTACTTATCATCTCCAACAAACATGCTTTGAAACTGGCAAAGGTACATTTTGAGTGTCATCAAACAACACATGTGTGGCAAAAACCCATTTAATATCAGAAGTTTACGGGTGTACTGACCATCTCCCTTGAGCCCGGCAGGAGCAGCCTCCTTTGCATAATAACGAACTGGAAAAGCATGTTGCTGGTTCAAAATGGCTTGACTTCCATACAACTGCATAGACCCAAAATATACCAATAAATAATTATTAGTAAGAAAAATTCATAATTGAACGAAAAAATCACGGCACATCCTTTACAAAATTAAATTAATTCCACAATAATTCCCCTAAAAAAACCCACAATAGAATTTGAATTTCCCATAAAATCTAATATTACCAATCAACATTTAATCTTCAGCAGAAAAACAATCGTATCAAAAAAAAAATTGACCCAAACCCCCGCCCCCAAAAAAAAAACCTAAAATATTTTAAAATGTTCAACATTTCTTCAGTTTTATAAACCAAAAATAATACATATATAAAAATAAATAAAAAAAAACATCAGAGTTAATAGATTCATCATTTCCTCGATTTTGCGGTAAAACAAACAGGTATCGAAATCCTACGACAGGAAATGAATGGATGGATGGGAACGAGGATAAGAAGATCTGAAATAGAGAGAAGAAAAGTAGTTGCCTGTTTGGATCTGGATAAGAGACGAGAACTGAAAGACATGATTTTCTCTTCTTCTTCTTCTTTCTTTCAAGTGAGAGGACTACACTCGGGGTGTTTGGCTCTTCGTCTTTTATTACTACTGGAATCCCCACCTGAGCTGAGAGAGTCAGAGAGAGAGTGAGTTTTCACTTTTCAGGAGTAGGTCAGTCTTAATTTTGCACCGTTGGATCTTTTGGGTTTTATGTTAAGCCAACCGCTACTATTTTTTTCTCTAATTCTTTTGTCTCAATATTTATAAATTTAATTTAATGATCGGAAGGATTCAGTAATTTTTTAATCTCTATTTTAAAATTACTTTTTTTCACGTAATATTATTTAATAAAATATTTATTTCTAAGAAAATAATTTTTAATAAATATATTATAGATTTATGAGTTACTTTTAAAATTAATTGAAATAAAATAAACTAAAATTCTATTATTATTCCAAAACCAAGTTTAAATTAAAACAAACTAACATCCAAATAATTTTTATGAGAGTATATTTAAAAACATAAGACTGATAAGACATTTGTGCATTGTCGTCGAAACTTTTTGGTAATGTCATTATGCGCCTGTTTGGGAGAGTGGTTGCGATAGCTTTTCAAAATACTTTTCGTGTCGAAATACATCAAAATGATGTTTTTTTATTTTTTAAAAATCATTTTTGATATCAGCACATCAAAATGATATAAACGCACAAAAAAATTTCATTTAAAATGCAAAAAAAAAATTGAAATTTGGCAAAAAGCGGGTTGCACCGCCCATCCAAACAGGTGCTATATCTAACCCTAATAAGTCAAGAATGAAACTTTTAATTTCACTCATTGTCTTGCTTGGATTTTAAATAAAATCATATGGAGTTTGATTATATGAGACTTGATTGACTTAGTTGATTTTAAAACAACCTAAAAGATAAGTAAAAACATGTTTTGAATTTAAAAAACCTTAAAGCAAAATTAATTTTATATATTGAGATGACAATATCTTAAACTGAACTAAGTTAATTTTTCAAACTCATATATTGAATTATAAACCCGATTGAATTTAATAATTTTATTTTTTAAAGCTACCTTTGATCTAAAAATATAATAAAAAATAAACATTTGCAAAACAACAACGAAATAATTATTTTTGAAAAACATAATCATGATGGGGTTTTTAAAAAAAATGTTTACTAAAAACTACTATAATTTTATTAAACATATATATATATATATACATTGTTATTTGACAGAAAAATTCTAATTATATTCCTAATTAATTTAACAAAATAATATATTTAATATAACTTAAATTAATTAATTTTTAAAAACATGAAATTTTAATTTAAGAAAAAAACCCTAAATAAGTCAAACAACGATTTGAGTGGGCTAACAAGCCTAACCCACAAAAAATAAGGCCATATAGGGGCAAGTAATCTAGGCCCGCGAGTGCAGCTCTTAGGGCATCTCCAGCAGTAGAAGGCATATTGGAGAGCTAAATCTTTAAAATGGATGTTTGAATAGTGTGAAAATGGCTTTGGCTTTGGTGTGCACTTTAATGGTAAAAGGCATTTTGAAGAGCCATTTTTTTTATATTATTATTTTAATGTAATGCAATTATTTTGTATATAATTTAATTATGCAATTAATTATACAATTAATAGGAGTAAGTTATATAATTAAATAATTAGTTTTAAAAAACCCTCCAACAATATAATTATTAAGTTTTTAATTATATTTAAATTAAAAAATAAATTTAAAATTAAAAACCCCGCAATAATTTAAATTTAAAATTTTAAAATATTGAAAAATTCCATTACAAATAATTCAATCAAATCAATTACAAATTAAAACCTCTTTCCATAATTCCCCTTTTTTTCCAAATCAATTACAAATTATATATTATTATTATTATTATTATAATTAATAATACCAATATATAACCCCCCCCGTCCGTCCCCCCATTATTATTATTATTATTATTATTATAATTAATAATACTAATATATAACCCCCCCTTATTATTATTATTATTATTATTATTATTAATACCAATATATAACCCCCCCCCGTCCATCCCCCCATTATTATTATTATTCCCCCCAATTTTTTCCAACCCCCCCACCCCACTCGTCTGTCCCCCCAATTTTTTCCAAACCCAATTAACCCTAAATTCATTTTGCTCTAACAGCATCGCCCTCCCTCTCCCTCTGCACTCTCCGGCCACCATCCAGTCACCCTCCCTCTGCACTCTCCAGGGGCAAAATCCAGGGTTAGACAAAGAACCTAGGATGTGAACATCCAGCTGATCTATGTAAATGAGAAAAAACGCAGGATAGAAAAAGAACAGCATGTGTAGCATAGTAGTAGGGCCTGCAATGTTTTTTCAGCTCGAACTGGTGTTGCATTGTGGGTGTGTGTTGTTTTGAGCAGGTATGGAATATGGCTTGTGAAATTTTCTTTTTTCCTGGTAACATGCTGTGATTTTGCTGTGAATTTGTTGCTGTGATTTTACTGTGAATTTGTTGCCGTGATTTTGTCGGTTGTTGATGCTTAAAATTCTGCCAATAACGGCTAGTTTAACGGCTCTTTTAACAAAATAGCTCCTGGATAAATATATGTAGGAATGGATGTTTGCTGAGAGAAGAGGCAAAATGGCTCCTGGGATGGCTCTCCCGCTGGAGAGCAGAAATTGACAAAAAGAGCCATATTTTTAAATATTTGGCTTTGGCTCCCGGGATGGCTCTCCTGCTGGAGATGCCCTTATATTTAAAAAAAAAAAAAAAGCATTGGATGAAAGACGTGTCATCTACTTTTTTTTAAAAAAAGTAAAAATAAAGCAGGTGATGCATTATTTGTAATGATAGACAATGTGTCGTTTACTTGCCTAAAGTTTGATCATCGAAGAGATGAGCGAAAAATCATGTTTTGTTTTTTTTGGAAGCAAAAAAACAAATTTTAACCCATTCTCACTTTAAAAACCTAAATTAATTAAAAAAATTAATTGTGTTAAATTAATAAATAAATTATTCCCTAACTCAAAAAAACTCCTAAATTAGTTAAAAATCACAAAATTAAACAGATAAACTCTCTAACGCTTGATCTACTTTTTTGAGTAACATGAAAGCTCAAAAACACCTCATTAGTACTTTCCTCATAAAAAAATTTAATTTGACACTAAAGTTTGCTTCTTTTTTTTCGATCAAATATTTTCTCTCTCTTTCATCGTTTCTTAATGATCCCTCATCTCATCCCTCAAACCTAAGGATTGATATGTAAAACATAAATGAATAAATAAAGTTTTAGATTAAAACACATAATAGGTTATAACGCCTCAAGATTTCCATAATCATACATGCCAAAATTTAGAGTAATTTGTTTTTTTTAAGCACATCTACTTATACGAAACACATTTGTTATCCATACAATCGATAATACACAAGGATTTGAAATCACTAGTCATACAATAAGTCTGCCATAAAAATTTATGTCATTAAATTAGTTACAACTACAAAATATTTAAATAGACTAAAATACATCAATTAATAATAAGATCGATTACTCCTACAAAATATTTAATTTCATTCATTACATAATTTAGCATCTAAATTAAATACCATGAGATATTACAAAAGAATAGAATATAAATTACAATTATATTACTTTCCAATGGTTAGCACTTATCATTCTTACATATAATTAACTCACACAAGAATACACCTTCAAGCTACTAAGGTCTACTTGATGGTGTCAATCATGAAAATTTGTTAATTTAAAGCAATTTAAATTTTGTACAACAAATATTATAATAATATAATATTGTAAGCAATTTACTAAGATTCTATCTACAATTATAATTAAACAATCTAATATCTCAATTTATTTTTTGCCCTAACAATGGGATAATATTTCTTCATATATTGATTCGTTCATGTCAGACAACCTAGTTTCTTTTACTAGTCTATCTCTTAAGGTATTATGAAAATCCATTTCATGTCTAATCTTAGAGGAATTTGAATCCCAATTACTAGTTTCACTCATTAGTCCCATCAGACATGACTACCTAGTTTTAGATTTATATCGATGTCATCAAACAAAACTACCTTATTTCATATTCATACTAGTCTCATCAAATAACATTACCTAGTTTCATATTTGTACTAACCCATCAAACCAGACTACCTAATTTTACATTCATATTGGTCCTATCAAACAAGACTACTCAATTCCATGCATACAGACACAACAAGACAAGTTCAGGTTTAACATTTAAAAGCAATTACATAAAATTGTAAACATAATTTAAAAGGAATAAGATGTCGCACACTTACCTCCAGCTTGAGCAAAATAAACTGGATCTTGATGTTGTGTACTTTTAACTACCTCTCCTGAAACACAACCCAACATCAATCAAAATAAGCAGGAATAAGATCTTGATTAATTTTTATATTAAATTTGATCCTTATTTGTTTAATTTCTATTTATTTATTCATGTTTTTTTTAATAAGATCACGAGTTTTGGATATTAAATGGGTTGCTTCAATTATTTTTTTAGGTTCATTTTAAAATTGTTTTTTTTCTTTCCATTCTCATTCTTTAACATTTGATTGATTACAAATTAGTTTGCATATTTTTTTCTTTCCCATTTACGTGGGTATCCCAATCCTTCAAATTTATCATGGTAGCCTAGATGAACTTGAATTAGTTTTTTTTACTTCTTTTTTTCAATTTCATCCCTCAATATTATTATGTGATTGAGAACTTTAATTTGTTATATTATAGGTTGCCTTTTATGATATTTGTCCTGATCTAATAACAAAGGTCACGCGTTTTGGATATTAAATAAACAAACAAGTTGCCTCAATCATTTTTTCAGTTTTTTTTTTAAATTTCTTTACCGTCTCATTTTTTAACGTTTAATTTATTAGAAATTAATCTTTATATTTGTTTTCTTTCTCATTCCCATTCCTTCAAATTTATCATACTAGCCTAGATAAGTTCGAATTAGTTTTTATTTTACCTTTTATTCATTGTCAAATATTTTTTATTGTATTTGTTATTTATATTATTAAAATTAATTTTTTTTTATTAAACCCACTATATCTTTTTTCTTCTTTAAAAATATTTGCATTATCTTAACTTGTTTTTTCAGTGAAAAATATTTAGTGTGGCCCGCCACGTACTATCTAGCAATACCTATTGCTGCTGTGCTATAAACCGATATCTACACCTTCCTCAAAGTTTGTGGCAACAAGGAGATTACTGAATTGATTCCAGTTGCAGGAATTGTCAGGGATGAAATCCAACTAGACGGTTTTATTTGTTGCTTTTACCAGAAGCTGTTGAAGGGTGAAATTGAAAAGGGTGAAATTGAAAATATGAAATATAGTTAAGGGCAAAATCGATTGCCATAATGGTTGGGGTAACATTATGAACAACGAAGCAAGTGGGGATGATTTTTGTAGTTTACCAAAACCTTTATGAATGACACATCATCCACACTCCATCCCAAATCAGGTGGCATATGAATACATGGAAATGTAAGAGCTATAAGTGTATTTTTGGAGTTCGGTTGAAGTTGTTTTTCATTCAGAAATATATCAAGATGATGTTATTTTATTTTTTTAAAATTATTTTTGACATCAATATATGAAAATGATATAAAAACACCACAAAAAAAATCTAATTTAAAGTAAAAATAAAAAAAATATTTTTTAATTTTTTTTCAAAAATGCTTTTAAAATGCAATCACAATCAATATCTAAATCTAATTGCCAAAACAGTACAAAAACTATAATTATTTTCTCATGTATTAACTGACATATTTTCAACAGAAAGTCCATACACAATTTCAAAGTCTTTTATGTACCGTGTTAAATATTATGCTGCAAAGGATTTACCACAGCCACATGTCTTTGTAGCATTTGGGTTCTTGAAAGAGAAACCCCCACCGATAAGAGCATCACTATAATCCAATTGCATCCCAAATATGAAGAGGAGGCTCTTCGGATCACAAACTGCAAAGCAAACATAAATAAGCAGGTAAATTTGTCAAAAATAACCTCGAATTTAAACGAGCACAATCTTGTTTCACGTATGCAGAGGAGATGATTAGTGTGAATTTTGCTAGCTGATTACATTGTCTATGCATGACAGACAGACGGTACCTAGTTTTTGTGAAAGTATTATATGCTGGCTCCACAAATCAGAACAAAAACACAATTATGATTCAAGAAATAGTCTTGGCCACTACTAAAACTCAATTAAATCAAAGAAAGGATGATACCATGTGCATTCAACATGTCAATCTTGGATCACAAAATAAAGGACAATGGCATATAAGAGAGACACCTCAAAAATTAAGATCTGAAAAACACCAAAAAGTTGAAACCAAGACTTAATCTGACGACTTGTCAAAAGCTTGCACATAGTAACATAGTTTTGATGATATTTGCAAGAAGATATAGGGTGTTTGAGACAGTGATAGAGATTGCTTTTCAAGCCGAGATTTCCAATAAAAGCATAACCACATCAGCAGGCTAAGCAGCCTGATACTGTGTGATTGCAGATTAAGACCTAGTTAGGGTCTGTTGATGGAAGTAATATCAGGTTTGGCTCTGCAATTCTTGTCCTTCCCTGTCTTGAACGAGGAAGTGAGAGAGGCCTTCTAGAAAAAGCAATCAGCACCATGTTAGGGTTTACTTGGAAGGGAACCTGCTGATAATCCTCCTAGAAACACTGGTTGGTTTGGTAGAAACTGAACTTGTCTTAATTCCCTGTATGGATGCTTTTAATAAGGTCAAGGTCATTACAATTAATGAAAGAGATAAAAGTCCTAGAACTATGATGCTTCCTAAAGATGAATATCAATTAGTGGGTCCTAAACAACAAATATCCTCATGTAAATATCCTAATATAAGTTATTTTGTTAAGCAACACTGTTTCCCATTCTATCTATGTTTAACTCTGTACACTGATGCACATATGATAAGTTGGACTCCAATGGGAGAACTTATACACGAGAGAGGATAAAATGCCAGTACAAAAACAAATATTGGCTCATAAGGCAGCCTTGTTTATCTGTCAAATTTCTACATTTCCTCCTACTCCCATTTTTCATCATGGGATATTATATCTTTGCACCCTTAAGTGGTTGACAGTTCATCCAATTTCAAGTTCCTGACTATGGACCATCCAGCTTTGAGTCTCTGTCTCAAAACTATAAGTTCTGCTAAGCTGCTACAATTATAACTGAACATCCCCTAACCCAATCACATATATAAGGACCTACTTATGCAAGAAAGACTGAGGGTTACACAATGATGTAAAGCCATAGTATGTGATGACTAAACCCAAGGGTATTCTGATATGTTAGAGTGATATTTTACTATTCAGTAAACACAGCAACATGGGTCCTCTGCCCCATCTACTTCAAGATAGGCAACACGATTCACTATCCTCACTTTACCTCAATCTTTATTTACTTTTAACAGTCACATTTTCTATGACATGCAAGCATTGCCTGTTTTAGTCTATCTTCATGCTATCGATGCTTTGGCTTGCATACTATGTGGTCCTCTTCATAACACTAGCCTAACGAGTTTTACATATTTTCATCATGTTTTAATGCCCACTCAAAATTTTAAATTTAATTACCAACGACGACTCAAAAGTATTGAACTGAATCTCATAATTGTAGTATTCAGTCTTGAGATGCTCTAGCACAGCATATGAGTGATGGTTGTAATGAAGTTATGCAGAATTCTTGGTTTCATTACTATAGAGGACTGCAAACCAATGCTTTTTTCCTTACAAAAAGGATGGAAGACATCATAATTCGCCCTAGAGTAGATGGATCAACAGACATGTATAGTGTGATTTATAGACAAGAGGATCACAACATGAGCATCTTGAGACAACAAAAACACTCAACACATCTAAGCCACAATGGTTGGCTACTTTACACATACTAAAGGCACAGTTTACAAGTATGGGATGATACAATACCACTACACTTTGTTTATTCCACAAACTGACATAATAATGCAGATCACCAAATAATGATAAGGAATAAAGACTCCAGGACCCAAAGTGGACAGGCTGTACAAGAGGGAGAAAACATGGCCCGGTTCAGAGAAAAACAAAGGCAAATTCAGCAGAGAAGAAATTCTGAAGATGCAGATTTCCCGCTTAGCACACTCAACAGTTAAACGGTCATAACTCTCACTGAAAAACTCCAAATCCACAACTTTGAAGCATTGGAACCGGACTCGTGTAGCTTTCTAATAAAGTTTCCCCCTTAAAAATGTTGTGAGGGTCACTTTTGGCTCATCCTGAATGAATTTGGCTAAGCTGAATTATGTGATCCAGGACCACAGAATCTGGGATTGTGGCCTACTAAAATCTTATGTGATAATAATCTTTTTTTTTGGCTTTGCTTAAATTGCTACTGGAACTAGAAGTGGGGTGGGGGATTTGACTTTTGGACAATCTAACCTAGTCCATGCACTCACTTTGATGGAACTTTGGGTTGAATTTAGCTTGGTTTAAGCCATTTTGAACAATATTTCATTTAGCTTCATTTTTCTTTGCAAAATTGGAATGTTCTCGAAATGGCTGCATTGCCTAAAACATATCTGCATTTTAAGCACAAGAATCAAATTTCCATCACATTTTGATGCCACTCAAACACTTCCAGTTTGAGCATCTTCATGGCATAGACATTTCACCTGCATTAGCCGCTTCAAACTAGCCTAATGAGGTTTACATATCTTCATCATATTCCAATGCCAATCCAAATTTAATTTCGATTATGCTCATTTTTAATTCTAATTTATTTACAATTTCATCCATTTGATAAGCTTTTCTACCTATTCAAAAGAATCACATCATTTGATGGTCAACAATGACTCAAAAGTATTGAGATGAATCTTATGCCCATCACATTCAATCCTAAAATGATAGTTCTATCCCAATAGACGAGCAACAATTGCGACACAAAGTCTGTTTGTTTTTGTGTTTCAAATGCTCTCCAAGCACAATCCCTCATCTAGCAACAAACTCCATTGGGAATACCACAAAAACTGAGATTAAAGGTGTCCCAGTCCCACTCTCATAAAAATAAGACTCGCAGAGTAGTTATCCATGGTGAGTCCCGCTTTTCTATGAGTAGGAGCGACTTACCTAAAGTGCCATTGGCTATATGGGACTAACCACGACCCTTATTTGTACCAGTATTTGGTGCACACCTTGAATGACAAACATTATTTATGTTCCTGTCCCAACTAGGAAGGAGGGACGGTCTCTCCGGTCCAGTCTATACGTGCCAAAATTTACAAAAAGAAAAGACGATGCAAACAGAAACACGTACCAATTACAAATCCGTTACATTCAATGATGGAATCATCGGGTCTAGCATTGGCTCGATTCTCAAAATCCATAGTGTAAGACATACCAGAGCATCCACCTTGTTTAACCCCAATTCTTAAGCACAGATCTTCATTTCTCTCATTTTTTATCCTATTCAAATGCTTCAACGCATTCTCCGTCACCGATATAGCCGGTGCCACCCCCTCCAACGGCGGTGAAGCTGTAATTATGAGCAGCAGCAGCAGCAATAGAGTCACAACCTATTATAATTAACAAGGGAGTTAAGTTGAAATGAAATGAATTACCTAGGGATGAAGTTGATCGAAGAGAAAGAGAAAGGTTTCGACGGCTGAGATTCGATGTGGTGAATCGGAAAGAGAGAAAATTTGGAGGAGAAGAGATAGAGAGAGATTTTTTATTAGTGTAATTTGGTAATCGGAGAAGAGGAGAACACGGTGGCGCTGTTGTTGAAGAGAACAACGTCATGGCTGGATTCACCACGGCGATTGTTTGATCCATCAAGGATTGATGAGAAGACGTAGCCGTTCCAAATAAATCTGTCTACTGGTCAACATCACTTCATTTTTTCTTATATCGTTTTTATATATATATATATATATATATATATATATATATATATATTTATGGTACCACGATTTTTTGAGTCCTTTTCTTTGGACTAGAATTTTAAGGCTCTAAAATAATATATTTATTTTTTGTGATCGGCTATTATTATGTTATTATTTATGTGGACCGGGGATATGGACTCGAAGGGTTACTCTAATTTACTCTAATTTGTTTTTTATATAATTATCCTCATTTTTTAATTATTCTAATAACACTTTGTTTTTTATTAAAAAAATAATTCCTTTTCTATTTAGTTTATTAAAGATTTAGTTTATATTTTTTTATTTGTTTTTTAAGATTATTCTAGTCTCAATACTTCAATTGCGAGCTTGACAAGATAATCTGATTGACTAAAATTTCTTTTTTGGTTTTATTAAAACATATTTTTCATATTTTATTGATTGAGAATTAAAATTAATGATTTATCTTGATTTGTTTCCTATGAGATTATTTATATCTTCTAACCTAAGTCATAGGTTTGGTGGGTTAACCAAATTTATATTTATATATTTTTTTAAACATTGAATTGATTGAGAATTGTAATTTTTAATTTATTATGATTACATTCATTGAGGTTATTCAATCTCATTACCCAAATCACGGATTTAGTGAGTTAACTTGAGTTGACTCAATTGTTTTTTGTCCTTTTTTTATTTGATTTTCCCTCCTCAATTTCATCCTTTAATATTGAGCTGGTTGAGAAATGAGTTTTTTAATTTATTTTGTTTTGCTTTTTATAGGATTATCATAGTCTCATGACTCGGGTCCTGAGTTTGGTAGGTTAACCGAGTTGATTTATTTTTTTCCTTTTTAATATCATCATTCAATATAGTGTTGATTAAGAATTAAACTTCATAATTTGTCTTGATTTTTTTTTAGTTGGAGGTTATCATAGTCTTAAGATTAGAGTTGTAGATTTGACAAATTAACCTGAGTTGATCTAGTATGTTGTCATCTTAATATTTTAAAAAGAAAATCATCGTAATTTTTTTAGTCAAACTATATTTTTATATAACAATCTTAATTACCAAAATGAATCACATATCCATAATCATGGAAAAGTCATGATTTGTTTTAATAACAATAGTCAACCAAATCAAACTAAACACACACTTATTATTTAAGTTTCCACTGTAATTTCTACTAAATTATCGGTTGAGTTTCTCCGATACTAGAAGATATCAAGTTATGGACTAAAACTTGTATCAATTTAATTCATATTTCTAGTTTTCAATCAAATCATCCTAGATCTCAACACATATAAATCATATTCATTGTATTGCCATTATCCATGTAACAATGTTCTAATATATTATAAAAAATTAAAGGAATGAAAACATTCATATCCATGTTAAATTATAACTATTGAAAGGATAATTTAGAATTCATAATTTAGTAATCAAAATTTTAACATCAACGCTACATGATTAAAATGAATTACATTACAACTCTAAAATATACAAAAAAAAAACCCTTAGTCTATATTATCCAAAAGTGGGATAAGATAAAATTATGCTTGGTGAGAATGAGAAAATTCTAAAAATACAATATTAAAGTATAAACATTTTAAAATTTAATAATAATTAGCATACAAGGTGATGCTAACCTCGTGATCACGCAACCCACAATCAAGACTGAGATCTGATCTTGGAAAGCCAAAACAGGTTTGATAGGAGTGTGACACAATGAAAACCTGCCCCAAGGCATCAACATTATTGGAATTAGTAAAATAATGCCACGAAGCCAGCTAATCTTCGATAAGTTAGATTTAGTTCGTTCAAAAATTAAAGAATGTAAAAATTACTCTCACACGTAAAACTAAAAAATTTAGAAGTAATATTTATCAATGGCTGCCGAAATTTGCCTTACATGAGTTTATAGAATTCTTGAAATATTAACCCTAATGGCCCTCTTATGTGGATTTAAATGAGATTCAATCAAAATTGATCCAAAACCCTAAACTGGAAAGCCTATAACTTAATCCAAACAAGCCTTGGATTCTAGTTGAAAACAAAGTATTAATTAAGCTCAAACAAGTCTTGGGTTGTAGCTAAGAAAATATAATAAAACCCATAATATTAAATTCATGTTCTGCCATGAGAAGAAGAGAAGTTAAGTATTATATAGTTGATTCAAGACTTATTTTATAGCCTTCCATCCAGTCTCTTAATCCTAGAAACAAAAAGAAAAGGCAGTCACCCATGTTGTTTCCAAGTTGTAGTAGAATTTTTTTGTTTCCTTTGATGTCCTCACTTCATGGCCTAAATAAAGTTATATTAGACTCTTCTTGCACATGGATGAGATATATTATGGTATCCTTTTGATACTTCAATGGACCTTGCAATTCTGACTTGGTTGAAACCTTCAAAACCAATACATTCAATGCCTATTTTAATGTCTTTGTCTTAGACTGGATCATTAGACCATTTGGAACATTAAATTGGTCCTTGCTGGTGTTTCTAGGCTGATTCAAATCACAAAGAGAGTGTTATTAAGTCTGTTTTCCTACATATTCACTAAAAATAAGACATCTAATACTATACATTTATTCTTCTTTACTTATTTTTCATATTAACATCATTTTCATACAATCAAATATCCATAACCCGGACAATTTCTTGAATATCGATAACAATTACATTTGATATCACCATTCTAAAAAAATAGTTAATCAAGAAGATATCGATATTAGCTCACTTATATCATTAACTACCATTTCCTTGTATAGCTAATCAATAATTTCTTCTTTTTATTAAAGGAACATGTCAATGCTAAGGTATCCACCTCGACATCATCAACTATCCTTGATTCTCCCTAGAATAGCTAATCAAACTCATTTTTACCTATTCTTTGGGTGATTATATCAATGCTAAGGAACCATATTAGCATCATTGGTCTCCTTTACTAGGATTGAGTAATCAAATTTAAGTGAATATCGATATCAATATAACTTATTGATATCATTAGCTTTTCAAATCTTGTAATAACTAATCATGTCTTTTATGACATTTTAACTTGTTATTCAATAGTTTCGATGTCAAGAAACCCTTTGACAATCAACTTTTTCTTTCTTTAAATTCCAACAAAATAATTTACACACACTTCAAATATTATGCCAAACTTGTTATTATTTAAGCTCATTATTTGTTTTCTCCAATTATTATGAAGTTCCATCACTTATCCATATGTTAATGTTTTAAATAATACAATTAAATGTATTATTGTTATGAAGTTAACACTTCAACATTTTTCGACATTCATGATTTTACCTTAACAAATCTAAATGTATTTTTTTTGGGAGGGTCATAAATATTTTTTTTCGTAAGTATTTTTTATTTACAAATATATTAAATTAAGTTTTTTTTTTAAAAAAAAATCATTTGTGATATCAATACATTAAACCAATTTAAAATCAATAAAAATAATTAATTTAAATAAATTTATCTTTTTAAAATTTTAATGAAAAAACTCAATTTCAATTCCAAACAAACATTAAAACTTTACACATAACCACGCTAACCCCCCCCCCCCCCCAATATTCGGCATCAAAAAAACTCAGCAAGATCACAGTTAAATCATAACAACAAACTTTCCCCCCCTCAAGCTTTGAATTCGAAGATGCAACTAGATCAGTGTGCATGTTGATATGCAAGAACAAGCACACAACCAACTGCTATACCACATAAATACATTATGACTCTTCTTTGAAAACCCCCATCATTTGGTCATTCAACAGAAATGCCAATAAAAAAGAAGACAAGGCAGCCCTGGCCTGGCTATAAACATTTTTTTTAGATGCGAGGAAATTCTATTCTTGAAAAATGTATTTTGTGGATCCAAGTGTGCTTGTTAAACTCTGTCTGTTTCAAATTTTTACAATAGGTGCACGCCTTTACATGAACTCGAAACCTGTTGTGCAGATCACAAGCTCTCTGCTATCATGTCACGCCCCTTAGGAACCTTTGACCATTTTTCCTCATCAAATCTCGGGATTGTTAGCTGTCTGGGCATTGTCAATGGCAACTCCATCATTGACAATAACCTAGAACATAAAAAGGAAGAACCATTGACTTTCATGCCCTCATCAGTACAGTCTCACAAAGGCCTTTTTCTTCATCCAACAAATTGCTTTTTGAATTATGGATCCACTGAGTTCAAACCCTTGTGTTTATGTTTACACTCAACTCTTCAAAAATGTTATTTTCACCAAAAATATTGAATAACATCTTGCTTATTAGTAAGGGAGAGGATATAATAGCCATCTATATGAATGTCTAATATGAAAAGTAAATCAACTATCTATTGTATATCATCATGCACACACTATAATGCTTTTAGTAGCTAATGTCAAGTTTCAAATGCTATAATGCAAATGCAATAAATATGTTTGATGGGAAATTAGAGACTTAACTAAAGAAATCCAAAACTAAGGACCAAATTGAAAAGAAAGGTGCGTGAATATAGGACATAAATTGACCAAATCAGGAGCTAAATTGAATAAATTAAAAGTTTGTTGATTAATCAAGGGTCAAATTGTAAAAATTAGGAACCAAGAACTTAAATGGAAAAGACATTGAACTTTGAGATTGATAATTGAGTTTTCGAGGGTTCATATGCATGAAAATTAAAAGTTATGAGGCAATTAAATATACGCAATAGGAAGAACAATGACTCAATTAAAAAATTTCAATCACAAAATTAAAACCCTAAATGAAATGTGGTTCAAACTTAATGAAGAGGTGAATGACACGTCATTCGACATCCAGGGATCCTTATTTCAACAATTTTGGTTGGTTAAATTGACAACTTCAAATGATTGAACAGGGAGCTATAAACCTCTAAATTGAGTAAGATTACATCCAAATGAAAAATGTGCATTCCCTCTATCAACTTCTAGTGGTTAAAAGACTCGAAAGTGGGCAACTCCTTAAAAATATAACCATTAGGTAAAAACTGACGTGTTCTTAATTTATTTACAATAGAAGACTTTTTAAAGGGTTCCTATCAAGGTTCTACAATATATCCTTCAAGATAAAAATGACATAAATTGATTGAAAACGTCTTAAAACCCTATAAAATCCCTATATATACTGTCTTAGATCAAAGAATAAATACAACTAAAAAATGAGAGAGAAAAAAGGATAACAAAAGATAAGGAAATGAAAGTAATAACAATTAAAAAATATAAGGTTAGGGATCCAAGGGGAAAATCAAGTTTTTAAGCTTTTGTAAACTTGTGAGAGGTAAACATTTCCAAAGAATATTGAAGGCAAAGTAGTTGTTCTAGAAAGCTTGTTTTAGAGGCCATAAATGCCTATTTTTGGGCTTGGTAACAGGGCCCTTATGCTAGAAAGATTTTGGGCATTTTTGGTTAGGAAGAACATTGCCTTAACTCATAGATTCAAATGATTTTCGATCTACTTCTTTGCACATAAATCTTTATTATATGTGATCATTAGATAATCTAAGGTTTAATGTCATTAATAACATGTTTTTAATTTATTTTAATCTGAGGGTTTTTATTTTGAACCACAACTTATTTTGACAAAATCATGATGTTTTAGTAATAATCGAAGTGAATGGATGCTAAATTATTATGCATGATTTCCAACATGCATGTGCCTTCTTTCATAAAAGAGAAACCTAATATCCACTAGTCTAAATAACTCTAATTAATATAAGGTCTTAAAGAACATTGACTAGAAACATTTAGGAATAATACTTTGATTCAATAAGAAGCCATAATTATAACAACTTTATAATTTATTATGCAAAATAGTTTTTTCCCATATACTTTATCTTCAATGTAGATTCATTAATTAAATACTAGATTCATTAATCAAGTATAAATTAATATTAAATATAAAAACCTTTATTAATAATAAATATGTAACCAACCGATTGACTATCAATGAGTTAATGTATGTGCCCTTTGTTGGGGATAAAAAAAGGTAAGGTTTTAAGTTGCTCTTGTGTTTCTAGAATGGACTCAACGAGTATTTCATTTGTTAGGCTATTATTAAAGGTTTAAAGAAGTTATTTCTTTTGTAGTGGTGAGATTGGTCACTCTCTAGTATCCTAGCATTTTTAAGTTATCTACCATGAAGAAACTTTAGAAATATACAAGAAGATGAGGGAATGTACTGGCTTCTAATTTTGTTCTCATAGATGACATCTGTGAAACCTGAGAATAAAGTATACATAGAGGTAGGAGATTTACAAAAAAAAATAATTAAAGTATTGTTATAATACAAAATTTATGAAAAGCAAAAAAAAAAAAAAAAACAGGGTCAAAATAGAATTAAGAAGAGATGGGACTATAAATACCTTGGAAAATTTAACAATGTATTTTCGACTCATGAAAACTCTATTTGCAATATAAATTCAATTTAAGAAGAAACATTTCAAAATTAGATGTTTGAGGATTCAAGTAGAACTTTTCAAGGTTCATTCAAAGTTATTGAGGGCATAATTGCAAGAAAATTGGTATGGTTAGGCCTTTTTCTTTTTCTTCTGTTTTTATCCTTTTTCTTCTTCTTTGGGGTTAGACCCTTCCTTCATATATTTTTTTTCTTTTTTCTTCTTTTAGGCCACTCATTTTTCTTTTTCTCTCTCCTTCTCTTTCTTCTCTTCGAGCCCGGTGTTCCCTTCTTTGTTCTCCTCCTTCTCCTCTCCTCCTTTTTTTCTTTTCGGACCCAATCATGCCCTTCTTGAAAGGTTTTGTAAACCAGTAAAATGATTTTTACAACACACTGGTGACTGCTGTTTGTATTCCATTATATAGAGAGGATTTACAATAGAGCAATTAATTGCTATAATCTATAAAAGGTATGAAATCTGTACATTCTATAATTATATTAAGACGTTACACCATTGATGATGATTGCATGATCTTCGTTCCCTTGATCTTCTCCTATGGGATTTACATCCTTGATTCTCTCTGTTTCTGTAGATGAGCTGGTGTTACTGCTAACACCCCCCCCCCGCAATCTGAGCATGGTAGGGAACACACGAAGCTTGGACCGAAATAGCTTGAATAAGGATACTGAGAGACTTTTAGTGAAGACATCAGCAATCTGCAGAGTGGATGGTACATGTTGGATTTGCAGAGAGCCATTGGTTACTAATTCACGAACAAAGTGAATGTCAATGTCAATATGCCGAGACCTCTTTTGTGATACTGGATTGCGAGCCATAAAGATGGCACTAGTGTTATCACATAGAAGAGTGGGTTTTGTTGGAAGTTGAATGTGTAAGTCTTTGAGTAGGTTTAATAACCACTTGACTTCAGCTGCAGTGAGAGCCAATGCTCTATATTCAGATTCAACAGAGGATCGAGAGACAGTAGGCTGCTTCTTTGAGGTCCAGGAGACTAGGTTGTCACCAAGAAAAATAGCATATCCTGAGGTTGAGCGACTGGTGTCAGGGCACCCAACCCAGTCTGCATCAGAGAATGCTGAGACACTGAAGTTGGTGGAAGGGCTGAGGAGAAGACCAAAATGCAGAGTTCCCTTGACATATCTTAGAATTCTTTTTACCGCTTGAAAATGGTGAGTTTTGGGCGCGTGCATAAATTGACAAACAGAATTGACAGCATGAGTGATATCTGGCCTGGTGATGGTCAGATATTGAAGAGCACCCACCAATGAGCGATAGGTGGTAATAGATGGAAATGAAGGACCTTCAGCTGAGAGATGTTGGGAGACTATCATGGGAGTGCCAACTGATTTTGATGCAAGAAGTTCAGCTCGATCAAGAAGGTCTGTAGCATACTTGACTTGACTTAAGAATAGACTAGTGGTTGAATGGGTGACTTCAAGACCCAAGAAATAATGAAGGGAGCCGAGGTCTTTCATGGAGAATTATGTATTGAGTTGCTTGATGAGCTTGTTAATGAGAGCTGCAGTGCTACCTGTGATTATGATATCATCGACATAGAGTAGCAAATAAATTATTCCATGTGTGGTAGAATAGACAAATAAATTGGGATCAGACATGCTGCAAGTGAAGCCAACAGTGAACAAGAAATTGCTGAATCTGTGAAACCATGCTCTGGGGGCTTGCTTAAGACCATAGAGTGCCTTGTGAAGGTGACATACATGATTTGGAAGAGAGGGATTAACATATCCTGGTGGTTGTTCCATTTACACAGTTTCTTGTAAGACCCCATGTAGGAAAGCATTTTTACCGTCAAGTTGACGTAGGTGCCAACCACGAGAGATTGCAATTGAGAGGACAATACGAACTGTTAAGGCTCGAACAACTGGGCTGAATGTGTCATTAAAATCGAGACCATAGTGTTGATTATAACCTTTGGCAACAAGGCGTGCCTTCAGCCTGTCAATTGAACCATTTGGGTGGTATTTGGTGCAAAAAATCCATTTAGAACCAACAACATTGGTGTCAAGTGGTCTGGGAACTAAGCTCCATGTGCGATTGAGTTGAAGGGCCTGGATTTCATCTTCCATTGCTAGTGTTAATGCTAACACTTCTTTCTTTTGTTTTTTCTCATGATGTTTAAAGATGGACTTATTTTATTTTGACCCAATCATCTCCATTTTCTTAGAAGCATCAATATGATATTTATAGATAAAAATCTCAATTCGAGTAATTATTTAGGGTTATCGAGGAAAACAATTTGAAATAGGAACATTACTTTATTTGAAATAATTGAGAAAGTAATTGGAAATAACGAAATAGATAGCTACATGCATTAATCTACAAGAAATTTAGTCAAAAGCAACAGATTCTCTTCTGTGACCCTGATGTTGACTTCTAAATTTCTTGTAGATGTCTTGTTCAAGGGTTTGTCTTCTTGTTTCAAAAATATTTTTTTATTTTAAATTAAAAAAAATAGTCTTTTTAAATATTTTTATATCTTGATATCAGATATAATTTTAAAAAACAAATAATATTATTTTGATGTATTTTTAGATAAAAAAACATTTTAAAAAACAGTTACATTATAAATATTACACGCTTGACCTTTCCATCGTTGATTTTTGAAGCAATTGTGCATGCTTCATTTACTGTAACAAGTGAGAAAAGAGTAGGGAGGAACCTACCTCACAATTCTTTCAAAGTCAAAGTCTAGCCACCAGCAAGTAGATGAAAATTAATTTTCAAAATCCTAAATAAATATGTTCTCATCCACACAAAAATTAAATCTTTTATTCATTTTCATCGGGAAATCACAAAATTCCAAGTGCAAATTATACCAACCACATCAATATTGAGAACCCACGCATGGCTTTCTTGGAAAGTGCTTCATTGAGAGGATGAGCGACATATATATATAGGGACCCAAAAATATCTTTGATATATATATATATATATATAAAACCCTTTATTTATTTCAATATCAATCTCTACTAATGTTCTTCCTAGTATTTTTTTATTAATATTAATATTTGAGCCAGTTTATACGCACCTTAATTAATCACATTGATCCTAAAATTAACTATAACATCATTCTTTACAGACTATAATATTATCAATTACATGATTCAATCTTTAAAACACAAAAAAAATAGTCTCAAACTCTTACCACGATTTTCTTCCTAATATTTCCCATCTACTTTAAGTGTAAAGCAACAGGTCAACCCATCTAGTCAACACTGAATTTGTTTTCTTGGATTGGAGAGCTTTCACTGCCCGTCACACAACATTCTTTATATTCATCTTGCTGCATCCCGCACGCTTGAAATATTAATTTATGTGTGAAGCAGTAGAGCCCTCCCAAGACTTTTAGCACACGAAAGACTGCTCGTTGATGCGGATTGAAGTCCCTGGTAAAGGGTCAAATTGTTGGAAATAGTCTTGGTCGGCCAAACTAGCTAGGGTTGGCCATTCCTGTCCATTGCAGCTTCTTCTTGTTTTCCAACTTTAACTTATCATGAAGACACTTTAATTACGGCTGGAATTTAGTCTCGAGGATTTTAATTTTTTTGGAAAGACGTGGGGAAGGTTTTGGTCGAGTTGAGTGTCCTTTTCTTAATTATAGAAAACACATTTCCTTGCAGTTTCTCGTAATTGTAGTCCATGTTAAGGAATCATCTCACCTAAAAAATTAAGCTTGTAAGTGAGGCCGCATAATATGATTTATATTATTCTCTAACATACCCTCTTAAGTGAATCCTTTTGGGCTTGAAACTTGCACACAGACTCATATCACCTTGTGCTTCAGGAGGTGTGTTAGAGGATAATATAAATCATATTATGGGGCCTCACCTATAAGCTTAAGCTTTTAGGTGAATTGGTTCTTTAACGTGGTATCAGAGCCTTATTGACCCAGCGGTCATGAGTTCGAATCTCACCACCCCCATTCTATTTGATAAAAACCAAACACAAGGTAGTATGGGTCTATGTGCAAGTTTCAAGCCTAAAGGGTTTTCACTTGAGGGTGTGTGTTAGAGAATAATATAAATCATATTCTAGGGTCTCACCTAAAAGCTTGAGCTTTTAGGTGAGATGGTTCCTTAACAGTCCAAACCTGAATAAAATATTGTTACAAAACATCTCATGACTATTAAATAGAATTTTAATAATGAAATTATCGATGAAATCACTGGGAAAACATTAACGGATGATATAATTTAACAACCTCATCAATAAAATATACTGATAAAATTACAATTCATCTTTTTGTTGGTAGATATATAGTCTGTATTTCTATTAGATTTGGATTTAGGGTTGAACTTTGGATCGTCCGGTAAAGATAAAAATCAAGTTTATAATATCTCAAATGCTGCAACTAAAGATATATAAATAGGTTATAGTCTATTAATCGTTGGTTCCTTGCAATCAAATTTAAGCTCCCGATCTTGGACCATCTAGATGATTGTACAAGAACAAGTTGGGTTAACATAGTCCCAACCTATGTGATTTTGCGATATTTGTTGTCAAGTATGGTCTCTAATAGAGAATAATATAAATTATATTTTGGGGTCTTACCTATTAGTTTAAGGTTTTAGGTGAAATAGTTCCTTAACATAGTATCAGAACCTTGTTGACCCAACAATTACGAGTTCGAATCTCACCACCTCCATTTTAGTTGATAAAAATCAAACACATGGTAGTGTGGGTCTGTGCAAGTTTCAAGCTCAAAGAATTTTCATTTGAGGGGGAGTGGTAGAGAATAATATACATCATATTATGGAGTCTTACCTAACAATTTAAGTTTTTAGGTGAGATAGTTCTTTAACCGTCTCTAGACAAATTATATTTAATAATATTTTTTAAATTAATAATAAAAGTTTTTTTTAGTTTAATTTTTTTTTGTTATGTTATAATTATTTTATTAGGCTAGCGCCTAGTAGATGATTGGCCGCCTACCACTGCAGGTGAGTTGTTGCTCGCTTAAAAAAAAAATTGTGAGCAAATAACTAATTGTCTACTCTAAAGAAAAAAATAAAAATAACCAAAACACAAACATAATCTTTGAAGTCCATACGTGTCTGGGCTCTTTGAGAAAGGAAAAGCGCACGGGTTCGGTCTATCAACACCCTATTTGTTTTTTTCTTTGTGTTTTATTATTTATTCTGATTTCATCCTTGAAAATTAGGGTTTGCTAATTTATTTATTTTTTAATTTTATCATTCAATATTTGATTGATCTTGAATCTTGCCTCATAAATTATTGTGATATACTTGTGGGATAATTATGCTCTCCAAAAAAATATCTTCATATTTGGTTAGTGCCCAAATTTATAAATATTTTGATTTGTTAGTAAAATAATTGTGGTATAAAAAAAACATCATAACATTTTGTTGGTGCTTAATTTTAAGAATGTTTATTTTATATCATATAATTAAGTAAAAAAAATAGATTACAAAACAAGTTATTAAACCCAAAAAATTCATTACCACGTGAAGAGTTTAACAGGTTAGGTCATGAAACCCGATTCTATCCATTTTATGAAGTCTTCATATTTTTTTATTTAAAATACCATCTTGTATTTTATTTTATTTTATTTAAAATTATTATTTATATTTGGACAAACATGTTAGGAATCTAATGGGCCACACACATTAAGAATCAATAATCAAAAACTAAATTGAGATAATTAATCAATCAGGTATGACTTGATTGAAAATAATTCTAGAAATTAAGGATTATAATGTATTTAATTTAGAAATTATAATTTTAGTCCTAAAACAAGCAAGTAGAAGATTGATTAGATTTTTAAAATTATCTTTAAATAATATATAAATAGTATTTAAGGGAAAATATATATTTTATTATTTATAGGGTTTTTAGGATTCCCTGGAATTTTTTTTTAGAAAAACGTTTGTTAGATAGAAAAATACATTAGTTATAAAATATAGAACTAACACTCTAGACATAACATTCTCTCTCTCCTAAATAGAGATTTAGAAAGTTTTTCATTGGTGGTTCGTGTGAATTATCGATGAAAATTGAATAATTTGATGACTTATAGTTTGCGACAACTCATCATTTAAAAAATTATTCAAAGCTGGAAAAAGTTATTTTTAAATAATAATTTATCACATAACTTTAGACCTATATAAAGTTGTTATATTGTTTTCATTCTGTTTTTCTTATTCTGTTATTCTGCTATTCTGCTTTCTTTCTTTGTATTTCGTTACTAGCATGCATGACGCATGTGATAGTTTGTTATTTCCTTTGTTTCCTTTTCTCCACTGAATGGCTATCACTATAAATAGTCACAGTAACAATAAAGAGGCTAAGACTTTTTCTTCCAGAAAACTCCAATAGTTAACATTTGGTATCAGAGCAAAATATTTTTCCTCTCCATAGTGTGTAGCCGCAGCTAAACCATGACGAGTGAGAACAGTTTTGTTCAACCTGCGATACCAAGATTCATGGGGCATTACGATCATTGGAGCATGTTGATGGAGAACTTTCTTCGCTCCAAAGAATACTGGACAGTAGTTGAGAATGGGGTTTCTGCAGCAGCAGAAAAAGGTGACCTCTCGGATGAACAGCAGAAGACTTTGGCAGATCAAAGATTGAAGGATTTGAGAGCTAAGAACTATCTCTTTCAAGCAATTGATCGTTCAATCCTGGAGACTATCTTGGATAAGGAGACTTCAAAGGGAATATGGGATTCCATGAAGAAGAAGTTCCAAGGGAATGCACGGGTCAAACGTGCACAGTTGCAGGCCATGCGCAAGGAGTTTGAAATCCTGCATATGAAAGAAGGTGAGACTGTATCAAACTACTTTGCTCGCACTCTTACCATCACTAATAAACTGAGGTTTCTTGGTGAAAAAATGGATGAAGTTACTGTCATTGAAAAAGTCCTGCGATCTATGGTGTCAAAATTTGATTATGTAGTTTGTTCTATTGAGGAGTCCAAAGATTTGTACACCATGTATGTTGATGAACTGTAGAGTAGTTTGTTGGTTCATGAGCAGCGTATGCAGAGTCATGTTGTTGAAGAACAGGCACTGAAGACCACATTTGAAAATAATGAGGGTAAATTTGGTCGTGGTAGTAGCAGCTTTCGAGGCAGAGGGCGTGGTCGTGGGAGACTGAGTACTGATAAATCTCTGGTTGAGTGCTTTTGCTGTCATGATCTTGGCCATTATCAGTATGAGTGCCCTAAGAAGAAATCAAGAGAATCAAAAGCTTATCTCGTCGAAACTGATGAACCATTGTTGCTTATGGCATATGAAGACAGTGCAGATAAGGTGAGAACAGAAGAAGTGTTCACAGAAACTGATTCTGTGAACAAGGGGGAAGACAGTATCAAGATTGACGACAACACAATGCAGCTGCTCCTAATGGCTCATGTCGAAAAAGAATCTGATGAAACAGCTTGGTTCTTGGATTCTGGATGCAGCAATCATATGTCTGGAGACAAAGCCTTTTTTGCAGAATTGGATGAGAGCTTTCACAAGTCAGTAAAACTCGTGACAACTCCAGCATTGATGTAATGGGGAAGGGGTGAATTCATCTTCAGGTCAATAATACCTCACAAGTAATTTTTGAGGTATTCTACATTCCTGTCTTAAAAAACAACCTATTAAGCATCGGCCAATTACAAGAAAAAGGTTTGGCTATTTTGTTTCGAAATAACAAGTGCAAAGTGTATCACTCGGAGAGAGGCATTGTTATTGAAACAGATATGACCCTTAATAGGATGTTCATTGTTCTTGCCAAGGTCCAGATTCAAGAACAGAAATGCTTTCTAACACTAGTTCAGAATGCAAATTTTCTATGGCATTGCAGGTATGGTCACTTGAGTTTCAGTGGCCTTCAAACGTTGCAGCAAAAGCAGATGGTCCATGGGTTGCCCCATTTGAAATGTTCCAGTGTAATTTGTGAAGATTGCTTACTGGGCAAACAAAACAGAAATTCATTTCCCAGAACAAGTCTGTGGCGAGCCACTCATCCCTTGCAACTCCTTCATTCACACATTTGTGGGCCGATTTCCCCTTCATCCAACAGTAATCAAAGGTATCTTTTAACCTTCATTGATGACTGCAGCAGAAAATTATGGGTCCAATTCTTAACAGAAAAATCAGACGCATTCGAACGATTTCAACTCTTCAAAATAAAGGTTGAAACAGAAATTAGGGCTAATATCAGAGGATTGCGCACAGACAGAGGGGGGGAATTCACTTCGAAGGAGTTCTTTGAGTTCTGTGAAACACATGGCATTCATCGCCAACTCACTGCAGCCTACACTCCCCAACAAAACGGCGTCGCTGAAAGGAAGAATCGCACAATCATGAACATGGTCCGAAGCCTGCTCTCCAGTAGAAAAGTTCCCAAGACTTTTTGGCCCGAGGCTGTCAATTGGGCAGTACATGTTCTTAACAGGAGCCCCACGTTTACAGTGAGAAACAAAACCCCAGAGGAAGCATGGAGTGGGTCTAAGCCTTCTGTTGCCCATTTTCGAGTGTTTGGCTGTGTTTCATATGCGCATGTTCCTGATATCAAGTGCACCAAATTGGACAACAAGAGCTTGAAATGTGTGTTGATGGGTGTTAGCGAGGGATCAAAGGCTTACCGTCTGTATAACCCTCTCACAAAACAGATTATTGTTAGCCGTGATGTCATCTTTAAAGAAGATGAATGTTGGCCATGGGGTGAAGAGTATGCTGTAGACATACAGGCCTCTCTTGAGTGGGGAGATGATGGTGGCTATGATGAAGATGTTACTGCCCAGGATGGCGATGAGAACACAGACAGTGGGCAAACTGGAAATGGGGACGAAGCCATGATGGATGGAAATAGGGACGAAACCAGGATGGACGGAGAGATTACGCCTGGGACAGAGATTGCTGAGGTTGAAATTGCTGAGTCATCACACACAGCAGCTGATGTAATGGACACCTCACAGAATAGGAGACCACGTCAGCCTCCAATTTGGCTAAGTGACTATGAATATGGGGAGGGTCTGTCTGATGTGGAATATCAGGGCAATTTTGCTTTGTATGTGGATGCAGACCCATTGTGCTATGAAGTGGCTGCTTAGAGCAGTAAATGGAGATGTGTTATGGAATCAGAAATAGCAGCAATCCAGAAGAATAATACATGGGTTCTTACCGATCTGCCTAAGGGTGCAACCAGAGTGGGGGTCAAGTGGATATATAAGACGAAATTAAATGAACATGGCGAAGTCGATAAATACAAAGCTCGGCTTGTTGCTAAAGGATATGCGCAGCAACATGGAGTGGATTATACGGAGGTATTTGCTCCGGTGGCTCGTATGGATACTATAAGATTGATGATTTTGTTGGCTGCGCAAAAGGGGTGGTCTTTGTTTCAGCTAGATGTTAAGTCTGCATTTCTTCATGGTGAATTAAATGAAGAAGTGTATGTTGAGCAAACTCCTGGTTATGTAGTGCAGGGAGCAGAAAATAAGGTATATCGCCTGCGAAGAGCATTATATGGGTTGAAACAAGCCCCACGGGCATGGTATAGTCGTATTGAAGCTTATTTTCTGAAGGAGGGATTTGAGAAGTGTCCTTATGAGCACACTTTGTTCATTAAGAAATCTTCACAAGGTACCTCTTTATTGCTTGTGTGTTTGTATGTAGATGATCTTATTTTTACAGGAAATGATGACACACTATTCAGCTCTTTCAATGAGTCCATGATGAAGGAATTCAATATGACCGATCTGGGAAGAATGAGGTATTTTTTGGGTTTAGAAGTTCTGCAACGAAATGATGGTATTTTTGTGTGTCAGAGAAAGTATGCCCAGGAGATACTAGAACGATTTAATATGACAAGGTGCAATGTTGTATACAATCCTATAGTTCCAGGCTTCAAATTGGGTACTGATTCAGAAGGGATGGAAATCAACAACACTCAGTACATGCAAATGGTAGGGAGTTTGATGTACTTGACATCCACCAGACCTGATATTATGTTTGTTGTCAGTTTGCTTAGTAGATATCTGGCACATCCTACAGAGCTTCACATGCAAGCTGTCAAGAGAGTTCTTCACTACATTAAGGGTACTTTGTCATATGGCATCCTGTATAAGCAAAGTGGTAATAAAAGACTTCTTGCATATACTGACAGTGATTATGCAGGAGATCTCGAAGATAGAAAAAGTACATCAGGTTATTTGTTTGTGTTAAGTTCGGGAGCAGTATCGTGGGCATCAAAGAAGCAACCTGTTGTTACACTCTCTACTACTAAAGCCGAGTTTATTGCTGCTGCCTCATGTGCTTGCCAGGCTGTGTGGATGAGAAGAATGTTGGAAAAGCTTGATCATGAGTCTGCTGGTACTACTATTATCTATTGTGATAATAGTTCTACAATCTAACTTTCCAAAAATCCTGTCATGCATGGTAGAAGCAAACATATTGATGTTCACTTCCATTTTCTTCGCGATTTAACTCGAGACGGAGTAGTAACACTAATGCACTGTCAATCTCAAGAACAGTTGGTTGACATCATGACCAAACCAGTTACACGAATGGTTTTTGAGAAGTTGCGTATGATGATGGGAGTCTGTGATGATCCAGGAGTAACCTGAAGATACACTTCTTCAGTTTAAGGGAGGGAATGTTGTTATATTGTTTTCATTCTGTTTTTCTTATTCTGTTATTCTGCTTTCTTTCTTTGTATTTCGTTACTAGCATGCATGACGCATGTGATAGTTTGTTATTTCCTTTGTTTCCTTTTCTCTACTGAATGGTTATCACTATAAATAGTCACAGTAACAATAAAGAGGCTAAGACTTTTTCTTCCAGAAAACTCCAATAGTTAACATATAATAGAATCTTAAAAATTATTAAATAATTCTATTTTAGTATTTTTGGAGGTATAAATTTTAGTAACCCAACTTTATATTCCTTCTATCAGTGGTGGACAAATACATCAAACATCTCTGCTATTGCTATGAGTGGCAATACTATAATCCACGTACGCTACCATATGGTCCCCAAATCCCATAACATTACAATGACGTCATACCAATGACATCACCTTGTCTAGCCCAAACTTGACACGTGGCATCTTTGAGCCACCTTCATTGCATCTGACCAGGAAAGTGCCGAGGAAGGAGAGGATATCAGAAGAATTAAAAATAACCAAATTTTCTAAATAGATCTTTTACTTTATTTTATATATATATATATATATATATATATATATATATATATTGGAAGCATGCCTACCCTATTTCATTTATGTCCCTCTCTATCAGCACCACTGTGTCCAAGCTCCCCATTTCTGTGAGCAATGGGTTATCCCGAGAACCGTAAACCTAACTATAACTTTTCTTATATCGATGAAGGTTTAGATCCGTCGACGATTGAGTTTCAGGTATCGGATTATCTCATGCTCGATGATGGGTTTGCCGTAGATGACTCGTCCTCACAATGTATTCTATCATCGGAGCATGTTGCAAGTGGCTCATCAGCAGGATATAGTGGTGCAACTTCAAGAAATAACAGCGTGCAAGTGATGATATTGATTCCCACTTCAGATTATTCTGCTACTGCTTCTTAATTTATTTATTTTCTTGAAGATCAAGATGCTAATATTTTCTACTACTTTTTTGTTTATATATTTGTGCAGAAAACACAAGAATGGGGTGAAGAAAAACAAGACAGAAGTGGAGCAAAGGATTGCATTTAGAACAAAATCTGATCTGGAGATCATGGATGATGGATTTAAATGGAGGAAGTATGGAAAGAAGTCAGTCAAGAACAACCCAAATCCAAGGTATGATTGGTAAAAACAGATTTTTTGTTAAAATATATTTAGATAAAGAGCAGCATATTTTATTGCCTCTAGATAAATAGAGTTGAAATACTTATTTTGATTTCATCAAGAGATTTTCATTTGTGATCAAGCTACCTGGGATCTCATGTGCAGATCTTTATGGCTTTGATCAAGCAATACTCAATTAATAACTGGGACTATCTCACAATTGTCATACTAATTAACTATAATATATAAGAAATAATCATTGCTCAAGGACCCATTTCTTGAAGTTCTTGGTTGAGGGTCTTGGATTAGGTTGGTTGCACTAACTTTTCTAATAATTTGAATAGGTAAGACATTAGTTATCGTCTTCTCAATTTGCACCTGGGTTCTCCGGCCACTGCCCACCCACTCACGGTCACCGTTGAGAGACCGGAGATGGTGGCTGCACCTGGGTTCTCCGGCCACTGCCCACACACTCACGGTCACCGTTGAGAGACCGGAGATGGTGGCTGAAGAGCATGGGCATCATTCACGTCAGACCCATAAAAAGCTGCCCATGTTTTATGTACTCGTGTCCTAGCTAGCTAAAAACATTTGCTCGCAGAACCGAAGGTGACTGAAAGGCGCTCACCGATCACATCATACGGAGTGCTTTCAACATCTATGAGATGAACAATTTGATCTTTATTCATGTTAATAAAAAAAAAATCAACATCCCTTTTATCCCCATCACACTAACTGCACAATACACAGACATACATAGGCCGAGTGCATGTATTGTGTTCCTTGACTTTTCCATCTTTTGCAGCCAGCGTGCTGAGAGTAAAGAAAGAGTAGTTCTATATATATATAATCTGAGTAAACAATGAAGTATGAGTAGGAACTATTCTATATATATTTCTTATTTTTTTTTAGATTTTTCACTTGAGATTGTTTTACGAGTTAAACCAAGTAGAGTAAGAACTCTTCTATATATATTTCTATTTTTTGACTTTTTATTTTAGATTATTTTATGAGTTAATCTTTATAAAGTAAGAGTATGAACTCTTCTATACATATTTCAATTCTTTTAGTCTTTTCACTAAGATTGTTTTATGAGTTATTCTGAATAGAAACTATTTTATACTATATATATTTCAATTTTTATGGATTTTCATTTGAGGTTGTGCAAGGGAAAAAAAGAAGGGAGGGGCATGAGATTGGATGGATTTGATGCAAAAACACATCAAAACCATCAATCTCTATCAAACACCACTCCATCAAACTCCTTGATCACCACTAGTACATAGGGGCTATAATTGAATGAAACATGGTGTTTAGTTTTGTAATTTTCAGAATTATAATGAAATAAACTATTACAAATTATAATGACCTGTCATATGTCAACTTATAATAACCATTATATATATATATATATATATATATATTACATGATTAGTAAAATTAGTGAAAATTAACAAGCTATTCAACCCTATCTTTTCGGATGTAATAGTTATTATTTTTTATCAAATTTAAAATAGGATATTCTTGTTCAACTTTATACATTTATGAGAAATATTTTTTATGTATAAAACAATAAATTAGGATCAAATCATGTGCCTCTGCAAATCCTATGCTCAATATTTTCCTTCCAAATCATGAACGCATGAAAAATTCATAGCAACAATTGGATGTGCAATAAATGAAAGGCCACTCATTATTCACAGGAATGAAAGTCTCCATCAATCGTAAAGGTGCAAATACATCGGCATTGAACGTAGAGTGTAGAGTCTAGGCAATCTCCCCTCGCACTTTAAAGCAGAAAATAGGAAAGATATTGCAAATGATATATGTGGGCAAGGCCCACGATCCATTTTCTTGAGATTTCCAGGTGAAAACGCATTATTCGTATGATCATGACCGCCACCCATTACTACATGCATCTTATCTAATTTATAGAATTTAGTGATGGCTTAAAAGAAAAAAAAGAATCCCTCCACTTATTGGAGGACATGATACTCAAAGGATGTGGCGTGATAATAAATAGTTCGTGATGTATATTTCTTATAAAAATCTGGAACAACTAAAATTTTACTCGCTCATTTGAATCCATAAAATATGCTTTTCGAGAAGTGAGGTTTCCTCGCATCAAGAAGAAGAAGAGCATGAATTCGGATTTGGGTTTTACATACATGTTGCTCTTGAGAAATCTTGAGCTAATTTAAAGAATAGAAAGCATGAAAAGATTTCCTTTTTTATAGACCCGATTCAAAAGATTGCGTGCCAAGAGTAGTCTATAGAAAACATATAACGTTGTTATTCTAAGTTGAATTCTGTAATAAACTGTGCAGGAATTACTACAAATGTTCAAGTAGTGGATGCAGCGTGAAGAAGAGGGTACAGAGAGAGAGAGAAGACTCGAGATATGTGATAACTGCATATGATGGAGTGCACAACCATGAAAGCCCATGCATGTTCCATTACAGTAACCAGATGCCTCTCATGGCTCCTTGGACCTTTCAACCTTCTTCTCTCCACTCCTCTTCCTCTTCCTAGTTCAGAATATCTATATCCTTTTCTTCAGTTCACGCCCTCGTTTTTAGTTACTAAGATCACCATGCATTTTGTATTATGCTAGAGAAATCGCAGCCTTGCTTCTTCTTTTCTCTCTCTTTTTTAAGTGTTAATGTACCAAAAAGTAACCTAATTTAGTTAGTGATCATTTGGGTGACAATGATGAATTAAGGAATTATGTTCTATTGATCCGGCGATTTCAGTCTTTAAATCTTTTATGTGATCTTTGTTTTAAAATAAATTATATAAAAAATGTTTCAATATGATGCAATTAACTTAGCTCATTCAAAATTAACTCGGTTGGCTGGTAAAAGAAGAAATTTTAACGATAAAATGTAGAAAACAATGAAGAAATTGATAAATAAATAAAAACACTAAACTAACTTATTCTTTAACTTGAATTTAAAATTAATCTCTCTAAATAACCCATTGTAATACTATAAAAATGAGAATATAATATGATAATCAGGATTGATTAAAAAAAAAAGATAAGGGTTGAGTGTGTGTGTGTACACTCAATTAAGATCGTGGAAAAAACCCTAAATCATTGGAGGTTATAGACAATTAATGGAAATATCACACGACTAATTATATAAAGAAAATTGCATGACTAATTATATAAAGTAAATGGCATGGAAGATTGAAAGACAACAAGAAAATAATAATTTAAAGAACAACTCAAACTTAAATCATAATGTTGTAGTTTTATCAAGTTCTCAAGGCTTTTTAAACCTCATAGCAATAGACAATAGCTTGTATACAATAATTCTATGGGCAATAAGTACATAGATGATAACTTTTTTTGGTAATTTATTTATATAGATCTGAAACTAAATGTCATGATTTACCCGCTCGGGCCAGAAACCCTATCTGGTAAGAATGTGGCCCGAGGAGAGAAGTTCACTATCGATTTCTGCTTACAGGTTGAATAAAGTAGTAATTGATTATATTGTATTTACTTACAGGCTTAGACAACAAGTTGATATGGCCGAGTTGGTCTAAGGCGCCAGATTAAGGTTCTGGTCCGAAAGGGCGTGGGTTCAAATCCCACTGTCAACATCCACGTTTTTGCCCTTTTCTTTTATACGCGTTAATGATGCGCGTGATCCAATCGCCAGGAACTGATTTTCGTCATCGCCATGTATTAACATTTGCCTAGTTGGCTCCTTGTTGTTTTCTTGATAGGAAAGATTAAAATATGATGTCGTTTTACGGTTCGAAAACAACTATTCACTCACTAATTTTCTTTATTTATTTTTTTCAACTCCTTCCACGCACAACTGGTGATTCAATAAGGAAGTTCGTTTATTTTCAATTTTATTTTTTGAAGTTATTTTTTATTTATCTATTTGTCTTGCTTACAAAATGTGTGGTTAATTGTTTCCAAATCAAATTAACTATAATTTTCATAAAATAGAGTTCGAGCATTTTGCTAAAAAATTAGAAAAATCCTTTTCAACAAAAGACAAAAAAAGATTTTTGTTACATCCCTTAAATTTTGATTTTCTGATATTTCGTCTTTGTTTTTTTATGTTACTATATTTTGATATTAAATTTTATTTTATTTTTATATTTTATTACTTAGAGGTTAAAAAACAAAGAAATTTATAAGAAAAATCATATTTTAGAGAACCATATTATTTTTTTATTAAGTTTTTGGATAGAAATATTAAAAAAATAAAACCCATGTATATCTAGTAAAATCATTAACAATTACAAACACATATCTATTACCACTAATGCTTTTAGTTGTATTAAAAGATCTATAGATAGTAATTCTAAAGGGTTTTTTTTTTTTGAAATGTGATTTTTAGTCTTAAAGAAGTGTTCACTTGTTTATAGTTTTGCAAGCATCAAATAACCTTTTCTTTTTAAATGCTATACATGAAAGATCTTTAACTAAGGTTATTTTTAACTAGCTTAGAAAAAATATCCATGCCAATATGACCCAGTTTTTTATGTCTAATTTGGGTTGATTTAAGTTTTTTTTTTTAAATTAATTTGATTGAGATTTGAGCTTTATATTTTTTATTTATTTTCAGGTTATGATCTCATTACTTGAGCTGCAAGTTTGATAGTTTAACCCATGTTGATCGATGCTATTTTTTTTTAACTATTATTTTTTTTATTTTTATTATTCAATATTGGATTTATCGAAAATTGAGTTTCATAGTTTTTATTCATTTATTTTCTATGAGTTATCATGGTCCTATAATATATAAACAAATTGGTAAGTTAATCCGAGCTGACCCGAATTGATAAATATATAATTATTTTAATATTTATAAAAAACACCATATTGCATATTTATTTTGAGTAAAACTATTTTTTTATTGGTTGTTTGAGTTATTTTTGGATCCGTCAATTTGGTCGAGGAAATCTCCATACAATTTTTTTTTTTTTTTTACAATAAAAAACATTAGCAATGTCTATGTATCTATTTTATGCTAAAAAATATTAGATTTGACCCTCAACGTAGCATACACCAATAATCTTACTCGTAGACTATTTGAAAACCAATCTCTAATAAACATAACAATCCAGTAAAAGATTTCGGAGCTCACTTTGACAAGTCCTAAAAGATGGGGATTTTTCAGAACCAATCCTCATGTAGAATAATTATAAATATATAAAACGAAGAGAACGAGATACCCATCATAAAAATGAAGGTTTGTTTTTTTCATTGAAACTCATACTCAACTATCTAGTTCAATTGAGACATAGGAGTGCCGATTTATGTGAGTGATTTTGTTGGGCTAAATTGAAAATAGAAATTTTTAGTGTTGTGACCTAGCTGAGAATCAGGTAATTATTGCGGGCCATATATGTCATTTTCCTCTATTTATTTAGTTTCTTATGATCTGTTTGATCAGATTTTTATAGTTCGCCTTTCCACCATACGAAAAGCTTAATTATCTTCAATTTAAAGTTTAAACTGAGAGATTCACTTCTTCCTTTATTCTATAGCGAATTTGAAGAGAAACCCACCTTTCTTGAAAGCCATCTGAAAACTTGTTGCGGATCTGTTACTTTTATTGGGTTTTGTGAAGATTCAATTTTATCATAGTACCCCCCCTGTTTTGGGTGAGGAAAACGTGAGCTTAGACCATTTTTTAGGTTTCTTGTAATGTACTGATATGGACTTGAATTCTGGGATACCCTATTGGAAAATTTATTGTTCTTTGTCGATATTGAGTGTCTCTTGCGGGACTTATTTTGCTGGTTTAGTTTTGAAGGAGTGATTTCCTCTTTTTTTGGAGAAGAAAAACCATTACTACTATGTTTTGGAGGGACCGGGAGAGAGAAAACAAGGACCAAATTGTTGGACCACCTTGTGGTCAGGTTCGAGTTCTTGTTGTTGGTGACTCAGGTGATTTTCTTTTTATTAATATGCACTCTCTATTGTTTAGTTTATTGATTTTGCAATGAGTTTTTTTTATTGGATTTTTTTGTAAGGGGATATTGGTGATTATGCTTCTGTTATATCCTTGTTTAGATAAAACGTTGATAATATTAGATGGTTTCTTGAAAGAATAAAAGTGAATGTCTCTAGTGGGCTTTGAGTAGTAACACATGGGATTTCTGCTGGAATCCATTGGAATCAAATGGTCTGGATTGTATATCTGTAATCTTGCCAATATGGCTAATCGATGGTCTAAATACTCCATTCTAGACCAAAAAAAGATGGGTGATGTGCGTTGGGCTGATTATCCTTTGCATGGCATGTAGATGATGATGATGATTCAATAGTTACATTGTGTCATTCGTTGTTTGAGATCTAAAGAGCTGGAAGGGAGATATTGTTTCTATTATAGATTCGGAATTGAGGGTAGTCTTTGGCACTTCAAGACTGATTTAGGCCTTCAAATCTTCAGGGTGTTGGCTTCAACTCTGATCACCAAGATGATTCCTTTAGGCATTGTCTTAATAGTAAAGTGAAATGTCAGCTGCAATTATCAGCATCTTCTACAAACACGATGTGCAACTTTAATCCCCAGGAATACTGACTAGTTGTTATTTTAATTTTCTGGAAACCTATAGGGCTGGACATTGTAATTCAGATTGGGGTTGGAAGAAGGAAAGGAAACTGGAGCTTGATCAATATTTATGAATTTCTGTAGTTATCTTTGTAGCAGTTTTATTCACATAAAACTAGTCTCTGTGACTTGGGAAATAAGTTCTGGATTTTGTTCAAATATGGGACAGTAGAACAATTACCTTTGTCATTGTTGGTGTCTTGGTGCGGCAGGGATTGGAGGAGCTGTGTAGAGTGTGTTATGCAGATGGCATGAATATTTCAGACTCCTCCAAGTTTATATTTTTGGGCCTAGTAAACCTCTTTTTAAGGCAGAACATTAATTGGATGATATAATGTTAAACAGTTGAGGCTCCTCTAGGAATTTTTGGCATGTGTGGGGCACAATATTTATTCTTAGCCATTAATAATAATTAGTAATCGGTTAAAACATTTTCCCGCGTATTGGTTCTCAAAATAAAAGATTGTAAACTCAAGTGTGCCTGCTTCTGTTCATCTCACACATTGATTGTGACTAGTTGGAGGACCTGTGATTTCCTTGCATGATTTGTGGGTTGCTTGTAAGAAGTGGAAGTAATTTTCTCCTCTATGATCCTTACTATATTCCTCCACTTTGGTAGCTTAGATCAAATCCATAATCCATTTTTTATTTTTTCTTTGTAGGCGTGGGTAAAACCTCACTTGTTCATCTTATTGTCAAAGGTTCTTCCTCTGTTCGCCCTCCTCAAACAATTGGATGTACAGTTGGTGTGAAGGTATGGTTTAATATGGATTTGTTAGCTGACAATAACTTTGTAGTGTATTGTTTGGGGTTCAAAATTTTAAACTAGTTCTTACAATCACTTTTTTACAGCACATTTCTTATGGTAATTCCAGTAGCTCATCAAGCAGTATTAAAGGTGATTCTGAGAGAGATTTCTTCATTGAACTCTGGGATGTGTCGGGTCATGATCGATACAAAGATTGCCGGTCTCTATTCTATTCTCAAATTAACGGTGAGCGCTGTTTTTTCTTCATGGTTAACTGTATTTGCTAAACTTCGTAATTTTCCATATGCATATTTATTTATAACCAGCATTTTTTGGCTATGCATACATAAGTTCAAAACATTTACATCTCTTCGTAGCCATGAATGCTCTGTTTAGCTACAATTACACTGTAGATTTTCATTGAGAAAAGAGTTTGATATTATGTCTCCTGGAACCTTCTAGTAAGCATCCTTATTCGTTGATATCACTTGGATAAGGCTTTGGTTTTGAATCAGGCATTTACTATTTTTGTGCCAGTCTTATAGGAAGCAAGTTTGTGTTTACTTCCTAATTCAATTAGTAAATTTCATTGAACGTGCAGTGCAGTAGATTTAGAAAATGGTAAAGAGATTTGTTTCTACTTCTTACTTATCTGCTAAATTGGCTTCTTTAGAGGCAATTCTGGTAATTACATGTAGAAATGATATTCCATAGAGCTTTTTATGATAGTTACTCCATCATTTTCATTTCAGCACCTCTTATCCAAAAATATTCAGACAGTTCTTTTCTGAATATCCCATGTCATAACCATTGTGGTCCTTCCCCTTGTGTGACTTGCAAGACATGCTGTCTTTGGCTTTTACATTTGATTCTTGCTTTAATTTCTCCAGGGGTTATTTTTGTTCATGATCTCTCCCAGAGAAGGACAAAAACAAGCTTGCAGAAATGGGCATCTGAGATTTCTGTAACTGGAACATTTTCAGCCCCTCTAAGTTCTGGAGGTCCTGGTGGTCTTCCTGTCCCTTATATTGTTATCGGTAACAAATCTGATGTTGCTGCCAAAGAGGGTACAAGGGGAAGCAGTGGCAACCTTGTTGATGCAGCACGACAGTGGGTTGAGAAGCAGGGTCTGCTTCCTTCCAGTGAGGAAATTCCATTGACAGAGAGTTTTCCTGGAAGCGGAGGCCTTATTGCAGTAAGCATTTCACCTTAAGCCTTCTCATGAAAAGATTTATTAATGCAAATTGGGGCCAGTGTTTCTGTGTGTGAAATATTTCTAAATAGTAAATGTGGAAGCTGTAAAATATCTATTTCAAGAACACAGCTATCCCTATCCTACTCTTCTTATATTTGCTTCTTCTATTCTTCTTTGTGCCTCTCTTTCCCTGTGCAGAAGAACTTACTCTGCTCTTTTATAGAATATTTCCTGTCTATCAACTTGTCCACTATTGAGAGTGTAGTCTGCGTGGGAATCTTTAACTTCCTTTTTTTTCTTTTATCGTTAATCATTGAATCCCCTAGCTTTCTTCCTCTTCTTCCACATTCACACATGCACACTCACTTGCAAATGGGCACATTATATGCAACTAAATGGTTTGTATGATATGAAACTCAAGAAACATGATCACAAATCAGGAGAAAACATATTATATGTATTGGGCCTATTGGCGTTGCATGTCTAAGACAAGTGGCAAGTTGGTGTAGCTTCTCTTGTTTTGTGCAATATCCATGCAGTTCTGGTTGTTAGTTTTCTCATTGGTTTGCATTTGGTGAGCTATGCCAAAATCAGTGATTTATTTGTTGATGCATTGGCAGGGAGATTTCAGACTTATAAAGTGATATAGTGAATAGAGTGGTGTCTTTGTAGTTGGCTATGTATATGTTTGAGAGAGTAGAATTTTAGGTGTAATATTTTCTATGCTAGATTCATGATGGGTGGAATTTTACGCCTCTCACCTCCTTCCTTTTTTATTGTCTTATTCTTTCCTTTTCTTATTTTGAAAGTGTACTTTGAAAAAGAATATTTTCCTTGAACTCTTGTGTAGAAGAGTACTAATCCGAGTGGTGAGTCTATCTAAGATTGTTTTTTTCTATCTTGAAACTATCAGTAGTCAATGTAATTGCTGGAAAAAAATTAGGTAGTTGGTCTAATCAGATGACCTATCCCTAGTTAACAGCTGATACATCTAACAGAGGATGTATTAATAAATGTGAGACAGTATTTTGAATAAGAACTATCTAAAATATGTTGTGTATGCTAGCCAAAATCATGGTCAATCAACTTAATCCCATCCTTTCCTTATCTGATATGAACTCTTCATAATGGTGACTTTGTTATCATGGGCAGGCTGCCAAAAATGCAAGGTATGACAAAGAAGCTGTGGTAAAATTTTTTCGAACAGTAAGTATTTGGCTCTTTCATCTTCATCTTTTATTGTCTGTGTATGTTTTTATTCATTCTTCATGTTGGACACTTTCCAACTTTTGGATCACTTTGTTTCAGTTGATCAGGAGAAGATATTTTTCTGAAGAACTACCTGCACCAAGTCCATGGTCTGCTTATCCAGTTCAGAGATCTGTCCAACGCTTAGATGAAAATACAAGTGACGAGGATCCATTTTACAAGACTACAAGGTACCCTTACTAATGATATCACTGTATGCTGCAAGATATTCATGTCAGCTATATCTGAGTGCCACAAAACAGAAAAGTCAGTTTAATAAATTAAGATGAAATCTGCATTTCACAGTATAAAGGGTGTCCAACATAGAATTCCCTTGTCACCAAGATGCCCAAGGTGTTGATTTTGTTCAATGCAGAAAATCTGTGTTGTGCTTGCGTCGGGAATGTTTATCCTAACATATCCCAATATCATGCTTATTATGAACTTTGATTTGCTGATATTTCATGCCACCAATGATTTAATTTGATCTTGTTCTTGGGGGTGCTGGGGGACTGAGTTTTTCTGGCTTACAGTATATGTTCTGCTTATGAGTGAGAGAGAAGAACTGTTGGAATGGTTGCTGGTATTTGATTGGTGTCTTTTGTGGCTTGGTGAATGGTGATAAAACTTAGAAGTTTGGTTTGGCTGTTACTAAGTTCAGCTGCTTCTTTTTATAATGTCATATTTTAGTTCATCTACTCGATTTTCTTCTTTTAAACTTGATTTGTGCTCCATCTGGGGGACATGACCAAGTCTTCTTCTTTTGCAGCTTAGCAGGCGATCCTTACAAATACAAAACGCTCCCTCCCCTGCCGGCTCAACGAAATCTTACACCACCTCCAACACTTTACCCCCAGCAGCCGGTTTCAGTCGCAGAGAGTTACAGCATTCCAAGATTTACCCTGACTGGTTCTCAAGTAATAAGCAACACTGCAAGATCAAAGCGAATGGATATTAATGTTTGATGATCTTTGGCTCTGGATTTGCTGTGCAAAGAAAGCACTTCCCCTTGGCGCCGAGCTCTGTTAATATGGAATTCCTCCTGGTTTGCTTGCAAACCGTTCAATTGATTCTTTTTCATGGCCTACGCCGCTGTAAGTTTTTGGGTTACAGTTTGGTCATAATTTACATGTAAATTGATTGGTAAGCCTGGAGTAGAGGCAATTAATCTCCACGGAAGTCGGAACTCTTCCTTTTGTCTGCGTTGGTTTTTGAGGAGGAAAATATACTCTTAGTGGTGTTTGAGATTCAGGTTAAACTTGTTTTTCTTTATTATTTTATTTTTTGCTTCAGATTATTTTTTTTAAATAAAAGAAGTGTTATTTTGAATATGAATTGTTCACATTTCCAAACACTTTCAAAGCTTTTGTATCCTAGTTTTGCTGCTTAAAAAACAATTCCCTGTACAAACAATTTGGCTTTCAATCTTTAACCCCATAACCTCCTCCCCTTCCTTCCCAAAACGCAAAATTATTGCTGCAGAAGCATTGTTTTATATCCTGATGAAATAGACATGATTTCCATGATCCATTGCCATCTAAACAATAAATCCAAAGACATCTCTAATCTAATGGCAGCAAACAGTCGCACCTGTACAAGTAAACGACTAGTAGTTTTATGATTTTTGATAAAATGCTAATTTAACACTAATAAAAGGAATACAAAATCGTACTTTTTTATCTGCATAGCACGCGGAAGGATGAACAATAAAAAAAAAACTATCGTATGTTCTTATTTTTTGTCTGCTGGACATGCTCTTTTGAAAATCGGCAACGAAGGGGAGTTTCTCAGACCATAGAGTACAGCATTGATCATTTCATCAGTACTTACTATCTCAGCCACAGATTTTGGCCTCCCAACTATGCCATCCATATACGGAGACCAGGTCCCATAGCTGCTAATTTCTGGTTCGCGTTTTAGGTTTGTTCCCAGCTGCGGCAGTACCTTCCCTGGGGTGCTCTTCGTGCTGTTTTTTCTTTTCTTGCCCACTGTTGTTTTAGCCATATTTGAAGACCCGGTCGAGTTGAAGCTAGCATCTGGCTCGATCATTTTTGTTTTTGTTGCTAGCTGTGGCACCTTCAATGAAATGTTCTTCGAGCTGTTTTTGCTCGGCTTGCTCACTGTAGTTTTAGCCATATTATCAGCACCTGACCTGACAAATGGTTCATTATAATAATAGAATACATCAGGTAATTTCATATGTACAAGTGAAACATAAAACTCATGAGCAATACTAAGTTGGAAACTGACTTTATTTAATTACAGTTCCTGCATTCATACCTGTAAATGTTTTTTCTCACCAAAAAACACTAAATTTAGTATTGTTCATGCGTTAGTGGTTAACCTATATATATATATAAGCAATTCTCAGATCCTATGATATGCAGTGGTAGTATGTTGTGCAGAAGTACCTGGGCAGAGGTATTTTTCTTCCTTTCGTTTTCGTTCTTGGGTTCTTGAAGAAGAGGAATTAAGGAAAAGAAGAGGGAAGGATTCTGTCATTGAAGGAAACCAATGCTTGCTGAGGTGCGCATTTATTTCATGTTCACGCACGCAGATTTGTTTAACTCATGCAGTAAATGCAAAATAAATGTGAGTAAATAATTAATAACTTAATTATTAATAGTACCATTTTAATTATATTGTATTTCTTTTTCTGAAATGGAAGAATAAATTTAATCATCACACACACACCCCATGCATTATATTTAATTGAATGTTTAGTGAGTTATCGTTTTTTATTCCGCTAGTAATCCTATTGTTCTTCATCCATTTTTGTTATTTTTAACCTAAGATTTTGAAAAATAAATAAATCAAGAGATGATATTTCTACCATTGGATTTAAATCATCTTCAATTTAGTAATCCCACTTTCTTTTTTTTTTTTCTAGAAATGTTATGGCACAAACACAATCTTTATAATAAGATCACACCTTTTTGGTACGCCAAGATTTAATTTATTATATAATTCAAAACTCAGGATCAATAAAAGCATGGGGATGCAAGAAATTATGCGATCAACCAAGGAAGATTATACGTACATAACCATGAAATCGTTGAAGCACAGGGCCAGGGAACCTCTCTTGAACGTACCCGAGGGAACTCTTCTCTTATTATTTTCCGAGAAAATGAATCGTCGAGAACTATTTATACCTAGCAGTTAAATTTTATCATGTGAGACATTGTCAATCTGCTTAAACAACTAGAGACAAATAATTAGGTTAAGTAACGCGATGAGCTTTATAGGTAATCATGAATATTACTCTCCTTTTCACCTTCTCCGTTGCTGCTTCTTGACACGAGTTACTTTCTTTCTTATTATGTTAAGAAAATTAAATATTATTAAGTTTGTGTGTGGGATTTTATTCTTTTCCTTTATTCTTGGATTTTCTGGTTTATTTAGTTTTTTTTTATATATATAATTTATATAAGGAGTTGTAAACATCTTGAAGAGGAGATTACTTGAAGAGAATATTCAGCAATGAAAATTTAAATTAGAGTTTGTGTGGTGACTTCATTCAGTATAATTCTAGTGCTTATTGTACTTCTTGTGTTGTTTTCATACGCGTTAGTTTGTATTAGAGCCCAACATGCTTGTGTATGAAAGGATGATTGGGTTCTCCATTGAAAAAGAGATGTCATGAACTGAAGTTAAAAGATATGCACAAACAAATTATAGAATTGACCTATCGATCGACAACGATAAAACTTAAAAGACAACTTGAAGAAGTATCGATCAATTAGCAAAGATGTAAATGAAAAAAAAAACTAGAGGATTGTATGGGAGTGATCGTGAATCTATAACTAATTTTGAGAATCTATTTTAGAGACATGAACGGACGAGACAAGTACTCGATCGGGGTGAGTATCATGGAGATTATATGGATCCTTTTATGATGAGATGTGTATGGATTGATATTCTCCTTCAATTCATGGTTTTTATTTGGTGGTGATGATGTTCATAATGATAGAATAAATAATACCGATAATCCTAGTGCTGATATCATCAATAATTAATGTATTCATTGAAAAGTTGTAGGTCGATCGAGTGCGAAAAGAATATGCCTCGTAAACAAAGAAAATTATTAATTTAAGTTATGTTGAATCTTTTGATTACAAGTTTACTAATATAACAAATATATATATATATATACATATATATATATATATATACATATATATATATATATATATATATATATATATATAACGTATATTGAAGAAGAAAGTTAGAGGTTTGCAATTCATTACTTTAGAATCTAAAAGAAGAGAAATCATTTGTCAATTGATGTTTCTTATAAGGATATCTAAATTTTTTATACACCTAAAGTGAAGAAAGAAAAAGGGTCGACAACTTTTGACTGAGTATCTATCAAATCTAAGTGAGAGTAATTTAAACTCGACGATGGAGTTTTTTATTTTAATTTTCTTATCAACCTGAAGAGATTGATCCTTGAGTTTTTTTAAAAAGATATTTTTTGTTAATTATTTTTATTTTTTTGATTTTCTATTTGTGATAAAAGTCCTTCCCCTACTAGTTCTAAGTTTAAAACAAACACGCCCATATGTGTTGCTCTCAATCAAATTTATATTTTTAAGATAGTATAACATGTAAAAATTTAAACACGTATCAATTTTCTAGTATCTTAGGTCAAGAGGTTTCATTTGTATTTTATCAATTTTCTTATTCCTTTAAGGTAAAATGATTTTTGCCAATTCAATAATTCTTTCATAACCCACCTTATTTAATACATGATCTGATTTAATTGTGAACACCTATGCAAAATATTAACATAATATAATTCACATATATGTGATTTATACGCCTATCCCATTATATTAATTCACATCAACTTTTTAGTATCTTAGGTCAAAGGATTTCATCATATATTTATCAACATAAAAGTTCTCTTTCATTTTATTTTCTTCAAGTAAAATGTTTTTTGCCCATTCAAGAATTACATCATTACTAGCCTCATTTAGCCCATGAACTCATTACTATGCATATTGCTAAAATTAGAAGTTGATCTAACCATCCTTTCTATCATGATCTCATAAAGAACATATTTTGTTATAAAAGATGCATCGCTATAATATCTAGATCGAGAAACTTTTTATTTTTACAGCTTTCAACAACACATAATACCCGCTCCACTGATATCTTTTCGGATTAGATAATGCATAAATAATAAAACCCTCAACCCCATTACAATAATCTATTCTATAGAACCCTTTAGGTGAGTCTCGATAAATCCATGAATGATCATTCATTACTTATATCAAAAGTATATAAAATAATGATAACAACATATATTAATTAGTTATGTGAACTAAATAAATTACTTAGCATTGGTTTAACCCAAACTTATTCAATCTATTTTAATAGTACTCTTACATCATTATCAATTATCTACATAAATTCAAGTTCATGTACATTTACTAGAATTTTCAACTCAATAATAAAATTGACAAAAAATAAAACATCCTCATTAAATAAGCCATTATTCATTTCATTATTATACACCTAAGTCACAAAATTAAAATCAATTTGAAATTACAAACAAATATAATTTTTTTTTAAACTCAAACAAACCCTAACATGTACAAATCATACATTCATATAATGATTTTTTATGGGGAAAAAACTTTAAAACAAGTAAACACACTAACAAACTACATATACTACAAAAATATGCAATTAAAATTATCATTTTAACATTGAGTTCAAACTAAAAATAGATAGTTTTGCTTATTTGATGTGGAGAATCCTAAAATAAATTAAATCAAAATAGTGATGTCAATAGACCAACTACGGAGGTGACTGATTTGTTATGATGAGAGGTTGATTTGTGACAAAATGGAAGAAGGGGATAAGGGAAGGGGAGAGGGGAGCCGCTTGCCTGGTGACAACTTACATATTACTGATGCGTCAGGAATGAGTATTATTTACAAGTTTATTCTATCGATAACTCAGTCTATAAAAATAACACGTCATTATATCTTTTTTTATCTCTTAGTTTTCCTGTTATGATTCTCTTGGCATATACCAATAAAACTGTCCAATAGTGTTTACCAATGAACATAATGAGGAACTACTCCGTCGTAAAGTTCATCACAATCTACTAGTGAATTTTTTTTTGCTGTATTTCAATTTGTATTTATCATTTTTTTGGTAATGAATTTCTTTCTCATGTTTTTCCTTTCTCTCATGTAAAAATACTCTCTATAGTTGATGATTTTTGTCAAATTAAATTTTTTGATTCATTCCAAATTATGTGTTTTTTATACATTGATATATATTGTTTTGATTGATTTTAAATTGAGTTATAAATGCAAGTTTACGGTGTAGTGTGATCAATTTGACTAGTTTGAACTCTAAGAATATTGAAGGCATGTTATTGATAAAACAATAATCATTGATTATATTTACCGACTAAAATAAGTCTCAAATTATTTAACTTTCTTCTTCGGGCCTGTTTGGGAGTGCGATTGCGGTAGCTTTTCAAAGTGCTTTTTGTGCCGAAATACATCAAAATGATGTTTTTTTATTTTTTAAAAATTATTTTTGACATCAACACATTAAAATAATCTAAAAACACCAAAATATATTTATTTAAAATAAAATAAAATAAAAATCAAATTTTCAGCAAACTCCGGTGGATCGCAATGCCAAACGAGCACTTCTTGATTCAAACAAACGTTGATGGAAGATTCCAATATTTGCTTGGGCGTTTGGAGTTTTCGGTGCGCTATATCTTTCATGAGGTAACTTGAAAGCTAATGCTTCTGTCACATCTTTAACCTAACATTTCCTCAAATCAATTAATACCTGTTTTTAGTTTTTATTATTTTTTACTAGAGAATTTGTATAATTCAGAAAAATGAAAACGCAAAAACTCGAACTGCATGCGTTATTACGTAACTGTTTGGAAGTGTAGTTGATATTTTTTTATTATAAATATTTTAAAATATATTGAAATAATATTTTATTTTATTTTTTAAAAATCATTTTGATATTAATATATAAAAATAATATAGAAACACTAAAAAAATTAATTAAATATAAAAATTAAAAAAAAATCAAAACCCTTTTGAAACTCAATGTCATACAGAGTCCACAGTTTTCTTGAAACAAGACTCTTCCTAAGATGGAACGTTTTTGGGTAATAAGTTCAGAATTCGATAAAATTACATGCCGTTTCGGTAATTAACATACACATTGAAACACACTATCTTAAGGACGGTGTCCCACATCAACCTTATGAATTAAAATAATTTAATAATTCTCTTGGATGATCACCTCGTTCTCCTTTGAGACTACTCTTTAATATTATAATAATGTTTTTTTAATTAATAAATGCATGGACCGTCTTTAAATTTCTTGGTTTACGACCAAACCAATTTTGATCTACATTACAAAGGGCAGCCATTCCATTCCTAAATCAAACCAAAGAATATAAATTATTAACTACTAGATTGTCATGTAAAGCCTAAATTATTGATTCAAAATGAGTGGATATTATTTATTATGAGATAAAAATGAAAATAATGTAATTACTTATCAAATAAAAAAGGAAACAACATAATTCCATTTTATTTTATATTTACATTTTATTCCAACTCATTAAATTCAAAACATGACGCATAGAAGATAGCATGACTATCTCAGTGAACACCTTCATTTACACAGTTTTCTTTCTTTCAATCTTTATGACTGATTGATAGGAATATTTCTCAGGTTAGCTTTTGAGTCAATCGAGATTAATTCTTAATCGTAAATTAATGATAAAATTTTAAAAAATGACTCATTGAATATGATTTAGTCATTGAACAATTTTGGAAACTACCTAACTATTTTCTTATTAAATTTATAACCTGATCTGAATCATTAAATTCAAAACTAATATGAGATCTGAAATTTAACGATTCATATTTTTTCAATTAGAAACATGAAAATGAGACGTCAAGATCCTAACTGAGAGAGGAAACATTTAATCACAACAGAAGTCCGGGTGGCTATAAGAAATTTCCAAAATAAATACTATATATGTGCACTCAGTGCTTCAGGATTCTATCAACGGTAGCTTCTGGTACACTTTCAATGGCATCACTAGGGCTTCTTGAAATATTCTTAGCAGTTGCTGCCTTGGCCATCTTTTTCTGTTTCGGAAACCAAAAAAAGAGGCTGCCGACAAACTGGCCGCTTGTAGGAATGCTGCCAGATTCTATCAGGAACCTTCACCGGCCATATGAAAGGATCGCAGAGATCATACAACTAAGTGGGGGCAGTTTTATATACAAAAACCTCTGGTTTTTTAGCCCTAATATCTTGAACACTGTGGATCCAGCCAACATACATTACATAATGAGCTCAAACTTCTCAAACTTTCCGAAGGGGTCCATGTTCTCCAGAATATTTGATATTCTTGGAGATGGTATTTTCAACGCTGATTCACACGAGTGGAAGAGTCAGAGGAAACTTGCTCAATCGCTGATTAATCACCAGCAGTTCCAGAGGTTCTTGGTGAAGAGTAGCTGGAACAAGGTGGAGAAAGGGCTCATTCCAGTCCTTGAGCACGTGGCTAAGCAAGGCTCAGTGGTAGACTTACAGGATGTGTTCCAGAGGTTTACATTTGATATCACTTCCGTACTGGTTACGGGGTTTGACCCGGGATGCCTCTCCGTTGAATTCCCTCGAGTTGAATTCTCCAAGGCCATGGATGATGCTGAAGAAGCAATATTTTATAGGCATATCTGGCCAGAATTGTTTTTGAAGCTACAAAGGTGGCTAGGGTTTGGACGAGAGCAGAAACTGAAAGAAGCTCGGCGAACGCTGGATCGTATGGTAGCAGAATATATATCAAGGAAAAGGGAAGAACTCAGTAAGAAAGCCATAATGATAGAAGATGAAGATGGTGTTGACTTGTTAACATCATACATGAGTCATCCTGAAATCCTGGGATTAAAAACAGACGACAAATTTCTAAGAGACACCATCGTAAATTTCTTCCTTGCAGGGAGAGACACCACCAGTTCTGCTCTGACCTGGTTTTTCTGGCTAGTTTCTCAGAATCCGCAAGTAGAAAGCAGGATTAGAGAAGAGCTTAAGGCATTCATCCCGGCAGAAGAAAGGGAAAATTGGAGGCTATTTAGCACACAAGAGCTAAGCAATCTAGTTTATCTCCATGGAGCCCTATGTGAAACACTCAGGCTTTATCCACCTGTCCCATTCCAGCACAAGGAACCTCTGAAGTCAGATGTACTTCCGACGGGGCATCGCGTCAGTCCGAACATGATGGTGCTGTTTTCCGTTTACGTGATGGGAAGGATGACATCAATATGGGGAACAGATTGCTTGGAATTCAAGCCAGAAAGGTGGATCTCTGAAAGTGGAAAGATCAGACATGAACCCTCGTACAAATTCTTAGCTTTCAATGCTGGTCCAAGGACTTGTTTGGGGAAAGGTGTGGCTTTCACTCAGATGAAGGCAGTAGCAGCTGCTATAATCCACAACTACCAAGTTCAAGTGGTGGAAGGCCACCCTGTGACTCCTAGTAGCTCCATCATTCTTCATATGAAGCATGGCTTGAAGGCCAGGCTTTCTAGGAAATGGGTCTGAAATCTGAATAACTAGTTTTCCGTGGTTGGAGTTGCGTTTAGATTTCTGTGGCTACTGTACGTGTTTAACTATGCATGCCCAATTCTGGACTTTGATTCCAGAGTTTGTGCCTGCAAGTGAAAGCTTATTTCTCCACAAATAATTATTGTATTTGATGGGCTTATATTTTCCGTATGTTCTTAAAATATTCATCGTGGCGATATATATATATATATAAGGACTGGCTTATATTTTCCGTACTACCTCTGTGATGTTTGGCTCGCTCTTGATCGTGTCTTCATCCACAATTGAAAAACTTATGAAATACAAGGGTCTCGAATAGTTACTGTATTTTCCTAGGGTTTCAAAACATTTTGTGGTTAGTTGTTGGCCATTGAGTGTCATGTGGATGAAGCTCACAAATCTCACTAGAATTGGCTCTAGCTTTTTGGTTTCTCCTTCTATAGCTGGCATTTTCCTTGTTACCTCATTTCCATGATTTGGCCCCATTAGCTGAGAGTTATGACTTTTTCCAAAAATAATTGGACCTAACTATTTCTCTTTTGTAGCTTTTATAGCAACACATGACTCGTTATGCCTTGGACATCAGTTTCAAACTGTTTCCCGCATGGCGGTTCTCATGGCATATCATGACACTATCTCACTAGTAACACCAATTGTCACTTCACTTACTTTAGTCGCAATTGACTCCCCCACAATTCAAAATGCCAACTAACAAAAACAAGGGCCATACTGTTGATATTTGTAAGAATCATTATGATAGGTCTAGGCTTTCCACACTTTTGGGTGAAGCTTTTTAAAGTTCTTATTCCTTGATAAATGGTCCTAGTTCTTATGATTAGCACAAGAATGAAATCTGATATCCCTGATCTCATTTAAACAATATGGTGGCAAGGACAATGTTGTGAAAAAAATGAGTCTTCCTTATGACTTGTATTGACACTCATCATTTTTGTTCTAATTTCCTTTTACTTGATGTTAAAGTGACTCCTTAGCTCACCCAAAATATAACATCCACTTGCAAGCTAACTTTTGGTTTCCCTTTACAATTTTTTTTTATTGATTCTTTCTCTCTCTCTTTAGAATCACATCACAAAATAGGTGGTGGCAACCAAAAAACATGATGACTGTCTACATTTATTATAACAAGGCAATGTTGTTTATATTTTTGTCCTTAGTAAATGTACTCTTAAACCATCCTATGATTTGTGTCATGCTTATCTTATGTATATTCACTATTATGTTATCTCTCTATTAAATAAAAAAAATACAACTTCATCTTACATCCATACTACCTAATCCTTCCTTTTGTTTTATATGTCAACTTACCAAGAGCCACAAACTCTTATTTTCAACAAATGGTAATCATTCTAATATTATTTTGGGTCTTGTAATGTACATTGTGATATATAGTGTCATACTTCAGTAAAATCAATAATGGGTTTATTATATTACATCTTTTTTTATTTGCGAACATTCTCGGTTTGCATTGTTTTACTCTATAAATTTAAAATTTTATTTTTTCCATTTTAATTTTAATTTATAAATTTTTTAAATCAAATATTCTCCTTTCAGATTATTTTTTTTCTAAATGATGATGGTGATAAATTTCATAACTCACAATTTTAGTCTGTCTTTGCTCTTGAGGAATTTACCATTAAATATTCTACCCTTATACACCATACCATACACACCATACCAAAATAGGCATGCTAAACATAAGCATTTTCACATCATATAAAGGGGTTTTGCTCTCATAAAGCATTTTTATCCTTTTCAACACCTCGTGTTTTAACCTTAAAGAGTGGTAAAGGTTTTAAGCTTAAGAGGTATGCTCGCTCTTAGATTCAGGGTTCAAATCTCACTATCTATATTTCCCTAGGGCCATGCTTCCTAATGACTTACCTATTCTTGTATAGGTAATCTATGTGGACACAAACACAAGAGCCTGGAGATTTAATTGAGGTACGTTGAAGTTGGCTTGAACACCCTAATTATATAAAAAAAAAACACCTTGTGGTTTCAAGTTTGAAGCTGAGAATCATATCGTTGTGGATGATAATATTAAAGCACTCTATTATAATCACACATAAGATTTGGTACCATAACCTTAGAACACTAGTGTTGTGGGGATCCAAGTGGGTTTTCATAACCAAATATTACTTTGATGGCTAAATGAAACATTCAAAAGCTCTTATTATCACAAAGGGATATACTTAGTTCATTGGCCTTCATTACACTAACACATTCAGTTTGGTGGTCAAGACAACTACTATTCATGTTTTTCTTTCTCTTGTAGTTATTCATGGTTGTCCATTCCATTAATTTAATGTCAAGAATGCATTTCTTAATGATGTTTTGCAAGAAAATGTCTACATGAATCAACCCCTCAATTATATTGATCCTCTTTTCCCTTGACATGTTTGCAACCTTATAATATTGATCCTCTTTTCCCTTGACATGTTTGCAACCTTATAAAGCTTTATATCATATGAAATAGGCCTCTCATGTCTGGTTTTAAAGTTTTAGATCCTTTTTAATGAAGCTTGAGTTTTCTTGCAGCCATGTCACACTCTTTTATTCTACTTCACTAACACCACCTTATTTATCTTTTCCTCTACATAGATGACATTGTTATCACTATTAGTGATCACTCTCTTCTTACTACGTTGATTCATCAATTTTATATTGAATTTTCCATCATAGACTTTTTTAATATTCATACCATACCCATTAAAGTGTTTCTCCTGACCTCTTCTACATTCTGCAATTGCTGATGGTAATTGATACCTTTTCGATCATATTTTTAATATTCATACCCTACCCATTATCTAGTAGGTAATAACTTTAGATATTCATTAATTATCCATCGGGTTTCGGGCATTCAACAAGTATTCATTATCTATTATTATTTATTAGTTAATAACAATAAAATAGTTATTATATATATTTGATGTATGTATATTTATATTTATATTAAATGATAAGTTGATAAATATTATTCATATATATATATATACATATATATATATATATGGTTTATATTGTATTAAAACAATCTTAATGTAGGATTAATATATTTATATAATATAAATATATATTTTTGATTAGATTAGGATGAATTTTGAGTCCTGAAGTTACCTATTATTTATAGGCCTAAAAAGTTTGTACACTACCTTACGTATTGTCCATCATATTTGTATTAAGTTGCGATTGTTGATCAATGCACATTAACATATCACTTTAATTATTGGTATCACTTTAATTATTGTTGGTACACGCCAAATTCGGTTGAGGTGTCACAAGAGTTATTTTTAATTCCATTTAATGTATGTTGTCATTATTGCAAATATCTATCTGGCAATTGATATATATATATCAAGTTTATTTCTTTTGTGATGGGTATTTAAAAAAAATGATGTTTAATTATTTTTATATTTAATTCAATGATTTTATATCAATTTCGATCCAAAAATTCTATATAAAAAGAGAATGAGGGATATTAAAAAACAAAAATGATTTTTAATAATCTTTATATTTAATTGAATGAATTCTACATCGATCTGTATAAAAGGAGAATTAATGGGTTCTTAAGTAATCTATTAAATCGATAAGGAAATATTTACTTCTATCAACAACTCTTTATTTCCTACCATTTCTCCTTTGGGCTTTCAGAGCATCAGGTTCTATATTTCTGAGAGAGCATTGGAGTTTATTTTCAAAGCAGTTCGTAGGTCTCTATCAAAAAAGATGTGATGGCTCACAAAAAAACAACAAAAGCAAGATTGATTTATAAATCTCTGCACCTCTCCTACAGAAAAAAAAGTTTTTTTTTAATGTATTAAGATATATATATATATATATATATATATATATATATATATTGAATAAATTCAGACGTTGGAAGAGAAGTTGAATTTCTCTGACAAAATAATTCCAAGAATTTTCAGCCATTAAAAATTTCAAACTTTCTTAATTAAATATCATTATAGATAGTGTATTGTTGAATTTATTTTTCAAAAGAATATTAGTTTTGTTTTCCATGATTTATTTTCTTGAAAAAGAAATTAAAATAATTCAGAAAAATTCAACTGGTTTTAATATGATGATTTAGTGCAATCAATTATATCCAATTAATTGAGATTCTACAATACCAGGTAAATTTTGAAAATAAATAACTAAATAAAAAAGAGCTATTTTGCAGAATTTAGAAAGCATATGAGTGATTTTGGGGGTTGTAATTCAAACAAAATATAATTCCTACAAGGAGCCTAATTAGATCAGCCAAATATATAACTCCAACAGCTTCTCTTTCGGTAGTCAACATGGCTCCAAATACCACCAACCCGGCCTCAAAACACAAAAAAAATTCAATTCAAAGTAAAAAAAAAATCAATATTTTTCAAAAACAAAAATTGAAACGCAATGTCAAACGATACCTTAACCTAGATGATACTCTAGAGGCTTTATTGCCTTTAAATAAGGGAAATGTTTCATGTTGCCCTCACACTAACTATTATGTTTCTTCACAACTCTATAGTTTTTGTAATTCTAATTTTTATGAAAAACTTATTTTCTAATAATTTAGTCCTTGAATTAGAGAGATGAGAGAGAAAACCACCGGAAACATGGTGAGAACAAAGATAATAGTTGTTTTTCTTCACTTTTATGTGATAAAATGTCTCGATGATTTTCTTTAAATGAGAAGAGTTTGATTGTTGTGGGTAAATGCCTGAAAATAGATACTAGTTTCTCTTTTGATTTTTTCATTTAGATAATTTATAATTTTTGGGTTTGCAAGTGTTTCAAAAGTTTTTTTTTTTATTATTGTGTTTTGATATATTGTTGTGGATGAAAATGAAATGAAGTTCATTTTTCAACCCAAAAAAACCTGACTTTTGATCATGGACGGTGGTAAAATTCTATTTTTTTTCTCAAATAATTAGTCAAATTTTAAATATGATTATCTATATTCTTCAAATATATCAACCCATGCGGTTTCTTACTAATTATAACAGCTTCGCTGATTTTAATTTTCATGCATACAATTGTAATCTTAGCTAAGAGAACACACACACACATATGCAATATTAACGAACAATGTCATTTTTATATGCAATATTAACGAACAACATCATTTACCAATATTATTAATTGAGATGCGCGCAAGCTGACCTGAATACCCATGTTAATAAAAAAAATTCCTTAACGTAAAAGATAAATCCATGAAATAAGTTTAATCCTTTTTTTTTCTAAACACCAAGTAAATAATGAAAAAAAGTCAAATTCATATTGTCATAACCCATTTCTAGGTTATTCCCCAAATTTTATCCAAAATAAAACAGAAATAACAAAAATGAAATAAAAGGGGCAGATGCTGGTAAAAAAATCAAGGTGAAATTTTTGGATGTTTCAAGAGTCTGATCGTACCTCTTTTGTACCCAAAAATGAAGGAAAATACAGATGCAATGCTAAAATAATTTATTATTGGATAAATCTATGTAAAAATTAAGTCGAAAAACATAATTGTATTTTTATTGGTTAGTTTGATTTAATCGCCAACCAATTTAAAGCGTAATTATGTTTATGAATTAATTTAGCGTCCAACTAAAGGATGTAATTAAGCGTAATGACTTAATTATACTTTAAATGGGTCAAATTAATTTTATTAAGGGCTTAATTGGTGAGAAATCAAGTTTGGAAGCCTAACTTGGGTTAAATTGAGAAATTGGAATTTTTAGAGATGAAACATTTTGGGTGAAATCAAAAGCTAAAATTGAAGATAAAAACATCATTCTCCTTGGTTTTCCATCGAAAATCTCTTTATTGTCACAACCCATTTTTAATGTTATTTTAAATTTTCAAAACAAAACCACACCTGTTGAGATCTTGCCAACAGCCATGACCTGCAACTTACCACCACAACACCCCATTCCTGGACACCTATCCCATGCCCTATAACCTGCAAATTTAGTCTATAAAAGAGGGAATAAAATTTACACACCTAGGGGAGGAGTAAGAAATATTATTGAAAAACTAGGGAGAGAACACTTAAGGATAACATGAAATAATAAGGGAGACAATAGAGAAAAAAACTACGCATAGATAAGGGAGACAACAGGAAAAATACTGAACACAGTGGGGGACGAACACAGGCACAAAGGCAGACGGGTCAAAACCCAGCGACAGTTGCACCACCAGTAGAGCGATAACTTTTTCCCCAGCGCTGATAGGTAACCGTCGACCTTGTCTCCCTCGACAACCCTCTCCATCTTCATCGTTAGCCATGGCCAGCGACTATCCCTCCATCACAAACGCAGTAGCAGCAGATGCAACAACAACCTCGATTTCATTTGAAAACCAATAACAGGTGGAGGTGGCTCTCGTCTCCCTAAGCAGCTCCGTACGGCAAGCACCACCAACTTCTCCTTGGGCACTGTTAGCCTCTCCCCTTCATCGGCCACGCCTGCAATAGTCGAGGCCTTCTTCCCCAATGACGGTTATGCGCAATAGCAACACAGACCAGCCATTGCCAACGTTTCTCCCAGCCATCACAGACCATCAATTCTGATGCCACCACCGCCATCGGAATTACCTTATCCTCCTTTACCCTGTGACAGTGACAGGTACACAGGTTGTCACCCTCGGCCGACCACTATTTCACTGTTCACCATTATGGTGAATAGTGGGGGAGTGAATTAATTCATTCCCCCATCCCATTGTTCTGCAAGTGAACAGTCGGACTTACGTCCCACTGTTCATGTGCGGAACAGTGGGCTGACCGAGCTAGGCCATGTTCCTGGCCTAGTGGGCCAATCAGCCTATCCCAGTTCAAAAATTAGGTTCCCAGCCCACAAAAGGGATGGGTCGTTTGGCCCAACAGGGCTTGACACCCAGCCTACAAAAAAAAAACGAAATCTACATAAAAATATATATTTTTTGAAAATTATAAACAAAAAAAAAGTGTTATTTTCATGCATATGGCTGAATTCCACAATTTTTTCAAACATATTTTTCGTAAAAAAATTATATGTTGAATCTTTCGCATGTTTTGAATGACCCATCCCATTGTTCTGCAAGTGAACAGTAGGACTTACATCCCCCTGTTCATGTGTGGAACAGTGGGCTGACCGCGCTAGGCCATGTTCCTGGCCTAGTGGGCCAATCAGCCTATCCCAGTTCAAAAATTAGGTTCCCAGCCCACCAAAGGGATGGGTCGTTTGGCCCAACAGGGCTTGACACCCAGCCTACAAAAAAAAAAACGAAATCTACATAAAAATATATTTTTTTGAAAATTATAAACAAAAAAAAGTGTTGTTTTCATGCATATGGCTGAATTCCACAATTGTTTCAAGCATATTTTTCGTAAAAAATTATATGTTGCTCTTTTGCATGTTTTGAATGAAAAATGGATATCATAACCAGTTTATGATTATCCATTGGAATTTGGCCAAAATATCAAAAAAACTAACAATAATGTTGTTTTAGCTATCACGGTGTAAAATTACATTGTAAAATACAGACACAAATAGCTAAAAACGGGGTTTTAAAAATGCAGTGTAATTTTATTTTTTATTTTGGTTAGGTTTTGAACTCTTAATGAGGTAAAGACTCTCTTACGAAGAGAGATCTACCTCGAGATTTAGAAAAGACCAACAAATAAAAAAAATCAAAGTTAGAAAAACAATCAAACAACAATGCAGCTGGCCTTAGGTAAGGTGCACTGGGGGTGATTCGTCTTCCCCTTGCACAACAACTCCTCTTAGCCAGACTCTCACAGACTAATAGGTTTCCTAGTAACATTAATACTAGGTGGTGACTTCTAAGAATTATAGTCGTGATTTTATGACTATAAATACCCCTCCCTTTCACTACGAGTCGTTCCCCCTTTTGGGGATGGTGGGGTTTGAAGCGGAAAAAAAACATCATCGCGATAGATGACGACTCCATTGGGGACATTTTTGGACTAAGTTTTGTTTGTTTGATTAATTATTCTTTATTTATTATTTTACACTCATTTTTACTACTTTAGCATGCATTTTTACTTCTAGTTCACGCATGACATCGGGTATGAATTAATATATCTTGCATTTTTAATTCATAAATAAACTCAATTCTAAGTTAGGTAGGGAGTAGCGGTCTGCCTCATCATTTTCAGTCGGAGTTCAGATTCGTGAAACATCAAACTATGAATTGAGAGTTTACACGATATTGGCGGTCACATCATGCCCTAACAATTCCTTGTAAACCCTATACTATCTTCATGTAAGGAGGTCACCGAGCAGTTCATAGAACTTTGAGATCAGGTAGAAAGCTTACCCCTCATGTAATGGCCTAGAACTTGTCTTTGAGTACAAACTCTCCGATAATTCACCAGATGTGTATGTACATATATTTGTATCCACATGCATCCATCACTGTACATAACATATCAACAGACTGAAATATAGGTCCCTGAAGAGCTTTTGTCCATAATACTCAACTCTGTCAAAGAAATATGGACAACAAAGAACGTGCACACCGTGATGCTCATTTCCAAGAAAAATTGTATTCTTTGAAAGCTAGAATGGCTCGTCTTGCCGGCTTACTCAAGCAAGCACTAAAGTGACCACTGCAAAAGCTTTTGAAAAAGAGAGTGCACCGGAGTTGGAAAATGAAGCATGCTTATAATTGTTCTTTGTTTGGTCATGTCCACACATTGTGTTTCAGTTTAAACCTATTTTACTCTTGTGTGGAATTTTGCTTATATCGTCATAGGATCTTTTTTAAACAAAATTTTTTGTTCAATAATATCATGTATTTTCTTGTGTTTATGACATGCTCGTGTTTTTTGTTTAAATAACACAAACACACCTTATACCCTTTTATCTAAATTATACATGATCCTATGATTTCATAAAGACTTTTGGCAAATCAAAGTCTAGTATGAAACAAAAAGTCAAATTGATGTTTGTTTAACAAATGAATTCTAGGAATTCAAGAGATTTGATTGAAGGTGATTTCATACCTCCAAAAACCCACATAATAAAGTTAATCTCTTAGCTAAACAAATAATCAGAAAAATCTAAAAATCATTTCGCATGGAAAAAAAGAGAGCAAAGTTTACCAATCCTAGATGCATGGAAATAATCTAAAAATCATTTCGCATTTAATATGAAACCTAATGATTATTGGTAGCCAAGTTAACTTGCCCAAAATGAGTGAACATTCCCCTTGAGAACATGCAAAAATTATTTGATAACTTCTTAATAATTGTATTCCTATATTTGTAAACCTCGAATCAAATGTCATCTAATAAGTTAGACATCACTTAAGAATGATTCATTCTTCCACTAAATTTTATGAATGGTTAAGAAAGAAGAAATAGTCAACTATATTAATTAGTAAAGTATACTTGCAAGAATATTATTTGCATTTGCTATCGATGAAGCTTACACGGTCGTTCATCAACTTGCCAAATGGCTTGCGGCGGCGGCGTAGAGGTGGTTGCGATGTTTGTCTTCTCCAGCGGGCTATAAAATTGACGAATTAATGTCTTCTCCGCATCCATTTCTTCAAGTGGACGGTGGGGCTCTATATTCAGGAGTAAATACGGCGACTTTTTGGATTGATCGAGGATTTTGGGTTGTCTATGTTCACCGAACTGATTATTTTATTTCAAGTAATTACTTTTTTCTTCGTGGCACTAATGTGATCAAGTAAACATTTGATGTTTTTTTCCTCAATCTCTTCTTCTCAATTTTGGCTTAAACTCTAAATTTTTAAAATAGTCCCTCAATTTAATTTTTCTTCAAATTAGGTTCTTGTTTTTCTTGTTACTAAATTGTTTTTATTTTCAATTTATTCTCCTTTAATCTTTTGATATAATTGATTTTTTTTTTCATTCTTTTGATTGTTATTTATTTTATTTTATTTTATTTTATTTCATTTTAAATCATTTCTTTAATGATTTTTTTTTTTAATTTGATCTATCAATATGGATTTTATTTTATTTTTATATTAAATTAAATATGTATTCCTTTGATCGCTATTTATTTAGTTTTGGATCTTTTATTTTATTTTTTATTAGGTAATCATGATATTAGGATCTAAGTCATAGGTATAAAAGGTTAGCACATGTTGACATAATTTGTTTTTTATATTCTTTTTAACAATTATTTTTTTCAATTCCATTATTTAATAGTTGATTTGTTGGGGATTAAACAACATTGTTTTTTTTCTTTTTATGAGATTATATCGATCTCATATGTCATGTCATAAGTTTAATGTGTTGATTCGGGGCAATGTTTTTATTTAGTTATCAATTCTTGTTATATATTTTTATAATTTTATTAAATGAACCGGGATTATTGGATCTAGATAAGTCAATGACCTAACTCTTGGGTTTTCTTGCTTTCTAAAAACATAACCATTACTTAAGCATAATTGTTTTTCATTATAAAAAAAATACAAGCAAAGATGATTTCCCCTGAAAAAAACTTGTGAGTCTTTCCCTTTTGTAATCAAGAATTCAGAAATCATTATTGTCCTATTTAACATCACCAAATCAAAACTATTTAAAAGTATTAAATAAGTTATTTTGAAACAAAAAAGATTTAATTTTTTTCAAAAACACGGTTGGACCTTAAAAATTTTCTAATTATCCTTTCCTTAACATAATATTTTTCCCTTCTAATACTTCCATTTCTCTTAAAGCATAAACTTATTTTCTTCCCAAAATCATATTTAATATTCATAAACACTTCATCATATTGATTTCCTTTTAATAATGGAAACGACATATAATTGACTTTCATTCAACCATGAAAGCAATAAAACAATGACTTCCACTCAAAGATGGAAACTATAAAAATGACTTTCATCTAGGTATGAAATAGCAACAATAGCAATGGCTCTTATTAATCATTCATAGTAAAAAAAATATTGATTTTAATCTAAAAAAGAAATCTACATAACATTGGCTTCCATTCAATAAGAAAGCTACATAATCATTGACTTCCTTTCACTAATAGAAACAACAAATAATGATTTTTCATAAAACTCTTGTCAGGATATGTTTGTCACCATTACTAAGGTTTATCAAGTGTAAGAAATTGCAAGACTAATATACAAAATTAAAAGAATTAAGGTGCAAAAGACATACTTGATGTATGATCTCTATATACAACACCCTATTTTTCTCCTACTAGTGTAGCCTTTCTTGTACCAATAAAGACAATCATCACTAACAAGCTCCATAAACAACAAAAGTCTCATTTCAATTCTCATCCAAATCCAAATCCAAATTTTAACTCACTAAATAGGATAATGCCTTAAAGTTTTACACATTTGCACAATGTTTTGTTTGTCATAATTTATGTGTGCCTAATTCCTAACAAAGGTTGGGAATTAATTATTTTCAACAATGTTTAGTGTTTTAATCATAACCATAGTTGCACAACTTGCTTTTAAGCGTGGTTTGTTTAGTTATAAATCTAAGACATGAGGATGAAAACTTTATTAAGGGTGATGAACACATTTATGCCATTTAAATATCAAAAAGTAGTCATGACAGTAACATGTGGGGTTGTGTACGTCCAAGTTACACCTTGTGTCATTTGTTTACGTATATTTGGAGTTTCATACCTCTAAGAAACACAAAACTAGTTGCATTGAAATTTAACATTCATACATATAACTTTAATGAAGATAGGTATATCAAAGTTTAGTGTTTTTAGAATAAAATTACAGTTAGAAGTGTGATAAATTTGTCTTGTTTTTAGCTTTGATACATGTCATATTTGTATTGGTTTCAATTAAAAAACTCAAGATTTGAAAAGACTAACTATTATTTTGCTATATTGATTAGTAAAATACAATAGAAAAACTTATTAAACCTAAAAAATAAAATAAATAGCTAAGCTCTTCATTTTATGCTTTATTTAAAGTAAAGTTTTTTTTTTATTAGGTTAGGTTTAATAACTTTTGATGCTTTATTTTATTAGTTAAGAACCTAAATACCTAATAATAGTTAAATCCTTCATTTATATTTTTCTTATTATTTAAGCCTTATTTTTAAAAATAATTAATCTAACCAAATTTGTATTGAGATGACTTTTAAAATGGATATATGAACAAGGTCTAGTCAGCTAAAGAGGTTACTTGCTCGCACACTGCGCTAAACTTTTTTCTATATAGGAAACTGATTGATATTATGCGTGTTGTAATTGGTTATTTTAATATTTAATTAGTAAAATTATAATTGATAAAATCTGTTAGAAATGAGTTTTTTTCGTCTAAAAGTGATTGAATGTTTCTATTGTTAAAATTATTTTAATAATTATTTAATCAGTATATTGTACAATTGGAATCGAAAAAAATTCTTTGAACATGAGCCATATGCTTCGTGTAACATATTGATTGATTATTGTGTATGTTTTATTTGTTTGATTAATGATTTCATTAGCAAATAGTAAAATTACAACCGATGAATTTTAACACAGATGAGTGATTTGTTTTACGCAGCAAATGATTTGATTGGTGGTTATGTTTTAATTACTTGGATAATAATTTAATTGGTAGATAGTAAAACTGCAATTGATCAAATTGACTAAAGATGAGGTATTTGTTGGCTGCAACATACTAATTGTTTTTTGGGCATGTTTTAAATATTTGATGAATAATTTATTTGACAAATAGCAAAAATGCAACAGTTAAAATTTATTAAAGATTAGTTTTTCAGATTTTTTTTCTTTATATTATTATATGAAAAGTATTTTAGAACATTGAGATTAAATTAATGTGAGATTTATAAAGAAAAGTTAGTTTATTTTTTAAAATATATTTTAAGATGTTAATATAAAAAATTATCGCAATATATAATTAGCCTCACCTATTTTTCAAGGAAAAAGTCCTAAAAATAATTATTATCATTATTCTAAATATCTTATCTATAGTTAAATAAATACATATAAAAACTAAATAATCTTAAATGTTTTAAGTTGATTATTTAGCTAAGATGTGTAGTATAAAAAAAAAATATAGCACAATTAATAATTTTGTTACATGTGAAAAAATTGGTGTTGGCTGCGGCGAAACGCAAGGCAATTTTTTTATTGTAGATAATTTTGCTCAAATTTTGTACCTATGTTGTCTACGTGTGGCTTCGTATATTTTTTCATACGTGATATAAGATCTGAAATATCATACATAAAAAAGCCCCAAAATTAATTTTTAACAAAAATAACATCGACCAATGAATTATTTTGATTATTATTCTCATTTTTACTGTTATGATTGCTAAATTGTCATAATTATTGTCATTATTATCAAAATAATCATCACCATTATTTTTATTAATATAATCAAAATTATAATTAGTATTATTATCATCATTATTAATTTTTTGTCATCCCTGATATGTTTTATATTATTTTATGAGTTATTATGATTCTTATTATCAAAGCCATAATTATTAACACAATAAGCATAATAATTGTTATAATAAATAACAATTGCTATCATTATTATGATTAATAATGTCACTATTATTATGATGATGATAATAAATAAAATTATCATTACTGTTAATGAAAAAAAAAATCAAATTATTTTGAGGAATATAAAAAACTATAAAATTTTAACAAAAGAGTAACCAAGAAAAAAAAGCTATTATTATTACTATGTAAATAATTGAAAGAACTAAATTACATCAAAGAATAAAAAAATAAAATGACAAAAGAGAAAATAGAAAAGGTGAAATAGATCATAAAAAAAAAGAATTATTAGCTTAATTTTTTTTAACTTGAAGAAAAAAACATATAAATTAAAAGCTAACAAAAAGAAAAAAAAACAAAGTAAAATCAAATTTCAATTATTATAGCTTTTATTGTAACAATTATTGTAAATAATTAATATTCTAATACTATCATTATCGTTATAAAAAAAAATTCAATTTTTTTTCAAGATTTATTCTTCATATTATTATATTTGAAGTATTTTAGAATAATAAGATTAAATTAATTTGATATTTTTTTTAGAAATCTTAATTCATTTTTTATATATTATTTAAGTTGCTAATATTAAAAACTTAGTTCATTTTTTATAACTTTATTTTAAGGTGTTTATATTAAACAAATATCAAAATATATAATTATTTTTAAGAGAAAAATCCTTAAAAATTATCATTATTAATATTTTAAATGCATTTTCCATAATAAAATGAATATATAAAAACCTTATATAGAATAATTATTATGAGTATTATTGTAAAAAATTTGATATAGTAAAAATCAAAAGTTTTGTAGGCTGATTATTTTGCTAAGATTTATACAATTATAAAAATCTAAGACCATTAATATTGTTTTGCATAAAAAATTTGTTTATGGCTACGGCAAAGTGGAGGGCAATTGGTTCGTATATTTTTTCATGTTAGATAATTTTTCCTAATTTTTCCACCCAATTTGTCTACGTGTAACTTCGTATATTTTTTGTTTATATGATATTAAATATGAAATATCATATATAAAAAAACCGCAAAAGTCAACCTTTAAGAAAAATAACATCAACTTATTAATTATTTCATTATTATTCTTATTGTTATTATTATGATTGTTAAATTGTCACAATTATTATAGCTTTTATTATAAATAATTACTATTCAAATTATTATTGGTCATACTACCGATGACACCATAATTATTGTTAGAAAAAGAAATTAAATTATTTTTTTATTTTATAAGATTTATTTCTCATATTATTATATTAAAAATATTTCAGAACACTAATATTAATTTTTTTTTTAAAGCCTAGGCCATTTATATATATATATATATATATATATATTTTAAGGTTTTACTATTAAATAAATATCAAAATATATAATTCGTCTCATATATTTATAAGAAAAAAAACTTACAAATAATCATTATTATTTTATTTTTTTCTTAATTGTTTCTTTGTTAATATGTTTAGGTGTGAAAATTTCTATTTATTAATTTTAATCATTATCATTAAATTGCCCACAGGTGATTTTCTTCCTTAGTGACTGTTTAGTATGTAGCATTAGATACTTTTTGTTATTGTATTTTAAAAATGTTTTTTTTAAATAAAATAAAATTATTTTTATTTTGAATTTTTTTTTGTATTTTTAGATCATTTTCACGTGCTGATATTAAAAATAATTTTAAAAAAATAAAAATTATTATTTTGATATATTTTTAAACAAAAAATATTTACAAAAGAAATCTAAATTACATTTTCAAACAGTCACTCAATAATGGTTGTGATTATAGATTGTTTGGAAATGATATTAAAGTTGTTTTTTAAAATGTATTTTGTTTATATATATATATATATTACATTATCATATTAAAATTAAAATAAATTGTTTTTTTTTCATAATTTTTTTTTTTAAAAATCTTGGTGCGACAAAATTGGTATTTAAGAGTTTCGGTTGTCTCGCTCCAAGTAATTTCACTTTTCGGTGTGCTGGCATCATTTAACTTGAACAAATTGAACTGTCTCCTCTCGATCTCTCACGCTATCATTTAGCACCCACCAGTGTGTTGGGCAACCTTCAAGTTTTGTCGATGCTCATTAATTAGAATGCAGATGGTGATTTGTCTTTCGCCCACTCTGCGAATCGGTGATTTAAACAGCTGCAACGGATGATCAACGGTGTGGTATGCGCATTGAGTGAAGAGGCTAATAAACTTGTATGAAAGCGTTGAGTGAAGGGGTTAAAAAGTACGGACGAGGTGATGTTTGCCCGACCCTACAACCCACTTCTACTCTACTTGTATAGGAAAATTAAAAGGCATGCGTTATTGCCCGACAGCTTTGCTGGGGGTACTCTAGCAATTAAGTCATATTATCCACAAAACCTGTTCGGTGCCACGTGCCACGTGCCACTCCGAGTCGATCTTTCTCATTAACACCAATCCACGCATTTATGTCAATCTACAGCTAGTGACTTAAACAAAGAATGTTATTAATGTTCCGTCGTGGCTAAGAATACTTGGTATATCTTATATTACTTTTAAAATATAAAATGATTTGGAGTAGTCCAAATATGGAAGAAAATATTTAGTTGTTGTTATCATTATCTATACAGCTATATCAGCTCATGGATTTATTGTTCATTCAAGTACAACTCATCTAGACTCATAAGCACCGTGGACTTCAATAATGAGATTATTTTTATACTATAACAGTACAACAAAGTCATTTAGCCGAGTGGTTAAGGCGTGCGTCTAATGTTTCCCTGCAGCAAGAGTTTGAATCTCTCAGGCAACAAAATGATTTTGAATTTTGCTTTTAAAAAAGTTAATAATATAAGTATTATTTCTATACTACAATAGCACAACCAAGTCCTTTGGCCGAGTGGTTAAGGAGTGCACCGTTTCCCTGTAGGCGAGAGTTTGAATCTCTCAGGCCACAAATTGATTTTCGAATAGTAATGAATAGTGCCTTTTTTCCAGGCTTTTTTTTATAACCTCTGTGTCCGAGCCTGCTTACGCAAACCATGATTTAAGCTATAGATCCATTTTTTTTAATATTTTTTCCTCTTTTTTTTCAACTTATACCTTTTTTTTGGTTTTTCTTATAACCGGAATGTCCGGGTCAACTTACATGCACCATGATTTTTTCCCCACGTATACATTTTTTTTATCTCCGGACCCATTTTTTTAACATTTTCTTTCTTGTTTTTTTTCCCACTTATGCATTTGTTTTGGTTTCTTTGTATAATCGAGGTGTCCGGAACAGCTTACGCGCACCACGATTTTTTTTCCCATGTATACATTTTTTTGTTTTTGATAATAGGGGTGTCCGGGGCAACTTACGTGTGCCATGAATAATCCTCAGACCCATTTTTTTAATATTTTTTTTGTTTCTTTTTCCCACTTATAATTTTTTTATAACCGAGGTATCCGGGTCAACTTACGCGCATCACGACTATTATTTTATAGAATAGCTAAAGGAGATCACAATTTCAAACAGTAATAGACAATGATTTCAGCAGTGGTTTACGTTGTTCATTACTATTTGAAAAGGTGAATTGAATTGTGATTTTGGTGGGAGATGGCAGGGGTGTTTGGGAATGCGTTTGGAAAGTGTGTTTGAAAATTTTTAATTTTTTAATTTTAATTTTTTATTTTAAATTAAAATAATTTGTTGTTTCTAGATAATTTTCATGTGTTGATGTAAAACATGATTTTAAAAAAATTGAAAAAATATCATTTTGATGCATTTCTGAACGAAAAGCTAAAGGAATTATCTATAAAGCTGAAAGAGCTCATAGTTTTAAAAAGTGTTTTACACTATTCATCTACTCAGAAGCACTATGGATTTGAATAGTGAAATTACATATTAATATAAGTATTATTTGTATACTAGGACAGAACAACGAGGTTGTTTGGCCGAATGGTTAAGGCATGCAGGTGCTAACAAAGACGAGAGTTCGAATCTCACAATCGACAAAAATAATTTTGAATAGGTCACCCATTTGAATAGCAATGAACAGTGATTTCACAGTTCATTTCTGTTACAGAAGGGGCTTTTCGTATTTTATTTTATAACCTGGCTTCTTTTATTTGTTTTTTTATAATCGGGATATCTGTGGTAGCTCACATGCACCACGACTAATCTCCGGACCATTTTTATTTGTAATATTTTTTTCCTATTTTTTTTTCCAATTATATGTTTTATTTTATGACCGGGGTGTCCGGATCAGTTTACGCGCACCATGATTTTCCCTTGCATTTTTTTTAGCCATCTTTTTTTACATTTTTTTTCCTGTTTTTTTTTTGCCACTTATACATTTCTTTTGGTTTTTTTATAACCGGAGTGTCCAAGTCAGCTTACGTGCACCATGACTTTTTTTCCCACGTATATTTTTTTTTAATAACCAGGGTGTCTGAGCTAGCTTACGCGCGCCATGAATAATCCCAGGACCCCTTTTTTACATTTTTTCTTCTTTTTTTTCCACTTATATATTTTTTTTTATAATCGGGGTGTCCGGATCAGCTTATGCGCACCACAACTATTATTATTAAGAAAAAAATTAAAATAGCTTGCTCAAACACTCTGCACACACTCACAAAACATTGTGGATTACAACAGTGTATTAACGATTTCGCCCCTTAATGCACCTCAACCCTTGCCTTCAGATCAGGGGTATGTTTGAATTTTCCACGGGACCAGTTGGCATTACTGGATTGTTTTGGGGTAGTTTTGTTTTTTCCCCATATTTTTGCACAGTAAAATAGCCATGAGGAAAAAAATTCACATGAACCGCCGGGGGCATTAAGGTTATTGTATATATTTTTTTAAATAGCTAAATACAAATTTATCCCCATATATATATATAAATGACCTGTTTATTATTTTAAACAAATGATAATTTACTATCATTATTCTAAAATATTTTTAATATAATAATACGACGAATAAATCTTAACAAATAAATAAAATTAAACAACAATGACAGTGTCATCGATAGTATGATCAATAATAATTAGAATATTAATCATGTATAATAATATTTATGATGACAACTATAATAATTGTGATAAAAATTCATTGGTCAATGTTATTTTTATGAAAAATAACTTCCACGCTTTTTATGTATAATATTTAAGATCTCATATCACGAAAAAAAATATACGAAACCACACATGGACAAGACATGTAGAACAATTATGCCAAATTATCTACAATAATAAATTAAAAAATTGCCCTCCATTTCGCCACAGTCAGCACTAAATTTTTTAACATATAACAAAATTGTTGATGGTCCTAAATTTTTATATATATTATTTTATGGACTTGTTCCTTAAAAAATAGAAGAAACTAATTATATATTTTGATATTTTTTTCATATTAACATCTTAAAATATATATATATATATATAAATATTTGAAATGACTTTTTTCAAAAATCTCACATTAATTTATACTCAGTGTTCTAAAAAAATTTAATATAATAATATGAAGAAAAAATCATCTTTGATAAATTTTAGCAGTTGTATTTTTGCTGTCTGTCAAATAAATTATTCAGTAAATAGTTAAAACATGCCCAACAAACAATTAGTATGTTGCAGGTAACAAATAATATATCTTTAGTCAATTTGATCAATTGCGGTTTTGCTATCTACCAATTAAATTATTACCAAAGTAATTAAAATAAAATCATCAATCAAATTGTTTGCTGCATAAAACAAATCACTCATCTGTGCTACAATTCAACGATTGTAATTTTACTATTTGCTAATGAAATAATTCATGAAACAAATAAAACATACACAACAAACACAAAATTTTCTCGATTCTGATTGTACAATCTATTGATTAAATAATTATCAAAATAGTTTTAATAGTAGCAACATTCAATCACTCTTAGGCGGGGAAAAAAATTCGTTCTAACAGATTCTATCAACTACAATTTTACTAATTAAATATGAAAATAAAAAATTACAACACACATAAAATAAATCAGTTTCTTACATAGAAAAAAAGTCCAGCACAGCGCGCAGGCAAACTCGCTCGTTATTTACTATTTGTTTGGTTGTTATGGAGAAAAGATGTCAAATTGGGATACGAATTAGTTTAGTCATGAGCCATTACCCCGCGCTCCACAACTGGGATAAAAAAAAATTGTTTGGTTTTAATATATAATTTTTTTTGTTTTGTATTATGATTTTTATTCTTTTATTTTTAGTTTAGTTTTGATTCTTTTATTTTTTTGATCTTTTTCAGATAGTTTTTAATTTTTTATTTGTATTTATGTATCTATATTCTTAGTTTTGACTTTTAATTTTTATTGTTATTTTTTTATTAAATGCTGCTTGCATCAAAAAACATAATAAGTTTAGCTTTGGTAGTGTAAAATGACAGTGAAATTCTTTTTATGCATGTATACTTAATCTTGTGTTGTTAATGATTAAATATCTTTGAATATTTTTGCATTTGTTTTGTCTATGTATGGCCTCGTATATTTATAGTTTGAAGTGATTTTTATTTAAAAAGAAATTAAATCAATTTTGTGAATATTTATTTTTATAATATTATAATTAAATTAATTTGAGATTTAAAAAAAAACTTAGTTCATATATATATATATATATATATATTCAAACATAAATATTAAAAAAATATCAAAATATATATTAGCCTAATATATTTTTAAGAAAAATAAAACCTTAAAAAGAATCGTTATTATTATTTATTATCCATAATAAAATCAAATAAAAAAACAAAATAATCAAAAGTCTTGTAGGTTGATTATTTTGCTCAGATGTATAACACCATAAGAAAAATATAGGACATTAACATTTTTTTACATGTTAAAAAATTTGGTTCTGACCGCGGCTAAATGCAGGGTAAGTGACTCATATATTTTTTATTGTAGATAATTTAGCCCAATTTTCCGACTTGTTTTGTCTATGTGTGACTTCGTATAATTTCTATTTACATGAAGTTAGATCTGAAATATCATACATATAAAACACACAAAAGTTAATTTTAAATAAAAACAACATTGACTAATGAATTATTTTAATTATTATTCTTATTTTTATTATCATGATTGCTAAATGGTTACAATTATTATAGTTGTCATTATAATCACTATTGTAAATAATTAATATTCTGATTATTATTGATAATGTTATCGCTGCCACCATAATTACTGTTACAAATTGAAATTCAATTATTTTTTTATTTTTTAAGATTTATTCTTCATGTTATTAAATTAAAAGTATTTTAGAACACTTATATATATATATATATATATATATATATATATATATTAAGGAGTTATTATTACAATTATCAAAATATATAATTACCTCGTATATTTTTAAGAAAATCAATACATTAAAAGCAATAATTATTATTATTTTAAACGCCTTATTAATAATATAATGAATATAAAAAAACTAAATAATCAAAAAAAATTATAGGTTGATTAACTCGCTCAGATGTACAGTATCATAAAACAAATCTAGGACCACTAATATTTTTTTCACATGTTAAAAATTTTGTTCTGATTGCAGCGAAGAGTGAGGCAAGTGACTCGTATATTTTTTTATTCTAAATAATTTGGCCTAATTTTTCCACTCATTTTGTCTATGTGTGGCTTTGTAATATTTTTTTAACATGATATTAAATCTGGAATATCATATATAAAAAGGTTGCAAAAGTCAATTTTTAACAAAAACAAACATCGCCTAATGAATTATTTCAATTATTATCTCATTGTTATTATCATTATTGTTAAATTTTCATAATTATTATATTAGTCATTATAATATTATTGTAAATAATTAATATTCTGATTATTATTATTGGTAGTTCTATTGGTATCATCATCATTATTGTTATAATCATTGTCATTATTACAACAATAATCATTATGATAATTAGCACTTTTGTTTTATTAATATAATATAAATTATGATTAATATTATTGATATTTTCTATATTATTTGATGAGTTATTGTTATTATTACCATCAAAACCATAATTATTAACACCATAAGCACTATAACTATCAGAATAAATTAAAACTGCTATGATCATTATCATTATCATTAATAATGTAACTATTATTATCATGATTATAACACATAAAATTATCATTATTGTTACTGTTAAAATAATAAAAATTATTAAATTACCCAGGAAAATAAAAAAACCAAAAACTTTAACAAAAGAGGAAGTAAGAAAAAATCTAAATTTATTATTATTATTGAGTAAATAATGGAAAAAACAAAATTACATCAAAGAATAAAAAAAACCCTCAAAGCTTAAACAAAATAGCAAAAAATAAAATAAAATAAATGATAAAAAAACATTATTAGTGAAAAAATATAATTTGACTTGAAGATTCAATACAAATAATTAAAAAACTAAAACAAAGAACAAAGGGAAAAAATAAGAAATATAAATTTTCAAATGATCAAAAATACAAACTAAATTTAAGAACTAATTTAAAAAAAAACTATTACCTCAATAAAAGATAAAATAATAAAAATTAAAAACTAAAACTAAGAGTGTGTGTGTGTGTGTAAACATGGACAAAAATAGGGACTTTTTCAGAATTATAAAAACAATAAAGAAATTAAATAAAAAATTAAAAATATAAGGACCGAAATGAACATAAAATATACAATCAATTTCAATCAAAGTAAAAAATTGAACAAATCACAAATTTTGTACCGAAAATGTTAAGGGATTTAAAACCAATCCGGAAGTTAAAAGAATAAAGATTGAATGTAACCAAAATATATAGTCAATTTCAATTGAAGAGCACAATTGAAGCAAATCAAAACTTCTATCACAACAATAAGGATCAGACCAAACAATTCAAAGCTCAGGGACAAATATAAAACCATCAGAAACAAAGGGGATTTTCATGTAATTTACCATGCACGAGAGAAAAAAGTGCACAACAAAGTTCAATCGGCCACTATCACATCACCGTCCACCGTGGGAAGACACGTGCACTACCATGAGAAAGAAGATAGGGTGGCGCATGCGTGAGACGAATGGTCATTATTGACCACCTAAATCCACCGCATGCACCACCATAAGAGAGTGTGCAACAAGAAACTTTCGACGCGTTTGGAGACTCGCCAATAGTGCCCCGAGGTTAAAATATTAAAAAAACACAAAATTACATAAAGACCCCTGCAACCAATTTTTGGATTTTATTATGAGAGTATATAAGTAGTTACCTATTTTAAAAAAATATGCAATGCCGGAAACACCCCCTGTTGCGATGTCGTGGTCGCACAAATTAATTACCCTAGCTTAAAACAAATCAAACAAGATAGTATAGAGCAAGCAAGGGGTCGATCCCACGAGGATGATTTAGTTTAGATTTTCATGCTATATGTTATGCAATTGGGGTGGGGGTTGAAAGTTGTCTAGGCTAGGCTAAAGCAAACTAAGAGAAAATTATATATAAAACTGAAATTTATTAATAAAGCAAACCTTGGTCGCAAATCAACATCCATCTACAGAAATCAGAACTGATCATGGAAACGACACATCAATTTATATTCTGAATATTTATCTCTTCTTAAAATTGGTTTGTTAATGGATCCGCCGTATAACTTACCATAACCATCAAACAACCACAGTGTCCGCACTAGTAATTTGATTCAATGGCAACATTAAAATCTAGATAAATTGATCAATTAATAAACATAATTGTCCGCAATGTATGTTTAGTTTGATTGAATGTTCTCCCTAAGATTAATAACATAGATCCGCTACAATTATTAACTTAGTTGCTTCACAAGTTCATATACCACAACTCCGGTTTTGATATCAAACATAGCAATCTTTTGTCTACAATAATAATTTCGAGTCCGCTCTTAGCAATGAAATAAACAATCATAGGAAAATAAGCATAGGAGAACAAACATATTCATCATATAAACTGAAAAATTGAGGTAAAAATATATCTCACAATTCTTGAAATCTGAAGGTTTCCGTGTCCTTGCAACTAAGCAAAAGAGTCTAGCCTTGCATGTTTATTGAACAACTAAATAAAAAGATGGAACAAAACATGCTTTAGGGTTTGAAGGAGGAAGATTTGTGTTTTCTTTGCTGCTGGCCGAAACTTCCTTGCTCCTCTCCTCCTTTATATATGCTTAGAAACCCTAGTATCTATTTTACAAAATAGTCCTCCCTTAAGTTGGCAGAATTTAGTTGTTCCTTGTAAAATTCATATCTCATTCATAGCACATCGGTTTCATCTTAAATCTGGATTGTTTATACATCTGTGAGTCTTGAATCCAAAAAAATTGGTTTTGCATCCATCGGACTTCTGTAGCTCTATATATTGATTTTGGAATGGACAAAGGTCGACATCGGTAGATTGGAAGATTTGACTTTGAAGGTTGCGATTTCCATGCTCTTCCTTATTTTATTTCTTTTTCCTTAGATTTACAGAAAGTTATGGATGTTACCTTTTTAATTCCACTGAAATCACTTCATTTCGATCTCTAGAGCTTCCGCTCTGCACAAAACACCGACTGAAGGTCAAATCTGTCAATCAGCTCCAATTACCTCCTTTTTGCATCTTTCATCCAAAAATGCCTTCAAAATATAAAACAAAGAATATCAATGCATTTTATACATAAAATATATGCAAAACACTAGGTAAATATGGATGAAACTATCAAATAATATGGTCGCATCACCCCTGCAGGCAACTCTTTGTTTTGTCTTTTGGAGGATAAAAGGGTTATTTTAAAGTTCACTAAACATGTGCAATTATCGTAATACCTCTGCCGACAATTCTTAATTTTTTTCTTATTGGAGGGTATTATAGTTATTTAAATATGCATAGAAATGTAAAAAATCAAAAATAGTTTTGAATCAAAAGCTAAAGATGAGGCAAACAGAGGGGGGAAATAGTAATGTCACTATTACAATCCATAATAATATTTGTCTATAGCTATATTGAATTTTATTGTGTAATACCCGGATCTCTTTAGTTGTATGTATAATAATTGATGCTCATCAACTTCACTTTGGAGTGTGTTCATCGTTATGTTTTATTATTTTTAATTCGATGGCTTATTTTAGTTGTTTGTTTTGGTGTTTATTTTTTTCTTTGAAAAAAAAGACTTATTGAATTATCAATTAATTACCCATCTTCTCTGTAGCATGTCCCCGCTCAGCGTTCAGGGTCGGCTTTTTTTGGAGCCGCCACCTAGTTTGGTTCAGGGTTGCTAGGAAAACTCGGGCATACTAGTCTAGTAAGAGATTCAAGGGTAAGAGGTTTTCTAATATTTTGGATGCTAGCCAATTGTTTTGCTTATATTAAAAATAAAAAATCTACATTTTTTTTCTGACCCAACCTAGTCAATTTGGTTCGACCATAATTCGAACCCAAAACCTTGGTTCAAAATGAAAACAACCCAAAAACAGAGTCAAAGAAAAATGGATTAAACTTAAAAAACACAAAATATGAAAATAAAATGAATTAAAAGGAAAAAAAAAAGAACACCAACCCCAGCAACCGAAGAGAACCCAGCAACGTGGTTCCAAATCCAAACAAAATTTGGTTAAGTCAAAGGCATAAAACAACTCAAAACCACACTAAGAACAATAATATAGCACTTAAGCATGTCAATTTTCACTTGAATTGCACAATTTTGTCAAAATATAGTTCGGCTTGCAACCGAAACCCAAATATTAAAACTTGTTATTACCATGTTAATGATGTCAATAAACACTAGATTACTTGTTATTGATGTATGGGTGATTGTTCTGGGCAATTAAATGGACCGAATGTGTTCCAAGACAACTAGCTAAGGCAATGTTCTTCGGAAGAACTCGAAGAACATGCTCAGAAACCAGAGAAACTTCAAGTTGAACCTATCAAAATGTATTATTGATGCAAAACAAGCATAAAATGTTGATTAATGAAGTATACAAAAGAGAGACCAATGCAAAGAAAAGGACCAAAAGTGGTAAAAATCATGGAGCTTGGACAATGTTCTTTGTAAGAACATGAAGAACACTACCTAGAGATTGCCTATACCCAGCCACTATTAACCCCTGGAAATGGCTTTTTTGGCTTCCAAAACATACATCTTGTCATCCTAAAAGGTCATACTAACATATAATAACATATCTAGGTCAAAAAAACCTAAAGAAAAACATCAAAACGCAACATTTTATGTTTTTGACAGTGCAATTAAGACAAAAAACACAACACAACTTTTGTGTTCATGAAACCTGGACTCAATTATTTTTTTTTGAAGCCATTTTGTGTATGAACAAACTTAGTTATGGTGAGTGTCGCGACGGTGTTTTTTCTACGCTTCGCGCCCCGCCATCCCTCTCTGGAGAGACAACGGTGCGTTGTGAAATGGGGGATTTATTTTATAGCCGTAAAATTTACGACTATAATTATCAGGAGTCGCCACCTAGTATTACGGTCACTAGGAACCTAGTGGTCTGCGAGATTCTTGGGTAAGGGGACTTGTTGTGCAAGGGGAAGACGCATCACCCCCAGTGCACCCTACCTATGGCAAGCTGCATTGTTGTTTGATCGTTTTTTTTCTAAGTTTATTTTTTTACACTGCATAAAAAAAACATTTTTTTTTGTGGGTGTACTTGACGATGTAATTTTACACCACAGTTAAAAATCTTTTTTCTTATCTACGGATGTACTTTACAATGTAATTTTACACCGTAGTTAAAATTATTTTAATCTACAGATGTATTATACAATATAATTTTACACCGTAGTAAAAATATTTTTTATTTGCGGGTGTATTTTACAATGTAAATATACACCAAAAAAAGCTAAAACCGAAAAGTTGTTAAATTATTTATGACATTTTGGCTGAATATCAATGGATAATCGCAAACTGGTTACGATATCCGAATTTTCGTTTTAAAAATATGGAAAAATATGCAACATATTTTTTACGAAAAAACAATGAGAAAAGCTTTGGAATTCGGCCGTATGCACAAAAACACCTTTTATATTTTGATTTTTTTGTAATAATAATAATAATAAAAACATATATGTATATATATATCTTTCAAAAGTATTAAAAAAATATATATTTTTTATTTTTTATTTTTTTATTTTTATTTTATTTTTTTATAGGCTGGGTTGTCAGTCCAGTGGGCTGACAGCCCACTCTAAATGGGCTGGAAGCCCAAAGTCTTTGGGCTGTGCTTCCAGCTATCGTGGGCTGGAAGCCCAACAAAATTTGGTCTGGGCTTCCAGTCCTCGCGGGCTGGAAGCCCACAGGCTTTTATACTCGGTTCGGGCCCCAAACCCGACCCGACCAGCGGGAGTGAATTAATTCACTCCCGCGCGAAGAAGATAAACAGTACAATGATGATTTTTCGAGTTTGAGGAATGGGTTACCTATTAATACAGTTGTGTAGAGGATGTCCAGGTGATTCTTCTGGTCGTGACGGCGTTGTCAATGGTGGCCTGTGGTGGTCGAAAAAAGTCTTCGAAGTTGCTGTCTTCACGTTGTAGTCACGGGGAAAAGTCGCCGGAGACTCGCCTGAAGATGTGTTTTTGTTACTGGTGAAGAGGGGAGGCTCACGGTGAGGGAGAGAAGGCTAATGGACGGTTAGTTTGGGAGCAACAGTGGAGAGAGAGAGAAGGCAGGGGCTGCTTGTAGAGAGAAGTAAAAATTCCCAGATTTCTTTTTTTTTCAAATCGTCGTGCATGGCGGCCTTTTATAGGCGATGGTGGTCTGACAGGGTGGCTGCAGGTTGACGGCGTGGTGTCTGGCGTGCCTGCGATGGTGGCTGGTCAGCAGGCGTGGGCGGCCGGTCGGCGGTTGCAGGGAAAGGGAGACGGCGGGGAAGGCATGGCGTGCGTGCTGTGCAGCTTTGAGAAGGCAAAGTTGCACTTTGGTCCTTCAATCTATGATTGTTTCAATTGCATCCTCAATTGGATTTAAATTTGTAATTTTATGCAATTGTGCCCCTGGCCGAATTTCAACATTACCCTTGACTTCGAGCGTCTTTTTCACTTTGGTCCCTGACTTTTGATTTATGCAATTTAACCCTCAATTGACAATTAAACTTCAATTTGACCCTTAATTTTGCACAATTAGCTTGGAAAATTCAATTGGGTCTCCAAAAATTCCAATCTTCTCAATTGAGCCCGAATTAAATTCAAGAATTTGATTTTTTTCAATTAAGCCCTTAATAAAATTAATTTGATCAATTTAAAGCATAATTAAGTCCTTGCACTTAATTAAATTCTTCAATTGGACCCTAAATTAATTCTCAAACATAATAATATTTTAAAATAGCCCATGATTAAATCAAATTGGCCTATTCAAAATATAATTATGATTTTTTACTTTATTTTTACCTCGAATTTTTTTTCTCTCATTTTTGGGCACAAAAGAGATACGATTCGGCTAAGAAAATATTCAAAATTTTCACCATGATTTTCCACTGACGCCAAAAACCCTTTTATTTTATTTTTGTCATTTTTATTTTATTTTGGGGAGTAACCCAAAAATTGGGTTATGACAGTTGCCCCCCTCTTTACAATGCTTACGACTAAAGTCTTGTAAAAGACTTTAAATAGTAAGCGTTGTAAAGAAAAGGAAAAGTGGATTTATCAGACCAAGAAATGGTTGATTCATCCAGAAATGAGAATGAGGACTATAAAGCGCACTAAGATAGGGCTAAAAAGTACACTACCTAAGAATTGAGGTCTAAGGACACTTAAAGGATGAAAGATGATGATGTTTGTGATTGATACAGGAAAATGGTCTCATTGTTATTGGTGACTTACACTGGTGAAAATGGTGAGGATGGTAAAAAAACAAAGAGATGGTCTTGTTGTGATGGGCGACCTACCCAAATGGAAGCAAAAAGTGGTGATGAAGATTTATAGGGCTAGAAAGCTCGCTATCTAGGATCTATGGTTGGGAGTTGGAAAACTCACTCAAACAAGGGGAATAAGGACGGAAAATGCAATATTCTAATTGATGGTCGAGGGTTGGAAACACACTCAAAGAGGAGGGAACATAGGGCTGGAAGGCGCACTATCTTAATTGGTGGCTTGAAAACACACACAAGAAGGAAGAAAAATAGGGTTGGAAAACACGCTATTTTAGCTTATGGTTAAGGGTTAGAAAACGCACTTAAACAAGGAGGATAAGGATGGAAAACGCACTATCTTAATTGGTGGTTTGAAAACGCACACGAGAAGGAAGAAAAATATGGTTGGAAAACGCGCTATTTTAGCTTATGGTTAAGGGTTAGAAAACGCACTTAAACAAGGAGGATAGGGATGGAAAATGCACTATCTTAATTGGTGGTTTGAAAATGCACATGAGAAGGAAGAAAAATAGGGTTGGAAAACGCGCTATTTTAGCTTATGGTTAAGGGTTAGAAAACGCACTTAAACAAGGAGGATAGGGATGGAAAATGCACTATCTTAATTGGTGGTTTGAAAACGCACATGAGAAGGAAGAAAAATAGGGTTGGAAAATGCGCTATTTTAGCTTATGGTTAAGGGTTGGAAAACACTTAAACAAGGAGGATAGGGATGGAAAACACACTATCTTAACTGGTGGTTTGAGGGTTGAAAAACTCACTCAAATGACAGGAAAGGAATGGCTAAGAAGCGCACGATCCTAATTGATAGTTGAGGGTTGGAAAACGCACTCAAATAAGGAAAGTGATAGGATTGAAAAACACTCTATCTGTCCTGATGAAAGGCTCGCAAGAGCTCTTAGGGAAGTGAAAGTGGTGAGGGCTCGAAAGCGCACACAAAAAATGATGAGTAAAGGCTTGTAAATTACAATTCCTCAAAATCATTTCTTGGATTCCTAGGGAGATGCAATGCATGATGGCACCCAGAATCAAGAAACAAATAAAGTTGAAAAGCATGCTCGAGGAAATGAAAGAGGTGAGAGATTGAAAGCGTGCACACAAAATGAATGAAGGTTCGTAAATTACGATCCCTCCAACATATTTTTTAGATTTTCAATGGGGATGCAATGCATGATGATGCATGTATACTTACCTGAGAGATATAGGTCCCCCTTTCTTCTTCCTGACCTTCTCTTTTCAGGGTTTGGATCTCTGGCTTTGATGACTTCTCGCTTCTGCTTACTCGAGCCGCAACTTAAGATTTTGGCCACTGGAGATGATAGATTTCCCATATCAACATGCCCCCCAAGTTTGATCCAGATTCTTTGAAAAGGAATTATGGAGCCAACTTTAATTGCATTTTAGATTGTCCTTAGCTTGGTCATGTCCCACAAGTGTTTTAGGCTCTAAGTGTTTGCAGGAAAGGGATGGCTATTGGCAAAAAAAATATTTTCATGTAAAACTTTTGGAATTTCAAAGTCATTCCAAGCACAAAAACCATTTTGACATTGTTTAACAAACTTGTTCTCGAAAGAATTCAAGTGATCTCATTGTCAGGTTTTATGTTGACTTTAACAAGAATGTGAAATGATATTTGCAAGTCTCGTATGTCAGGAAGGCTTCGATCAGGTCATGTGAAGCATTTGTAAGGATTGTTTCAAATGGAAAAGCATTGCTTATTGATCCAGATAACTCGTATTTGATCAGAAAGGGCTTTATTAAGCTTGTAACGTAGGCTTAGGTTACTGGCTACGAAAAAAAGATATTTGTATGCTCAAAAAGTGTTTAAGGGTTTTTTAGACTAAGGATCACTTAGTGCTTACTCTTAGAACTTCATTTAGCCCTCATGATTGATTTTCATAGTGACCTAGCATGCCCCCCAGTTTTTTGTTTGGGCTTTTTCATTGGTTTTTGACACTAACATTATGTTGACTTGACATGTCCCTCAAAGCATGTTGTTTGGGTTTTTTCATTGGTATTTGGCACTAACATTGTGCTGACTTGACATGCTCCCCAAGTATTTTGTTTGGACTTTTATGTTGGGATTTTAGTACTACTAAAATGTTGAATTAATTTGTTATAGTGTACTAAAAATCCTCTTTATGTTTATGCCCCCCGGCTTTGTTCGGGCGTCACTTGTCATTGAGAACTGTTTTGTAGATTTTTTTTTTGCACTTGCCCCCCTAGTGTAGGGTGTGATCCTTGTCAGGGTTAATTATCAAGAAAATAAAATTATTAGGCTCCAATAGGGACTGCAAAGGATATTTGAGATTTTGTCAAGGCATATCAAAGATGGCCTTTCCTTATTTCAAAAACATGCAATCTGAATCAATAAGCTTTGCTTTTCCATGCGAAACAAGTTTTTGATTATTTGTTTGGCTAAGAGGTTAGCTTTATTATGTGGATTTTGGTGGTATGAGATCACCTTTCAAATTAAATCCTTTGAATTCCCAGAACACATTTATTAAATAAACATCAAATTGGCATTCATTTTCGTATTAGACTTTGATTTGCCAAAAATCTTTATGAAATCATGGGATCATGCAAGGATAGAAAAGAGGATACACCAAGAATTCATAGCCAAATTTCAATTCCATTATGTTGTGAGTAATACATTAGGCATAATATTTCTTCACAATATCAGAGTTTACAGGCCTAGGCAGATCTTCCCCATCCATGCTAGTTAGGATTAGGGCTCCTCCCGAAAAAGCTTTCTTCACCACATATGGTCCCTCATAGTTAGGCGCCCATTTACTCTGGTCTTCTCCTAATGATATCTTCTTTAGTACCAGATCTCCTTCTTTAAACACCCTTGGTCGGACCTTTTTGTTGTAAGCTTTTGCTATCCTGCCTTGATATAATTGGTGATGGCAAATAGCTGCTAGTCTCCTTTCATCGACTAAGTTTAATTGCTCAAATCTCAACTTTGCCCATTCTGATTCTTCTAACTCTGCATCTTTTAAGACTCTTAGTGATGGAATCTCCACTTCTAAAGGCGTGACTGCTTCCATTCCATATACTAAAGCATATGGGGTTGCCCCTGTGGAAGTTCTGACAGTAGTGCGATATGCGTGCAAAGCATATGGGAGCATTTCGTGCCAATCTCTGTAAGTGACAACCATCTTCTGGATGATTTTCTTAAGGTTCTTATTAGCTGCTTCAACAGCCCCATTCATCTTTGGTCTATAAGGAGAAGAGTTGAGGTGTTTAATCTTCCACTTAGCACAAAGTTCGACAATCAATTTTCCATTGAAATTCTGAGCATTATCAGTTACCAACCTTGCGGGTAGACCATAGCGATAGATCAAGTCTTTTTCGATGAACTTTTTGACAACCTTTTGCGTCACATGGGGATATGAATTAGCTTCCACCCATTTAGTAAAGTAATCAATTGCCACCAGAATGAATCTGTGTCCATTACTTGCCTTCAGGTTAATTGGCCCTATGACGTCTAATCCCCACATGTCAAATGGCCACGGTGAGGTCATGTTGAATAAAGGTTTTGGAGGTGCATTTATCTTATCACCATAAACTTGGCATTTATGACATTTCCTAACATATGCCACGCAATCCCTTTCCATTGTCAACCAAAAATATCGAGACCTTTGCATTTGCCTTGCCATTGTATGACCATTGGCATGGGTGGCACATATTCCTTCATGAACTTCTTCCAAAGCCTGCCCAATTTCTTTCTCATCCAGACATCTGAGTAAGGTGCCGTCAAATGACCTTCTGTATAGGATTTCACCATCTAAATAGAAGTTTGTAGCCATCCTTCTTAAGGTCTCTTTATCTGCTTTAGAAGCTTCAAGGGGGTATTCTTGCTGTTGGATGAATTTCTTGATATCATTATACCATGGCTTTCCATCTGGTGACTCTTCGAGCGTGTAACAATGAGCTTGACGACTTCGAACCTTAATGTCGACTGGGTGGATCTTTTCTTTAGCAACAATTTGTGCCATTGAAGCCAAAGTTGCCAAAGCATCGGCGAACTGATTTTTGTCTCTACTCATATGAGTGAATTTTATCTCCTCAAATTCACTTGCTAACTTTACAAGGTAGTTCTGGTAAAGTTTCAACTTTTCATCTTTGGTTTGCCATTCTCCTTTCACTTGGCAAATGATCAACATGGAATCCCCAAAAACTTCAAGCTTCTTAACTTTAAGTTCTAAAGCAGCCTCCAAACCAATGATGCAAGCTTCATATTCAGCCGTGTTATTGGTGCACTCGAATTGTAACCTTGTTGAAAAAGGATATTGTTTCCCATCTAGGGAAATTATGACTGCTCCAACCCCATTTCCTGATACGTTTACTGCTCCATCGAAATAAAGTGTCCACCATTCACTTGCCTCGGTATCATCCCTGACTACCAAGATGTCTTCATCAGGAAGATCAAAATCTAAAGGCTCATAATCTTCCACGGAAGACCATGGTCTGCAAGATGGTCAGCAATTACACTGCCTTTTACTGCTTTCCTTGTCATAAAAACGATGTCGTACTCTGCTAACAACACTTGCCACCTCGCTATCCTACTTGATAGATATGGCTTCTCACAGATGTATTTAAGCGGATCCAGCTTAGAAATTAGCCATGTTGTGTAGTACAACATATACTGTCTGAGTCTTTTCGCACTCCATACCAAGGCACAACATAACTTCTCAATCATGGTGTATCTGGACTCGCAATCGTTGAATTTTTTACTCAAGTAGTAAATGGCTTGCTCCTTTCTTCCAGATTCATCATGTTGTCCCAGCACACAGCCCATGGCCGTTTCTGTGACCGTTAAGTACAAAATCAATGGCTTCCCTGGTACTGGGGGTACTAACAACGGAGGATTTTGTAAATACCTCTTTATCTTATTGAAGGCTTCTTGGCAATCATCATCCCATACTCCAGGATTTTTCTTCCTAAGTAAGCGAAAAATCGGTCCACATGTCACTGTTAGCTGGGATATGAAGCGAGCTATGTAATTCAAGCGTCCAAGAAAACTCCTTACTTCCTTCTCAGTCTTAGGTGCTGGCATTTCTTGTATGGCTTTGGCTTTGTCTGGATCAATTTCTATTCCTCAGTTGCTTATAATAAAGCCTAGTAATTTTCCTGTCTTTACTCCAAAGAAGCATTTGGCTAGGTTCAATTTTAACTGGTACTTCCGCAATCTTTCGAATAGTTTTCTCAATATCTGCACATGGTCTTCTTCAATTTTGGATTTAGCCAGTATATCATCCACATAGTCCTCAACTTCCCGATGCATCATGTCATGGAATAAAGCGACCATCGCTCGTTGATACGTTGCCCCGGCATTCTTCAAACCAAATGGCATTACCTTATAACAGAAAGTCCCCCAAGGTGTGACAAAAGTGGTTTTCTCTTTGTCCTCTTCTGCCATCCTAATTTGGTTGTAACCGGAAAAACCATCCATAAATGAATATGTGGCATTTTTAGCAGCGTTATCCACCAAAATGTCTATGTGAGGCAATGGAAAATCATCTTCCGGGCTTGCTTTGTTCAAATCTCTATAGTCCACGCACACTCGGATCTTTCCATCCTTTTTTGGGACTACAACCGTATTGGCTACCCACTGAGGATAGTGAACGACATCTAGAAATCCTGCATCCCATTGTTTTTGTATCTCTGCTTTCACCTTCAAGAGCATATCTGGCCGCATTCTCCTGGTTTTTTGCTTGACTGGTATACTTCCTTCTATTAAAGGGATTTTGTGTACCACTATATCAGTATCTAAACCCGGCATTTCTGCATAAGTCCAAGCAAAAACATTTGTATATTCATGCAAAAGAGAAACCAATTCTTCTTTTTCCTCAACTGTTATGAGGGTACCAATTTTTAACTCCTTTTTCTCCTGTTGGGTTCCTACATTAACAGTCTCAAGCTCTTCGCTAACAGGCTTCCAAGTTCTTTCGGAATTTTCCATCAACCTAGCAAAGTCTTTTATAACCGCTTCCGCCCACTCCTCATCATCCAGTGTAGTGACATTATTGAAATTTGGCCAATTATTCTTAGTGTAATAATTTTGTGAATGGTTGGAAATTTCAGAACTCCTGAAAGTGTAATGTGTATTTGTAAGAGTGACCATTTGCAAATGATATGTCATAAAAATGCATGATCTCATTAAAAGAAAAGGTGCTCATTTAACAAGGCAAAATATCACAGCATCGTGAGCTAGATTACTGCTATGATCAAAATAAAACACATGTTCATGACCAAACAAAAACAATTACTTTTTGAACACAATATGAACAGGCTCCATCTTCTAGTTTTGGAACACTTCTCCTTCAGCTAATTTCCGCACGAAGGTCTTTGCAGAGGGGGCCTCAATGTTGTGGATGGAGAGCTGCGGGAAATCTGCTTCTTCCTCTTGGTATTCGAGAGTGCCGACATGAAGATCTCTCATTCCTGCTCTGATTATCCTCGTTGAGCTGCGAAAGGATTCTTGAAGTGGCGGGATGACAAGTTCTTCATCTTTTGATTCTCTTCCTTCGATCTTTGCCAACCTGGCCTCCTTTCTAATTTGCGCAACCCGCTTGAAATCCTCTTTCTTTGGCTTATATCCGAGCCTGAACCTTTGATCAGCACATTTTAATTTTATTATGTTGACTTGCTCCGGCATTCCACTAACAGGATCAAACTGAAAAGGGACCCTATTCCGCAAGAAACATTTGGCAGTCATCCTTGCGGCTTCTGGAATTCTCAGCTTTTTCAATGGGGCACCTTCAAGGATCCACTCTGCATTTACTACTTCAAATGCATGGATGTTACCGTCTTCACAAGCAACTGTTTCTATGAACGGTATAGTCACATTTTTAACCATTGACATGGTTTCTTCAGCTTTCACCGTGACCAACATCCCGTTTGCGATATACTTTAAACAGTGGTGTAATGAAGAAGGTACTGCTCCTGCCGCATGAATCCATGGCCTACCCAGCAATATGCTATAAGATGGACGGATATCCATCACTTGCAGCGTTACCAAAAACATTTGTGGTCCTATACACAGCTCCACCTCAATAGTCCCCACTATCTGCCTTGGCGACCCATCATACGCTCTTGCCATCATGGTGCTTGGCTTCATATGTGACTCATCAATGGGCATTTCTCTCAGCATATGCCTCGGCAACACATTAAGAGTAGAGCCATTATCGATTAATACTTTTCCAATCAAAACATCCTTGCATTGTATTGTAATGTATAATGGCTTATTATGTCTTGTGCCGTCAGGACCCATTTTATCATCAGAAAAGTACACATAATTTGAAGCCTATATTCTCCCCACTAAACGCTCCATGGCATCCGGGTTGATGTCTTGGGGTACATAGGCCTCATTCAGCACTTTTTGCAAAGTCTTACGATGAGATTCAGAACTCAAAATCAAGGAAAGCAATGATATTCTAGCAGGGGCTCTCTTAAGTTGCTCCACAATGCTATACTCGCTATGCTTCATGAACTTTAAGAATTCATTGGTTTCCTCCTCTGTCACAGGTTTATTTGTCTCTTTGGACACATCGACCACTCCTTTCCCTTTAATCCTCTTTAACTCCTCTGGGGTAAAACATCTACCACTTCGAGTCAATCCTCCAACTTCTGGTAGAAGGACAAGTGGTTGTCTTACAGTTTGAGATGAATGCCCATAGTTGTAAGGCATGGCATTATAGTCTCTTTAGGGGGGATGGAGGGTTTGGTCAAAACTAGTCTGGGCGTCCCTCCCGGAGTGAACTGAACCCTACATAAACCCTTGTCTGACATCTCTATTACAGCCACTTTATCCTCTGTCATTGTCTCTAGCCGAAGCAAACCTCTGTTTATCATTTGCATCACATTTTTATAGAAGCCTGGACATTGACTAATAAGGTGACCCTCCCGATCACGATGCTGACAACATATTATGCCATCATACTTTGCTTTTGTCAACATCTGATAAACTTCTTCCATTGGCACCTTTAAACTCTTTGAATGCTCAAATTCCAACATATTCACTAATCCGCTGCCTGAAGCATGACCAGGTAATGGATTGGTGCTTACATTCGGGGGATCTTCAAACGTTACCCATCCAGTTTTTAACAATTGCAGGAGCTTCCTTTTGAATGCAGTGCATGTGTGGATGCCATGTCCTGTGATTCCTGCGTGGTACTCACAGGTGAGATCTGGTCTATACCAACTAGGGTAAGGTGGTTGCAGGGATATCAAAGGTATAGGGGCTACTAGCCCAATGCTTAACAACTTTTGATATAGTTCATCCAAAGGTAAAGGTAGTGGTGGTAATTGTTCTTGAATTCTTGGGCGATTAGCTTTTGGAAAACCCTCAGTTTGGTTTTTTGATACGTTCTCGACTTGATTTCCAGGCCTTTTGGTAGGGTATGGGGATTTGAAGTTGACATTGGCGATTTGGGATGACGAATTGCTATATTGGGTATTCCTTCCTCTATAACCAGTCTCAATGTGATCTATCTCCCTCTTCTTTCCGACGAAACCTTTTTTCTCTACTGGTGCCGAGATCCTTCCATTCTTAATCCCTTGCTCTATCCGTTCTGCCACAGCTACGGCGTCAGTGAATTGCTGAGCTGAACTGCCCATCACATGCTCGTATAAGGGCACTTTCAGTGTGTTGGCAAATAGAGTAACCATCTCCCTATCCAAGAGAGGAGGGTGCACTTGGGCAGCTAAGTCTCTCCACCTTTGGGCATATTCTCTTACGCTTTCCTTTTCTGCCTTCTCCAAGCTTGATAGGCTGGTCCTGTCAGGGGCGATATCCATATTGTACTTGTACTGTTTAACAAAAGCATCCACTAGGTCTTTCCAACTGCGAATTCTTGTGTTGTCGAGCCTCATATACCAGCTTAACGCTGGCCCATTCAAGCTATCCTGGAAAAAATGCATTAGTAACTTTTCATCACGCACTACTTCAGCCATTTTATTACAATATGACTTTAAATGGGTGACAGGGCATTGCGTCCCTGTATATTTGATGAAGTCCGGAACGCGGAATTTCTTTGGGACTACCACATTTGGAACTAAACACATCTCCACCGCTTTCACTGGATCGTATAAATCTACTCCTTCAATGGCTCTTATCCTGGCCTCTAACACTGCCATTTTGTCATGATCCGTATTATCATATAATTGCGTCTTATGAGATTCGTTTGCAAATGCTTCAACCAGTGGTACCGGAACTGGTGCTGGGTCTGCTGATTGCACAACTGCAGGAGGTTGTGGGGGATCCTGAATTCTTTCTCCTGTCACCTCGTCAGGGTTGTTTGTCGTTTGCGCAGGCCTATTCGAAGGACCTTCTCCTGAAGCATTTCTTAATGCTTGCTCAAGTAGACCAGTAAGACGGGCTACGCTTTCTTTCAAGGCATTCAACTCTCCTTGAAAATGGGCATCTTGGTGTGCGCGCTCTTCATTCTCCATGCTTCTTTGTCGGAGCCGAGTATTGTAGATTCTGGAAGGCGAAGTTCTTCGGGGACCTATATTTTGACTTGTTGATGCTATGCATGTTATTTATGAAAAATGAATGTATGCATGGTGATTTGTTTTATTTTATTTTATTTTGAAAGACCAATCCATAACTTCCTTGCCGGGTAAGATGTGTAGTCTGATGCCTGAGAAAGGTTTTGTTTGAATTAATTGAGTCACACATTTTGACAGAAACAAAAGGTGGATCTCGTCCACTTCATTCACTCATATTAAATCATACAAAAACATTTATTCAAATGCTACCCCCTATTAGCTATGAGCCCAACAAAACTTGAAAGTTCATCCAGGTATACTTCAAACCTACGAGTACTTCCACCGATCTTGGTAGCCTTTACACGTAACTCATCAGCTTTTCTAGCTGCCATGTTGATTAGCTTATCTGTTTGCTCTATTTTATGCTGGAAAACCGTATTGTCTTGGAGTAATGCTTCATTGCTGGCGGTCAAGGAGTCATTATTTCTCTCTAGCATCAGAACCATCTTCTTGAGCTGTCGGGTGTGCTCTTTAGCCCTTCGTAGCTCTGTATCAAACCTTCTTGTTTCAGAGTTCAACTGGGTTTCAATTTCGGTGATGTGTTCTTGCCAATGATTGCGTTGCTCTTGTACCACTTTTAATTCTTCTTCTCAAGTTTCTAATTCTGCTTGCAAGGTAGAAATACGGTCTCTTAAGCTATTGGCTAAGGTCAAATATCTCTTCATGTCAGACTCAGTTGCCCTTCTTGCTTCGAACTCATTTTCCGCCTGAGCCTTGTACTGGGCTTTCAACTCTCTTTCTTCTTCAATGATAAGGCCACCACTCTTCCTTTTTCTTTCTCGGTTTCCCATTTCTCCTTATAATGATCTCTTTCTTTCATCATTGAGGCTAACAATTCTTTATCTGTATGTTCTTTATCTTCAAATGTCTGTTTCAAAGTGACCAATTCTCTTTTCATCATTTCATATCTATTTATTTGGTCATCATGCCGAAAGCCTAACTCCTCTAGCTGATTTTTTTCTTGGATCAGTCGATTAATCTGCTCTTCTTTTCCTTGCAGTTGGCTGTCCAAAGAGAGCCTCATCTGTTCTTCTTCTAATAGCTGTTCTTCGAGAAACTTCTGATTGCTTTTGCTATTACTAAGCTCAATCCTTAGCCTATCCAAATCCTCTCGTAATTCTCCTTCGTCAATCTTCCTTCTTTTCATTCCAGCGGGGATGGTTTCCCTTACTTGTACCAAGCCTTGCCTTGCAACATCCCGAGGCGTCTTATAACTCCTCCAAGCCAAGTAACTAGTGCTGACATAAGTCTTCTGGGGGTGGGGATCTATGTTAACTGAAACGGGGTGTCCCCGGTCTTTTTTAATTATCTCAAGCTCAACCATCGAGTTGACTTCTTTGAAGGAACCTGTATACTTAGCCAACCCTTTAGTTCTTGGCGTATATTGCATTTCTCCAAACTGCCTGGTTACTAGAGAGGGACAATAGCTAATATATCCGGTTAAGCCAATTAACGGGACCCATGCTTTATCACCGCAACTCATCAGGTAAGCTGACTTTCCTATCCAATGGGCTTTCCATCTGAATTTACTTTCAGGAATCGCTTGGTATTTTTCCACCCAGGCCCTCTCATCTAGGCCTTTCCATTCTTCGTTTAAAACCAAACTCAGAGGTCTCATATTGAACCACCAAAAATTATTAAAAACTTCTTTCGGGGTTTCTAGATGACTGACGATCCATATGAACAACAAAGGGATACAACACCGCATTGCTCATTTACCATGTGACCTGCAGTGATTCAAAGACAGGAAAGTCTCGGCTAGTATAGCTGAAGTAGGGTTGTTTCTCTCTCGTTCATATTCAACAAAAGCACTGGCTGCCTCTATGCTAATTATCCCCAAAGCTTTTGAAGGAAATAAAATCAAACTGAAAATAGCAAAGGCTATTAACCGGTATCCTTCTTCCCGAAGTCTCCTTTTATCTTTATCGGCTTTCAACTTGTTCTCGGCCCATTGGATCCAAATGTAGAAGCTTAATGACCTCTTGAACTGTATCCTCAATTTTCTGCCTGAAGTAAACTTTGTGAGGGTTATGAGGAAAACTCAAGATTTGAGCATATTCTTCTATGGTAGGAGTCATGTCAATGATCCCAAAAGTGAAGCACCGGTAATTAGGATCCCAAAAGTGTGTAAGAGCTTTAATTGCTGATGTTTGGATCGGAATTTTCAAAAGATGAATAATTCTTCCATATCTTTCTTCAAACAATGCTTCATCTACATATCCCAGGAGGGGCAAAAGCCTCTTTATATTCTCTATAGAGCAATGAATCTTGGTCACAAGTGGCAACTCATTACTCCTTGGACAAACCCCCTCAGTTAATTGCATCATCTCAGATCTTTCCCCATATTCCGAAAAGGTCAAGGAAGCCATGGTCTTGGTTTGGTAATTTCTGTGGAAAAGTTAAAATGACATGAATGATTAGAGTTTGTATCTAAGTTATCACATGAAGGGTAGGTTTTCTAACTAGTCTCAAAAGGTCTATGAACTGCCCAGTGACCACCTTACGTGAAGGTAGTATAGGGGTTTACAAGAAATGGTTAGGGCACAGTGTGACCGCCATTAACAAGTAAACACTCAGTTCATAGTTGGATGTTTCACGAATCTGAACCCCGACCAAAAGTCATGGGGCAGACCACTACTCCCCACCTAACTTAAAATTGGGTTTACTGAAAAAAATTAAGATGCATGATGAAATTAATTCAAACCATATGTTATGCATGAATTGAAAGTAAGATGCATGCTAAAACAGTAAAAATGCATGAAAAAAAAGACTAAAGAATAAACAATCAAACAACAAAGCTCAGTCCAGCGATATCCCCAGCGGAGTCGCCATCTGTCGCGACGGTGTTTTTTCTACGCTTCGTGCCCCGCCATCCCTCTCTGGAGAGACAACGGTGCGCGGTGAAATGGGGGATTTATTTTATAGCCGTAAAATTTACGACTATAATTATCAGGAGTCGCCACCTAGTATTACGGTCACTAGGAACCTAGTGGTCTGCGAGAGTCTTGGGTAAGGGGACTTGTTGTGCAAGGGGAAGACGCATCACCCCAGTGCATCCTACCTATGGCAAGCTGCATTGTTGTTTGATCGTTTTTTTTCTAAGTTTATTTTTTTACACTGCATAAAAAAAACATTTTTTTGTGGGTGTACTTTACGATGTAATTTTACACCACAGTTAAAAATCTTTTTTCTTATCTATGGATGTACTTTACAATGTAATTTTACACCGTAGTTAAAATTATTTTAATCTACAGATGTATTATACAATATAATTTTACACCGTAGTAAAAATATTTTTTATTTGCGGGTGTATTTTACAATGTAAATATACACCAAAAAAAGCTAAAACCGAAAAGTTGTTAAATTATTTATGACATTTTGGCCGAATACCAATGGATAATCGCAAACTGGTTACGATATCCGAATTTTCGTTTTAAAAATATGGAAAAATATGCAACATATTTTTTACGAAAAAACAATGAGAAAAGCTTTGGAATTCGGCCGTATGCACAAAAACACCTTTTATATTTTGATTTTTTTGTAATAATAATAATAATAAAAACATATATGTATATATATAGATTTAAAAAGTATTAAAAAAATACATATTTTTTATTTTTTATTTTTTATTTTTTATTTTTATTTTATTTTTTATAGGCTGGGTTGTCAGTCGAGTGGGCTGACAACCCACTCTAAATGGGCTGGGCTTCCAGCCATCGTGGGCTGGAAGCCCAAAGTTCTTTGGGCTGGGCTTCCAACCATCGTGGGCTGGAAGCCCAACAAAATTTGGTCTGGGCTTCCAGTCCTCGCGGGCTGGAAGCCCACAGGCTTTTATACTTGGGTCGGGCCCCAAACCCGACCCGACCAGCGGGAGTGAATTAATTCACTCCCGCGCGAAGAAGATAAACAGTACAATGATGATTTTTCGAGTTTGAGGAATGGCTTACTTGTTAATACAGTTGTGTAGAGGACGTCGAGGTGATTCTTCTGGTCGTGACGGCATTGTCAACGGTGGCCTGTGGTGGTCGGAAAAAGTCTTCGAAGTTGCTGTCTTCACGTTGTAGTCACGGGGAAAAGTCGCCGGAGACTCGCCTGAAGATGTGTTTTTGTTACTGGTGAAGAGGGGAGGTTCACAGTGAGGGAGAGAAGGCTAATGGACGGTTAGTTTGGGAGCAACAGTGGAGAGAGAGAGAAGGCAGGGGCTGCTTGCAGAGAGAAGTAAAAATTCCCAGATTTCTTTTTTTTTCAAACCGTCGTGCATGGTGGCCTTTTATAGGCGATGGTGGTCTGACAGGGTGGCTGCAGGTCGACGGCGTGGTGTCTGGCGTGCCTGCGATGGTGGCTGGTCAGCAAGCGTGGGCGGCCGGTCGGCGGGTTGCAGGGAAAGGGAGATGGCGGGGAAGGCATGGCGTGCGTGCTGTGCAGCTTTGAGAAGGCAAAGTTGCACTTTGGTCCTTCAATCTATGATTGTTTCAATTGCATCCTCAATTGGATTTAAATTTGTAATTTTATGCAATTGTGCCCCTGGCCGAATTTCAACATTACCCTTGACTTCGAGCGTCTTTTTCACTTTGGTCCCTGACTTTTGATTTATACAATTTAACCCTCAATTGACAATTAAACTTCAATTTGACCCTTAATTTTGCACAATTAGCTTGGAAAAATTCAATTGGGTCTCCAAAAATTCCAATCTTCTTAATTGAGCCCGAATTAAATTCAAGAATTTGATTTTTTTCAATTAAGCCCTTAATAAAATTAATTTGATCAATTTAAAGCATAATTAAGTCCTTGCACTTAATTAAATTCTTCAATTGGACCCTAAATTAATTCTCAAACATAATAATATTTTAAAATAGCCCATGATTAAATCAAATTGGCCTATTCAAAATATAATTATGATTTTTGACTTTATTTTTACCTCGAATTTGTATTTTCTCTCATTTTTGGGCACAAAAGAGATACGATTCGGCTAAGAAAATATTCAAAATTTTCACCGTGATTTTCCACCGACGCCAAAAACCCTTTTATTTTATTTTTGTCATTTTTATTTTATTTTGGGGAGTAACCCAAAAATTGGGTTATGACAGTGAGAATGAACATTTGTTCATCAACAAGCATGGCTTAGGTCCAAACATTAAACTAAAAGAATGAATAACATTTATACATAACAAAATATAATTAAACAGTAATACAAAAATTAAGCAAAGATAAAGAAAATTTAAGAATAACAACATAAAATAGTAAGAACAAAAAAAAACCAGCATAAAAAAGGGTGAATCCAACATCAATTGTTAAACATTCAAACCTCTTTTCTATGTTTTGCCAACATAAGATATAAAAGAGAAATGCATAATAAACTAAAACAAAATAAAAGGCAAACTAGAAGATTTGTCTTTGATTAGAACAATACCTAGATAACACTATTTCTTTTCTTTTGTTTTTTATTTCCTTTTTTGCATCTGATTTCATTTTTCTCTAGCATGCTTGAAAGGGGTATTTATAGGGATTTTTTAAGGTTTGGAGATGTTTTGAGTCTATTTTTGACCACTTGATCTTGATGTATGTGCTATACACCCTTGATAGAAACCATATAGAGTGTCTTGAAGTATAATCAAACGAAGAACATGTTTGTCTTCTTACCTAGTTGTTTCACATCGATGTTGGCTGAGTGGCCCATTTTCAAGGCGTTGTCAGATCAAATACGATATCATTGTCATCAGAAAACACCACAAGTTGATAGAAGAGATGCATGTTTGTCATTTGAATCAATTCTTGCTTAATATGAGGTTTGTATCTTTGAAAACACCACATTACCTTTCCTCTTCTATTTTCCTTGATGTCATAAGATGGTAAACATAGACAAATTTCTCCTTCCCTAGCCTATAAGCATGGCTGATATCTTCCTTTCCATTGATAGATTTCACCGAACATCAAGAAAAAAACACTATTGAGTCAAAGTTCATAGAGAAGATGTATTATATATGCATGGAAGATTAAAATAGATGAACATATAACATTGATTAGTCATCTTAACAAAGCAAATAGTGAAGAAAAAATATTGTTGACACTAACTAGGATTTGTTCTGAAGGAATAAATCTAGTTGGTGCTATAATGATAAGCACCCTTGCAGCATTGACAAGGTTTATCTAATCAGAATAATCCCTAGTTTATTCAAATAGTACTTTTACCTCACTATTTACATGGTTAAAATACTTAGTCATTGTTTGATGTTCGTCTACATAAGTTTTCCATGAATATATAATACATATTATTCGTGGTCCAACTGAACTTTGACTTAAGGTGTTTGATTACAATGAAGACAAGGATGGTGATTAAAAGGTGTTGAATTGATTTAGATGTGATGTTTCAATATGTAATAAAATTGAAATTGTGTAAAATATTTGTGGATACTGTTATATATTTTTTATATATGTGGTCATTGTTTCAATAATTCTACAAGTTTTTTTGTTATTATGAATATGATATGAGTAATTATTAGCTTCAAGATGTTTGTTGTTGTTGTTGTTGTAATTGTTGTTGTTGTTGTTGTATGTTTAGATTGGCTAGGGGATTATAACAACTACCCAAAATAGTGCAAATGTCAACGAAATCCACAATGGATAGCTCCATTTTATCAACATCATTGTTGATAATTTCACACTTATTTCTGCAAAATATTATAGAGGTTTTGGGTATATTCGATGGAATTAGTGACTAAAAATTCCATCTAATATTAATTTTTGATGACTTTCCTATCGAAAATATATGGTAAAATCTGATTTTTAGCTTGAATAGTCTATCAATATTTTAATTTTTGATAGAAACATTAATGGAATGACAATCCTTGATGATCAACTTGTTAACGATAAACTTCGTCATGAACTCTATTAGTAATTTAACCGATGGGTTTTTTTTCTAAATACTGATGAAATATTTCTGTAAAGTTTTTTTAATTTTCTAGTTCTGTTAATTCTCATATTCCAATATTTATTTACTTATATAAACTCAAATAAATTTATTTACGCTTATATATTACAAATATATTTTGAGATTTAATTTATTTATGTCACTTGAGACATGTTCTTCAAAATAATAGAAAGGGATTGTATTGTAACTAGTGAAGCTATAAACACCTAATTGTATTTATTTTAAAATTCATAAACACTAGATGAAGCTTTTGTTGAAAAATCCAATTAGCTTTCTTCTTTCATGCACTTTTCGTTCCTTATTTGGATATAACATCAACCCAAATGATCATTGAAATTGGTTTTAGATTAGCATGTAATAAAAGAATTTAGCATTTCACTGTTCATTTTACTTTGGTCCTAAGAATATTTAAGTTTTTTTAAAAATTTTAATTTTTTTCTCAATTTTATCCTCCAACATAGAGTTATTAAGTACTGGACTTCATAATTTATTTCAATTTGCTTTAATGAAGTTATTTCAGTCTTATGACCTAAATTATGAATTTTTTAGTTAATCATGTTGTCTCGGGTTATTTTTTGGTCATTTTGTTAATGATTTAATTTTTTTGTCTTCATCCTTCAACATTGGATTGATTAGAAATTGAGCTTCATAATTATTTTTTATTTGTTTTCTACAGAGTTATCATGGTCTTATTACCATGGTCACTAGTTTTGCAGGTTACTAGGTTGACTTCGAAAATTTTTTGTCCTTTTTTAATTGATTTGTTTTTTTTAAATTCATCTTTCAAGGTTAATTGAACAATATAATGTTTTTTTATTCACTTTATATGGACTTATCTTGGTCTCCTAACCTAGGTTTGGAAAGGTAACCTAGGTTGACTCAAGTTTTTTTCTATTATTTTTTCTCAGTACTTCGATATTGGGTTGATTAAATATTAGGATTTCTATTTTTTTATTTATTTTCTATGAAGTTATAATGATCTTATGACTTGGGTTGTGGCTTAGGCCAGTTGACTCAGGTTTTTTTCTTCTCTTTTTAACTATTTTTATATTTATACTTCAATATTGGGTTGATTAGGAATTAGACTTTATAATATGTTTATGCTTGCATTCTATAAGGTTATCATAGCCTAATGACCTAGATCATAGGCTTGGACAGTTGACTTGAGTGGTTTTTCGTGTCTTTTTTTAATTGATTTTTTTAATTACATCATTCAATGTTAGGTTGATTAGAAATTGAGTTTCATAATTTTTTTTTTCAGGTTATCTCGATCTCATGACTCAATTTTGGCAGGTAAACCACTCGATTCATTTATTTAATTGAATTTAGTTTTCAATTTTATCCTTCAACATTGGGTTGACTATGCATTGAGTTTAATAATTTTATGTTTATTTGTTTCTGTAAGGTTATCTTCATTTAATAACCTGAGTAATAAATTTGGTAGGATAACCTGAGTTAATAAGAATCGATCTAATATGTTATAGTTTTAATATATTTTAAATAAAATAATGCCTTTCTGATATTTGTTTAGTCAAAAAATATTTTTATTAGTTATCTGAATTGTCTTTATACGTGTGAAGTCACATTAAGTTACTCTCTATATAATTTAATTTTCTTATATTAACAATACCTAGATTTTTTTGTATATACAAAAAAATTGGTCTGTCCCGCTAAAAAGCTTAGGTAAAATGATCTATTGCTCCTTCTAAGTTACACTATAATATTAAAAAGCATTTTCCAATGCTAATGAATTAATTTTTAAAATCAAAATTCTCAATTTTTAAAACATCCAAATACAAATGTTATTAAAGTTTGAATTTGATATCGATGAATTATTTTATGATTAAATATTTTGTTAAATTGTGGTTTAGCCACTAGTTGTGGTTGAACAACAAAAATCTAATATTGATTTTTTTTTTTTTAAAAATCATATATTGTTCTCCTTTTTCCTTTTTCCTTTTTCTTAGCAAACCTTAGATCCAGTTCTCATCCCTTTTTCTCTTCTTTTTCTCTCTTTCTATGATTTATTTTTTAGGTTTTTTGAAAATTAATTTATTTGTACTAAGCGTTTTTTTCACGTGATGGAAATTAAAAAAAAAACATAAGAGATTTGTTAAATTAATTGTGGTTTATTTCATAGATCATCATCATCACCATTCACTGAAAAAGTGATTTGTGTTTTTATTTTCCTTCAATTTTTTTAATCTTTAAAATTTTCTCAATAGTGTTCTTACAAATTGGGTTAAATAAGATCTTAGACTCATAATTTATTTTGAATTGTTTTCTAGAGTTATAAAGGATGTAAAACATGGTCCAGCAAAATTATTTTTCAATTTAACAAGATTGGATTAGATTATGTTGGTTAATTAAATTTAGTTTTTTGGGACAACAAATATTTAGTTGATCACATTCTAATAACAAAAAAGAAATTGGCGTTAATACATTCAATTGAAGAGAGAATAAATCTAATATTTTTTTAATATTGATTAAAGCATAAAAATTATGGTCATTAAATGCATGTTTCAAGTCTTGAATCCATAACCAGTGCTTCTACAAATGCATTGACACCAATTGTTAATTTTTATCTTCTTGCGTTGTAAATTTTTTTGGATCCAAAGCGGGGCCAACTAGATAGTGTTTGTCTTCTACTATTCATTCAAAATTGTTTTTCAACCATATATTTCCCGATTTATCTGGGAACGAAACCAAGCAAGGTGCTAGGGTTACCTAGATTTGCTCTTCGTTAAACTAAGAGCGAGAGGGGGTAAGATCATCTTGTTTTTTACAGCAAAGTCGAGGGGTTGAAAGTGAAAAACTTGGGGAATCAGCATGGTTTCACTTTCGACCTTTTATATTATTATATTATACTATATACTAAAAGAGGTCATGGTTCAGTTACTGTAGCTTGTGAGACAAATCACTGTGGATTACAATAGTGTTGCTCAGTTTTCGGGTCGGTTCGGTTCGGTTTGTTTGGTTCACCGATATACTTATTTTTATTTATGTTTTCACAAAAACATATGAAGAAACGTTTGTAGCTCAGTGGATAGAACGCAAGCCTCCTAGGCATGAAGTCAAGGGTTCAACCTTCCTCCATCGACAAAGTCGCCGTTTGCAGCTCCTCTCTCCTCAATGGTGCAGCAGCTCCTTCTCTCTTGTCAGCCAACAACCAGCTCTATCTCTCCCTAATGGTGCAGCAACTACTTCTCTCGTCAGCTAACGACCAACTCTCTCTCTCTAAAACCAGTCGCTCAACAACTTTCTCTCTCCACCAGTAGCGGCTGGCAGACCACCCAACACCACCCTCATCACCACTGGAAGCTTCCCCTCCATGCCAGTAGCTCCCCAGCCATCATCCTTCTTCTCTGGTGACGAGCAACAAAGTAGCAGAGGTGAATGGTAGTACAACCCGACAACTTCAAACGCCTCCTCCGGCCACCACAAGCCACCATTTTCAACGCCATCACCACAGGGACAACCACCTCGACCTCCTCTACCTGGCTGCAGTGGCAAGTGACCATCTCGTCGTGGTCGGCCGACCACCATTTTACTGTTCACGTAACACGTGAACGGTATTAATTCACATGCTCTAAATGGTGTCGTTTTGCCTTTTCCTCTTTTTTTCCTCTCTTGTGTGTCTTGCGTGGACTGCTCTCGGCCTAACCCACCTTGGCTAGCCCTGCCCATTCGGCGAGGCCCAGCCCGAATGTTTTTAATTTCTATTTTAAAACAAGAAACAAAAAAAATGCATTTAAAAAAACAAAAAATGTGTTGTTTTCGTGCATACGGCCGAATTCTAAGTTTTTTCCATCATATTTTTTGTAAAAAAAAATATGTTGCATCTTTCTCATATTTTGAAACAAAAATTGGATATCATAACCAGTTTATGATTATCCGTTGGAATTTGGCCAAAATATCAAAAATAATTTAACAATTATTTTTTTTTAGCTTTCAAAGTGTAAAATTACTTTGTAAAGTACACTCATGGATAAAAAAGGATTTTAATTACGGTGTAAAATTACATTGTAAAGTACAACCGCAGACAAAAAAATGGTTTTTTTTTAAAATACAGTATAAAAATTTTAACTTGGAAAAACAATCAAACAACAATGCAGTTTACATTAGGTAGGGTGCACTGGGGGTGATGTGTCTTCTCCTTGCACAACAAGTACCCTTACCCAGACTCTCGTAGACCAATAAGTTCCTATTAACCTTAATACTAGGTGACGACTCCTCATAATTATAGTCATAATTTTTACGACTATAAAATACACCTCATTTTCACCGCGCGTTGTTTTCTTCCCAAATCCAGGGGATGGCGGGGTGCGAAGCGTGAAAAAAATATCATCGCGACACAATCCATTCGGGTCATTTGTCACTTCTTATTCATATTGTCCAGTGATAATCACAGTATACAACTTGTCATCAAGGATGTGTATCGTGCTAGAGTTCATGTTTTTATCTACGATTATACCCAGTCTTTATAGTCTAGAACGCAACATAGATATTTATCTTCGACTGTTGATTGATAAGTTGATGCAGTTGTAGTTATTCGAGACTTTGACTTATGATTTATTGAGGAAAAAAATTCAGATGAAGGTAGCTTTGATGTGGAATATCAATTATTATCCCATTTACGGAATGGTTTCTCGTGGAGCGCGTATAGGAAACTATCATGTTCATATTATATGAAGAACAAAAAAGCATGCACACTGACAAATGGTGACAAAGCATCATTTGTTGTACTATCACAGGTGGTACTTACCAATAAAGCATAAATATAAAAAGAACAAAAAATACATTTTTATTGAAAGAGTTGAAAGGGAAGGTGAAGAATTGCATGATGACCTATCAAAGTACGATGACATTGTGTATGGTTTTCAATCAGGTTAACCAAAATTTCTTGGTTTTGGTTTGATCCATAACTGGGTAAAGCAAATTATTTTCTCGAAACTTTCTTATGGAAGACCAATTTTCTTCGTTATATCTTTGATGTCAACATTTTCAACACGGTTATGAACGTGAAGAGGAAGATAAAGGATAACATCAAAGCTAGAATGAATATAGCTTTATTTTGTCACCGTGAAAACATGGAGTTGGTTTATGATGTGTCATGAGTCACGAAGCCTAAAGTTAATTTTGCCTTAGACAAGAATTCATAGCTACTAGTCTACAGATGGGTTAAAAGTCTGTGTTTACCTGATGGACATGCCACGAACATATCAAGGTTAGTGAGTAAGAGGATTGCATATTGTATGGAATGAATAGTCCTAATTTCACGTGTTTATACAAACACTTTTTCCATTAACTTACTGGGATTTATTGTCAAAAAGGATATGTGATGCACTCACGAAGATTAGTCACTTGTTTAGAGATATATGCTCCAACAAGTTACAGACACAACACTTAGAGAGGCTTGAAATGAATATCAGCAAGACAATTAACAAACATGAGGTTATGTTCCCTTTATCATTTTTGACTTGATGAACCATCTACCAATACATTTATAATATGAGGCAAATTTTGAAAACTAAATCTAATATAGATGGATGTATTCATTTGAGAGGTTAGACATTACACATGCATAATAATTAAAATTATATTATTTTTTATGCAAAAGTCAAAACAATTGTTTAAATTCATGCAGGTATTTGTTCAACCTTAAGAGAAAAGTTAAAAACAAGGCACATGTTAACACTTAAATATACGAAGCCTATATTGTTGAAAAGATCCCAACATTTTTCTTGTTTTATTACGAGCCTTAATTGAAAACAAGAATTAATCATGTCCCAAGACATGATGATAGTCGGAAAGTTCCCTAAAGTGGAAACTCTCATCCTGGATGAATCATTCCAAAAAATGTTTTCGGGAGAAGACATTTGTCAGAAACAAAATTCAGACAAACATATAATTATGTGTGTTTTTTAATTGTGGTCAATTGAGACCTTTTATCCATTATTAAATTTATCTCCTAAGTGTACTATTAAACATTTTATTTTCAAAAATTTAATTGCTACAAATATCATAAAATAATACATTATTAAATTCCTTAACTTCGTTAAATTTTACTATCCTAAAATGCATAGCTAATTGAATCTCAAACCTTTCAATTACAAGATGAATAGTTTTCCACGTGATTCAGAACACATGTAAATACTTTGTATTTATTTTTAACTCTCAAAATACTTAATTTTATTATATATTTCCTGTTAATTATTCATATGTGTACTTCATATACAAGGTTTATAAATTTCTAAGGAATGCTAGTTCTACCTTGTCTTTACTAAGTTTAGGTCCTAAACGAAAGGTTATTTGTTACAACGAGTATTTCATCAATGGACATGTGTTTTATACCAAAAAATATGGGCAGGGTAAAATGACATATAGCAATAAATTTTATGTTAAGGGATCTACTTCTAACGAGTTTAAAGTTGACTACCATGGAAAGTTGAAAGAGGTTATTCAATTGCAATATCATAGCAAGCATAATAAAGTATTTTTATTCAAATACTATTGGTATGACACCACTAACAAAGGAGTCAGAGTAAATCCTCATCATGGTTTGGTGAAAATTAATTCAAAGGCTAAACTCTGCAACATTGATAATATCTTTGTTTTGACCAAATAATGTCATCAAGTTTATTACATACACACACCTTTCTTTAAAAAGGATCATTCAAGAGTTGATTGGTTATCCATAGTGAAAACCAAATCCAAGAGTCATGTTAAGGTTGTTTAGGACAGCAACAACTAATTCATAGAGGGAGATGATATCTTTCAACTTAGTGCGTTAGTTGACCTATGTTGAGTTGCTTTGTCTAACAACCTGGAAGAAAATTCAATTTTTCACATCGCTGAGAATATTTTTGAGGAGTTGAATGATGTCTTGAGCTCTAGCGGACATAGACAAATCAATGAAAGTGATAATAGCAATGAAATCAACATCATAGATTGTAATGGAGATTAGAACGAATCAATTGACGATGAAGAATACAAATATGATTATAACAACGATGTAAAATTATTATTCAATGACAAGGGAATATATTATGCAATATTATTATTGATGTTATTGCGTTGTGTGTGCAATTATGTTAAGTATTTGCAAGATGGATAGATAAAGAATGCATAAAAAAAACTTGTATCATAAATTGTTTAACACCGTTAGAAATATCGATGGACTAACATCACACATGGCATTATTGATGGATTAAGTTTGTTGGTATTTACTAGTAGCATTAGGAATCGTTCCTTTTCTCCCTGACACTTTTCATTGTAAACATTACACAGGAACCAAAAATTAGTGTGCTCCTGTTGATTTGTTTACCAATAGTATTAATTATTGGAAGAATAAAAAGTCATCGATAATATTTGGAGGGGATTTTGAAAAATTTTGTACAATTTGGAAATTTTCATTTGACTTTACTAACAGTATCACCACAAAAAAATTAAAAAATTAAAATTTTATTATCCATCGATGATTATGTTGATAAATGTATTTTAAAATACCACAACCAGCACATTCAGACATTTCATGTTCTTGTTCATCCTTTCATTCTCTCTCCCTCTCTCTCACACACAAACACAGACACACCACCTTTTCTCACTCTCGTTTTGATCCAGAGCGGGGCCAGCTAAATAGTACCGTTTGTCTACTGCTATTCATTTTGAAAATTGTTTCTCAACCATATATATGCCTATTTATTTGGGCACGTTCGAAACCAAGCAAGTAGGGTTACCTGGATTTGCTCTTCATTAATCTAAGAGAGAGAGCGGGGAAGATCGAACATGGTTACAATACTTTGTTTTCTTATCATCGTCTTGTTTTTTACAGCAAAGTCAAGGAGTTGAAAATGAAAAACTTGGGAAACAGCATGGTTTCACTTTCGGCCTTTTAGATAGATAGATAGATAGATAGATAGATAGATAGATATAACTTGGAATTGAAACCTTGCGCCACTACAGAAATAAGCAGCCTGTAGTAAATTATAGTTCATTCTGAAAGCAACAATATCAGCTAACCATGGCCTTCGTAGGGATCTTAGAAATATTCTTGGCTATCATATCCTTTTTATTTTTTGTGTTTTTGAGGAATCGCAATGAACCCATCATTAACTGGCCTCTGGTAGGGATGCTACCTGATCTTTTGCTCAATGCCCACCGATTTCACCCTTGGTCCACCGAACATGCAGAGCGAATCGACGGCAGTTTTCTCTTCAGAGGTCCTTGGTTCGCTAACATGGACATTCTGGTCACCGTAGATCCTGCCGACGTGCATCATATAATGAGCACAAACTTCTCCAACTACCCTAAAGGACCAGAATTCCAGAAAATGTTTGACATCTTCGGAGATGGGCTTTTTGTTGCCGACTCAGATTCATGGAAGAGCCAGAGAAAGATAGCAAGGGCACTCACAACTCATCGGCAGTTTTACCAATTTCTCGCGAAGACTACTCAAGATGAGGTGGAAGAACGACTAATCCCAGTCCTTGAGCATGTCTCGAAGCAAGGACTGGTAGTGGACTTGCAAGATTTGATCCACAGGTTTTCTTTAGATGTTGGATTCAAACTGGTTACAGGACATGACCGTGAGCTCCTTTCTGACGAAATCCGGGAAGATCCTTTCTCTAAGGCCCTGGATGATGCCGAGGAAGTTATATTCTCTAGGCATGTTAAGCCAGAAATCCTATGGAAGCTACAAAAGTTGCTAGGGTTTGGGCAGGAGCAGAAAATGAAGGAAGCATGGGAAACTGTGGATCAGATAGCAGCTACATATATATCAAAGAAAAGAGAAGAGCTCGGAGGAGGGAACATTTCGAAGAGAGAAGGAGAAGACCTGCTAACATCCTACATCAAAATGGAAGGCGAGATATCCACAGGATCAAAATCACAAGACGAATTCTTGAGAGACACCATCGTCAACTTTCTTATTGCAGGAAGAGAAAACTCTCTTGCTTGGTTCTTTTGGCTCGTGTTTAAGAACCCACGAGTGGAAGCTAAAATCAGAGAAGAACTTCAGTCTATAATACCAGACGAAGAAGCCAAGGATCAGTGGCGGCTGTTTCACACGGAGGAGCTAAAAAACTTGGTTTATCTTCAAGCTGTATTGTTTGAAACATTAAGACTCTACCCGGCAGTTCCTATAGAGCACAAGAAACCACTGCAGCCTGATATTCTTCCAAGCGGGCACCATGTTAACCCTAATATGAAGATCGTGTTCCTGTCGTATGCGATGGGTAGAATGTCATCTGTATGGGGGCAGGACGTCTCGGAGTTCAAGCCGGAAAGGTTTATTTCCGAGAGGGGAGGGATGAAACATGTGCCGACTAACAGGTTTGTAGCTTTCAACACAGGACCAAGAACTTGCATCGGGAAGGACATTGCACTCACCCAGATGAAGGCAATGGCAGCTAATATAATCTACAATTACCATGTTCAGGTGGTGGAAGGACATCCTGTGGTTCCTACTGGTAATTCTATTATTCTTCACATGAAGCATGGCTTGATGGTTAGGATCACTAGGAGATGGGCTTGAATGATCTTCCCCTTCAGTATTTTACAAATATTGTATGCTTCTCAAGTCTTTAATTTGCTTGCATGCTATGCATGCTGAATAAACTATCTTATTGCTCGCTATTTTTATCACTTGTATTAAATTCATGTATGAATTTATGAAACTTGTTTTTTTCATCTCCCGGTTCGTGTATTGAAAATTTCTGATGGGATCTTGATTATATTTCCCAACACCTATGATCTCGGTGCTCTCTTCTCACCGGTACTTATGTGAACATGCATGGGATCCCAATTCAATTCTAAATCGCCTAATATCACAGGATTCTGCAAATTTGATCCGTAGATTAATTAATTCTGCAACTTATTACTCTCTTTTTCGGATTTGTAGAAACTCTAAGTGTATTTTATGAGTTCAAGTAAACAATTAAAATTCCGATTATCCTAAATTCTTATAATAAATACTTGTTCTGACTTGAACTCAATACATGCGGATGTAAAATCTTTGATCATATCATATGAATGGATACCTTATTACGTATACCCGAAGCTCTATTCAATGTATGAGCACAGAGAGTTTATTTAATTCAGAGTAGTTATTGGTAGCTGTGTTGGCATTTATTACGGCCGTATTAAATCTGAAACTTACTCTTCCTCATTTTTTTTATAAGGATTGTTGTCCGACCCATGCCACTACAGCTATCAAAATATTCTGATTGCACGTGCTGCTGCTGTAGCTCAAAAACCAACTGTCCATCAAGGGGTTGGTTGCGCAAATTGAAACATGCGTGGACAATTTTTTAAATTTAAATATTAATTAATCAGGAAGAAAAGACTATATTAAAAGCCTGTTTAGCAGGGCGGTTGTGGTATCTTTCAAAATATTTTTTATGTCCAAATACATCAAAATGATATTTTTTTATTTTTAAAAAATTATTTTTGATATTAGCATATCAAAATGATCTAAAAACACAAAAACATATTCATTTAAAATGAAAAAAAATTGAATTTCTATGGCACGGCAATTTGGCCGCAGCGCCAAATGCGTGGGTAATTTTTTAAATTTAAATATTAATTAATCAAGAAGGGGGGGTGATATTAATAAATTAACAAAATCTAATTTTCTTTGAGCATGTTTATGTGGTTGGGCTCTGTACCTATTTGAATTTGTGGGCTTTGAGCCCTTTTTATTTTAATTCCCATTTACATTGGATTTGTAAACGCAGAATATTTAGGGCTGCTTGTATTCTAAATTTATAATCGTATTTTAAAAAACAATTAAACTTACTTTTTAATTTTAAATATATTAATATTAAAAAATAAAAAGATTTATTTAATTTAATATATTTCTAAAACTCAAACCCGCAAACTTTTTAACCTAAAATCGATCATCCCGAACTCCCTCGCTCATTCTCTCTCCAAAGAAAAAACCTTTAAAGAAACCGAAAAGGTGTTTATCTGTGTCACGGTATGTCTGGAGAAGAGGAAGAGAATGCGGCCGAGCTCAAAATCGGAGATGGTTATAATCTATCTTTGTGATTTGATATCAGTTTTTCTATTTGCAATTTAACAATCTGTAATAATGGTTTTCGTTTTCTTTTTCTTTTTAGATTTCTTGAAGGCCAAGTGCTTAATGAATTGTGAGGTTTCTTTAATTCTTGAGCATAAGTATGAGCAGCTTCAACAGATGTCTGATGATCCTATGAATCAAGTATCCCAGTAAGTTATATTGCTATTTTCTAGGGATATTACGGCGCTATGCTACGCCTTCAAGCTTTCCCTGTGATAATGGATTATATTTGCTTGAGTAGATTTTAGCTTGTTTTGAGGTGAGCATAAATTTGCAAACTGACGTTCTTGAATGCCATGACTTGATTTTAGAGGGAGATGATACAAGAATCATGGAAATTTCTTCCTTCTTTTGTTCGATTAAGCTATAAATGAGAATAGACTTTTTCAATCGCTTCCTTTTGTTTGAGGTTATCTAATTCATCATAATGACAGTGAAAAGCTTATGTTCATGTAGCTGCTAGCTCCTGCTTTCCTCTTTCCTCAATTATGATGAGTCGGTTGTTTATTTTGATAAACAGGTTTAGCTATATTGTGAATTTAGGAACTAGGAGGTCAATGATGCAATGTTTTGTCGTAACCTTATTGTAAAAATTAAATACTGCCAATGCAGTTTGCCCCAGCTGGGAAAAGATAAATAAATCATAGATAAGGCCCCAGTGGTTTGTCAAAAGAGGATGAAAACTGACAAGAATTTGCATGCTCTACAACTACCTTTTCTATTAGTAAATGTGTTTATGTAAGTGTTTGTATACAAGTTTATGTAATGTTTGTTTTTGCATTGCAGAGTATTTGAGAAATCACTGCAGTATGTGAAGCGCTTTAGCCGCTACAAAAATCCTGATGCTGTGAGACAAGTTCGAGAGTATCCTTGAACTTTAAAGAAATGTTAATAGTAGCATGTTGTTTAAGAATTAAATAACATCAAATACTTAGAGTTTTTGATAATGTCGAGGGTTTCCTTTTGCATTTTCTGTTGTGTTTGGTTACCATGAATTTAAGTTTCTTTGATTGAACTTGATTTTGAGTGGATGATCAAAGAAGCATGGCAATTGATTTTCATCAATAAAAGATGCAGTGGATTTGTTAGTAAGAGGATGATGCTTGTAAATGGTTTATAGTTTTTCAAATTTCTAGTATCTTGCAGCAGTGTGTGAAACCTTAACCAACTTTCAGAATTCTTAGCCGATACCAGTTGGCTGAATTCGAGGTAAATTGCACAATTACTTATGATTTGAAATTTTTAAGTTTTCTCGTGGTAAAAGAACATCAGATATTATAACATTTTGGTGCAGCTTTGTGTTCTTGGCAACCTTTGTCCTGAAACAGTGGAGGAAGCTATTGCTATGGTACCTTCTATAAAGGTTAGTTGCCCTTCTATTTAAGAGTATTTCTATTTAGATCAATATGCAGTTATAATGATATTAATAGTGGGGAGAAAAAAAAAATGATCCATGTTACGAATCCGAGCTCCCTTCTCCCTCCTCTCCAATATACATAAAGAACAAAAATTGAACCAAAAACTCATGTGATGTTAATCATCTTGTTGGGGTTTCATTGGTTTTCAGCCTTTCTTTTTCAGTATCACAAGGCACTACTCGAGAAAGGCATTGACAAGTGTTGTGTTCATTATAATATGTGATTCTCATCATTCAAAGCATGTTTGTCCACCAAATGTCTTTTTAATGTGCACAGAAAGACCAGGCTCCAAATAATGACACAATTGAGAAAATGTGGAATGAAATGTAATTGATCAAGAAATTTGATTTCAGTGTTAATTAACCAAATGTCCGTGTTATGTAGACCAAAGGCCGAGCTCATGATGATGAAGCAATCGACAAAATGCTGAATGACCTGTCATTGATCAAGAAATTTGAATAGTGGCCAGTATATCCTCTTCCATTTCAATTTGGATGTCTGTCATCTGAATGTTCAAGATTTTTAATTACTATTAGAAAGAGTGATTGAAGTTATTGATGGCTACAGTATTGTTCTCAATCTAATCTGCGTCAAATGGTCTGTATACTTCAATCTTTTATGGCTGTGTAGTGTTGCCAAGGATGTGATACTGCTCTAAACATGACGCCGTACTTTTATTAGAAATCAACTTCATGTTGCTCAAATATAATATTTTTGTTTTGATTCTGCGAGTTTATTAATGGTTATATGATGAAAGACGAACTGAACAAATAATTCTCTAACTGTTTCGTGTTTTAGGTTATCTGGTTTTGATGCAAGAAATCCCAGTTTACCTGGGGAAAGAAAAAAAAAAGGTGTTGCGAAGTGAGGTTACTCTCCTAATTTGCGTCCAGTCTAAAAGAAATTGATTGGAGGCAGACATGATCTCTGCTAACTCTAAAGTTCACTTGTGGACGCATTTGCGTTTCATGGATTTTCTCATTTGCAAAGGAGCTTATATATGTTTATTTCAACTTGAATAATAATTTTTATTAATAAATGGATAAAATTTCAAAAACAATTGCTGAATCTAGGAGAAACAAGAACGAATTTCGACAACAATCTCTTCGTGAGTATATGCCACCAAGAGTTACAAGAGCTTCAGCCACCACCTCCTCCTTGATAGGACGTAGCGACAATGTCTAGTCCTCAATCTCTGCATCCAAACTTTTCCAGCCTTCCTTTACAAAATGATTCTACAAGCACCCCAATCCCCCGCCGCCCCCCTTTCTACACATCAACCATTTAATTCTTCAGAAACTGAAACCAAAATACACCAGGCAATGATAAGTCACTAAAGCTAATCAATCACGCCCAAAAAAGGAAAAAAAAATGATATCTGTATCTTGGATTTCTACTCTTCAATCCAGCGGTAGTGCCACACATCATGAGAAATAACCAGGGTGAATTGACTCTTGCAGGGTTTTCTCAAATTGCACCAAAACAGCTTCCTCTGCCACAATCCAACCACTGTTTGTGGATTTTCCTCTATCAAATTTATTGGAACAACTCTGAAAAATAAATATAGAACGTGAGAATTTAAAACTCAATCAGCCAAAGACGGCATGAGAATATCAATCAAAAAGTTCAATGCATTCAACTTTTCTGTTTTGTATTATTTGTGTTAAATGAGCTGTATACCATGGTATACGAAGTGTTCTGTATGACATGTGTCAATAAGCATGGGTTAGTAGCCCTACATCTTTACAAGTGCGTTATTACTTATTTCTTTTAAGATTTTGAGCTTCACTAGCTTCTCTACGACTCAAGCAATTTTTATTTTTTTTAAGTTGAAAAAAAAACTCAAGCCACATGGAACTATTTGATCGATCTAGTAGATCAGCCTTGAAATCTTCTAATCCAACTATTTGCCACACAAGTTTGAAATTAAACTGTGAGTTGTTACAACGTAACCTAGTCGACTTAGAGAGCCCCAAGACAAACTCGGATGACAAGTAAAAGACATAGTTTAGCTTTTATAAAAAAATGATTTTTTTATATATTGACAGCGACATATTAGATTGACTTGTGCTTCATTCATGACTCCCCCCCCCCCCCCCCCCCCCTAAATATACGATACCAAAAATAGACGCTCGTAAAATTGAGCACAAACTAGGCACAAATTAAATGCCAAGATATTTGTTTGACACTATGATAACTTCATAGAAAGAAAACCAAAAACATTTATGATGAAAAAATCAAAATAAAACAAATATTGAAGGATAAGATTGTGAATAAAAAGGACAAAAAAGGGAGAAAAGAAAAGGAAAATAAATAAATAAGCTTCTCCTTCACTGTTCATGGTGAAAGAGGTGAGTTGACATCCATTTTTTTAGATGTATCAAGTAATCAATGCTTATGAACTATTTAGAATTTTATTATTGGTGTAAGGGTTATTTTATTAGGACTTATATCTCCTATTTAGCATTAGGTTTGGCAAGTGGTACCTATCCTTAGTTTCAGTAACCTATGAACACATCATAGTATAATTGTTAATCCTAAGACATGCACATTGACACATGACAAACTTGATACCTGCATGGCTCCTCGCTCATATTGGCGCATATTGTTTTTACTACATCACATATAGCACACTTGTACAAAGGTTGATTGATCATTATGATTGTTTCAAACTAAATCCTATCTTTAAAACCAAGTCTTCCCCTCCTGAATTCTATCGTACCCTGTTGAACCAAATCCTCTAGGATATAGTTCGTCTAATGGCTTATACTTGATGCCATTGCAAAGATAATTAAGTTAATCTGTCTGAGAGAAACTATAACCCGGAGTAAAGGAAAGTAAAAACTAACCTTGGAGCAAGTATAGACGATAAGTGTCATCCAGTTCCAATTCTCTAGTACATTTTTTTGGCAATCATCAGCCCCTTCTAGTAGAAAAGATATTAATTGGGGCATGAGTTGCATCTCAAAGTGCCTGAAACCACCACACAACTTGCAGTTGCCAGGGTCTCCCAGCTCTGCTGTGGCGAGAAGTGGCTTTCCACCATACAAGTGCCTAAGTAAATGACCAAAGAACAATTACAAGGAGAGAGGGTAAGATTAGAACTGAGATGTAAAATTTAATATGAGATCAAGAAATGGTAATTGATAACACACAGGAAGGAAAAGATTTATAGGAAAGAAAACAAATTTCTAATATCCATGTAAAACTGTAGAATGTGTATTTGCTGCTGTATTTCCAGCTCATTGTGGGAGACTCCAAATCATCAAGTAGGTGCTAAAAATAAGCATGACAAGCAAGAAATTTCTAATATTTTGACCACATAATGGTGAAAAAGGGATGTCTCCATCAGCATAACTGGTATAAAAGTGAGCCAAAAGGCCCAAATTAATGATAAATTCATGGGATCTCCATCAGATCAACTCCACCTATTAAGAAATCTTTTAAAGATACAAAAAATTGATGCCTCACATGAAAAGGAGCCTGATTCCAAGAGTGATGCTAAAAATGGCGATGGGTATCCCAAATATAGGGTAATAATGAAATCGGACAGAAGAAAATCTAATATCTGTTCAACATTTTTTTCGATAAAGTAAGAAACCTCTTGCGTATATCTATAGTGTCTAAACTTCATGTCACTAAAGGCAACATTGTTCGAATGTCTTCCCTAAGTTTTGCTTGTTCAAGAAGCCCAAAGCTACTTGAGTGAAAACAAGCTATAACTTGAGACTATACAATCAACAACCGTGACAGTGGTACTCAAACATAACTAATGTCGCAAAAGTTATCACTGTCTGCTAATCAAAATCTAAATTTCAAGACTCAATACCTGAAGCATTGATCTGGGTATGCATCCAACTGTTTCTTGAACTTGAGGTATGTCCTGTCAGCACTTAAAGCTTTATCATATTCATACACTTCCGGCTCCCCTGCATCTCCCATTTCATCATCATTGTAATCACAGTTTTTTTTCTCCTTAATGGAAAGTTCAGAGTAATTTGAACATACAGAAGAAACAATGTCTTTTGAGGATGGCTCTTGGGTATACATATAAAAGCAAGGAACCACTGCACAAAAAATGAACCAAGGAGAAACTTAATAATCAAAGGGCTCCGGGGGGGGATCCAAGCAATAGTTACAAGAAGTCGCCAAATGTTGAAAAGAAGCAATGCTTAACAGACACTTGGCATGAGGAAGAAAGAAAAGATGCAAGTGCCCATATCAACATGGTAATCACTCTCTTGTCAGACCCATTCCAAAGTTACCTTGGTTAGAATGAATGAGGCTGACGCAAAGTTATGAATCTACAATTAACATATCATAATCATTCAACATGCCTACAGATATATGTTAGTCCCATAAAAAAAAACCTTTACCAGGCGTTTCCATGTCTACTCCTGTCCTAGCCACCAAAGTGGAATTCTTTACAGCAGACTCGAATCGTTGGTTCCCATCTTTTTTCTTGGAGTGAGAAGCCATTGTTCCAGCCTCAGAAAGCGCTTTACTCAAAGCTTCAAGATCAATGTCTTCATCACTGTCATCATCCAGCCAGCTAGCTTTTGAAACTGACACAGGTGGAGTTGAAGGGACCACTTCTTCAGTACTCACAGATGATTCTCTCTCACTGTCCACTTTCTGAACACGAAGAGCTCGCCAGCTGCAAAAAACAGAATTAAACAAACAAATAATACTAATTAACTACCAAATTGTATATGGAAAAAAAAATCAAATGATTAAAAGAATACTGAAATTGAAAATACCTAAAAGGGGTGTTCCCACAACTTGGTATTATGCAACCAAACACCAAAATAGTTCGATCTTCAATGTTTGAAGTTCCACTAGAAATTGGAGCGTAAACCTAGAGAGAAAGTACAAAACTTTTTTAACACAAATAATTCTCCAGAAAAGACCCATCAACTCACTTTCAACAATATATATAAAGGACAAACCTGGGAAACAAGACAGAGTTTACTTCCACAAGTACCACAAATAAGCAAATTGGGTGCTAAGTTCTCGACAGGAAAAGGCCAATCCTGTCAGGTGAGGGAAGGAATGCCTCCAATTATTCAATAAATAAACAAAAAGTAAATAGCATAGTAAGATTAAGTGAAGGGAATAATTTGAAAAGAGAAAAAGAAGAGACTTACAGGGAGTCCACCGATTTTGGAAGTGTAAAAATCAGATGGTTCACGTTTATCATCAGCCCATGGTCCAGGCATACCTAGTAGTACTCCACCACCACCACCCATCTCTCTCTTTTACTTTTCTCTAACTCTTCCCCAGTTACTAAAGAAACAACCTAAATTTGGCTGCAGAAAACCATGAAACTAGTGAAATTTACTTCGAGGCTTCTGTCCGTCCTTAGAACGGCGGCGGCTGATGGTTTCCGTATCAGAATAACAACATCACACTGCTATCAACGCACCGTTTTATTCTATACGCTGTTTTTTTCTTTATTCATATTTGCTCTTTATTCGGGTTTTTTTTTATCCGAGAAAACCGGTTGTCCAACTCTTTAAAAGGGAACTCTTAATTAGCTTGCTTCCTTTGTGGGTTATGCTAAATATATTTGGCCTTGGGTCACCAATCCACTCTGCTTCCTTCTCTCCTTTCCCTGTGGTCTATTAGTATTAGTAATTATTAGTGAAGAAACTAAAGTAGATCAGTCTTTTACTGTTGATCTACTGTTCACGCACACCCAGATTCACTGTGGACTGGGGTGCGTGATCCGCTGCTTCACCATGCATTGCGTGAAAAAAGTCCATAGGTTCACGCTGCAATCGCAGCAAAAATCGAACGAACTCGCGCACGCACAAAAGAAAAGAGAGAGAAAAATTCCAGAAATCACAATCAAGAACTACAAAACCAACATCTAAAAGCTAAAACATCGTGAAAACACTGTTCATCCACCTTCGTTTTCTTCTTCTCCGCTTTCTCAGCCAACAAATCCAGTCCAAGCTTCCAAGCCAGTAAAGGGGCAAAAAAGGAGGAATAAACCAACTCACCAAACGGGTTCCAACTGCATGTTTTTCAAGTCTGTCTTAAAAAGATTCCAACCATGTTTGGAGCGTCAAAACACTTCCTTCAATTCCATACTCCATCAACTGCAAAACATCAATAACACCCCAACAACGCGTCGACTTTTGAGTCGCCAGCAACAATAGAATTTATTTAAAAAGAAAACTCAATTTGAACCCAATAAAAACTGAATTAAAATTGCAAAACCTAAAATAATTTCTTATTTTGATCGAGAGATAATCCAGTCAAACAAAGAGTGAAATGGATAAACGATCGATTGCAAAATTTGGGAAAATAAAAAAATGTGGATAGAGTACCAGACAGAGGTCACGAAACACGGAGTCGACGTTGGCTTCGTTCAAGGTGTGAAGAAGGAGCCGAATCTGACTCGGAATTGTTGAAGATAGCTCAATCACGGCGAGTGACTCGGTGAGTGGAAGATAAATTAAGGTTTTTTTAGTTTTTTTGTTTTGCAGTGAGAGATAGAGCAAGAGGTCGGTGATTTTGAAGATTTACAATGGGAATTGATGACGGAGGGAAATGATTATTTTTCATGCCGAGCATAATATTTTAGAGAAAGAGACAGGTGTGGTTTTGCTGGGTTGCGCGCTGGTCGCCGTTAGATGGAGGTAGGGAAGAATAGGTCGGGTTTTTTACACGGCAGTGACGGCACGTCGCAAATGAATTTGATTAGGGCTTTGCTCTTTGTTTTAAGGAAAGGGCTGCGCTGGTCTGTGATTTTTTTATAATTTGTTTTTTACAAAAATATATTAAGGTAATATTTTTTATTTTAAAAAATAATTTAATATTATCCTATCAAATAAACTAAATATATTAAAACAAATCAAGAAAAAATTAAAATCCAAAAAATCATTAAAAAACAATTTTAATTGCAAAAAAAAAATCCTAATACAATCTCGCACCATTATGAATTATTTAGTGTATGTTCAGTTTTTTCAATGCATCTTTGTAGTCTAAGAAATTTAATTGCAAATCAAAAAGATTATGCATTTATGTAATCAAATCAATCTATAATTTTAAATGCCAGTTAATAATTAAAAAAATCATCAATGATATCTAAAAATAAAACTTGAAAAGTCATTAGATAATTAGATAAATGTAAATCAAGATATTTAAATTTGCAAGATATGATATTTTCTTGATTATATTTGCTACTTTTTTTATATTTAAATATAATTTTTTATCTATTCAAATCAGGATAGAAATAGACAGATACATTAAATTAAATGAATAAAATAAAATAAAATAAAAGATAATATTATACAAGGTTACAACTATTTTTTGAAAAAAAATATTTTTAGAGATATATTTTATTCATGCCAAATATAAAAAAAAAAACATAGATTAATCATAAAATATTTTTAAAAAATTAAATGCACAACAAAAAAAAAAGATGGGAGATGTTAAGCTTGGCAAGTGAGGGCACCCTACCTGACCTATGTCGTCAGGGTCCATGCGCGGGGCTGCCCTGACACACAGGTGCGAATAGGCCATTTTTTTAACTATACTTACGGTAAACAACATGTTATTCGCCCTGATTTTTTTTAAAATAAAATAGACGACACATTGTCTGACTTCGCCTGAATTTCAACCAATGTAGCGGTAGGGAAATTGAGGTTTAAGTTCTTTAGAATCCAAAACCAATTTTTCAACTAATTTGTTTCCTTGAAACACTTATTAAACATCTTATAAAATCATGATAAACTTATTCATGATCTTAAAAAACAAAAAACTTACCCCAAAACCCAAAACAACTCGGAACTAAATATCAACTTGAGTTTATGTTTGTTTTCTCACATATTATTACTATATAGCTAAAAGATGTCGTCCATTTGAACAGTCAATGAACAGTGATTTTCACTATTCATTAGTGTTCAAATGGGGCTTTTCTTTTTTTTTTGTACCAACTTCTTTTTTAGTTTTTTGATAACCGGGATATCCGTGACAGTTTATGCGTGTCACAGGATGTGATTGTGTATTAATTAGGAAATTAATTAGAGAAGTAAATAGTAGTTAGTAGTATTGTAATAGGACACTTATCCTTCTTCCATACTTAGCCCGAATTACTAGCTCCTCATGTAAATCGGTTTGATGTCTATTTAATGAACAAGACACTCAAGAAGAGTGATCATTCAGTGCATACACAAATTAATATTGACAATGCGCACCACGACTAATCTCCAGACCTATTTTTTAACATTTTTTCCTGATTTTTTTGTCACTTATATATTTTTTCTCCTGTTTTTTTTTCAATTATACTTTTTTTTTGTTTTTTTTTAATGACTTGGGTGTCAGGTCAGTTTACGCGCACCATGATTTTTTTTCATTATTGTTTGAAAAGATGCTTTCCCTTTGCACTTTTTCTTATAACCAGGGTGTCCGGAGCAGTTTACGCGCACCACGACTAATCTCCGGACCCACTTTTTTTAAAATGTTTTTTTCCTGTTTTTTTTTTTGCCACTTATACATTTTTTTTTTATAACCAGGATGTCCAGATCAGCTTACGCTTACTTTCAAACAAAGTAGAAATCACAATAATGGACAGTAAAAGGTGCTTTCCCCTTGCACTTTTTTTCTTTTTTTTAATAACCGGGCTACCCGGGCAGTTTACGCACACCACGACTAATCTTCGGATCCATTTTTTTTTTACAGTAATGAACTTTGATGTTCAATATTCATTACTGTTTGAAAAGGTGCTTTCCATTTTTTTTTAACTAGGCTTCTTATTTTTGTGTTTTTCTAACCAATGTATCTATGGTAACTTACATGCATCACGACTAATCTCTGAACCCATTTTTTTGTAACATTTCTTTTCCTGTTTTTTTTTCCACTTATATATTTTTTTTGGTTTTTTTATGACCGGGATGTCCGAGTTAGTTTACGGGCACCATGATTTTTATTAATGAATAGTGATTGTCACTGTTCATTATTGTTTGAAAAGTGCCTTTCTATTTTTTTTTAACCAGGCTTTTTTTTTAACCGGGGTATCCGTGGCAATTTAAGCGTACCACAACTAATTTCCGGACCAATTTTTTTAACATATTGTTTCCTGTTTTTTTTCACTTATACGTGTTTTTTTTGTTTTTTTGTGACCGAGGTGTTCGAGTCAGTTTATGTGCACCATAATTTTTTTTCTCATTACTGTTTGAAAAGGTGCTTTCCCTTTGCACCTTTTTTTTTATAACCGAACTTCCTTTTTTTTGTTTTTTTATAACCAGGGTGTCCGGGCCAGCTTATCCGCACCATAACTAATATCCGGACCCACTTTTTTTAAAACATTTTTTGCCTGTTTTTTTTTTGCTACTTATATATTTTTTATTTTTTTTATAACCGGGGTGTCGAGGTAAGCTTACGCTTACTTTCAAACAGGAATGAATAGTGAAAATCATAGTAATGAACAGTAAAGGTGCTTTCCCCTTGCATTTTTTTTAAATAACCAGACTGTTCGGGGAGTTTACGCGCACCACGACTAATCTCTGAACCCACTTTTTTTATATTTTTTTTCCTGTTTTTTTTGCCACTTATACATTTTTTATTGGTTTTTTCTTATAACCGGGGTGTCCGGATCAACTTACATGAACCATGATTTTTTTCCCCACATATTTTTTTTTTTGATAACCGGGGTATCCGAGCCAATTTACGTGTGCCACGAATAATCCCAGAACTCTTTTTTTTTCCTTTTTTTTACAACTAATATATTTTTTTATAACTGAGGTGTTCAGGTCAGCTTAGGCGCATTACGACTATTATTATTAAGAAAATAGCTAAAAACAGCTCGCTCAAACACTGTGCACACACTCACAAAACACTATGGATTACAATAGTGTATTAACAATTTCGCCCCTCAGTGCGCCTTAGCCATTACCTTGGGATCAGGGGTATTCTCGAATTTTCCACGGGACCAGTTGATATTATCAGATTATTTGGGGGTAGTTTTGTATTTTCTTCGTATTTTTGTATAGTCAAATAACCATAATACCCATGAATAACACAAAAATGCACAAGAACCGCCAGGGGCATTAAGGTTATTGCACATATTTTTTTAAATAGCTAAATACAAATTAATCCTTATATATATATATATATATATGACCTATTTATTATTTTCAAGAAATGATAATTTACTTTCATTATTCTAAAATATTTTTAATATAATAATACAAGGAATAAATGTTAACAAATAAAAATAAATCTTTTTTAAACAACAATGGCGGTGTCATCGACAGTATGATCAATACTAATTAGAATATTAATTATGTATAATGATATTTTATAATGACAACTATAATAAATGTGACAAAAATTCATTGGTCAATGTTATTTTTGTGAAAAATAACTTCTGTGTCTTTTTTATGTATGATATTTCATATCTCATATCACAAAAAAAAAAACATATGAAACCACACGTAGACAAGACAGGTAGAAAAATTGTGCCAATTATCTACAATAATAAAATAAAAAATTGCTCTGCATTTCACCACAGTCGGCATCGAATTGTTTTACATGTAACAAAATTATTAATGGTCCTAAATTTTTATATATATTATTTTTGGGACTTTTTCCTTAAAAAATAGGAGAGACTAATTATATATTGTAATATTTTTTCATATTAACGTCTTCAAATATATATATAAAAATTTGAACTGACTTTTCTTTAAAAATCTCACATTAATTTAATTTAAGTGTTCTAAATTTTTTTAATATAATAATATGAAAAAAAATCTGAAAAATAATCTTTGATAAATTTTAGCAGTTGCAATTTTGCTATCTGACAAATAACTTATTCGGCAAATAGTTAAAACATGCCCAACAAACAATTAGTATGTTACAGGCAATAAATAATATATCTTTAGTCAATTTGATCAATTGTGGTTTTGCTATCTACCAATTAAATTATTACCAAAGTAGTTAACACAAAATCATCAATCAAATTGTTTGCTGCATATAACAAATCACTCATATGTGCTACAATTCAACGATTGTAATTTTACTATTTGCTAATGAAATAATTCAAGAAACAAATAAAACATACATAAAAATCACATAATTTTTTCGACTCTAATTGTACAATCTACCGATTAAATAATTATCAAAACAATTTTAATAGTAGCAACATTCAATCACTTTTAGGCAGAAAAAAATTGTTTCTACCAGATTCTATCAATTACAATTTTATTAATTAAATATTAAAATAATAAATTACAACACGTATAAAATCAATTAGTTTCTTATATTAAAAAAAGCTCAACGCAGCGCACGGGCAAATTCACTTGTATTAGCTAGAGGACCTCCGGGTATCAAGCCTTGCTACTTATCCTAATGCACCCGTGTTCCTCGAATGGATCTCTTAGTTGTTGAGAGGGTTGCCGAAAAGCAGTATATAAGGCATACCTAGTAAAACTTACAAGTAAATTAGATGCACTTGAATTCAAGATTTATTGTGTAGATTTTAAATTTTTTATCATCACATCATATCATTTGAGACCTATATTCGGTTTCTATTGAATTAAAAGATTTGATTTTTTTTATGAGTCATATACTAATTATTAATTAAATATTTTTAGTTTAATCGCAAAGTTGTAATGTTATTTTTTTTTAGTTATTAAATGAAATATAATAGCAAACCTGTAAATATCTAATTGTTTTTATTGACTTTTTTCTTCTGTCAAAACTTGAGGATGTGAAGTTATTAAAATCTAGAATATTTGAAAACACGAAAATAAAATAAAATAAAATAGAGGATCAAACGTCTGGTTTAGCAGTAAATTTATTTTTCAGCAAGGTAAAGATTGATTTTCAGGACATTATTTGGAAGGGAAATTGTTTTCAAGGGCGCACTCATTGCCTACAATAAATGACGAGGGGCATTCAATATTTCCTTTTAATTTTATTTTTTAATATTTTATTTTTTATTTTGATTTCGGATTTGGTGTATTATCTCAAGTGTTTTTAATTAATCTTATCCTTCAATATTTTGTTGATTTTGAATTAATTTTCATAATTTTTTTTTCATGATAGGTTATCCTAATCTCATTACTTGAGTTACGAGATTGATGATTTAATCCGGGTTAACATGTGTCACTTTTTTCTCCTTTTTATTTTTTTTTAAATTTCAACATTAAATATTGGTTTGATTAAAAATTGAGTTTTCTAATTTATTTTGATTTATTTTTCATGAGATTATCTCAGTTACATAACTTGGGTTACGAGTTTGGCATGTTAATAGAGATTGAATCAAGTTGTTTCTTTTTTAGTTTTTTTAATTGATTTTTATTTCAATTTTATCTTTCATTATTGGATTGATTGAGAATTTATTTTTATTATTTATTTTTTTATATAGAATTATCCTAGTCTTATAATCTAAATCATATATTTGATAGGTTAACTCAAGTTGACCTTAGATTAATCAAATATGTTTCTATTTAAATATTTAAAAAAAAAGAGAAACTAAATTAGGATAGGGATTCATTGTCCATCTCCTTAAAAGAATTGTTCGCTTGAACATTTTCGTTTCTCTTTTGTTTTATAATTTTATTATTCAACATTGAAATTTTTTTCTAGTTTTACAACTGAGGTTGTGGACTTGGTGAATTAATTCATTATTATTATTATTATTATTATTATTATTATTATTAAAAAATTCAATTTTATCTTTCAATATTTGATTAACTTGGAATTAAGCGTTATAAAAAAAATTGGTTTGCTTCCTCTGTGGTTATTTCGGTCTCGTTACCCAAGTTATGTGTTTGGTTGTTTAAATCTAATTGACTCATGTTGTTTTTCTCTTTTTTTTTAAATATTATTTCTTTTTCAATTTCATTAGTAAATATTGAGTTAATTGATAATTAAGCTTCATAATTTATTTAGGTTTGTTTTTTATGGATTGTCACTTTGACAAGTTAATCTAAAGTAACTCAAGTTGTTGTTTTAATTTATTTTTCTTCCAAATTCACTTCTCAATATTAGATAAATTAAAAATTAAAGTTTACAGTGTTTTAATATGTTTTCTATAAAGCTATTCAAGTCTTAGAGCATCTCCAATGGGAGGAGGTATTTTGGAGAGCCAAATCTTTAAAATGGATGTTTGAATAGTGTATATATAGCTTTTTTGTTGATGTGTGCTTCAATGGTAAAAGCCATTTTGGAGAGCCATTTTTTTTATATATTATTTTAAATATAGTGCAATTATTTTGTATGTAGTTTAATTATACAATTAATAGGAATAAGTTATATAATTAAATAATTATTTTTAAAAAACCTTCCAACAATATAATTATTAATTTGTATATAATTTTTTTTATTATTGTTGAGATATTTTTAAATAAAAACAAAAAAAATATTTTTGATATATTTACATTAGTTTCTAATATATATCACGTCAACCTTCTCCTTTCTCTTTCCCTTCTCCCCTGTCCCTTTCCCTTTCCCTTTCCAGTTTCCACAGCCCCCAGCTCCAGCCCCAAGCTTCACACACACACAGAGCACTCCCTTCTCCCACCACACCTCCCGATCCTCCCCCAAACCAAGGTACCAAAGTATGCCCCAAGCTTCACACACACACAGCACTCTCTTCTCCCACCCCCACACAGAAAGCACCCACTGATCCTTCTCCAGACCAAGGTATGAGTTTTTAATGTTTTTTAATTTTTGCCTTCTCTCTCAACACATGTAGGAATGGCTTCGGAGGCAAAAAAAAAAGTCATTTTGGCTACCCGGATGCCTCTCCCGCTGGAGACAACAATAGGAACGAAAATAGCCAAAAGCTAAAAAATTTAGCTTTGGCTGCTAGGATAGCTCTCCCGCTGAAGATGCCTTTATAACCTGAATTATGGATTTAACAAGTTAATCCACATTATCCAAGTTGATACAATATATTTTCATCTTAATATTTTTTTAAAAGAAGATGTCTTATTTTTTTTTTTTTAATGAAACTACATTTTTAAAAGTTGGACAGATTATCTTTAAACATGTAAAGTTAACATATTCATAGTGAATTAACCCTCACATGATTTATTTTTTTGTACTAAAAAACACATTAACATTTGATGTTTTATAATATTAAAAAAAATAATCTAACCTGCAATATAATATGGCAAATGATATTGTCCTGCCCTAAACAATTTATAACATGGGCAAACCAGATGCAAAACTTGGATCACAAGATTTCCCATTTCAATTTTTAACCAAGACCTGCCTTTCTATTGATATTATATACAAAGGTCGAGTTCAGGGCACAAAACAAGCCACCTCACTTCTTGGGATCTTTACAAGATAAAATTAGTTTAACAAAGTGTGATGTTCAATCTTTTAATTTACAGCTATCAATTCCATCTCTTGGAATTCTTCAACCCTTTTGACTTTTGTTTGGCAGCTTGAAAGGCCTTCATTTTTTGTTTCTTTCGAGCTTCCTTCTCAGCCTGTAATAGAAGACAACAAAACCATGGCTCAGATCACCGCCATTGTTTTACTCTGCAGTGGGAGTAAACAAGAGGGTAGGACTCACCTTTGACATCTTGGATTTGGCCTTCACTTTGGGAGCCTTGTCCTCAAGCTCTGCCTCACGTTCAAGATCTTTCTCCCTTGCGTCAAGATTTTTCTCCAGATAATACTGTGAACACACAAAACCATTGGCATCCAAAATTTAAGATTAAAATAAACCCCAGACTTCTACTTGAGCCTCGGTAAGAAACTTTGGTTTCTTAATCTTCAATATATCAATATATCAAGCGACGATCATCGTAAAAATAAATGAGGCCTAATCCCCCAAGTTCCATAATAAAAACATTGAACTCGCTAATAAATGAGGCCTAATCCCCCAAGTTCCATAATAAAAACATTGAACTCGCTAATCAGACATTCATAGGACTATTCATTGTGGTTAAATACAATTTCAACATGAAACAGGCTTGAAAATATATTGGCCCGGTTTAAGATGCCAGGCTTGCGACTTTGCTACCATTACTCTAGGTGAATAGTACGCCAAAAGATGTATAGTTGTAAATGAGGGAAGAGAGAGAAGTCGAGGACTTACATTGTAATCGCCTGCATAATCCTGTAACTTGTCATCTTTGACTTCCACTACTCTATTAACTATTTGCTTTATGAAGTACCGGTCATGAGAAACTGTAATGACTGTGCCACTGTATTCTGATATGGCCTCCTGATGATGAAATCAGGCAGAAATTGATTACAAAATCTAAAGAAAAATAAAATGTAGAAGGAATGGAAAGAAATAAGAAAAAGACCAAACCTCAAGCATCTCCTTTGAAGGTATATCCAAGTGATTAGTTGGTTCGTCCAAAACTAGTAAAGTTGAAGGTTTTACCATGAATTTGCAAAATGCTAAACGTGCCTGAATGAAACAGAAAAACAACGCTCAAAACTTCAAGCTTCATTAAGAGAAAATATTATAAAATGTAAGACGGCAAAATTAAAATAATTAGTATAGAAAACCATGGATGGTATAATCTGTGTTCCAGTGATACAAAGTTATAAAAATGAGCCTACTCAACCGATAACAAGAAGCTAGTTTTCATGTACCAAAAGCCTATTCATCACAAAAAAACATATGATTAATTAAGGTGATGGGCTCCTTATTGAATTTGTCTATGCTATATATAGAAGTGCAAAACTGTTTACACCTTAACGAGTTTTATTATTTTTATGTGGGAAGAAATCCATGCAAACTATTACCATCAGTGAATATTTAGAGTACTGACTTGAAGTACAATTGCTAGGAATCATATTCAGTTTAAAATATTTTCAATTTGGGATATCTCCAACTTGTAATATTTGTGATTTTATCAGTTGAATACTCTACTTCTAATGAGTTTAACATGCACAAGTCCATGAGAGAGTGGGAAATAAAATTAAAAGCAAAAGGACCCTAAATTCTAGGAAGACCAACAGAATTACAAGTCTCGATTATGTTTAATCAAAACTAACCTCTAAAATGATATATTTAATGGTTTATTAGCATATCTAAAACTATGATGATTGTATTTGGTCATGCAATTAGACTGATTTCTTACTAGTGATACCAAAATAATGAAAATTTCACTTCTTTTTCATGATAAATAATATTTTCAGGTTTAAAACAAGGGCATGTTAGCTGGTTAATTGATAAATATTGAGGTGATGCAGTGTTACATGCAAGTAATGCAATAATATACATGAAATCTAAAAAAAAACAATGCGCAAGAAATACTTAGAAAGATCAAGCGTGACTTTCTATACCTAAAGTTATTCATAAAACATGACAGGTGAGGATTGGCGACGATGCATAGGGAGCTGGGAGAGATCATATTAGGCATGACCTTCACCCATAAGAAAGTTCTTGCAGTGAGTCAATAGTGCGATAGAAAGAAAGTGGAGTATGGATTATGTCACAGTGACATGTGATTGAGATTTGGGCATTCATGAGCATGGACAAGAAAAGGTGAACCTTCTTTAGCAAACCCTGATCTAAACCCACCAAGCCAAATCTCAACTCATTCATGAAACCATGATTAAGTTAAAATTCTTCTGCAGGTCCCTCAACAGTCCTAATCAGCATGTCAAACAAAAACAATCACTAATGATTGTGAAGAGGAGAAGACCTTGTTTCTCTCATGGTACACTCCTCTTCTCGCCGAGCCCCTTTCTCCTTGGTCCATAATTTTATATGCATCAGGAGCCTCATGCTAAGTAGGAGTGGTGCACAGCTTATGATATGCATTATAGCTAGTGAATTTAGCCTAACTTCATCTTGCTATTATGTGAGGAAGGAAATTCTATTGTGCTTGCACTGACTTGTTGAACTCACCAGTGCATAATGAGAAGCACCAGCAATGATAGATAGCATTGGAACAAAGCAAAGTATCCATCTCATTAAAAAGGAACAGAAAAATATATTGACCATGAGAAAGATTGAAGGATGCATTATTTGTTTTCTCATCCAATTTTTCAGTAGATAATGTATGTTAAACCTGTCTAGTATTATGAGCTTCATGCAAAATAACATGTACTAAAGAATAGGAGCAATTTTCAGTAAATGATTCAAAATGCAAATCAAATTTCTTTACATGCTATTTAGAATCAATTGCCTACCATAATTGAATTTAATCGATAAATGAATTGAATTCACATGTTTAGAAGAAATAGAATTCAATTCATTTTGTTTTCTATATTACGCCAATCACCTTCATCTTATTTCTTCAAAGGTTTCTAAAAAATAGATGGGAATATATGTATTTTGAAAAGCTAGTTTTAACATTAATTTTTCCTTTTTAATGTAAATCATAAAGGTTAACATATATTTACTTTTTTACCATTTTTAGAGTGGAATTCAATTCTTGACACTTAAAAATTCAAAATGGTTACAAACATAAGATTTTATTAAAACCTCTAAAATGAATTCAATGCAGTGGATTCCAAACACATGGTATAAGAAACGATAGTGCATAGAGAGTGCAAATATATGGGATTTAAGGTTTTAATGGAGAATCCCAGTTTAGTTTACCTTCTCACCACCACTCAAAAGTGAAACCTTTCTATCAAGCATATCAGCTTTGAAGTTACAACGACCAAGGAGTCCCTTTATATCATCAAGTCTCCAGTCCTCAGCAACTTCTTCCACTGTTTCAATTACTGTTTTATCTAAATCAAGTGCCTCAGCCTACAAAGAGAACAGATTATACTCAGTTGTCAGTCTAACAATTAAAATTAGCAAGAAACCGTGTAGTAAAAGCACTGGATTAAAGGGAAATGGCATCTGATTGATTACAAAGCACACCTGGTTCTGCTCAAAATAGTTTGGTAGCACGTTATGTTCCCCAATCATAATTTGGCCTCCTGTTGGCTTCTCTAAGCCCATGATCAGTTTCAGTAAAGTACTCTTACCACATCCATTTGGACCAATAATAGCAATTTTCTCGCCTCTTTCTATCATAAGATTTGTCTTATTAAAAAGCACCTGGTAGAAAAGCAAGCTATAACTATCAATAATATGTCTAGAAGATCAAGGGGAAACAGAAAACTTAATATTTCGAACATCATCTTCCCTGTAATTTAGCTCACCTTATCCTCAAAACCAAATTCCAAATTATTAATGGCAACAACAGATCTTCCACTTCTCCCACGCTCTGGGAACCTGATCTTCATCTGTTTGCGTTCAAATGGCTTCTCTATTTGATCCTCTTCTTGAAGTCTCTCCAGTTTCTGTAATGATGAAAAGTTAATGTTTTGGAAAAGATGAGTGAACACTGAAGCAACCAGGAAAAAAATACTGGAGCCAGGTTGTAGAGTAGGACCTCACCTGGTGGGGGAAAAACAATCTAGATATGAAGGCAGGAAAAAGGAATTAGGATAGCATTAATTTTTCTTACTAGGTTACCAGTCAACTTAGTACCATAAAATGATCTAGTTACATTGAGATAATAACATGAACATAGTTAAAAACATAATGAAATTTCATGTGGAGAGTTTCGTGGCATAGAAACCACCACACTACCAAACACATGTAGTAGGCTAACTTAAAAAGGGAACAAGAAATTTCAGTCTAAGAAACTAAAGAATCCTGATGGCATTTGATTTTCTGTACTCCATTTGTCTTTGATTTCAAACAAGATGCAGATATGAAAGGCATTAATGTATCAACAAGATGTCCACAGTTTTAGTAAAATTAGTATGAGACCTATCTCTGAATATTTTACTCCACAATTGCATTGTGATGTTAACATCGCAATTTCAACATTTAGATGAATGTAAGAAATGTATCAGAATTGTTCAAATAGATGGGAACATGTTAATATACCATCGCATAGACTGAATCTTTCTGCACAGTAACTCGTTAGACAGCAATAAGATGCTTGGATAAATAACCACGAAAAAATTATTTTAAAGTGAACTTAGATTAGAAAAAGATGGAGCTTTCTAATTCTCACTGTACCTTCTCAGCAGAAGAAGCGCGGCCAGAGTTTGCTCCTGCACCTAACCTACTTATTAATTCTCTTGTGTGCTCAATTTCCTTTTGTTGCTTCTCCCAAGCAGCACGCTGAGCTTCAACCCATTCTGCTTTTGATATGATGTATTGAGAATAATTTCCCTCAAATGTCCTTGACACGCCCATATCAGTCTCCACAATTTTCGTACATAATTGATCAAGAAAGGCTCTGTCATGAGATATGATGACCATTGGCACATCTTGCTTCTGGAGATAGCCTTCAAGCCACTCAATCGTGTCAAGGTCAAGGTGGTTTGTGGGTTCATCCAAAAGCAACAAATCTGGGTCCTGCAAATGAAAAACTGAAAATTTAAGTCGACTATAGACCGCTTGTGTCCAAAGATCGCAAAATATATTTTAGATGTAAACGAGCAACCATTGCTTGTCGCTTCAAAACTCCAAGTAAGTTACTTTACACCATAAAGTGATAGCAATAGCCCGATTTTCAATTATGACCAAGCTGCATTCACTTCTTCCAAAAGAATTCGCACATATTAAACACTAAAAATGATTGAGGTGAAGCAGGAAAAACAAGCTCTGCAAATTCAGAATTTTTCAAATACAAAGAAACAGTTTCGTCCACAACACTAATGCTAATCTATTTCCTGGAAGCACCATTTTTCTTGGCAATAAATCAAATTCAAGCAAAAGTTCCATACTTGAACCTTCTACACAAAATAAACTCAAACTTATCATTCAAAACTATACACAAGCATGTTATCAATGAGAAAACAAAACCACATTATACCTGAAGCAAAATCTTCCCAAGCGACATCCTCATCTGCCACCCACCACTAAAAGAAGCCACCAACCTATCTGAATCCTCAGGCGAAAACCCGAGCTCCGGCATCAGCTTACTAATCTTTGCATCAACTTCATCCAAGTCCACAGCTTGTGCTCTTCTCTGCAACAAATCAAACTCATCCAATAACCTCCCCATTAACTCCAAATCCTCCACAGATCCTTCTATAGCCTTTTGCACCTTTTCCAGCCTCTCAGCAATCTCCATTTCCTCTTTAAAAGCACTCATAAACTCCTCCTTCACAGTCTTACTCATAGAAACCTCAAACTCTTGACTTAAAAACGCAATCTTCATATTCGCTTTGGCTTTAATCACATTCCCTGAATCAGGCTCCTCTAGTCCAGTCATAATTCTCAGCTGGGTCGTTTTCCCGGCTCCATTTACACCAACTAATCCAACTTTCTCGCCTTTTTTCACCTCCCAAGTCACGTCTTTCAAAACAGTAACTCCTTTATAACTCTTGCTTATGTTTTCTAGCTTAATACCTGAAGATATCCCTGAAGCCCCACCGTTTGACTGCTTGTTTGAGCGTTTCTTGTCGAACTCAACATCGGAATTGCTCGAAAACAATGATTCGATGTCAGCTTTGGAGTCAGCACCAGATGTTTCTACCGTGGCAGTTGATAAACGTGCTTTGATTTTAGAATTCGATCTTCTGGTAGGGAAATTGAAGGAATTAGTGTTGTACTTAGTGAATTTAGTGGATAAGAGAGACGGGTTTGTTTTAAAAAGAGTGGATTTTTGTTGAGGATTGAAAAAGGTTGAGCCGGTGAAGAAGGTAGAGTGTAATTTGGTGGACAAATCCATGTTTGGTTAGTGAGAAAAGGGAAGGGAAATATTGATAAGCTCGGGCGGGAGAGTGTTTCTCAGGGCAGGGAGAGTCAGGGGAGGAGAGGAGAGGAGAGAAACACCCAGCCCATGAAGAAAGAGATACTGTTGTGTGTTGGAGTTGGCTTTTCAAATTTTAATTGCAAAGGAGATAAATTTTATTCTGTAAGATTATTTTCTTTTTTATTCTCCTTTTCCAATCTCTTCATTTATTATTATTATTTGTAATTTGTAATTTGTAATTTGTGGCAGTGGAGCTGGTGTTAGTGTTATTACAAGTCTTGCCACTCTGTAGCTTAATAAATTCACAACCTGCCCCTTTTATTTCTCAATTTTTCAATAATTCACCGTAAATTATAAAAAAAAAATACGAGTGAAGGGCATTTATGTTGTTTCTGACAATTCTAAGGCTAAAAATGAATTTCTCTGATCTTTTTTCTCCATGCAAAATTTTGTGGCTGTGGAAACAGATAACACACGCTCTGTGCCAATATAAAAGTTCTGTGGCGCTAATTCACCTGACCCTCTATTGAGCCTCATGCTTTACCCAGTCTACTATCGACACCTGTGTGTTTTTCTTGAGATTAGGCGCCAACCACGTGCTCAAGTTGCCAGGTTTTCTTTCTTTTTTCCCTGTTTGACCTTTTATTATTGAAAAAAAGTTTGACAAATCAATGCGTCCCAGGATTTCATTTCCTTTGGGCTTATTAGAGGCTTGCTGGCCACTTTATTTCCTGGCCTTTCTTTGTTCGGGTGGGCTGGGTGTTACCCTCTCCAATGTGGGCTTTTTGTTTTTGCTTAATTTTGTAATTTCACAGCTTTCAGCCCTTTTAAGCTCTTTTTTTTCTATTTTTAGGAAATGGGGTTCTGACTTCTGCGTGTTATTAATTCTTGAAATCAGAATAATCAATAACAAGAAAGGACTAAATGATAAAGTTATTTAAAAAAAGGATGACTATGTTATAACTCAATTTTGGGTTCTCAAAAAAATTATTATTTTTCATGTAGAAAATATTTAAAAATAATAATAAAAAAGAATTGAAATTCAAGATAATAATTGTCATAATAATTATAATTTTCAAGAATAGCCACCTAGTATTAAGGTCATTAGAAAATTTAATGATTTGCGATAGTTTGGATAAGAAGACTTGTTATGCAAGAGCAATACACATAACTATTATTACACCTTACATAAAGTAAATTACATTGTTATTTGATTGGTTTTCTATGTCAAATTTTTATTTATTGTTTTGTTCTAAGGTTCAAGATAAATCTCTCTTCATGAGCAAGTTTATGCCCCACTAAATAAAATATCTAACCATTATAAACCCAAAGTTTAGCATCAATATATTTTTAAAATATATATTAGTAGGATGTCGTGTTGAAAAAAAATCTCTTTTTTCTTTTTGAAAGAAGTTAATTCAAGTTTTGATCATGGCAACTTAATGAAATCTCACTTGGTTTAATCTGAAACATGGCTTAGGTGAGGATCAAGGTCGGTAAGTTAACATGTTGACATATCAAGTCATACTAGGTTTAAGAACATATTTAAAGTTCATCATGATAATGCATAACAACCATACTAGTTAACGATAATCTACAAGGTATGGTGAAATCAATGTTCACCATGTCATTGTTCACATAAAGATAAATCATTATAGATTCCAACATTGGTTTTTTGTCCCTATTCTTTTTTTTTTCTAATTATACCTTTGAAAATCCAAATTGATTTCCAATTTAAGCAAGTTTACTGAGAAAGGGCAAAATTCAAAGACAGGGGGTCAAAGTAAAGAGAAAGCGATGAAAAAATCCCAAGAATAAAAGTCCATTTTGGTTCTCAAACTTTTCAAACTATAAAATTATGATCCCTCCCAATTTCAAAAAATCAATTTTGATCCCAATTTTTTTTATTTTTTTGACTCGACTCCCTAATCTAAGAGAGGAGAGAGGGTTGAAGGGTTCAATGGCAAAGAGAGAAAATCTTGGTTTGAACCAATTCTGACTATAAAAACATGAGATTTTTAAGGCAACGAGTCTTATTAGATGAGAGTTAAGCCTAGAAGTTTTTTTCCCCTTAAACTTACACAATAGTATATATTTGACTAGCTCTTAATTTTGTAAACATATATGTTAATTAAAAAAATTGTTTAACCCCATTGAATGCATGAATTAGATCACAAGTATATTTAGTTAACTTTGATTGATTATATATTAAATTTTATAATTTATTTTAATGGCATAAATAATACTTTGTTTATTTAATTAAATACATAATAAACCTTTGGATAGAGCTTTCAAAATAAATGTTTTTCCTGTTCAAAATTTTAAAATGACAAGGCATTTCTAGAAACTTCGAGAATAGAATAGCGCTACACAGCCTCGCCGAAAAAACGCACGCGGAGAAAGAAAGAAAGAAATGGTACGCCGTCGTAGAGAACCGCGTCGAGAAGGATGGATGCCGTTTTGTAAGATAGCAGCAATTGCAAAAAGCGTGTGCAAACCCAGTGGCGTATCCAGTAATAAAAACAAATATAGAAACCCATTTTAGTCAACAAAAAAACTAAACATACGTGTCCTATGTACGGGATAAGATGACCAGCTAGCCATGGCATCAAAAAAGAAAAGGAGCAAAAATCAGCCTGTCATTTTTCTGCCCACCTCTTTCTTTCTGTAGTTTCGTCAGTCGTCACACACTATTCTTTCTTCGTCTCCATAACTAAGCCCCTCTCCTCTGCTCTAACGTTCAGCACTGAAACCAGCCCCTCTCTCTCTGTGCTGTTAAATATCCATTAATTCTTAGAAGCTTTCATGGAGGATCGTAAGGATCAGGTACTACTACTGCTCTCTTTCTTTCTTTCTTTCTTTTCGTTTATCTGGTGGAAAAGAATCTACGAGCAGCTGCAAAACAATTCACTGTTTCTTTTCATTTCATCACTTTTATCGGTGAATTAATGAAAGAACCTTCAGGTCTCGTTATTTAGTTTTTAATGTGTGGTTGTTGGATAGTTTCTTGCATGGTTTAGCAAGTGTAATTTACCCCCCTTTTTTATCGTTTTCAGATCTGTGTTTATGTCGTTTTTGGTCTCAAATCGAGCTCTTATTTATTTTGTTACCTTTATGAAACATTCGAACAAGTAATCATTCCCTTTTTCAAAGCAGAGAGTCAGCGATCATAGTTATATATAATATAATTATGATCTTTGACTGTTTCTTGATTCTCAGCGAAAGAAATAAAGAAGAACAGATGATTTTCAGCCTTCTTTTATATATAATTTTTCAACTGTCGTCCCTTTCAGTTTGTTTTTCTTTTCCTTCATTGTTCGAATGATATATTTGAATTGAAATTGCCAGCGTGTTAGTTTTATTACTGCTACTATCTCAGCATTCTACGGCATTTTCAGTGTTCCCGGAAGCTTTCGTGTGTCAAAATTAAATCTTTATTAAGCAGAGTGGCATCATCCGAACTGGTAACATCACATGTAGACATGAAAATATGTGTTCGTGACTTTTCTTTTTTAGGATTCCAACCTGGATGATTTACATGGGGAGGAATTGGAGACCCACTTACCAAATGTCAATCAACAAGTGAAAGTGGAATTAAAATGTCTGGATTTTATTATATATTAATGAACTGTTTTTGATGTTATAAAATGAATTGAATCACACAACAGCAAACGATCTGTTTCTTTTGTTTCCACCGGATTTTTTTAACGTGCTGGGATGCTGGAATTGCTGTTGTTAAGGATTCTTTTACTGTATAATCAAACATAAATTGAACGTATTTTCTACTTTCCATGAAGAAAAATGCTCCATGGCTGTCGGTACCACAGTTTGGGGACTGGGACCAGAAGGGTGAATTGCCTGACTACTCCCTTGATTTCTCGAAAATAAGGGAAATGAGGAAGCAGAACAAGAAGGATGTGTCAAGAGCCAGTCTTGGCAATGAAGAAGAGCTGGTCAATCCAACAGTAGCCGCTGCAAAAACTGCTCAAACTCACGATCACCGCCACCATTACCCTGAGGACCACCACCACTCCCCCACAGTAAGATTCTTTTCTACAGCTTTATTGAACATAATGCATCAAGTACAGTTGCATCTGTGCAAGGAGTAGTTGGTCCTTATGAAATAGAGAGAGTAACATGATAATGGCCTACATGTGGTGGGGTGGTGGGATGGTGGAAAACATTTTGTTTGGAATTGTTGGTTGTGCTATTAAACTTGGTGGTTCAATATAACAATTTTGGGCATGTTTGGGAGTTTGGTTGATGTTGTTTTTTAAAATATTTTTTATTAAAAAAATATTAGAATTTTGTTTTTTTATTTTTTAAAAATTATTTTTGATATTAGCATATTAAAATGATCTGAAAACATAAAAAGAATTTAATTGAAAATAAAAATTAAAAAAATATTATTTTTCAGAAACATTTTTGAAAGTCGGTGACAAATTAGTAGTTACCAATATATAATTCATGGATAAAAAGCTTATTCCACTTGGTGATGGCTTGGCATCATCCTCCCTTTAGTCCATCTAACGTAACAATAAAGAAAAAGAAAACGAAAAAGAGAGTTGGAGGAGAAGAAAAATCTTGCCTGGCTGGCAATAGTAAATGGGACGGCTGACTAGGTTGATTAGCTGGATATGAATGTATTAAATGCATATATAAGAATATACAGCTTGTTTTATATGTTAAGGATATTAGAATATTAAAAGTATTAAAATATACAGTAGAAATGTCTAGATTTTTAGTATATCAAAAGTATTTCTAAACAGAAAATATGCACGTTTAATGGGGTATGTGGAAAGGAATATATAATCAATAAAATGATTAATTTGAAGGTGCATGGCATTCATGAACACAGCACGTCAACTATAGAAATGGAATATGAAATTGATACTTTGAATTTCCTTGTCTTTAAATCGGATCAGGACTTATTCACTGCTGGTTTTCATTGCAGACAAGGAGAAGCTTTTTTAGCTGCTTCAGCTGTTGTGTGAAAGCCTGAGGTTGGAGGGGACAAATTAGTTAAACTGTTCCAAGTCGCATATTTAGGGGGCCATTTCGTGTTTAGCCTTTTTTGTGGTTCAAGTTTTTCTTCTGGTATCGTTTTTTGTTCTTCATCCCGTTTTTCCATATATATATATATATATAAACTATGATGTATATGTTAATTTGAGTAGGGTTTCTGGAGAATTCCATTGTAATTTTCTTATTGCAGAAACAGGGGATTTATACATAACAATGTACAGCCTTCCTAGTTGTATTTGGAAAGGAAACAATTACGATCCCATGACAATCGGGATTTACATAAATAGAAGATAAATGTTACTATTAAAACTATAATTTTCTATTGTCTCTTGGTTTGTACAGCTCATGTCAACATTCCTCCTCAAGTTGGTGTAGAAATGTCAGTGATACCCAACTTGTCAAGTGAGCTGTGAAAGTTTTTGTTTGAGACGGTTTTTGTAAGCATGTCCGCAAGTTGGTCCTATGATCTGACGAATGGAAAGCGAATTACCTTTTCTTCAAGATTCTGTTTAATAAAATGTCGGTCTATCAATATGCTTTGTCCTGTCATATTGGATTGGGTTCTGAGATATTTCTATCGCGACTTTATTATCGCAATATAAATTCATTTCTGAATTGGGTGCAAAACCAATTTCTGAGAGCAGGCTTCTGAGCCACAAAAGCTCGCAAAGCCCCTTTGCCATACCTCTAAACTCGGCTTCCGCACTTGATAGAGCTACCACCTTTTGCTTCTTACTCCTCCATATAACCAAGTTGCCTTCGACGAATGTGAAGTATCCTGATGTGGATTTTCTGTCGACCAAGTTTCCTGCCCAGTCTGCATCTGTATAACCTTCAACATCTAAGTGACAATTCTTAGAGAACATAATCCCCTTTCCCGGAGCTGATTTCAAGTATCGAAGAATTCGAACAACCGCATCAATGTGATCTTTACTAGGGCAATGCATAAATTGGCTGACCATGCTCACCGCGTATGAAATATCTGGATGAGTAGGAGATAAATAAATTAGCTTACCCACCAGTCATTGATACCTCTTTGTCGGTTGGGGTTTGATCAAGATACTCCCCAAGTTTCTGATTCTGAATTGTTGGAGTATTCGCTGGCTTGCAGTCGAGCATTCCAACTTCGGCCAATAGATCAAGTACATACTTTCGTTGTGATAGAAAGATGCCTCGTTTTGATCTAGCCACTTCTATTCCAAGAAAATATTTGAGTCCACCCAAGTTCTTCATTTCAAATTCCATGCCCAAATGTTTCTCCAGTCTATAGATTTCTTCTGAATCGTCTCCTGTAATTAACATGTCATCGACATAGATTATCAAGGCAGTTATTTTCCCTTGTTGTCGTTTTAGGAAGAGAGTATGATCTGAGTTGCTTTGTTGAAGACCATAGCCATGCTAAAGCGACCAAACCATGCACGCGGTGATTGTTTCAGTCCATATAATGCCCTTTGTAACTTGCAGACAATTCCTACGGAGGATGACATATAGCCTGGTGGGATATCCATATATACTTCTTCCTTAAGAACTCCGTGAAGAAAGGCGTTCTTCACGTCAAATTGGTGTAGGGGCCAATCTAGATTTGCAGCCACGGATAATAGCACCCTGACAGTGTTTAGTTTTGCTACCGGAGAAAATGTCTCCTGATAGTCTATGCCGTATGTCTGAGTATATCCCTTAGCCACCAACCTTGCCTTGTATCGTTCAATGGATCCGTCTGCTTTGTGTTTAATTGAGAATACCCACTTCCACCCCACTGTTTTCTTTCCAGTCGGCAGTGGGACAAGATCCCAAGTTCTATTCCGATTCAAAGCTTCCATTTCCTCTTGTATTGCTACTGACCATTTGTGATCTGCTAGGGCTTCATGGACTCCTCAAGGAATGGGATCTGAAGACAACTTTTGTGTAAATTTTATAAGAGGATCAGACCAGCCTTTTGTTGTCATATGATTAGAAATTAGGTACTTGGATTTCTTCCCTGCTTCTCCAGGAGAGTAGCGAGCTGGAGCTTTGCCACGGTTACTCCTGAAAGGTAAATGATAACCAGTTGCAATATCCAAAATGTTGGTGGAAGGTGATGCAGAAGGTCTTACCTCAGGAATATTCTCAAGAGAAGGATGGTCACTGTTGGGTACTTCCAAAAGAGGGGTTCTTCTACTAGGAGATTCATCGTCAGAGTCAATAACCATGATGTCTTCATGCAGGCCATTATCTGCAACTGGTGATGGTGTTCCCGTTACTGCTTCTTCCTCTATATATATAGTAGCATCCACTGTCACCATATTTTCATCCATTTGTGTAACAGCTGCTTCTGTCTCCTCCTTTGATGGCGCCATTGTCACTATGGTAGGGGCTGCTGTCACCATAGTTTCCTCTGCTGTCACCATGGTTTCCTCCTCCTGTGATGGTGCCACTGTCACTACATTAGGATTTGATGTCACCATTGTTTTTTCAGTTTGTCCCATCCACCACTTTTGCTCTTCATCCCAAGTCTCCCTCTGAAGAGAAGAAGCTGATATATGTGATGAATAAAACTTGTCCGATTCTACAAATGTGACATCCATTGTTATATACACCCGATTTTTATTTGGGTCATAGCAGCGATACCATTTCTTGTTGATACCATGCCCTAAAAATATGCACCGAACGGCACACGATTCCAGCTTGGTCCTTTGATTTTTATGCAAATGAACAAAGGCAACACATCCAAATATACGTGGTTTAATGAGAAGTAAAGATGGTAGGGTAACATGTTTTGACAAAACCTGTAATGGGGTGTTGAAATCCAAAACCTTAGAGGGCATACAATTCATTAGATACACAGCCGAAGCAACAACGTCATCCCAATGATGACCGGGTGTATTTGATCCAATCAACAAGGCTCGTGCAGTTTCTAAGATGTGGCGATTCTTCCTTTCAGCTACTCTATTTTGTTGTGGCGTCTGACTACACAATGACTCATGGAGGAGACCATTTCTTTGGAAATATTCATGAAAATCACGATTCATATACTCTCCCCCATTGTCCGTCCGAAGAATACGGACCTTTGCTGAATATTGGTTCTGAATCATGGCATGAAATGCTCGAAATACACCAAATACTTCATCCTTGCTTTTTAACAAGTATAGCCACGTCATCCGCGTGCAATTATCTACAAAAGTCACAAACCATCGTATACCCGAGATAGTTGTAATAGGGGAAGGACCCCAAACATCAGAGTGAATTAGAGTAAATGGAATATCACTTTTATTCATGCTAGTTGGAAAAGGTACACGGTGACTCTTGACCAATATGCATGTTTCACATCTGAAATTTAAGTAACTTAAAGTTGAAAATAACTGCGGAAATAAGTGTTTCATGTAGCTAAATGAAGGATGCCCCAATTGAGCGTGCCATAACCAAATTTGTTCTTCACATGCGCTAGATGTGCGACTCATGGAATTGACTTTGCCGAAACTGAAGTCGTCCATGTAGTATAACCCCTCTCTCTTAGTACCACGCCCAATAATCTCCTTCGTGAGAATATCCTGAAAAAGACAAAATGTTGGATACATTAGCACTAAGCAATTGAGTTCTTCGGTCACTTGTCCCACTGATAATAATTTACTGGAAAGAGAGGGTACTAAAAGAGTGTTAGCCAATGAAATTGAAGATGATATATCTACGGTTCCAGCTCCTGTAATCGGATACATAACCCCATTGGCAATGAATATATTATTTCGCTTTGGATATGTAATTTCCACAAAATCATCTTGACAAAACATCATATGATCAGTAGCTCCTGAATCCACTATCCAGTCTTAATTCTTGCTTGCGTTAGACACAAGTAAGGCACTGCTGTCATTACTGGATTTGTTACTTGGATTACCAAGAGAGGTTGTTGTGACCTCCTTTGATTCAACAAGTGGGACGAGTGAAAGGGTGGCTTCTAGATTTATGGGGGCTGAATTAACCATGGCTGCTCTTCCATTTCCACCAATAGCTTCTTTTTGTTTTCGTGCCTTGAGTTCTGTCCACCATTCGGGGTAGCCATGTATTTTAAAACATGTCTCACGGGTGTGTTTCAAGTTCCCACAGTGAGAGCATCCATTGTTTCCTCCTTCCACATGGCCCTTAGTTTTTTCAGGATTAAATTTCCCCCCGTGTGAAGAGGAGTTTCTAGTCTTGGCTACCTGCAATGTAAATTTGTTTTGTGAACCAGTTCTCATACCTCTAGAGATCATTGCAGCAACATCTGGAATATTTCCTCTGTTTGACAGCATCACGGCCTGCGTTATGTCTTCCCTCCGGACATGGGCATACGCCTGTTCTATAGTTGGAAATGGTTTAAGTTGCAACACATCACTCCTGATTTTATCAAGCCTGTCATCTAATCCATCAAGAAAGGTGTACACCCGATCCTCTTGCAAAAGAGTATTGTATTTTTGTATATCATGAACACAATCTATCGGATTTGGACGATGAAAGTCAATCTCCCTCAATAAGCCTTGGAGATCACTGTAGTATTTTTCAATTGGTTCCCCCCGATTGTTTCATTCTATTTACTCGCCTCTTTAGATCATACACCTGAGATGTATCAGTCTCATCAAAGTAAGTTACATCAATTGAATCCCATACCTGTTTAGCTATAGGGAATCGAATGAAGTTGCTGACCAAGGACGGGTTCATTAAGCCAATTAACCATCCTTTTACCACTGAGTTTTATGTCCTCCACCTCCTAAAGGAAGGGTTATTCGGTTCTGGTTGTAGAAGATCACCATTTATATATCTCAACTTGTCTTTTCCTAAGATGAACATCTCAACAATTTGGGACCATAAAGCATAATTGGTACCATCGAGTTTGATACCAATCTGTGTTGCAGTAATATCATACATTATTGTTGGAGTCTGTGTTTGATTCTGGTTTATGGCTTGAGTCATTCTTGCCATAAGGTCTTCAAGATTTGCAATCGTATTTGATTGCTCTAGTTCTGTTGGTGTTGCTTCCATTCCTTCTATTCCATCCATTATCGTATGTTGCTATTGGTTCCAACAACCTTCGTTTGTAGCAATAGATCAATTTATGGATCTATGCTCTGATACCATGTTAATTTGACTAGGGTTTTTGGAGAATTCCATTGTAATTTTTTTATTGCAGAAACAGGGGATTTATACATAACAATGTACAGCCTTCCTAGTTGTATTTGGAAAGGAAATAATTACAATCCCATGACAATCGGGATTTACATAAATAGAAGATAAACGTGACTATTACAGCTATAATTTCCTATTGTCTCTCGGTTTGTACAGCTCATGCCAACAGTATATGTAAATTGGTGGGGATTGATACTTCTTTGCTCCATGCATCAATTCGTCTATCATGTTCCTTAGAAGTTAGAACATGAATGATCAGTTCGTCTCACGTTTCTTGGAACTTGGTGATCCAACCTTCGGACATGGTAGGATTTTTTAAGCCCGAAAGCCATTCATTTGTGCTATGAAGTGGGTTTGTGGGGAAGCAATTGCTAGACATCATGGGCCCTGAATTCACAGTGGAGACTGGAGCAATCTTCGTTGCCGGCAGAAAAAGAAAAGAACTCTTGACGAAAGGTTCTTGGTGTTAACTTAGTGTTTGTATTAACATCAAATTAATATATTTTTGGATTTTTATAGATGATTTTAGCGTGCTAGTATTAAAAAAACAAAAAGAATGTTAATAAATTTTCCATTAAAATATTATACAGAACTGCCCGGCTTAACTATGGTATAAAATGAAAGACTGCCATTTAAAGGCTTGACCTTTTCGGGGCAATTGCTTGATTTCTAGGAAGTCTTGAATACATATGCTGCCATGGCATTGCGAACAAGGTTTCCAGAAATTCCATGGATTCGCCTGATTAGTTCTCTAAAGAAAGTTCACATGAGGGGGCTACTTCTTTTCCTCTCAAAATTTCTCCAAAATAGTTTTCTATGCTATGTTCAATCTCATAATAGTAGAGCATACAGCACCATTATAAACTGAAGTCACGAGAAACAACACAAATACCTTGTCAAAAACGGAGTAACTACATATCATGCTGTCTGCAAGCTTTTTTTACTCAACCGCCTTACTAATGCAGAGAATTCGATGATCTTTCACACAGCTGCTTTCATAATGCAGAAAATTCGATGGAGAATTATTGCAAATCTCGGTGTTGATGGTCACACCTTTTTGATAATCTGCACGACATCTTCATCCTCCAGTTCATGTTCCTGAAATGCAAAAAATCATACATGAAAAATTAAGTATTAAACAGCACATAAACATTAAGTGAGAAATTCTAACAAAATGGAGATGAATGGGAGGGGGACCAAAAATAAAATAAAACCAAGTATGCTGAATCAGGTTCCAGAATAAACCTTGCCAACCCTTTGCGGTTTGTGTTTCGCGCTTGACCCCCATACCAGAGCACTATACCATTCACCAAAAATAAATTGTCATGAACAGGGGGTTACATGGAAAATAATAACAAAAAAATAATAATAATAATAATAAAGAGAAGATAAGATGGATTCATCAGATATGTGACCACTCCTTTTCTGTATTGTATGCAAATGAAAAGGTATAAACCAATCAAACCCTATTTATAAATCGATTTTTACCAATAATATCTGCAAAGGTTGTAATCAAATGAGGAGAGGGCCACCAGCAAATGACTTTTCTAACAAGTGTAACTAAACTAGGGGGATAAAATGAGAATTGACTGGAATAAATGACTGTGAAGAGCTATCCATGACACTCAAATGCTTCTATGTTAGACATGCAAGCTAGCATTTTTATTTTTATTTTTATTTCATGCATGCCCAATAAGACCATCTGATTTGACACAGTAATAAGCCCCAACCATAACAAGGCCATATGAATGAAACTGCTTCTTGTATGCACAAAGCTGATGCTTTGAATTTTTCACAAACTACAACTTTTGAAATAACAGAAATATAAGAGACACTCACTACTTAAATTGTTTCAACATGTCCTTGTGAATTCGTTCACAGAAGTCCTCAACTGTCCGCTTCTTTGATGACAATATCACAGGATCCTCATAGTCTGGATTCATCCCTTTTGGCTTTGTATATATGCGAGTTAAATTTAGATACTCCCACACTTTGTCCAGCAAACCATCAAGGTTCCATTCCAGGTGAGCACTATAGTGTAAACAAAATAATAATAATAAAAAAAATTATACAAAATTACAAAGAACAAAAATAGCAAACAAATATGGACAGGAATTGTTTGACATACAAAATGTGACAAATGAATAAAATAAGCATGAGGGCACCTATGTTACCAAACATAAATCAGAGACAATGCACACGTAGGATATAAACTCACTTGTATGCACACGCACACCAGTGAGTGTAAGCTAAATTGCATGCTATACATAATAGTTCAGACCTTGCAGCAATTGCATTTAAGATAACAAGTCATAAGAAAGAAAGAAAATCTTTATCTTCATGAAGTTTAGAGCTTAACAGTTTTGAAAATTTTCAATCTAAACAAACTGTATGATGACCAGTTAAAACCAAATGGATTGTAGCCAGATATCCATAAATTACAAGAACAAAAAAGACACCAGCAGTTTAGATCAGTCTCTATGTACACAAGAAGCGAAAGAGGGAGGGGGGACGAAGTTGATCAATGAACACATGTAGATGAAGCAACGGGAACAGTCTCGACCAATCAACCAATCCAAGCAACAATGGCTAGAGAAAGTTCATTCTCATATTACACTTCCCAACACATCTAATTAGTGTGCTTGGGATCTCAATAGAAAAATCATTCCAGGGTTGCAAAATCCAGATATTTGAAAAAAGATTCATGAGACAGATTTTCTTCGCATGTGAAATTAAACAAAAATTGGTATGTTAAGACTTGGACTGTATTTTTTACCATAATTCTAATACGAAAATTCAAGCCAAAACAAAGTCACCTGACTGGGCAGTAGTGAGGAAGTTTGTCCAAAATCTCCAGCTCCTCGAGTGTAATCTGATCAATTTTGTTCACCGCATAGATGCAGGGCATGTATATTCTACTCCCCTCAATGACATCTATGAGGTCATCAGCAGTTGCATCATACCTCAGAGTAATATCAGCATTGTGCATCCTGTACTCACTGCATATTGCCTTCACAGTATCAAGATCAAGGTGTGTGTTGGTAACTGTTGATGTAAAATTAATTCCACCCTTATCTTTCTTTCTGAATGTCAGATTAGGCGGTTCCTTATTTAACCTGTTTCCATAAAACATAGTGAATGATATATAGAATAGTTAAACACTACGAGAAGAATAAAAGGAGAACGTGTAAGCCATGCCTACAAATATTGTATGTTTGTGAAGTAAATATGTAAGAGGCAAGTCAGGTCATTATGTATAAGCATCAAAATAAACAAATGGAACACAACGAAAACTTCAAAATATTACATCAAGAAATGAGAGACCCTTCCCTCAATACACACACACACACACACACACACACACACAGTAAAGTGGAAACTCAAAGAAAGTGTCTATCAAGGAGGTACCACACGTCTCAAAATGCTTTCAGGGAAAACATGCTAGGATATGGAAATATCAAAACATTTTGTCAGTAGGCTGAATGATACAGAACATATAGAACCTTTTTTTTGGCTATAAAGCTGCAGTTGTAAACCCCTTAGAATGTCAAAATGAATAACTTTGACTGTTTTTGAATCAGATAATAAATAAAATCCCATCCAGAAACAGTTGAGCAATCATGTCCATGATGCTTAAATGCAACAAAGGGCAAACAGAACAGCTACAATTAGATTAACTTAATCAATTTTTATATGTTTCCAATCCATAAGGCTAAAATATTTATCTAATGGTTCTGACAACATTGTTAGCATTCAAAAACAAGTTTCGGAAAATTAGTACTTGATCAAAGGTTATACATGATACTAAATTAGATCTCTTTATTCTTTCTTTGCAATAGGTAAATGATTTAAGAGGCATGCACAAGCTCTCCAAATGTTCTCAAGAGAAATATACAAAGAAGAAAAATAAAGAGATTTAATTAACATTTCATACAGTTGCACCAACAAAACAATGGCAGACAAAATAAATATGGACCATAAAATTTAAACTACCTAATCATTACCTTATGCCAAATCCTTCAAGCTCTTTCTCTATCAGACGCTTGTGAGTTATTGGCTTTATTGCATCAAGAACAATCAAGATACAGTTGCATGTCCTAGCAGTACTTATCACCTGAATCAAATTGGCAGCAACATTGAATATAAAGATATAAATGGGCAAACATATAAATAATGCATGTGAGCCAAATGTGATTGCAATGCAAAAGGAATCATTCACAGAAGGTATATATCATCAGTATTTTGATAGCCTTAATTAAGTAAATGTTCACTAAAGCGTCACAAGAAGACTTCTATGTCATCAGCATTTCAACAGAAAAGAAATACCAACATAATTTTCCCTGGTGTTTGGGCCAAAGGAAAGTGTTCCAGTACAAGAAGTGTACAATGGCCCAAAGAAATGTTTCCCATCTAGAATAAATATTGAAACTTAAACTACTGGCTACTGAGACTGGCCAACCAAATGTAAAATGTCAATTTGCTGAAAGAATATCAACCACTTAGGAGCATCTGTGAGGATCTTGATGGCAATGGATAAATTTGGTGCCCAAGTCTCTAGATCTCACATTCCAGGTGAGATTACAGTTGCCAGTGCTTCAACAAATACCCTACAACCATATCCATTATGCCAGCACCAGACACATACCACCACACACTTCTGGTGTCCATTTGAGATAGCCCAAACCTTCTAAAATAAATTTAATGTCATCTTGGTAGTCTCCAGAATCATGTTACTGAGCAAAACCAAGCTCATAATGAGAAGCACACAATGGTCTTGTTGCTTAATCCCTCAAGGAATTTTCATTATAAAAAAAAGTTCTTTTAGAACCAAACAGAATTCTCTCCATTCATGAAGCAAGAACTCTCTAGGGTAGAGGTTGTTAGCCCTTCTATGTCAAGGTACACATAACCCCAAAAAACTTTAATATTCATTACTCTGACATTCAAGCATTTACTGGCTACCAAATCCACACTATCAATTTGATCATCAACCATAAATGCACTCCAAGCAAGACATAATTTTACAGAAAACCAATAGAAACAATTAGGCAGCACATGGCCTGAAATTCACCGAACTAACTAGCTGAAGATGTCCTAGTTCCCTCACAACCTCAGTCCATCACAGTTTGGAATAGCAGCACTAAAGGATGCATTGAGCTTGTCAAAAATGGATGCACCTAAAAGACACAGCTGGCAAAAGATGAAGAGTAAAAGCAGAAAATGATATCTACTTGGTATAAATCACAAATGTCATGTATTATCTATATTTTATAGACAAAGATCATTACTCAATAATGAAAACCCAGACCTTAGACTACTACATCAATATTCAGAAACAGGAAAAAAATGCTAAACAACATGACATGATCTACCTGCCTTCCTCGACCTTTTCCATCCTTAGCACCCTCAATGATACCAGGGAGATCCAACAACTGCAAATGATAAGAGAAGAAGCATCAAGAACTAATATATATTTAGAAAAATAAAAAAAGGAGCTGGTATATCAAAGGCGATTTTAAAGTATCATTTCATATACAAATTGGGAAAATGACATGGTATGTAAAGCCATCCAGAAACCTGATGACAACATTCCAACCCAGATCATTACCCAAAAAAATGAGGAAAAAGAAAAGGTATCGATATGTCATAAAGGTAGTGAAAGCCTAAAAAGATTTTGCAGTTAATATTACCTGAATTTTAGCTCCTCTATAAACAATCACTCCGGGGATGCAAGTCAAGGTGGTAAACTCATAGGAAGCAACCTATAATCCATAAAGTTTGAAAAAAATCAGCCTCTTTACCAAAAAAGAAGACAGAGAAAAGAACATATTAATGATTCAAGTTATTCAGTTAATTGACCAGCACCAAAGCAGAAACAGTGAAAATTTACCATGTAAATTAGGCAATTAGAAGCTGTACTGCCTCTAACAAACCCAGACCCTTCCTACACTCTCCCTCTCTAAAACTCTCTAATGCTCTCTTTCAAGGAATGCAAAACTATAATGAGTTTCACAGAGATCATAAGTCTTCATACAGTATAAAGATTTTAATATTCAACTAAAAAGGTAAGGAAACCAAAATATCCTAGTAAGGAAATTCTTGAAATCCCAAATCAGATAAGAACCAAATGGGATTTTAAATTTGAGAAATATCTATGCAAAAACAGAAGGTTTTACTATAAATAAGTAGTGAATCCTCTCCTATTGAATCCCTTCCCCAATAAAACAAAAACAAAGGGGGGTAAACAAAATATGAGAGACGTATAAGACTGTTAAGTCAATACATCATCAAAGAGATATGAATAGCAGATATCCTGCACTGAAGGTCTAATCAAAATACATTCATGACTGCATTTTAAGCAAAGCAAACACGCTGCTTTAAAAGGAGAAAGCACTTAAGGCAACAAGGCTTGATAGTGACCAAGATGCTAAGCATCACCAGACGTGCTAACTCGAGTAAAGTGACATGTTGATTTAATAACTCATTGTTTGTGTGTGCGTGTATACAAGTGTGCTTATATAATACTTAAAAGAAAGGAAGCCCGGAAAAAAAAACCATTTGATAAAGGATCTAATCCAAATAGCATTGTTAAGTAACTCAAGAAAAATCCCAAGGTGGTACTTTCGTTAGCCTTGATGTTTCAAGGTAACACTACGCTTGACAACGGATAATATTCATGCTCTAATTAGCATATAGCAGGTATTGTTTGCACACTTGCATTTCAAACAAGATTCGAAAGAACCAGTGTGAACAAAAGAAAAAAAACAGGGCATACCTCTGAAAATGTCCCTGTTAATTTATTTAGAAGAGTGGATTTCCCAACCGAAGGAAAACCCACAAGACCAACTCTTGCGTCTCCACTTTTAGTAACATCAAAACCTTGACCAGCACCTCCTCCTCCTTTCGCTGATGGCTCAAGAAGTTCCCTTCGTAGCTTTGCAAGTTTTGCCTATAATTACCATATAGCGAACGCCTTGAATGAATTATTTCGTACAAGATAATTCATAAAAATATTGTTAATAATCGTTAAATAAATAAAAACAGATACCTTGAGCAAGCCGAGATGGTGAGCTGTAGCCTTGTTTTTTTGAGTCCTTGCCATCTGCAGAGAAGAAAAGAATTCACGTCAGAAGAAATTGAGAAATGGAGGGGGGGAATACTTTTCCAACTAAAAAATTACCTCATCTTCGATGTCTTTGATTTTCTGCATTACAGTCGACATTTTTTTAAAGCTTAGAGTGAAACGAAAAGCGTTGTCGTCCTGTTCAAATCAGGATGCACAGACGATTAAGATTTCGTCCGGTGAGTGACCGTGGTGAATCTGAGAGAGAGCAGTGGCTTATGCGATAACGTTCGGTGGAGGAGGAGAAAGTACTCCAGAGAGCGGAGGAGGGTTTTTGTTTTGTGGTTTTGCAATGGCCGCAGCGGCCCCTTTTTTTCCTTCGGTGCTGGGCTGCTGAAGCCCGTTTCTTTAACCGACCCGTTATGATTGTACCAAATTTGATGGGTCTGACATTTTTACAAAATTTCAAGCTACAGTTACAAATACAAACAACATTTAAGGTTAAATCACCCACTTGCGTGCAAGGTTCATTTGAACATTACAAGGATGTTCTTTCTTTCTTTCTTTTCTTTTTTTGTTCTTTAATAATTTATTGATTTTGAATTGAATTTTACACTTTGTTTTATTATAAGGTCAAACAGGGAGGATATGAATCATTTGAAGAAGGGAGTTGTAAAGAAAATTTTTAGTATGAGAATTTTTTGACAAAAAACCAAAGACATACTAAAACATTCTTCAAAAATAGATTATGTTAGGATGTTTTTTGGTAAATTAAAATGGATAATGCTAAACTTGTAGGTATTCCAATGAAAAGTCAATTCAAACTTAGGAATGATTAATCATAAGAAAATAGAACAAAAGCATATGATCACATGGATAAGGTTCCTTAATCCTTAACTTTTGATTCTTCTTTAATATATATTATGATTTGTTTCTAACCATACATTGTATATACAAAGGGAGTTGTGAGCATATATGTAAGGAATCCATGACATCAAGAAATGGTAAAATAAATTAAGAGATACTTAAAAAATATATGTTAGATGCAAAATTGTAGTATAAAAAATATGAAATGACATGTAAATTTGAGTTGGTAATATGGGAAAATATGGGATTATTTAGTGCCCGTTTGGCTGTGCGTTTCAATCGGTATTTTGTCGAAATTTTAAAAAAAAAATTCATTTTAAATGAATATGGTTTGGTGGTTTTAGATCATTTTGATGTGCTGATGTCAAAAATGATTTTTAAAAAATAAAAAAACATCATTTTGATGTATTTCAGCACGAAAAACACTTTGAAAAGCTACCGCAATCGCACTCCCAAACAGGCCCTTAGACACAAACAAGTGGTAAGAAAAGAATAAACAATGTGTTTAAATAATATGAAATGAATAATCAAGTGTTGAATAAGTTTGAAAAATAGGTTAAAGTGAATTGTATAATAATCAGTAAAATATTCCTTGAACATCAGGAGGGGCATCTGAGATTGGATTAATGGTTGAAGAAGCATATACTACAAGAATTTTATCCATAACCGTAATAGTGGCATCAAAGTGACATCAAAGTTAAGTAAAATTTTATAATCTTCATCTTATGATATGTAATTAAACTATGTATATGTCAAATTTTAATATTTTAATATTGTAAACAAGTAAAATGTTGGGTTGTTGATTATTTATAATTTTTATTGTGTGTGTATAATTGTATTTATCTAATAAAATAATATTATTTATAATTGTGTAAATAATAAATCATGAATGTGGTTTGAACGCAATGCTTGAGGGTACATGTGAGTATGATGCAAGTATGAGTTTCATGAATTGTTGAGTGTGAGTTATTGATGATTTTTATGAGTATTCAAAGCATGAAAGGATTTCTAGTAGAGTGTAAAATCTTTGTCAAAATTTCACTGAATTAGATAGATTTTTTACTTAATTAAAAACAAGTCCCTCGCATGATTGATATCTATGTGATGTATGCTTTATGTTACATGTGATAAATAAGAGTGGCTCCATGTTAAAAAAAAATAAAAAAAATCTTATTCTATTTTACAATTATAAGATTATAATAAATTAATAAAAATAAATTAAAAATTACATGATGTTATATGTGAGTTAATTATAATTTAGTCATAGTTTTTCACAAATAATTAATTATCCTTATTTTGTAATATTTTTGTTCCAAAGAGTCCTCTATTTTAATAAAATTCTTTTATCTTATCAACTTCCCTCTTCTTTTTCTCTTTTTTTTTTAAAAAAAAACAAGTATACATTGAATAAAATATGAAAATAATGGGAGAGCTAAGTCATAAGAGATTTAAAAGTATAGATATTAAAAATACAGTTTTTGATATTACGAGGGTAATCAATTAGAATTTTTTCAAAGTATAATGAAAAATCAATAGATGAGTTGGCGAGGAAAGAAAAATGGGGCCGGGAGTAGGCAGAGCAGTCATTCGATGCTGCTCTTCTCTAATCTTCAAGCATCAAGTGCTCGTCAGCTCGTCCTGGCAGGTGACTTTGACCAGTTGCATGCATCAGCTCTTATGGGTAGGAAGTGCAAGTCACGTGCGCTTATCTGCTTGTAATAAATGGACAAATGTCACTTTAATTATGGGTATTTGTTAATAAGCTTCAAAAGTATTTTAAAAAAAAATTGTTTTTTTTTTCAATTAAATTTTTTAGATGTTTTTAGATCATTTTCATATGATGATATCAAAAATATTTTTTTAAAAATAAAAAATATCATTTTAATGTATTTTTGAACGAAAAATACTTTAAAAAATAATTTTAACCACACTTCCAAACGATCACTAAATGGTAGATTCAAACCTGTAATATATATATTAAAAAACAACTAACCTAAAGAATCGGGGAATTTTGGACATTTTCAGTGGACATGTGTGATATTTCAAATTGTTTGTGGTATCTAATATTTTTCATTTTAAATTGTACAGTAAAACTACAATTTTACCCCTTGGAATTCACAAAAAGACGCAAAACAGTAGAGGGTGTTTTCATTTTTTCACATATTTCTGCATAGTGAAACTACGCAAATACCCCAAGAAAAGACAAAAATGAAGGCCTGGAGTTGGGGGCATTGTGGTGCTTTCATTCCTGATTTTTTCATGGTTATAGCTGGGTCCATGAGTGTATAAGTAATTTGGCATTTTTTTATCATTTCTTTTTGGAAAACACTACAAGCGCTTCATATGGACATACTAGCAGTGTTTCACGCCCATGCACCTTTCAGGCAGCACGTGCGATGTCATGAAGTCATTGAAAGTGTTCAGTCGTCGTGTCAATGGGTGCACCGCCATGTCCTTTGCCTCCAGGTGCGGGGCGTGTCGTGTGATGGTGGTTGGTGAAGCGTCGGTGAATGATTTTTAATTTTTTCTCCCTTTTTTCTCTCTTGTCACAGGAAAATACATGACAATCCTTCATGTTTGTGATTGTTTTAGTTTAGTCTTTATTCTTTTGATTTCAGTTTTATTCTTGATTTCCTGAAATTTTGTTTGTTTTCAATTGTGTTCTTCAATTTAAATTAATTATATATGTTGGTTTTCATTTCAGTGAACAAAAAATTATTGTGAACAAAACAATTAATTGAAGATTTTCCTGAGACTTAAAAAAGAGGATCGAGACAAAATTATTTGAAGAATCAATAAATAATTTTATGTGGGACTTATTTGAGGTTTACAAAAACTTGGGACTATTTGGATTTGCATAAATCTCGAAACTAGAAGATGGATTATTGATTTGTGGGTTGGTATTCACAAACAAATAATATGATTTTTACATTTTCTATGTAATTTAATTAATTTCTTTTCATGTGAGAAAAAAAAAACTTGAACTAGGTTCCAAGTTTGGTCAGTGTAAAGACATAGTCTATAGTTTTGAAATTAGAATGGTCATGTGGGTAAAAATATAAAAAGATGGGATAAAAATTCCACAAGATGCTAAAACTAGATGATGATGTTTTAAATTTTAATATGCTTAGAAATATAATTTTTTTAAGGTTGAATAATGAGTTTAATCAAATGTTTATGTTATTATATTTATTCTTCATAGCAAAGAAAGATGGTAATCTCCTGTAAGAATCTTTAACACTTGCAAAAAATGATTTTTTGGTTGATTAAGAGATCCTCATATGTTTAAGCAAATATATTTATTGAGAAAAAAAACTAGACATGCAAAAAGCATTAAAGAACAATGTTATTTGTTTTTGTTTTGATATAAAATTAAATATACTATAAGAGAAAATGATATATGTATGAAAGAATAAAAATTATGACCCTCTTACTTGGGTAGTTCAAGAAATATTTATTGATAAAACTTTTTTCATGTTAAAAAAGTACTATACAATAAGCATGATTCATTATGAGTTATGATAGTGAAATTATGTTTTTTCCTCTAAAACAACAATCAAGGTTGTCTTCAAGGGGTAGAATGATATTTGTTTTTCTAATTTCATTTGTTATTTTATATTTGTTTGGGGGTATTTTAGTTTTTTTTGCATTATTAAATTACTTGGTTATCTCTAAAGAAAAAAAAACCAAATATGTTGTAGGTTTTTTCTTAGAATTTTGCTTTTGACATTTAATTTGTTTGAAGATTCTCTCATTTATTGGTTTTTATAACATTTTTTTTTATTTTTAAAATAACATGTGTTATCTCATATATTTTTATTTATCACTTTTTTTATTGTTTTAATTATGTTATTAAATTAAATTAACTTGATGGATCCAATTGTGTCAATTATCCAAGTCTTGAAGTTTTCTATCTTCTTTAAAAACATTGGTTCAAGCCATATCATATGTCATGATGACGTTTTTTTTTCTCGCTTCGCACTTTGCCATCCTCGGAGAGGGGAGATGATGCACAATGAAATTGGTGTGTTTATAGTCGTAAAAATTATGATTATAATTATCAAGAGTCGCCACCTAGTATTACGGTCACTAAGAAACCTATTGGTCTATGAGAGTCTGGGTAAGGGACTTGTTGTTCAAGGAGAAGATGTATCTCAGTGCACCCTACCTAAGGCAAACTGCATTGTTGTTTGATTGCTTTTCTAAATTTATTTTTTTACAATGGATTTTCAAAAACCATTTTTTTTCCACGGGTGTATTTTATAATGTAATTTTACACCACAGATAAAGACCCTTTTTTCTATGGATGTACTTTACAATGTAATTTTATACCGAGATAACTAAAACAAAATAATTGTTAAAATTATTTTGATATTTTGACCAAATTCCAATGGATATTCATAAACTAGTTACGATATCCAATTTTTGTTCAAGATATGAGAAAGATTCAACATATTTTTTTGAAAAATATGCTTGAAAAATCTTGGAATTCAGCCGTATGCACGAAAACAACATGTTTTTTTTTGTTTTTTTAATGCAATTTTTTTATATGTAAAAAAATAAAAAAAATTCAGACTAGGCTGGGCCGAAAGTAGTCCAGCCCAAGACACAAAACTGCATCGTTCACGTAGCATGAAGAGTGAGTGAATTAATACTGTTCACGTGTTATGTGAACAGTAACAAGGTGATCGGTCGACCACAACAAGAGACTTACCTGCTACTGCCGCAGGATAGAGGAGGTCAAGGTGGTTCTTTCTATGGTGGCGGCATAAAAAATGGTGGCCGGTAGAAGCATCGGGAGAAGGTTGGTTCACGTTGTCGCCGCCACTGCCTCTGTTACTGCTGTGTCGCCGGAGCTGGAGAAGGAAGGCTGGGCTGTTGCAGGTGTTGCCAGAGCTGAGAGGGAGACCAGGTGGTGGTCGTCGTTGGAGAGAGTGAGCTCGAGCTGCTGCGAAGGAAAGAGAGTCAAAACAAATCAGGAAGCCTAATTCTCATTCAACCCAATAATAAAGGCTAAAATCTTTAAAAACACAATTCAAAAGAGGGAAACTTGAGTGAATTGATTTATTTCGTCAAACCTGTAATTCAAGTCATGAGACTAATATAATCACATAAAAAGTAAAATAATTTTTTTTATGAAACTCAATGCACAATAAAATATAATGTTAAAGGATGAATTGTAATTACAAAAAAATAGATTAAAAAAAAGAAAGGAAGGAAACAAAACATAATTATATTTTTATGAGGAGGAGTATTGTAAGATATCAGTTTTTTTAAAGCATGTGAGGATTAACTCGTCAAACCCATGACTCTAGTGATCAAGTTTGTAAGTCCAAAAAAAACTGGATAAGTAGGAAAAATATATCTTTACTCAAAATAATATTCAAGATGAGATATATATATATATATATATATATATATATTGAAAGGATAGTTTATTGGAAAAAAATGGGTCAATCAAAGTTAACTTGTCAATTCACATATCGGATCATGAACCATAATAAACCATATAAATCAAATCAAAATAAATTATAAAGTTAAATTGTCAATAAGCTCAATATTGAAGAATGAAACTGAAAAACAAAACTCAATTATAAAAAAAGATAAAAAAATAAATGAAGTCAAATCAAATTAATTTACCAAAGTAGAGACTTGGGTCATGAGTCTAAGATAACCCAATAACAAATAAATTAAAATAAATTATGAATTTTAATCCCCCAAAAACCTAAAGTTAAAAGATAAAATTAAAAAAATAATAAAAAAAAACATAAGAAAAACACAAGTTAATCTAGGTTAATCCGTCAAACCCATGACTCGAGTTATCAAGTTTGTAAGTCCAAAAAAACTTAGATAATTAGGAAAAACATATTTTTACTCAAAATAATATTCAAGATATATATATATATATATATATATTTAACTTATTATACCAAATATATTTTAAACTATTTTATTGAATTATTTTTTGTGCATTTCAATTAAGATACCTGTCATATAAAACCGTGTACACTCAAAAGTATCTTGAAAAGTTCAGAATAATTTCCCCCCCTATTTAAAGTCCACAGGGATTGCCGAAATTGAATTCCTCATTAGCCACCTACCACATTCTCCTTCTTACCAACCCAAAAAAGGATTGATTTTTTTTGTGAAACGCGACCCAAGTGGTAGGTGTGAGATGATGGTGTCACCGTTCCACAGTGGTTTTGCTCCACTAAACCCTCCTTCAAATATTCAGCTTTTTATTTTTTGTACGAAAGGCTCACCTAACACTTGTTCGGCGTTTTTGGCTATTTTGAGGTTTGGTTTTTAATTTTTAAATATATTTTTTATTCAGTATTAAAATAATTTAAAAATACTAAAAATAATAATTTAAAGAAAATAAAAAAATTATTTATTCAAAATGAAAAAATAAACACAATAAACTCTTAATTTTAAATTTTATTTGGGATCTTTATACATTGTTTCGGTTTCATAATTGTTTTCTTAATCTTAAAAATTAGGGATTTTTATTTAATAATTATCCTTTTCTTCCCTCACAGTTTCTTAAAGGATGGGTTTTGTAATTAATTAATTAATTAGGGCTGTATAAAAAATACACTTTAAAATGTCGATTTCTCTAGGTTTGCCAGCCAATTTACCATTCCGTATTGAATCTAATAAAATAACTCATGATAAATAAATTTATTATGAAATGAATAATCTATTTAAAACTTTATTAGAAAGAGATCCAAATGAATTTCTTTTATACAAAAAAATAAAAACAAAAACATTTGTGTTTCACATTCTCTTTATTAGAGTATGATTTAAATAGAAATTGATTAAAATTTAGTTTTTTCTATTTAAATTTATCTTTTTGTATTCTTAAATTAATTTAATCTACTAATATTATAATAAATTTTAAAATATAAATAATATTATTTTAATATATTTATATAAAAAATAAACACGGCTAAACCCAACCACCGTTGAAGCACATTATAAATTACGAAAAAAATATGGCCAATCCAACAACAGCGGTTAAACAAAACCTGACCTGTACCACCTCAAACTGCTGTTCCTCTGTGCTTCGGTCTCTTTCTCGTAACTGGTAAGGTAAATTCTCTAAACTTTTGCTACTTACTTTTTCTCTTTTGCAGTTGCAATATATTAGATTTTCACATTTTTCTTTTGTAATCAAATACAGAACAGATAGATTAGTCGAAGTTTTTGTGGCAAACCAGTAAAAAATGGAGGCAAATTTTGCACAAAGAATGCAAATTTCGACAGCATGGATTGATACAGACAAGTTTCCAAGAAAACCAACTAGTTTCCTGCGAATCTCGGGGAGATTTAAGGAACATAAGAGACACCAAGTGTTTGTTTCTGCACAGTTTCGGCCTGTAAGAGATGAAAATCGACATAGATGGGCTTCTTTTCAGGTTTCTTGTTCTTATAACAATTCTCAAGGTACAATATCTTAAGTCCTTGTCTTTGCATCATTTGAATTTGTGAAATTTGTCTTGGTTGGGGATTTTTAGATGATGCGCTATTGTTAGATAATTTTATTTTTTTTGGATTTATAACATCTGGGTTTTGGTTTTTGTTTGTTAAGAGCCTATTTGAAGGTGCAGTTGGATCTTCCTTCTTGTTTTTTTGGCGTCTTTGCTGTAGTGTTATTGTGTGATTTTTAATATTTGTTATTCTTCTAGATTTTCCATCTATTGAGTTTTTTTTTCAAGTCTGTACTTCCAATTTCTAATGTATTGATGGTGTAACTGTGCTTAATTTGAGAACCCATCTTGCTTACATAATGCAAAAGAATTATGCGGTTATTGTTTCTGCATAAGTTTTGACGTCCTTTCCGTTTTTTTTTTGGATTTTGAAAGATTCTTTTAACTTTTGTAGTTTCAACGTTGGAATCTGAAAGCCTCCAGGATTTGTTCGACGAGGAAGCTTTGATTTTGAAGGTATGGAATGCTTCTGTTCTCACCAGTTTGAATGAGATATCTAATAATATGTTGGATTTTAATTTGCTCTGCATTCTTTGCGTCTACTCTGCCTTAAAAACTGTTAGCCTAGCCCTATAACCATCTAAAACTTCACACTGTTTTTTGCTCATCGAATTTCCTTGGGTGTGTATCTTACTAGACGTTAACAAAATTTGCAGAATAAGTCACAAGAGATTGAGCCATATTTAAATGGACGCTGTATATATCTTGTTGGTCAGTTTCTTTGTCTAGTCTTATGTATTCTGTTAGAAATTGATTTGATTACTCTGATAGCAAACTAAATAAATGTGAAACATGTAGGGATGATGGGCTCTGGAAAAACTACAGTGGGAAAGATTCTCTCACGAACAATTCATTATTCATTCTGTGACTGGTTAGTACATGTGATCTTTCATTTTGGGTTCTAGGAAAGATTTTAGTATGCCTCTCCAATCTTAAAAAGAATGAGGGAGAGGAAAGAAAAGGTATGCTTCATAATGCAACAAAAACTTCTATGCCATTTGAAGCACATCCTCAACTGACAGCAATACAACATAGTCATCGAGTGGGGGCAATCATGGACGATGATCCATATTATTAAATATGGATTGTGGCAATGTTACCCCTATCTTGAGGGATATGATTTTGTAATGGTATAGAAGTTCTTGTTGAAATGTTGATTGCGTCGTCTACATCTTTCTGTTAAATGCAGGTTATCCACAACCAAAAACTTTTTTTTATGTTAAATAATAATTGTATTGTTCTACATTTTCATGGATTTTCCAGTGACAAACTGGTGGAGCAGGATGTTGGTGTGCCTTCCGTAGCTGAAATATTTGAAATATATGGAGAGGATTTCTTCAGAGACAAAGAGGTGTTTTGCATTTTGAATCTCTCCATTGCAAAATTTACCCTTGCACATTTTATTAGATTATATTTAGTTACTAGCATTGCAAAATATGTCATTCTGAAAAGAGGAACTGATGATAAGTTGAAGCAGTGACTGCTAATTCAGTAGTTATGCTTGTTGGTTTATCCATTGGGTTTTATCTATTTGACCAAAGTCGTATGCTCTTATATTTATCTTTTTTGGTTGTGGCTTCAAACTTTAAAGATTGTGATCCTACCTTTCAGACTGAGGCGTTAGAAAAGCTATCAATAGAACACCGGTTTGTTGTTTCTACTGGCGGTGGTGCTGTGATACGGGATGAAAACTGGTATGATAGTGGACATTACAATTGAAACTTAAATTCTTTGCCTTCTGATTATTTGGTTAGTTCTTTATGTATGTAGATTTTGAAAGTGCTCTACTTTCTGTTTTGTTTATCAGGATGTACATGAGCAAGGGGATTAGTGTCTGGTTAGATGTGCCTTTGGAAGAATTGGCACAGAGGATCGCTGCTGTAGGAACCAAGTCTCGCCCTCTTTTGGATAATGAATCAGGAGATGCATACACCACTGTAGGTTATTTGTCATCTAAACTTTTTTCCTGTTGACACATCATATCTTATGCTTTGTCTTGAAACTTATTCTCACTACAGGCATTCAGGCGCCTGTCTGCTCTGTTTGAGAAGAGACATAAAGCTTATGAAAATGCCAAGGCGAGGGTTTCGCTGGAAAGTACGTGTTCTTGAAACCACATCTTGCAGTTATCATGTGTTTTCTTATTGTTTTGTGGTTCTTGGGATTTGCCAGTCTTTTGTAATTACCAAGATTTCACATGTTATTTAAGTGAAAACACTGAAGATAAGTGTACTCACTGTGCAGATATTGCAGCCAAACTAGGATATAAAGATGTATCCAATATCACACCTGCTATGATTGCGATTGAGGTCTTTTACTGTCTCTTTCATGTTTTTTCATTTCTGCAAAACAAGGACTTTAGTTTTTCTTTTCTTTTTTTGTCATTTTTATAGAATTTCACCTAACAGTTCTGCGTTGGTGAGCTGTGATTTTTCTTTTTCATTTTCATTACATGCCACATAATTATCATGCTGTCTGGTGGATTGACTAGTTGGAACTGAAATTTCGCAGGCACTTGAACAAATAGGAAATATCCTATAGGACATCAGTAGCATGGCCGCAACAGGATTCTATTTTAACGAGCTCTGATAATGGTGCTCAAGATGGCATCTCATGCCATGTTTCTATTTTTCAGTAGCAGAACTTGGCTCGTGTGATGCATTATGTGGCAGGTTTCCATTGATTACCAGCGGGATTTGGGATGCAAATGATGTGTAAGATCTATGTTGTAATGTTGACTTGTGCATATGTTGAGGTGCCAATCGGCCCGGATGCCATGTAATCAAAATAAAGGTTACAGATTAAGGTTGTTCTGTTGATTCTTTCGTGGATTCCTGCAAGTGGGAATGCATGCAAGGATTTTCTTGCAAGTGGACATATGAATATGGATGCCCTAAATTAAGGCTGATCTACGCCTTTTAACACTGCTGATGGGTTTGGTTCGCAGTGTTACTGTTTCTGAGTACTATGGACACATTAGATACAAGGGAGTTAGAAAGTAATTGATAGTGCAGCTATGATCTTTTTATGCAACCCCAACATATGTTATAACATGTTTGTCTCTGTAAGCTTTGGTCTGGCCAACTGGTCGGTACATTGCAGAAGGAGCCATGATGGGAGTTAGCTCTGTTGCTGTAATTTCTTAGCGATGGTGGATTTGTTTTTTTCAATTCATTGGATTTTTTTTTCTGGAAAAAAGAACATTAACATTTATTGTACATGTTTGAACACAAACTTTCTGAAAGGATGATGCTGATTAAGCTCAGGTAGCTCTCAGCAAAGAGTGAACAACACTTGGTGAATGTAATGAATAGTAAGATATGCATAATTTTGCAAGAGATGCAGAGCTGCCAAAACAAAAAAAATGAGAACTTCACTGATTTTGCAGATATCGTTTCAATCGAGATTGTCAATTTTGTTTTGTATCAATTAAAAAAATAAAACAAAATAATATAATTTTAATCTCGGTTTAAATTCTAGCTCATTTTGGATTTTTTTGACTAAATATTGGTTGAAACATTCCAGTTTTGTTCTGTTTGTTTTGTTTTTGGTCAAATAATGTTTTTTTTTAAATAATAAATAATTTTATAATATCAATTAATCCAACCGTTAGATTAAAGTGAAATTTTACGAGAAATTTTTTAATATATTTATATATAAAATGTTAAAATTTCAAAGCAATCATGGAATTTAATAACCTTGCGATATTATTGATGTCATTCTCGTAATATTATACATGTTCATAATTTTGTTTAGAAATATCATTTTATTTTCTTTTTTTTAGATTAAATTGCACAATTCTAAATAATTTTATTTTTGAATTTAAACTAATATTTTTTTGAATACACACATATATATATATATGTATATATATAGTACAATCCTGAAACGACACATTGAAAAACTTTGAAACTGAAACATTCTTTTCCAATTGAAAAAAGAATGCTCTAACTAAAATAGAACTGACAACCTTGATCACAACGACTGATTGAACTTTCTCAACAGCAGCTGATTATCTCTGCCAATATGTGCATTCATAACCAGCAGCAAATTTATCATCTAGTAACGGCGCTTCAACTAGTCCTTGACTTTCCTAACAACGCAGATTGCATCCATGATAGAGCCAAGTCTTTGCTCAACAACAATAAATATATGTGAAGACAACTTCAAACACCAACAACAAAGGAAATTGGCTTCCAAAAAGAGACTAATTAACCACTGCCATGTCATTGCATAATCAATCGGCACTTCAACGTCATGTCAACCTAACATACCGCATCAATGGTAGCAATTTCCAACACTCCTAAACATTCTAGTAAATAAATATCCACTACCTTTTGATTTGTTGAATTTTGTTTCTTTGTTTGGCAATTATCATTTAAATTTGCTATTAATATTATTTCTTTGACTAAAAAATCTCATATGGCACTTTTATTTGTTATATTCTGGCATACTGATTCACTTTAGCATTGAAACTTAGCAACTAATATTTTTTTCTTATTAATTGTCAACCTTGCCGAAAAGAGTGAAAATTGTTATTTTATTTAGTAATCATTTACACTTAAGGTCTAACATTGTATTCTTAAGATTTTTCAGGTGGTTATTCTTGATTAATGTCGATATTGAAAAAATAGAGCTAGCTTTATTTTTGTATTGTGATTTTACTTATGGGAATCATATATGTTCTCAGTTCCATTTATAAGTTAATGTTGTATGTGTCATAATCATCTAGTGTTGAAGTTTAAGTCTACACTTATTGTGGAGCTAACCCTTAGCGATTCTCATTGAATCATTTAAAGGGAAGCTTTAAGACTAAATTAACATGTTTTAAATAATTCATCCCTGAAAGATTTCTCAAATAAGACACTGAAAGACCAATAAATATCATAGGAATAACCATTACGGACAACTTCACCCTAAACACCACCAATATTTGATAAATAAATCATGAGCCCTATTAAAATAGAAGCCCCGACTTTCAATGGTTGTCATGAAATCTGGACCTTTGATATGTAGATTCATGTAATGGATCAATTCTTTTAGTGACATAACTTTTCTGTTAATATGAAAGTTAAATTTGCTAAGATGAAACTCATTGGTGAAACCAAACTTGATTGAAGAAATGTTAAGGATTGTTTAGATATGAGAGGTAAACCTTCTATAATTGATTGGACCAAAATAAAATAAAAATTACAAGAGAAGTACCTACCCTAGTATTATAGGAATAAGCTCTTAGACCAATAGATCAATCTAAGACAAAGGAACAAGTTTATCAATGAGTATACAACACAATTTTATTATTACATAATGAGATGTGTCATAAGAAAAATAAAGTCATGATTTTGCTTAGATTTGTAAGGGTTTGAATTATGATTCTAGAGAAGTAGTATTAAAGAAGCTTTTACTTTTGACTACGCATACATTGTAATGCAAGATTATGAGTTGCTAATAAGAAGTCAATGAAAAAAACATCATGACCTTTTTTTTAGATCTTAATTTAGAAATAATTATTATTTATTAGGTACTCCTCTATATAGGCTTAACCCTAGTAATGCCTAAATTCATAAAAAATGATAAATGCAAATGAGTTATCAATGAAATGTCTAGGATTAGTCCAAAGATTCAATGTGCTAAATGTCAAGGTTCTAGTCATATATTTGTCAACTACACCTTTAAACCCTTAGTCATTCAAGAATATACAGATATAGGTGAAAGAAAAACTATTATGTGCAAGTGTATGAACCCAATCTTGCGGACTTTAGTAATCTAAATGAAGATGATATGCAAAAAAAAAAACACTTAACATCATAAACATGAGTCTGAAAATAAGAATAATAAAGGATATAATAATTATGCTTTAGCAGCAAAGAAAGAAGTTTTAGGAAACTCTTCAACTGCATCGCCTACAAAGGTAAATATAGTCTTAAAAAAATGTAATGATACTATCTAATTCCTCAACAATCTTTTTTATTTAGAAATATTGATTACATTTGTATAACTACTTATGCACATCATCACCATCAAATTAGGAAAGTCTTTTTTAGGCTCGTTTACCTTGCAATGAAAGAAGCTATGATCACAAACTCCACCTAATTGTGTAGCAAAATCCTTTAGGTTGAATGTTGGTATTTTTCATATTGAGCTCACCAATAATATATTGCAACTTCTATAGTAAGGCATTTTGTTGATGGGACAATCCACCAATAAGTTTTTTGAGCTCTACAAACTTAGCTTCATAAGCAAATCTAAAATTCAAGATTATTTTTCAAAGTATTTTTCACTTGAAAATACATTAAAATAATATTTTTTTAATATTATCACATCAAAATGATGTAAAACACACAAAAAAATAAATTTAAAGCAAAAAAAATGATCATTTTTTTTTCTAAAGCACATTTCCATTGCAAAAACAAATAGTCCGTAGTAGCTTCAAAAGAATGTAGAACTTGCTCATATTTTTGCAAGTGTTCCTTGTTTGCTGCTTCCAATGATTCCTCAAGTCTTTGAGATCTTAAGATCTAGTGTCAGGAGCCATAGCTTCTGTCCAAAGATCTTTGGCTCTATATCACTTGTTGCAAGCAATACTTGAACGAATTCTACAGCTATAGAATCCAGGGTTGATAGAATGCCAAGTTATATGCAACAAGTCCTGCAATGGACTTATAACAATCGTGTGGTAATAGAAAAGAAGAAGTCAGGGAGTGTTGTCATAGACTTTAACAATCCATTATTTTCATTCATCTTGCATTTTGTTACGGAAATCAATCTGTATATATACCAGACAAATATTCTAGAATGAAGAAAACAAAACAAAAGAAAGGCAGCTCTCATGCTATGCCAACACATGACTTCCCTTGTAACTATGTCTCAACTCACAGGCCCCTATACTGCTTCATCGATAAACATGAAATATTTACAATTAAGGACATAGTTAAAGCATGTTCGCGCTGATTGTTTAATACAGATCGTAAATTAACTAACCATTTCTCTCCTTCTCAACACAATTTCATAATTTGCATAAGCCAAAATAATTTGTGCTCTACCATCATCATAATGGGTGAATTGACTGCCATGCATTGAAGAACATAACAATTGAGGACATAGTTAGAGTATGTTTGCCCTGATTGTTTGTACATGTTGTAAATTAACTAGCCATTTCCTCACACGTCTCCCTCTCAAAACAAATTTCATAATTTGCAGAAGCCAAAATAAGAAAAACTTAGCTGAAATGTAAGAAATTATTTCATGTGGATGGATAAACATACTTGGTGCGCTATAAGAGATCCTCACATCGAAACAGCCAAGCAATGAACAATTGACGACCCAAAGGGGACCTTATGAACAACATCACACCACTCAACCCTCCCCCACAACTCCCCCTCTCCATTCTCCTCCACCTCAATTTCCGCACACCAAACCTCCATTTCCTTCACATTCCCTTTTCTTTCCCAAACCACAACCAACTTCCCACCTACATTCGCCATTGTGGCACCACACAAAAACTTCGGCAACTTTTTTTCAACTTCCCTCAGATCCTTCCAAACCCCAGTCCTCACATCAAAACCCCTAATATTTCCCACATAATCATAACAATACAAAATCCCATCAACCACACATGCTCTCCCTCTCCAACCTAAATCCAATCCACTCTCCACACTATCCCATTTCTTCGTTTTCGGCTCATTCACTATCCGCCATAACATAAATTCTCTCATTCACTACAGCACTTCCGTGCATCCATTTTTCGCGTAAAAAATCATCTTTTCCACTATCAACAGAATCCCACTTCTCCGTTTTCGGATCAAAAACCTCCGCCCAATACCTCGACTTCGCCCACGTGTCCACCACGCAACCCCCAATCACATAAATTCTCCCATCCACAACTCCAGCAGCAGCAAACTCACGCGAAATTCTCATGCTTGGGACAGCCTCCCACCTGTGGAACCGGCAGTCCAGTGCCCACACGTGGGGGGACGGGATGTCATTGATCGAGCCACCGATGACATAAATCTTGGGTCCCACGGCGACGAAAGCGGATCCCACAAGAGGGGAAGGTGCGGGAGGGAGTGGAATTAAGGAATTCTTTGCGGGGTTTTGATAGAGCATGAACCACTGCATGGAACTTGTGGCGGGGATGCGGAGGCAGAGGTAGAGAAAGTGTTGAGAGGTATTGAGGAGGGAGCGAGTTGTGTAGAACAGCGGAGAGGAAAGGAGGGAACGGAAAGGTTTGGAGACGAGGGTAAGTAGTGGGTGATAGGACCTTGGGATGCCGGCTAAGATGTTTAAGGCGATGTCGTTTGGGAGGGAGGGGATTAGGATTTGCGTTGGTGTTGATGGCGGTTCTGTTGTGGTGGTGGTTGACATGGCGGTGGGTTTTGGCTTAGGAGTTGTGCGCGCGTGCAGTTATTGAGACCTAGGAGTTAAAAATGGAGCACTGATGGTTAAGATAGATCAGAGTGAGCTATTATTATTATAATTATTATTAGGGCAAGTCCAACGGTACTAGCTATTAGAGTAGACAAAAACATAATTTAAAAAATTTGATTTTTTTTTGTTAAATTTGTCTCTCCAACAGGGAGAGCTAAATGAAGAGCCAAAATGACTTTTCCTTTTTCTTGAGCCATTCCCACAGATTTCTCCTACAGAGGCAAAACAAATAAATCCGACCGTTGTAAAAATCTTACCGTTGCCATTGTCCAAATAAAAACAGACATCAACAAAACAATACAATGAATTCAACAATTGCAAAAACATAGTATATTTTACAGCAAACTCGAACAAGAAAAATCACAGAAAATACCATGTTTGTTCAGATAATCAATCAACATTTGCACTTCGATCAACATTTGCCAAAAACTCAGCAACATTTGCACTTCGATCAGCATACATACCATGTTTGTTCTCCAAACTTGTTCTTTGATTTAAAATCGAGTAATAGAGGGGGGGCTGGAGGTTGAGAGAGAGGGAGGGGGGCTGGAGGCGACAGATGGAGGGGGCTGGAGGTTGAGAGAGAGAGGGGGGGGGGGTGGCTGGAGGCTGAGAGGGAGGGGGGCTGGAGGTGGCAAAGAGAGGGGGGCTGGAGGCTGAGAGAAAGGGAGGGGGGCTAGACGGAGAGAGAAACAGGGGCTGGACGGAGAGAGAGGGGCGACGACGCTGATAGAGAGGAAATTAGGGTTTGGGTGGGGGGACAGGTGGGTTTATATATTATGGGGGGGGTTTATATATTATTATTAATAATTATAATAGTTAGCATAAAAAAATAGTTAATTAGCATAAAAATAGTTAGCATAAAAAATAGTTAGCACAAAAAAATAAATATGTGAAATTCATTAAATTTATTTTAAACTTTTTCTTAATTAACTTCAAATACAACAAACATAAAAATACATTTAAATAATTAAATTCAAATATTCTGGATCTTTTAAATTATAATTAAATTCATTTTTTTATTTTTTTTAAAATAATTTTATTGTTGGACGGTTTTTCAAAAGTAATTATTTAATTATATAACTTACTCCTATTAATTGTATAATTAATTGCATAATTAAACTACATACAAAATAATTGCACTATATTTAAAATAATATAAAAAAATGGCTCCCCAAAATGGCTCTTACCATTGGAGCACACATCAACAAAAAAACCATATAAACACTATTCAAGGAGCCATTTTACAGATTTGGCTCTTAAAAATGGCTCTTACCATTGGACGTGCTCTTACTAGCCACTATTTCGCTCCTCGTCGGGGCTATCCACTATTTCTCTCTTGACTGGTTTTTTTTTTTAATGTAAAAAAATATTAATTATATGAATTATTTTATTATAATATAAATTTGGATAAAATAATAAATATGTGCAGAATTTTTATGGAGTGTAAGTCTTTTATAAAATATATGAATTTTAAATTGATATAAATTTATCTGTTTAGTAGGTTTCAACAAAATCACCAATATAAAATTATCATAATTAAAACCTGCATACCGAAAAAATTAAAGAAATAAAAAATCAAAAGAATAAAGACTGAAATGAAAACCAACATATATAATCAGTTTCAATTGAAGAGCACAATTGAACAAAATCAAAATTTTCATTAAAAAAATCAAGAATAAAACCGAAATTAAAAAAAACATGAACTAAAATAAAACAATGATAAACATGAAGGACTCACATGTAATTTACAGTGGTAGGAGAGAGAGAAATGAAACAAAATAAAAAACTATTCATGATGCATTGAACACTGACACGCACCGCACCGAGAGGCAAAGGACATGATGGCGCGCTAGGTGACACGGCAGAATGGTAGTTTCCACCGCCCAACGACGCAGCATGCACCGCTTGAATGGCAAGTGTGCATGAAACACTATTCCATCAATATGCCTTCAGTGTTTCTAAAAAGAAATAATAAAAAAACTGAAAATACCCCACTGTTCCATATTTATTATAACTAAGAAACATTATATGCATTAACTAATAAAAGCAATCGAGAAACAATTTTTTAAATATTATTAAAAATCTCTAACAAATCCATTATCGTATTAGTATAGCAATGACCACCAAAATCATATGATATCCAATAGGCTTGAGAACTCATTACATGAAATTCTTAATTGTCATATGTTTATCGAATACAATACACAACCAATACAACCACCAATCATATACTAACAAAACAAATCTAAATACCAACTCCAATTATTATTCATCTCTTTTTAAAAAATGGTAAAACAAAATAGAAAAAAATTATTATTCATATAATAAGCAGCTACAACCAATAATTTGCCTTCTACCTACCATAAAGATCAGTGTCGTCAATACTAATCAAGGGATGACAATATTGAAACCCATTAACTAAAGAGCCAAATGTGTAAAATGTTTTCCTAAATATTGTCTTATTGTCATTAACTATTTTATGATCCTAATTGACAATTATTTATGGGTTTGAATCCTTGATGGTCAATAAAAATTTAAACAGGTTTTGAAATGACTCTTTACATGTCTCAAATAACCATTCTAACACCTTGAATAGTTGCTATACTTGTACTTTATTTTTATTTTTTTATAATTCTCAACATTACCTCATCAATGAGATCTAAGTTAATTTGATGATGGCGTTGTCAAACAAGGGTTCTAACATGTGTGTACCCTTTTCACTTTTAAAATTACCTATAAATTAGACCTTTAGTAATATCCCTATACAAATATCATATACAAATTGGTTCCTAAACAAATTGCAAATGAACATAAAATTTAGTTAAATGATAAACCTTCTACTTAATGAATTCTTTATAATAATATATTCAACTTGTTCTAGATATTTTTTTTCAACTTATTCATCAACCAATAAGTTTGAATGCCTACGATTAGTAGCCTAATAATTACATCATATTGGTCATTTATACTTACAACCTTAAATTCAAGAGAATAGTGAATCGTGTATTGATTAACAGGCCCAACTACATTAAGATCCACATCTTCACATTATTCTAAGAGCTAAAACATAACATGGTTCAATTATTGTTCATAGTGAGATAAATCATTATGGAAGGCAATAGTATTACTCAGTTTTCGGTTCGGGTCAGTTCAATTCTTTTGATTCGGCGATTTATTGATTTTTTTGTGTAGTAAAGTAATGATTTTGTCCCTCAAAAAGAAAAAAAACGGCTACTGGTTGGAGGGGTTCCACGGTAATTGCATATTTTCGGTCCAGTTCGGGTCACCGGTTTATTGAATTTTTTATATTTTTTGCACAGTAAAATAACCATTATATATCTCGAAAACGACAAAAATCAGCTCTGGCTGCGAGGGGTACCACGGGAATTTCATATTTTTTAAATAAAATAACTAAATATCGATATGCCCCCCATTAAGACAAAATTGAAGAGTTCGATACAGGGGTGTCCCGGTAATTTACTTTTTTTAATATATATTATGATGTGGTACTGTTGGCGTGTCGCCAGACGCACTGTCCATTTTCGCGCTCACGCGGGTTTCAGACGACGTGTGCAGTGTTTTCCGGCGTTCAAAAATACCCGACCGACATCTAGAATTATTTTCCAACACGTTCTCTTTCTCATAGAGTGGCACATGATGGTCTAAAATGTCAGGAGACGTGTCGGTGGTCTGTTGAAATTTCCCCCCGTTTCTCTCTCCTAGCCACGCAAGTACATGTTAGGCCCCACTGTTTGTTTACTTTTCATTATAGTCCCTCATCTTTCAATGTTTTTGTATGGTCCTTATTCTTGTAATATAGGTTTTGATTTGTTTCAATTTTTCCCTTCAATTTAAATTGATTATATATTGTAGTTTCATTTCGATCCTCATTCTTTTAATTTCCGGATTGGATTAAAATTCTTAATATTTTTGGTATCAGAGTTTTGATTTGTTTCAATTGTATCCCTCATTTCACATTGATTATATATTTAAGTTTCATTTTAGTCCATATTCTTTTAATTTCTAGTTTTGTCTTAAATTCTTTAATTTTTTCGGTATCAAAGTTTTGATTTGTTTCAATTTTTTCCTTTAAATTTAATTTATTATATATGTGTTTTTCATTTTGGCTCTTATACTTTTAATCTTGAATTTTATTTTAATTCCTTTATTTTTTTCGTAAATGGTTTCTATTTTTTTCCATGTTTATATGTACATGCTCTTAGTTTTTATTTATAATTTTTATTATTTCCACTATTATTAAGGTTTTAATATTTTCTATATGATGTTTGAATTTTAATTTGTGCTTGTAATCATTTGAAAATTGATATTTATTATTTTTTTCTCTTTTTTTTATTTTTATTTTTTATTTATTCTCAGGTAAATAAAGTTTTTAAAATCTAATAATATTTATTTATGTTTTGTTATTTATTTATTTTTTAATTTTTTTTTGTTAATATTGCTAGGTGTTGAAATTTCTAATTATTATAGATAAGGCATTCAAAATAATGATAATTATTATTTTTAAGTTTTTTTTCTTATAAATATGTCAGACTAATTATATATTTTAATATTTATTTAATTTTTTGAAGAAAAAAATTAATATCAGTGTTATGAAATACTTTAATATAATAATATAAGGAATAAATCTTATAAAATAAAAAATAATTTTTTTTGCTAACAATAATTATGGTGTCATCAATGGTATGAGTAATAATAATTAAAATATGAATTATTTATAATAATATTTATAATGACAGCTATAATAATTGTAACAATTTAAAAATTATGATAATAACAATGACAATAATAATCAAAATCATTCATTAATTGATGTTATTTTTCTTAGAGATTGACTTTTGCGGCTTTTTTATGTATGATATTTTATATCTAAAATTACATTAACAAAAAATATACGAAGTCACACGTAAACGAAACAGGTTGAAATATTGGGGCAAATTATCTATAATAAAAAATATACAAGTCAATTGTCCTCCACTTCACCATAGCCATAGACAAATTTTTTAAAATGCAAATAAATGTTAATGGTCTTAGATTTTTTTCCATAATGCTATATATGTAAGTAAAATAATTAGCCTATAAAACTTCAGTTCTTACTATAGCAAAAATATTTACAATAATAATAATAATAATTATTGTATATGAGATCATTATGGAGGTTCAGGTTCGGCACTTCCAGTCCTGTCTTCCTCGGCTTCATCCTATGCTGCAGACCCATCATCATCGGCATCAGCTCTATCTTCTCCATCTGCAGACTCTGCCAAGTCTGGATTTATGTATGGATCTTTCCACTTATTCTCTTCCGCAGCTGCACTCCATTGCCTTGCCATCCTCTCCACCACCCATTCGTCAGCACCCAATGGTGCTACGACCACGATAGCCGAAGACTGCCAACATCAGCTCGATATCTAATGCCTCTTCGTCACCTCCTCCTTCCCGGGAAGAAACACCATCTGATCTTGAGCCTTCGAGTTTTCAGGAAGCTAACCGGTACCTATGTTGGCATACTGCCATGAAGGATGAAATTGCAGCATTACATGCCAATTCCACTTGGTCCTTGGTCCCATTCGACCCCTCTATGAACATTGTTGGCAGCCGATGGGTGTATAAGATCAAGCGTCAGGCAAATGGGGACATTGATCGCTACAAGGCTCGCTTGGTTGCGCGGGGTTCACCCAACAAGAAGGTATTGACTATTCAGAAACTTTCAGTCCTGTTGTTAAACCAACTACTGTTCGGTTAGTTCTCACGATTGTAGTCTCAAAAAGATGGCATATTCGGCAACTTGATGTTCACAATGCCTTCCTTAATGGCTCTCTTCGTGAAGTTGTTTACATGCAGCAGCCGCCAGGCTTTGTTAATATTACTCTTCCCACTCATGTGTGTCGCCTTCACAAATCCTTATATAGCTTAAAACAGGCGTCGCGGGCCTGGTACATGCGCCTCTATGATTTCCTCATGACTATTGGTTTTCGGGCTTCAAAGGTTGATACATCCCTGTTTATTCCGTATAGGTCCTATGACATTTGTTACTTGCTTGTCTATATCGATGACATCCTGATTACTAGAAATAACTTCGCGCTGACTCATCATCTTATTACTCTACTGAGCGCGGAGTTCAAACTTCGTGATTTGGGCCAAACACGTTATTTTTTGGGGATTGAAGTGGCTCCCACCAGTATAGGTCTTATGCTTAGTAAACACAAGTATGTTGATATTCTGAATCGTGCTGGTATGACAACATGTAAACCGGTGGATACACCAGCATTTGTTTCTAAACTTGATGTGCAGTCTAGCGAGTTGTTTTCCGACACCACTCGTTTCCGCCAAATTGTTGGTGCTCTTCAGTACCTAACGTTTACTCGACCTGATATTTGTTATGCTGTGAACAAAGTATGTTAGTTTATGCATGCTCCTATTGAAGGCCACTGGGCTGCTGTTAAACGTATACTGCGATACCTGAAAGGTACCTCCTCCTTTGGTCTTCATCTCACCCGTGACTCTACTTTGTCTCTTCATGGTTATACTGATGCCGATTGGGCCGGCAATGTTGATGATCGCAAATCCATAGGTGGCTAGTGTCGTAACCCAATTTTTGGGTTACTCCCCAAAATAAAATAAAATGACAAAAAAATAAAATAAAAGGAGCCGGCGTGGGTAGAAAAATCAATGTGGAAATTTTGGTTTTTTTTGCGAGTCCAATCGTATCTCTTTGGTTCCAAAATAGAGAAAATACAGATTTAAGGCAAAAATAATTCATCGTTGGATGAATCTGTGTAAAAACTAAGTTAAATGACATAATTATATTTTTTATGGGTTGATTCGAGTTAATCGTCGACAAATTTAAAATTTAATTATGACCGGGAATTAATTTAAGGTCCAATTGAAGGATTTAATTAAGTGCAAGGACTTAATTATACTTTAGATTGGTCAAATTAATTTTATTAAGGGCTTAGTCGATGAGAAATCAATTTCTTGAATTTAATTCGGGCTCAATTGATGAGAATGAAATTTCTGGAGACCAATTTGAATTTTTAAGTCAATAATGTGAAATCAGGGGCCAAATTGAACGAATTGAGAATTTAACAGTCAATTGAGGGTTAAATCGCGCAATCGAAAACCAGAGATCAAAATAAAAAAGGTGCGCACATTTAAGGTTGCTGTTGAAATTTTGACGGGGATACAATTGAACAAAATTAAAAGTTTGAAACTAATTGGGGGTGTAATTGAACCAATCAAACATTGAAGGACCAAATTGTAAAAACAATACAGCCATGGCAACCCACGGCCTCTCTCCAAATTCTTTGCAGAGGCACCCTCTGCAACGAATTTGCAGACGCAGCCTCTGCAACAATTTTGAAGAGGCTGCAGCCTCTGCAACGAATTTGCAGAGGCTGCCACCTCTGCAACGCACCCTCAGGCTGCCCTATAAATAGAGAGGGGTCTTACGCAGAAAAGGGGAGGGAATTTTAAGAAGAAAAAAGAAAGGAATGAAGTGAAAAACTGAAGAAAATCTGGGAGAACACTGAGAGTGGAAGAGAAAAAGAAAGCAAAGGGGGAGAAGAGAAGAAAAAAAGAAAAAAAAGAGTTACCTAAAAGAGAAAGGGAATAGAGAGTTACGAAAAGAGAGAAGATTGACGAGAGAAAAATCACATAAAATTGCACAGAAACAAACAGAGAATACATAGGAAGATCCACGTGAAATCTATTAATTTTCATCTTCTTCGTCAGCTCTCTCTCTCTCCAGTTTCAAAAGCCCCCCTCTCTCTCTCCAGTTTCAACAGCCCCTTTCTCTCTTTAGAACCAGCTCCGTTGAGCTCTCTCTCTCCACCGTTGGAGGCCGTTCACTCACCCATTACCACCCTTATCACCACCGTTAGCCTCTCCTCAACTCCAGCTTCTCAGCTGTCCTCTCCGGCGAAGAAACAGACACAGTCCCGACGATAACCACACCAGCCCGTCACCTTCCAACGACCACAGGCCTCCATTTACGACGCCACCACGACTGGAAGAACCACCTCGACCTCCTCTACCCAACAGTACTAGCAGGTACACGTTTTATCACAGTCGAAAAACACCACTGTTCAGCTTCTTCTTCCTCACGCCTGCATGCAATGGGACGTATCCCACTGTTCATGCAGGCTGGGCTGCGCGTGAATGGGCCGGGCTCTATGCCTGGCCCAAGTTCTAAGGGATCTGGGTTAAAGCCCAGATCCTGTGGGCTTCCAGCCCACTGCGGCTGACAGCCCAGTCCACACCTATCTGGGCTTCCAGCCCACTAAGGCTGGAACCCCAGCCTAGAAAAAAAATAAAAAAATACAAATTGATAAAAAAAAATATTTTTGTTTTTTTTACTACTATTATTATTACAAAAAAATCAAAAATACAAAAAATGTATTTGTTTTTGTTCATACGGCCAAATTCCATGATTTTTCCATACATATTTTTCGTAAAAAAATATGTTGCATCTTTCTCATATTTTAAAATGAAAATTGGATATCGTAACCAGTTTATGATTATCTGTTGGAATTTGGCCAAAATGTCAAAAATAATTATAAATATTTTTGTTTCATCTACTACGGTGTAAATTCACATTGTAAAGTACACTCGTAGATAAAAAAAGATTTTTACTACGGTGTAAATTTACATTGTAAAGTACATCCGTAGATAAAAAAAAACTTGTAACTGCGGTGTAAAATTACATTGTAAAGTACACCCGCAGACAAAAAAAATTTATTTTTGAAAATGCAGTGTAAAAATTGTAACTTAGAAAAACAATCAAACAACAATGCAGCTTACCTTAGGTAGGGTGCACTGGGGGTGATGCGTCTTCCCCTTGCACAACAAGTCCCCTTACCCAAGACTCTCGCAGACCAATAGGTTCCTAGTAACCTTAATACTAGGTGGCGACTCCTAATAATTATAGTCGTAAATTTTACGACTATAAAACACCCCATTTTCACCGCGCGTCGTTGTCTCTTATTTTTAAAGTGCAGATTCAGTGTTTACCAAGGCTGCTCGACCTGTTTTGTTGCTTTTGTCATTATGTTTCTTATTTTTAAAACTCTCCCACCAGTCTGGATAGCCGTGTAATTTAAAGCATGTATCACGAGTATGCTTAGAATTATTGCAATGGGTGCACCTGATTTGGGTCTTGGGTTGACTGTAGTCCCGTGGGTATTTTCTATTTGGGCCAGACCATTTATCAACATTTTCTTACACCAAACACATCAAATAACTTCAAAATCATCTACAATCAAACTAATTAAACCATTACCCAACACATTCAACCCTCAACATCTTAATCCATTCATCCATCAAATTCAAATAAAATCTACAAACCCTAATCACCAATGCAAGCAATTAGCTTAACTATTAAACAATACTTTTACATAATAACACATACACATTACCTTAATATTTATTTCTCCTCATTCCCTCTCTTTTCCTCTTTTCTCTTCTTCTCCTTTCGTCTCTCTTCCATTTCTCTCCTCTCTAAATTTTCAGGTTACTTCTCTAAATTTCCTTTTCTATTTATATTTTTACAAGTTACTACTATACCCTTTATTTATTTATACCTAATCTTAAGCCATCAAGGGCATTAATGTATTTTCTATTCAAAGTTTCAAAACCCTAAAATTCTTTTCCTATTTAAAGTTTCAAAACCTACACATAGCTCGATACTCAGATTCTGTGGAAGATTTTGAAGTACGATCTTGCTTTTTGCTTTTCCATGAAATTAAAGCATTTCCAAGAAACATACACCATCCCGTAATAGACCAACATGTATCGATACATCCTTCCCAATCTACATCACTATAACCTCTTAATTGTAATGAATTGTCGGTAGGAAAAAATATCCCTCTCCCAGATGTGCCTTTAAGATAACAAATAATTCTCTTGACAGCAGCTAGATGAGATTGACGAGGAGTGTGTAAAAACTGACTGACTTGTTGTACTGCAAAAGAAATATCTGGCCGAGTAATGGTTAAATAATTCAAACTGCCCACCAATTGCCTGTATATGGAAGGATCAGGCAATAAATCACCATCATTCTGACAAAGTTTTAAATTAATCTCAAGAGGTGTAAGAACACTGTTTCCTGATTCAAGACCGGCCAAAAGAAGTATCTCCTGGGTATATTTGTGCTAATGTAAAAATAGCCCGTCAGACATAGAGTGCACCTGTAGGGCAAGAAAATAATGAAGTTCTCCCAGATCCTTCATATGGAATGCAGTGTTAAGAGAATGCTGTCAATTCTCAATGAGTGGAATATCAGATCCTGTGATAATAATATCATCCACATATATCAGAAGAGCAACAATACCATTAGTAGTTTGTTGAAGAAATAGAGAGGAACCATAAGAAATTAAAGATCCAACATAGTAGTGCGAAACTTTTCAAACCATGCTCGGGGTGCCTGTTTTAGACCATACAGAGAACGTTTCAACCAGCAAACTTTATCGGATGGGTGAGTAAACATACCAGGAGGAGGAGTCATATAGATCTCCTCTTTCAGATCGCCATGTAAAAATGCATTTCTTACATCCATTTGACAAAATGACCATCTCTTGAAAGCAGCAATTGCCAAAATAGTTCGTATGGTAGTCATTTTAGCGACAGGTGCAAATGTCTCCTCATAATTAATACCATATGCTTGACAATTTCCAAGAGCAACTAACTCTGCTTTATACCGTTCCACAAACCCATCAGGTTTTAATTTGATAGTGTACACCCATTTACAGCCAAATAGGTTTGGTTCCACGAGGACAAGAGACAATATCCCATGTGTGATTATCCTGAAGAGCCTGAAGTTCTTCTTTCATGGCTTGTGCCCAACAGTCTTGAGTAGAAACCTAAGCATAAGTCTTAGGCATAAAAGCACTATCAATAGTAGTTGCTGAATATCCATACTTGTTTGGGGCACGGGAAACTCGAGTTGATCGTCTTAGTTGAGGGGCATGATCAGATGTCGGTTCCGTGTTCAGAAGGGGTAAAGTGAATGATGGATGACGTCTTCTATATACAATTCCTGGCTTAAAACATTCAAAGACATAAGATGGACTATCATCATCAAATGTAGGAAGCTGGATAGGAGTGGATTCTGTAGAAGGACAAGAAGGGGGGAAATTCTGATTTTCAAAGAAAATCACATTTCGAGAGATACAAATTTTATGAGCATTTGCATCATAACACACAAATTCTTTATGAGAATTACTGTATCCTAGGAAAGCACAACGAGCAGCTTGGGCTGAAAGTTTATTACGTTCAGTAAATGGTAAGTGAACAAAACAAACACACCCAAAAATATGGAGAGAATCATACTCAGGAATAACACCAAATAAAATAGAGTTTGGAGATGCAAATTTTAGAACCTGGGAAGGCAAAGGATTAATTAGATGAACAGCTGTCGACAGAGCTTCTACCCAAAATCCAGTAGGTACTGAAGAATCAATTAATAAGGTGCGAACAACATCTAAAAGATGACGATTCTTACACTCAACAACTCCATTTTGTTGAGGAGTTTAAGGACAAGATTTTTGATAGAGAATCCCCTTGTTTTTGAGATATTCCTGAAATTCTTTGGACACATATTCCCCCATAGAGTCAGATCGTAGAATTTTAATATGAGCAGAAAAATGATTTTCAACAAATGCAACGAAAGCCTGAAATGTTGAAAACACATCAGCCTTAGATCGGAGAAAATATATCCAAGTGAAACGACTGAAATCATCAATAAATATGACAAAATATTTATACTGAGCATGAGAGAGAACAAGACTCACGCCCCACACATCAGTATGAATAATGTCAAAACATTTAGAAGCAGGACTACCATGTGAAGGAAATGATAATGCTTTGCTTTTACCCAATTTGCAAGAACTACAATCCAAAAATTCCAATGAAAAAGAATTTTTATTCCCCAAATATCCATGTTTCATAAGATGAGTCAATACAATAGAATTGGGATGCCCCAATTTCTTATGCCAAAAATGAGAATTATTAATGACAGTAGAATAAGCACATGAATTAATATTAGAAATAGAAAATTGTATTGGAAATAAACATCCCACTTTAGGCCCCTTCGTGATCACCTTCCCCAACACTTGATCCTGCACACAACAACCATTATGATCAAATTGAATTTTACAGTTATTTTCTACCATTTGCCCAACAAAGATTAAGCTTGTGGATAATTTCGGTGACACAAAAATATTTTCGAAATGAGAACTCAAATTACCAATTGATGAAATTGAAAGATTATCACCATTTGCCACATGTATATGCTGATTACCCATATATTTTTGCACATTATGCAACCCATTTTCACTGTTGGTCATATGATTCGATGCTGTCGAATCCATTAACCAATTTTTATCATTTGCCGAAACCACATCTGAATTAAATTCAAACTTCTTTCCTTGAAACCCAACTGCCAAATCCTGATTTCTATTATTTGCCGAAATCACAGATTTAAGTTTAGCTTTCATACCTTGGAACCCAAATGCTGAGAGAGCAGAGACGATCATCTGCTGCACCATCTCGTGTGTGAGGGTTGTCGATGAAGAGCTCGTCGTCGATGAAGGTTCTGGTGTCGACGATGAGACAGCTGCGGCAACCATGGAAGCAGTACCCATATTCATTTGACTAGCAAACCCTAGCCCCTGTCGATTTTGTGGTCGCAGACGGTATTCCTTAATCACATGCCCTTCTTTCTTACAATAACTGCAAAATTTCTTGCTACAATTTCTTGCAATATGCCCTGATTCTTTGCAATTAAAATACTGCACACCCATACTCCTCTGTCATCCCCTTCCTTGAGCCATGTAAGCCACATTCATCTCTGTGACAGTGTCCTGAGTCAACTCGTGTTGAGTGGCGAGTCGTTGTTCTTCCTGTAACAATTCCCCCAAACATCCATCCAAATTGGGTACTGGACTTCGGTTGATCAAGCTAGCTCTTATGGCCTCAAATTCTGGTCGGAGCTTCATCAAGACCTGGTCCCTCTGGCTCTCGGCATGAACAAGGTAAAGTGCGTCTAAACTCTCCTTTGGTACTTTAGAGTAAATTATGCCAGTATATTCACTCCATAAATTCAGAAATCCAGCATAGAATTTTTCAATTGAGAGATTACCTTGTTTGTAATTCGCAATACCCATTTCCACTTGAAATTTTTTAGCCAAATTGTTCTGGGAATAGATACGTCGGAAAGTAGTCCCAAATCTCCTTCCCTGTGCCAAACGATCGAAGGTTGTTGATCATATGGGGTTCAACAGACCCCAGTATCCAAGAGACAATTTTCACATCCTTGATAGTCCATGCACTCAGCTCGTCTGGATCAGTTGGTGCTGGTAAAGATCCATCAAGGTGCCCCCATAATTCTTTCCCTTTAACAAACATTCGAAACTGAAATTCCCAACTGGCATAGTTTTTGCCGTTGCATCGAGTAAGAAAAGCCTCTCCAGACATCGTAGGAACCCCAAAAAAAATCACCAAATACTGACGAAATTCAGTCTGTAAACTGAAGAAAATTGAAGGTGTAGATCAGAATGATTAGCTCTGATACCATGTCACAAATATCAATTTTGTTCTGTATTTTCTTGATTTACAAAGGAGGAATTCAGTCCTCTAAATACATGTAATAATCCCTAATTTACACTCTATAATCCCTGATTTGTAGTCCGTAATAAATACAAGATTTTCTGTTACAATTGAGTTGCAATATATTATTGATTTGCTGATTTGCTTACCATATACACTGACACATATGACTTCATTCTGTTCTGTCTTCAGGAACTAAGCTATGAGATCACAATTTCCTTGACTACAGAAATAACACAAATATGAATTCCAGTGTACAACCTGAGTAGTTGGCAGAACATTGCTTATTCAATGAGTACTTTTTTATTTTGGATGTGAGGAAACCCCATCTTAGGAAAACACACTTTGTGGGCCTAGATGAGCGAGTAAAACTGTGGTTGTCCCTGGCTTTTACAAGGGGTGTACACCCTGACTCGAACTCGAGACTTACAATGCATATCGCAAACCCTTTACCATTACGCCACGCTCCTTGGAGACCAACGAGTACTTACCAACTCCTTGAACCAATGACTCTGCCAGTTACACTCAAGGCCAGAAAGGTGGAGGAAATCAGATCTAGTCAAGGCTTTTCATTGCAGAATGCCGAGTATAGCTTGCTCCAACCATTCTGCTTGAGAATTTGGCTATTACAATCATAGTTGTCAATACCGTTCCTATTTTTCTATTGGAACGGAACGTTCCGGTGTGCCGTTTCAGGCTTGTACTGTTGATATATAATTAATTATATATATATATATGTGAAAAAATTAAAAAAACAAAAAAACAAAATATAATTTTTATTTTTTATAAAATCAAAGTTGACGCAACAATTTTTTTAATAATATATATATATATATATAAGCTTATGGTTACAATACAAGTTAAAGTTACAAACTTACAATTGATTTGTCCAGCGGACAAATCGCTGGATTTATTTGTCCAGCTGGACAAATCAATTCTATCCCACATCGCTAGAACGTGAAATAGCTTTAGAATATGTGGCTTTAAATTTTGAAATCTATCCCACATCGGCTAAATAGGATTCCAGGCAAAAGGTTTTCCCTATAAATATAAATCAGGAAGTGAATATTAAACATGTTCACCGGGTCTGTTCTTAGGCTCAGTGAATTTTATGTATAAATAAAAAAAATGAAAATATTAATTTAATGAATATAATTAAAATTCTTGAGAAGGATTTTTTGGCCGAAACCGAAGGCTTGGAATGATTCCGAGGCGTTACGGCCGGAATTTGGCCAGAATTTCCGGAACAGACCGGAATTAAAACCGAGACGAAAATGACGCTGTTTTGTCTCAGTTTTTTGAACGGAATGGCACGTTCCAGGCGGAACGGAACGAAATTAACAACTATGGTTACAATACCCTGAATGGTCACACAAATGACTGAAATGTGGATTGTTTGTGGAGGGTAGGTAGCCAAAGGGAGAATGTTTAGTGCAAGTTGATATATATATATATATATATATATTAAGTGATTAAGGGTAAGCCAAGATTATGTTAGCTAACACATTTTTTAGGCATTTTTTTGCTGTTAGGTCAAATCATTCCAAAAGGACATGTTTGTTAAAGTGTAATCATCTTGTTTGTAATGGAACAGCCCTTCTTTAGATGTGGAATTGGCATGCTAGTCTTAATCCAATGATGTAATAAAGGACTAGAGAATCAACTACAAGCACTTGCACATAAAGATAGCAACTTGCATATAAAAATAGAGAATTGGTTGAAATTAGGGTTGTCATGTACAAAACCCTAAGTCACAGTTTTATTAATGAAATAAATTATGACAAGTTCTACCTCCCTATGAAGTTTGGAAGTCTTTAAATAGACTTGAAATCAAACTTAACAAGAAAAACCATGATCCCCGAATGAAAAGAAAAACTAAAATAAAATAAAATCTACAAAAATCTAGGAAAAGTAACAAACTTGGCTCATTCAGCATCTTCATGGCTTAATTTAGGGTCCTTCTATAGAAGTAGGTCTCATGAATCTTGTGGAAAATTTAACCTCGATACAATCTATTGAATAAAAAATTAGTCTTTTAATGTTATTTTGTTGATCTAGCGCGACTAAACCTCTTTTCAAGCTCAACTCTTCCCCATCTAACCAAGTTAGATCATCATCTAACTGCTCAAAACCTTCATTCTCTACTAACGCTGCCACATCTAGTCTGTTATTTTTAAGAATTTCGGGAAGCTTAAATAAACATTATGATTAAGTTTCAGGAGTTTACCAAATTACATTGTTTTGTTCCAACTCATATTAGCCATTCTGAAAACTCTGTACTAGCTCATGCTTGCATATTTCTCTCCTTTTTCTCTTTCCCCTGCTTTGTTTTATAGCCTTTCCTCCTCTGTTTCTTTCTGTGTGAAATTTTTCTGGTGAGTTCTAGCAGTCAAATGTAATTGAATTTTCTCTTTTATTTGCTAACGCTCAAGGTGATTTAGAGGAGAGCAGGTATTATTGAAACTCAAGTACTTGGTCAAGAATAAAAATAAAATAAAAGCTTGTGCTTAATTCGGGTAGTGCACAGCTCAAGCCATAACAATTGGCAATAAACAAAGTGTTTATCATTTGACAAAAATATGTTAATCAGCACTTAAACCCTTGACGTTATCATATCAACAGCATGAGTGAACAGCCGCATCAAATGACAGTTTGTGAAAAGACACTGTCAAATTTTGATTTATCATCTGCATTCTTAATCAGTTGAAATCCTTATATTCCGAGTTAGTCGACGCTCCATGTCATCAGTTTTATACAAGGGTGGGAGATGATTCAGAATTCCCTTGAGGGTTTTCATGCAATGTGTGGCATTTAATTATTCTGCAGTTTTTTCTTTTTAACAGAAGCATAAAGTGAATCCTGCTTATTACACATCCATAATGTAAAGTCTTCTGTGTTTCTTCTGTCTTATAAGTTATTGGTTCAGCTAAAGAATCTGAGAATGGTCGATGCAAGTGTTTCTCACGTATGGTTTCTTCGAAACGAAGCTATGATATTGTAAATTGCTAATTAGAACTGACAGAAGACTTGGTCTTGTCTGTGTGGATATTAACAGTAAATATTGATTTATTATAAAATGGCCATGTTTGTTAAAATAGCCGGTTTCATCAAGTCAATTACAGCTCTAATTTTTTACTTTGTAAAACCCGACCAAGGTTAGAAGGTCACCGGGGTCTAAATCAACCCACGCCTGATTTTACATCAATGTTTTAATACGGTTCTGATTACTTGGGTGTCTAGAATTTAACGGTGATGATGTTTGCGGGCGAAGTCGGTTCTTACCTTTGTGAGCTGTTTCTACGGTTGAGATTGTTACTGAGTTATTTGACACTATTTTAATACATTTCTAAATATAAAAAATTGAAAATATTTTATTTTTATTTTTATTTTTTTTTAAATTAATTTTTTTGGTGTTTTTAGATTATTTTCATGTACTGATATCAAAAATAATTTTTTAAAAATTAAAAAAAATTAAAAAACAACCACAACTACATTCCTAAACCAGCACGAAGGCTAATATAGAAGCTATTGAGTGGGACACTGAGAATGGTTCAGGCTGGCACTTATTTACCGAGTCCAGTTTCATGAAACCAGCTAGGCTCTAACTATCTGCATTATCTTGTAAGGAATATTGTGTTACCACATACCAGTACTCTTTGATGATGCGATCTACTTGCACGAATAATGTTTTGTTTGAAAACGGAAGTTGCTTGATCCCAATCAGCTAGAATCATTGACTTTACCACTTAAAATGAATCAAGGGCAAGAAGGTGCGGAATTGCAGAAACAGTCATGGCTAGCTCACATTGCAAACTGGCGTACAGTTTGAGTAAACCTTTCATTTTAGCCAATCTCTTAGTCCATGTCATTTAGCTCTCCACAATTGTTTAAATCTTTGTATATTATTTTGTTTTTTGGCCATTCTTGGCAACTTGTTATTACAGTATGTGGATGTTGGATTGAATTGTCAGTTGTGTTTGGTGACTGGGCAATAGGAGAATGTTGAAGGCAAGATGGGTTATTCAAACTTTTTTTTTTAATGCGAGGAAACCTTACTCTTTGAAAAACTCACTTTGTGGCTCAGGTGAGCGAGTAAAATTTTGACTGTCTCAGGCTCCCACAAATAGTGCATGCCTTGATTTGAACTCGAGACCTGTTGTGTATATCATAAGTTTTTTGCCATCACGCCATGTACTTTGAGTACGGGTTATTCAAACACATTTTCTAGGCATGCTATGATATGAGGTCAACCCGTTCTAAAAGAAAAGATGCATGCAAACAGTGGTCGGTTCAACTTGTATTCCTAAACCTGAAACCCAAAGCTCCATATGCCAACTAGCTCTATCTCAATTTGCTTTAGCAGCCCCTTCCCCCCAGGAGGTTTCGAGTTCCAACCTCTTCTTTGTAGTAATAAGAGTAATAAAAAAAAAAACTTGCCCCATACATTAAAAAAAGTTGAAAAATCCAATATTCTAGAGTGCACAACTCAAGGAGCTCTAAAACCATAAACAATTGACAACTAGAAATCTTTTTGTCTGAAATATTCAAAAAAGTCAGCTCATAAATCTATTGACCCTATCATATCAACAATAAGAATTGTAAACTAATCAATGACACGTTTTATGAAGACACTGTCAAAGGCCTCGCTTGAATATAAAAGGCCAGCATATTTGAGCTCCAAACCATCAGAACAACTTCAATACTTCTTTTCAAAGACAATGGCTACCCAAAAGCTTTTTTGTGTCATCTTTCTTCAACTGGCTCTAGCTTTTTTTCTTGGAAGCCTTGCCAATGCAGGGGGATTGCAGCTCGGATTCTACCGAGAAAAGTGTCCTGATCTAGATCTTATTGTCCACGAGACCGTTTACCGATACATTTCTAGGGATCGAACCCTTGCTGCACCTTTACTGAGAATGCATTTCCATGATTGTTTCATCAGGGTAAGCTATTAAACTACAATAGAATGTAATTTACGTAGTTTAGAAATATGTGTTCTTGTACTAATCATTTCACAGGTTACCTCGCCATTTCATTAAGCACTCGTAGTACAATGTCTAGCAATTTCATGTTTCGTATCCTAACAGCTTCTGGTTTCAGGGATGTGAAGGCTCTGTTCTCATAAGTTCCACACAGAAGAATCAGGCAGAGAAAGACGCAATCCCAAACCAAACCTTGAGAGGATTCAATGTCATTGATGCTGTAAAATCAGCACTGGAAAAGAAGTGTCCTGGTGTGGTTTCCTGTGCTGATATCTTGGCCTTGGTGGCTCGTGACGCAGTTCTGATGGTATCAGATTCTCCAACACAGTTTATCACCCCTGGTTCACTGCATCATTATGCCTTTTCTTAACCAGTTTTTCCATTCAGGTTGGTGGACCTCACTGGGATGTTCCCACAGGGCGCAGAGATGGAAGAGTGTCGATTGCCAACGAGGCTTTGTTCAATCTACCACCTCCTTTTGCCAACATAACTGTCCTGAAACAGCAATTTGCTGCAGTGGGTTTAAGTGTAAGAGACCTCGCAGTTCTATCAGGTATGTGGATTTTCAAAACAAGGTTATCTTTCAAGAAACAGTCCACATTCTTGACTTGGAATATGTCTTGGTTACAGGAGGACACACGATTGGAATCGGACACTGCATCACAATCTCGGATCGGCTGTACAATTTCACGGGAAAAGGTGACACTGACCCTGCATTGGACCCCAGATATGCTGCTCAGCTGAAGAAAAAATGCAAGCCTGGAAACATCAACACAGTCGTCGAGATGGATCCCGGGAGCTTCAAATCTTTCGATGAAGATTACTACACCGTTGTAGCTAAAAAAAGAGGGCTGTTCCAATCTGATGCTGCTCTTCTTGACGATGCTGAAACAAGAGACTACGTCAAATTGCAGTTAAGGACACATGGATTCACTTTTGCACAAGATTTTGCTGAATCCATGGTGAAAATGGGCAACATTGGAGTCCTGACCGGCGAACAGGGCGAAATCAGGAAACGTTGTGCTTTTGTGAATTAAATGGATAATTAATTTCATTTTCCATGGATGAGTTGCTTGCAACAAAGCTGCATGCACTTGTGTGAGCTTGTTTGTATCTGCTTCCTTTTCCCCACACATTGTAACCCAATTGATTCCTGGATGTAATTTAATAATTTTGAGTGAGGACCATTCATGATTTCTGGGATTTATACAATTTCTTCTTGAACATAAAACAAGTTCAATGTGGCAAAACATTCGTATAACAACATTTGTTTTTCGGGGTCATCAACAGGGCTAATTTGCAACAATTTTTTCCTCCTGGAAACTGGGTGGCATATGGAACCTCAAGTGTGAACACACACACACACACATGAGAAAGACCATAAAAACATATTGTTATCAGATCCGTTTTAGGCTTTTTTAAAATAATATTATTTTAATAAATTGACTAGGCATATTTCAGGCCTCAGGTCAGCAGATCACTAAATTGATTTCTTGAGGCAGAGTCAGGTCGATCTCATAACGGTGCTTAAAAGTACCAGGGAACATATAAATAAAGAGAAAAGATACGGAAATAATAAGATTTCCTGACTGATTTTCTGAATCTTCATCAAAGAAGTATTCCTTGCAATTCAAGTTTCTCAAGGCCTATATTCTCTTAGTTCTCTTGAGACAAATACACGAAGTGAATCCCATTTATTACATATGAATAATGTGCTGTGACACCGAATGAAAACATCCATATGACTTCATTCTGTTCTGTCTTCAGGAACTAAGCTATGAGATCACAATTTCCTTGACTACAGAAATAACACAAACATGAATTCCAGTGTACTACCTGAGTAGTTGGCAGAACATTGCTTATTCAACGAGTACTTTTTTATTTTGTATGTGAGGAAACCCCATCTCCAGAAAACACACTTTGTGGGTCCAGATGAGCGAGTAAAACCGTGGTTGTCTCTGGCTTTTACAAGGGGTGTACGCCCTGACTCGAACTCGAGACTTACTATGCATATCGCAAACCCTTTACCATCACGCCACGCTCCTTGGAGACCAATGAGTACTTACCAACTCCTTGAACCAATGACTCTACCAGTTACACTCAAGGCCAGAAAGGTGGAGGAAATCAGATCCAGTCAAGGCTTTTCATTGCAGAATGGTCACACAAATGACTGAAATGTGGATTGTTTGTGGAGGGTAGGTAGCCAAAGGGAGAATGTTTAGTGCAAGTTGATATATATATATATATATATTGAGTGATTAAGGGTAAGCCAAGATTATGTTAACTAACACATTTTTTAGGCATTTTTTTGCTGTTAGGTCAAATCATTCCAAAAGGACATGTTTGTTAACGTGCAATCATCTTGTTTGTATTGGAACAGCCCTTCTTTGGATGGGGAATCGGCATGCTAGTCTTAATCCAATGATGTAATAAAGGACTAGAGAATCAACTACAAGCACTTGCTCATAAAGATAGCAACTTGCATATAAAAATTGAGAATTGGTTGAAATTAGGGTTGTCATTTACAAAACCCTAAGTCACAGTTTTATTAATGAAATAAAATATGACAAGTTCTACCTCCCTATGAAGTTTGGAAGTCTTTAAATAGACTTGAAATCAAACTTAACAAGAAAAACCATGATCCCCAAATGTAAAATAAAAATCTACAAAAATAAAGGAAAAGTAACAAAATTGGCCCATTAAACATCTTCATGGCTTAATTTAGGGTCCTTCTATAGAAGTAGGTCTCACAAATCTTCTGGAAAATTTAACCTCGATACAATCGGTTGAATAAAAAATTAGTCTTTTAATGTTATTTTGTTGATCTTGCGCGACTAAACCTCTTTTCAAGCTCAACTCTTCCCCATCTAACCAAGTCAGATCATCATCGAACTGCTCAAAACCTTCATTTTCTACTAACCCAGCCACATCATGATTAAGTTTCAGGAGCTTACCAATTTACATTGTTTTGTTCCAACTCATATTAGCCATTCTGAAAACTCTGTACTAGCTCATGCTTGCATATTTCTCTCCTTTTTCTCATTCCCCTGCTTTGTTTTATAGCAGTTCCTCCTCTGTTTCTTTCTGTGTGAAATTTTTCCAGTGAGTTCTAGAAGTCAAATGTAATTGAATTTTCTCTTTTATTTGCTAACATTCAAGGTGATTTAGAGGAGAGCAGGTATTATGGAAACTCAAGTACTTGGTCAAAAATAAAAATAAAATAAAATAAAAACTTGTGCTTAATTCGTGTAGTGCACAGCTCAAGCCATAACAATTGGCAATAAACAAAGTGTTTTTCATTTGACAAAAATATTGTAAGTCAGCACTTAAACCCTTGACGTTATCATATCAACAACATGAATAAACATCCGCATCAAATGACAGTTTATGCAAAGACACTGTCAAATTTGGATTTATCATCTGCATTCTTAATCAGTTGAAATCCTTATATTCCGAGTTATTCGAAGCTCTATCATCTCTTCAGTTTATACAAGGGTGGGAGATGATTCAGAATTCCCTAGTGGGTTTTCATGCAATGGGTGACAGTTAATTATTGTGCAGTTTTTTTCTTTTTAACAAAAGCATAAAGTGAATCCTGCTTATTACACATCCATAATGTAAAGTCTTCTGTGTTTCTTCTGTCTTCTAAGTTATTGGTTCACCTAAAGAATCTGAGAATGGTCGATGCAAGTGTTTCTCACGTATGGTTTCTTCGAAACGAAGCTATGATATTGTAAATTGCTAATTAGAACTGATAGAAGACTTGGTCTTGTAAAAGCATCATGCGTCTGTGTGGATATTAACAGTATTGCACGACCAGTGCCAGCTGATGTAATAATGCTTAATCAATAAATATTGATTTATTATAAAATGGCCATGTTTGATATATAGTACGATGCCTACCAACTCCTAGAATCAATTATATTTAATGTTGTCGGAGTAATTTAAAACATTTTGAAGCCTCGATGGTTGTTTCATAGAGGCCAACAAGGGATAAACATCAGAACAAGGCAGGACAATGTATACTTCGCAGAAAGTCGTGTACAGCTTGCTTTAAACGATCTATAATATCGTTTCGTGAATAGTGTTATATTTTAATGAGATTAGCTTTGAAGATAAGAAGATTTAGTTGTAGTCTTTTAATTTAGTTGAAATTACTATTCATAATAGGTTTTATCAACAAACCTATTATTTATCCAATAACCTCTCCTAGTCTATTGAGAGTTCTAGTTTATTTCAATTTCTAGTTCTTGTAAGCCTATAAATAGGCAATTTTCAATTGAATAAAGTGAGTGTGATTCATTCCAATATTTGTGATTTTCGGGTTCTTCAGGATTTCTTGTTTTTCTATATTTTTAATCACAACAGTAACTGTTCTAAACAATTATTGTTCAAATCAAAAGTCCAATAGTGGTATCAGAGAAGTTTTTCTTACGGGACTGTGGAACTTTGTTGAGTGATAACCACAAGAGAGTTTGAGAGCTAAATATAGAGTAATTGATTGCAAACAAAAGAGGTTTATTTTTATCAAAACATGTCTACCTTAAGCAACACTGCTACTGCCATTCCAGTATTTACTGGAGAACCCTATTACATATGGGTTGTAAAGATGAGATTCTATCTAAGATCTCAAGGGTTGTGGAATGTGGTCACAACCGATGTTGGTCCATCACCATTATCTGCAAATCCAACTCTTGCTCAGATAAGAGCACATGAAGAAGAAAAACTGAAGAAGGACAAAGCTATCGCTTGCCTGCATTCAACACTTGCAGATCATATTTTCACAAAGATTATGGATTTGGAGACATGGGATAAGCTTCAAGGTGAATTTGATGGAAGCAACAGAGTCAAGACTGTTAGGCTTCTTGTATTGAAATGGAAATTCAAATTAATGAAGATGAAGGATGGTGAAACTGTCAAAACTTACACTGGTAGATTAATGGATATTGTGAATCAAATAAAGTTGCTTGGCAAAGTATTTGAGGATCAAAAGGTGGTAGAGAAAATCATGGTTTCCTTGCCACATAAATTCGAAGCCAAATTTTTTGCAATTGAAGAGTCTTGTGATTTGAACACTCTATCAATTGCAGAACTGACAAGTAAGCTTCATGTTCCAGAACAGAGGGTACAAATGCGAGATTAGGAGGCTATCGAAGGTGCTTTCCAAGCCAGCACTAAAGGAAGAAATTTTGAAAACATGTAGAGAAAGAAGCAAAAATTTTCACCTTGCTCTCAATGTAGAAGAACAAATCATGTTGAGAAGGATTGTTGGTATAAGAACAAACCTTCTTTAAAATGTTGTTTCTGCAATAACCTTGGTCACAATGAGAAGTTCTATAGAGCAAAGAGGAGACAGCTTTAACAGCCTATTCAACAACAGGTAAATGTGACCAAAGAAGAGAAGGAGGATGATGAACACTTGTTTATGGCATCACAAGGTATCAACACACATGGAGTAAAGGTTTGGCTGATCGATAGTGGCTGCACTAGTCACATGACCAAACATTTGGCAATTTTCTCTTCCATTGACTCCTCAATTCGACCAAGAATCAAATTGGCAAATGGTGATGTTGTGTAGGCCAAAGAGAAAGGAACAATTGCTGTCAACACCAGAAAAGGTACCAAGTTCATCAATAATGTTCTTTACATTCCTGAACTAGACCAAAATCTGCTAAGTGTTGTACAAATGTTAATGAATGGTTATGAAGTTTCCTTCAAGAATAATTGTTGTTTTATTGTTGATATTCATGGATCAGAAGTAGTAAGAATTGAAATGAATGGTAATAGTTTTTATTTAAAGCTTGATGCAATTGAAGGGTATGTTTGTAGTGCCATAGCTGATGACAGTCTCACATGGCATAAACATTATGGCAACTACAACCTAAAATCATTAAAATACTCGCATGATACTGCTATAGTGGATGACAAGCCCATGTATGAGGTTTCTTGCATTTCTAGTTCTTTGAATACGAAACTAGGTTTTTTCACTAGGCAACCAAGTAAGGGTAGAGAAGGGTTTGATGAATCTTAGATGAATTGTGCTCACTCAGAAAATTGCTTGCATAAAACAAGAGAGGAAGCTCAAACTCATCTTTGTACTGTAGACCTTGGAATATGGTACACGAAGACAGGAGGAGCAAAATTAGAAGGATATGCTGATACTAATTTGGGCCAATAACAAAACTCACCAACTGATATTCATTGCGACAACAAGTTTGCCAATTCTATTGCAGAAAATTCAGTTCAACATGGAAGAACCAAGTACATAAATGTTAAGTCTCATGCTATAAGGGAGGATGGGAAGAATATGCTGATCAACCTTCATTATTGTCCAACCGAAATGCAGCTTGCTGACATAATGACAAAAGCTCTCCCTCTAGCAAGATTAGAGTTCTTGAAGATGAAGTTAGGGATGTCCAAAGCAAATCTCAAGGAGGAGTGTTAGTTTTAATGAGATTAGCTTTAAAGATAAGAAGATTTAGTTGTAGTCTTTTAATTTAGTTGAAATTACTATTCATAATAGATTTTATCAACAAACCTATTATTTATCCAATAACATCTCATAGTCTATTGAGGGTTCTAGTTTATTTCAATTTCTAGTTCTTGTAAGCCTATAAATAGGCAATTTTCAATTGAATAAAGTGAGTGTGATTCATTCCAATATTTGTGATTTTCGGGTTCTTCGGATTTCTTGTTTTTCCATATTTTTAATCTCAACAATAACTGTTCTAAACAATTATTGTTCAAATCAAAAGTCTAACAAATAGGTCTTGTTCTTAAGGGCTTGGTTGTTATAATATCCTGAACAGTATCTATAATCTATGCCTCCTAAGTTATTTTTGGTGGGTGGTGGGAGAATGTTTAATTTAAGTTGAGCTATCCATAATTTAAACGATCGAGTGTAAGCTAAGATTATGTCAACTAACACGTTTTTTAGGCATATTTTGACATGAGCTCGTCTCAATCTAATGTAATATTTTCCATTTTTGATGTGCTTCAAGTTTTTATTCAAATAGCTATTAATTTGCTGAGAATATTATAAGTGGGCTCTTAAACTCTTGACTTTATCATATAAACTCCAACAATTCAAAACTAATCAAATGACAGTCTGTGCAAAGACACTGTCAAGGCCTTAGCTTAACTATAAAATGCCAACAGACTTGTGTTCCTAACCATCCTAACCTTAAAGTGCAGCTCCAAGACTTCACTCAAGGGAAATGGCAATTCAGAAGCTTTTCTTGGTCCTCTTTCTTCAACTCGTTTTGGCCTTTTTGCTCGCAGGCCTCACAAATGCAGGGTGTTTGCAACTCGGATTCTACCAGAGAACATGTCTTGATGCAGAGCTTATAGTCCATCAAGCTGTTGCTCGTTACATTTCTAGGGACCGAACCCTGGCTGCTTCTTTGCTAAGAATGCATTTCCATGATTGTTTCATCAGGGTAAGCTTTGAAGCTAAAGTGATAGTATGCAATTTAAACCACACAATTTCATATCCTAACAAGTTTTGGTTTCAGGGATGTGATGCCTCTGTGCTCATAAGTTCTACAGGGAAGAATCAAACTGAGAAAGACGCAATCCCGAACAAAACCTTGAGAGGATTCAATGTCATTGATGCTGTAAAATCAGCACTGGAAACGAACTGTCCCGGTATGGTTTCCTGTTTAGATGTCTTGGCCTTGGTGGCTCGTGACGCAGTTCTGATGCTATCAGATTCTCCAACACAGTTTATCACCGCTGATTGACTGCTTCATTATGCCTTTGCTTAACCAGTTTTTCCATTCAGGTTGGTGGACCTCACTGGGATGTTCCCACAGGGCGCAGAGATGGAAGAGTGTCGATTGCCAACGAGGCTTTGTTCTACCACCTCTTTTTGCCAACATAACTGTCCTGAAACAGCAATTTGCTGCAGTGGGTTTAAGTGTAAAAGACCTCGCAGTTCTATCAGGTATGTGGATTTTCAAAACAAGGTTATCTTTCAAGAGACAGTCCAGATTTTTGACTTGGAATATGTCTTGGTTACAGGGAAGACACATGATTGGAATCGGACATCGCCACAATCTCGGATCGGCTGTACAATTTCACAGGAAAAGGTGACACTGACCCTGCATTGGACCCCAGATACGCTGCTCAGCTGAAGAAAAAATGCAAGCCTGGAAACATCAACACAATCATCGAGATGGATCCCGGGAGCTTCAAATCTTTCGACGAAGATTACTACACCGTTGTAGCTAAGAGAAGAGGGTTGTTCCAATCAGATGCAGCTCTTCTTGACGATGCTGAAACAAGAGACTACGTCAAGTCTCAGTCAAGGACACATGGATCTACTTTTGCTCAAGATTTTGCTGAATCCATGTTGAAAATGGGCAACATTGGAGTCCTGACCGGCGAACAGGGTGAAATCAGGAAACGTTGTGCTTTTGTGAACTAAATCGATCTTTTATTGATTTCGTGAACATGAATGTGTGAGTTCTGTCAAAAATAGATCAATTGAGGCTAAAAAGCTTGAATATTGTATTGATGAATTGTAGAATATATACAATGAAACATATATCTCAGCATTAAGTACGTGAGATATTGTAGGCTACATTTTAGGAATTAATACAATTTGAATCTTCTAAATATAGTATTTGCTAATTTACTGCCTAATATAATGCTTATGTTAACACTCCCCCTCAAGTTGGTGAGTAGATATCATCAACACCCAACTTGTCAAGTGAGTTGTGGAATATTCTACTAGATACTGCTTTCGTCAAAATATCTGCTAGTTGGTCTTTAGTCTTCACAAATGGAATCTGAATATTTTTGCCTCAAGTTTTTCTTTGATGAAGTGACGATCTACTTCTACATGGTTAGTTCTATCATGTTGTACTGGGTTGTGTGCGAGCGCTATAGCCCCTTTGTTGTCACAAAAAAGTCTTATTGCGTCAGTTGAAGGATAGCCAACTTCAATGAGCAATTCCCTTAGCCATAACATTTCACATATTCCTTTGGTCATGCCTCTAAATTCAGCCTCTGCACTGGATAATGCTACCACCTTTTGCTTCTTGCTTTTCCATGAAACCAAGTTTCCCCCAACAAATGTAAAGTAACCCGATGTGGACCTTCTGTCAGTAATGCTTCCTGCCCAATCAGCATCAGTGTATCCTTCAATATTCAGGTGTTGATTTTTTGAAAACATGATGCCTTTTCCTGGAGATGATTTCAGATACCTGAGGATTCGGATTACTGCATTCATATGATCTTCACTCGGATTGTGCATAAACTGACTTACCAAACTTACTGCATAAGCTACATCAGGTCGTGTATGAGATAAATAGATTAGTTTCCCAACCAATCGTTGATATCTCTCCTTGTTGGTAGGAGTTTGATCTGCACAGTCCTTCAAGTCATGATTCTGTACTATCAGAGTATCAACTGGCTTACAATCTAACATACCAGTTTCTGATAGTAGGTCCAATACATATTTCCTTTGTGAAAGGAAAATGTTTCCTGTTGATCTTGCCACCTCAATTCCCAGAAAATATTTCAACCCCCCAAGATCCTTCATTTCAAATTTAGATGCCAAATTCTTCTAGAGTCTAGAAATCTCTTTTGTATCATCTCCTGTAATTATCATATCATCAACATAAATTATCAGTGCAGTTACATACCCTTGTCTATGTTTCAGAAACAAGGTATGATCTGAGTTGCTTTGTTTGAATCCATATTTCTTCATTGCTGAAGTAAATCGTCCAAACCATGGTCGCGGTGACTGTTGTAGTCCATTTAACGCCTTCTGCAGTTTTCATACTGTCCTTTTTTCTGAGTTCGTGTTGTACCCTGGTGGAATATCCATGTATACTTCTTCCTCAAGGTCTCCATGAAGAAATGCATTCTTCACATCAAGTTGGTGTAGTGGCCAATCCTGATTAACTACCAAGGATAGTAGAACTCGAACCGTGGTCAATTTGGCTACTGGAGAGAGTCTCTTAGTAGTCTATGCCATATGTTTGAGTAAATCCTTTCGCCACCAATCGTGCCTTGTATCTCTCAATGTTTCATCTGCTTTATGCTTAATAAAGAACACCCATCTACATCCCACAGTTTTTTTTCCTTCTAGTAATGGAACAAGATTCCATGTGTGATTTTTTTCCAATTCCTCCATTTTCGTCATTATTGCCTGAGACCATTCTAGTGAGGATAATGCTTCCCGTACGTCTCCAGGAATATGTGTAGAAGAGAGTTGTTGGGCAAAGGCTTGCAAAGGTTGCGATAATTGGTGGGATGAAACATGATTAGCGATGGGGTATCTCGGATTTCCTGCCACATACTCTGGGGAGTACCGTTTTGGAAGTTTCCCTCGATTATGCCTGAAAGGGAGTTTATATCCAACAGAAGTATTGATTTCATTAGAGGATAAAATTGGTTGTATTACCTCAGATATATTCTCAGAAGGAGTTTGGTCTTCAAGTACTGTTAAAGAGGAGGGGTCTTGTATTGTTGATTGCACGGGTGTCTCCACAGATGGGTCTTGTATTGCTGTCTGTATGGGTGGCTACACACATGGGTCTTGTATTGCTGTCTGTATGGGTGGCTACACACATGTTTGGGTCTCTTCAAATTCCAGATTTATCCATTTCTCACTTTCTAGAGATGTCTCCCCCTGGAAGGGAGAAGTGGATAACGATTCAGAAAAATAGTAGTCAGATTCCAAGAAAGTGACATCCATGGTAACATACATGCGCCGAGTAGGTGGATGATAACACCAATAACCTTTTTGATGTGTGCCGTATCCCAAGAACACACATCGGATGGTGCATGGATCAAGCTTGGTGCGCTAATTTTTATGAATGTGAACAAAGGCAACGCTCCCGAAGACCCGAGGGGCGAGCATCAATATAGATGGAAGAGGTCGGTATGTGGACAAAACTTGTAGTGGAGTTCGGAAGTTTAGGACTCTCGAAGGCATTCTGTTCATAAGATATACTGTAATAATAACAGCTTCATTCCACAGGTAGCGGGGCATATTTGCACCAATAAGAAGTGCACGAGCTGTTTCTAGAATGTGCCGATTTTTCCGTTCAGCAATGCCATTTTGTTGAGATGTTTGAACACAAGAAGTTTCATGTAGTAGACCATGTGATTGCAAGTACTGGTGGAAGAGGTGGTTATCATATTCCCTACCATTATCTGTGCGGAGAATCTGAATCTTACATGCAAATTGGGTTTGAACCATGGCATGAAACACCTTAAATATACCGAATACCTCATTTTTATTTTTCATCAAATAAAGCCAAGTCATTAGAGTACAATCATCAATAAAGGTGACAAACCAACGAATACCATATGGAGTAGAAATTGGTGAGGGTCCCCAAACATCAAAATGTATAATAGTAAATGGTGTAGTACTTCGAGGAGGACTAAGGGGATATGGAACACGATGATTTTTAGCAAAAATGCATGTAGCACACTTAAAATCCAAATAATCCACATCTTGAAATAAATTGGGAAACAAATACTTTAGATAACTGAAAGACAGATGCCCTAACCGAACATGCCATAGCCAAATCTGTTTCTGTCGAGTATCTGACAAGCCTTGCATACTGTTTGCGTTACCGATGCTCATATCATCAACATAGTAGAGCCCCCCTTTTTTAGTACCACGACCAATTATCTCTGTCATAACCCAATTTTGGGTCATTCCAAAATCTACCCGAAAATAACAAAAAAATAGAATAAAAGGGGATGGTGTCGGTAGGAAAATCAAGGTGAAATTTTGGATGTTTTTGAAAGCTCAATCGTACCTCTTTTGTGCCTAGAAATGAAGAAAAATGCAGATTCAAGGCTAAAGTAATCTATTATCGGGTAAATCTGTGTAAAAACTAAGTCGTAAGATATAATTATATTTTTATGGGCCAATTTGATTTAGTCGTTGGTTAATATAAAAGTGTAATTATGTTCGAGAATTGATTTAGGTCCAATTGAAGGGTTTAATTAAGCGTAGTAACTTAATTATACTTTAAATTGGTCAAATTAATTTTTATTAAGGGCTTAATCAATAATAAATCAAGTTCTTAAATTTAATTTGGGCTCAATTGAGAAAATAAAAATTTTTGGAGACCCAATTGAATTTTTTTTCAAGCCAATTGCGCAAGTTAGGGTTCAAATTAAAAAACAATTGAAAGTTTAATGATCAATTGAAGGTCAAATTGCATAAATCAGAAATAAGGGACTAAAGGGAAAGAGGCGCACAAAGTTAAGGCTAATGTTGAAATTCAATCAGGGGTACAACTGCACAAAATCATAAATATAAATCTGATTGGGGGTGCAATAAGAGCAAATACAGATCAAAGGACCAAACAACATTTTCACCCCTAAAGCAACCCCTCCTTCACGTGCATCGACTGACACACCTGCAGCCGCCGCCGACAAGCCACCTGCGCTCGCCGCCGACAGCCACCTACCTGAAGCCACCGGCAAGCCAAAAGCAGCCCACCATTGTGCAACGGTAACCCCTGCAAATGGCTATAAAAACCGACGAGCAGAGGTGCAAAAGGGAGGAGGACATACAGTGGATGAGGAGTAAGAACGTCAAAAAGGCAGATAGAATACAAAGGAAATTTTACGTAAAATTTTGAATCTTCATCCCTCTCGTGACTGGTCTCTTTCACTCTCCCTCTACTGCATTTTTTCTCTCGGTTTTTCTTTCTCTCTCTCTTAAAAACCAGCAGACCCGAAGCCTCTCTTTCCCTCTTTTCCCACTCGGTTCAGCAACTCCGGCCACCAACTCCGAGCACCTGGCAACACCAAGTCGTCCCCAGCATCGCCACCTTAACCCTGACGACCCAATCACCACCTCAAGTGAGGCAATAGCAGCAGCAGGCCGAACAGCTTCCAACGCCTCCTCCGGCCACCACTTACGACACCATCACGACCAGAAGAACCACCTCGACGTCCTCTACACAACGGTATGTCCTTTACACAACGGTATTAACAGGTACACCTTTCATCACACTCCAAAAATTCACATAGCACTGTTCATCTTCTTCCTTCATGCGCGCGCGGGAGTGAATTAATTCACTCCCCGCGCGTCAGTTGGGCGGGGACTTGCTCCCGGCCTGGCCCTTGAAGAAGGTTGGGCCTCCAGCCCGAATGGGCCGGAGTCCCAGACCAAGTTAACTGGACTGGAAGTCCAGCCCGAGAGAACGCATGGGCCAGAGCCCAGTTCAGGAATAAATGGGTCTAAGCCCAGTCCGAAGATGAGCCGGACTAGCCCAATATGGTGGGGGTTGACAGCCCAGCCATGTAGGCGGGCTGACAACCTAGCCATGAAGGCGGGCTGGCAGCCCGGCCCCACACAGGCAGGCTGGGCAGCCAGCTCACCCATAATAAAAAAATATAAAAAAAGAAAAATAATAATAAAAAATATATAAAATACAGAATTTAAAAAAAAATATTTTTATAAAAAATATGTTATTTTCTTGCATACGGCCAATACACTAGCATATTTTTAAAAAAATTGTTTTCTTTCAAAAAAATATATTTTATCTATGAGTTTGAAGAAAAATGTGTTTTAGCATATATTCACAAAGAAAAATCATTTCATGCATTTTTGGATTTTACAACATGTTTGTAAAGCCCAAAGGGTATTGGCCAATATTTCAAAAAATATAAAAATCTTATTTTTGGGAATTTATTATTCACTGTTGGTATTTGGATAAATAAATCTTAAGGGGTTAATATCCAAAATATTCGGCGGGAATGATATGCTATTATTCACTGTCGGTGTTTGAATAAATAAATCCTAAGGGGTTAATAGCCAAAATATTCGGCGGGAATAATATGCTATTATTCACTGTCGGTGTTTGGATAAATAAATCCTAAGGGGTTAATATCCAAAATATTCGGCGGAGTAATATCTCATTCATCATTTAACCCCCATATTCTTTGAGAGATCAAAATCATAACAAATCATAACCAAACAAAAACACCAAGCAGCTTACTTTAGGTAGGGCGTACTAAGGGTGCTAAAACCTTCGCTTTACGCAACCAGTCCCTTATACTAGAATCTCTGAAAGACCAGTTTAGGTTTCCTAGTAACCATAATACTAGGTGGCGACTCCCTTTTTCATGAAAATAAAGATGATACCCCAAACATCGAATTTTCCCCCAGCACGCGGGAAGGGTCGCCGCGACGCTGCGCTCTCGCGATGGGGTGCGACAATCTCCTTGGTGAGAATATCCTGAAAAATAAAAAAAAGTTGGATACATTAGTACACAACAGTTTAACTCCTCGGTGACTTGTCCAACTAACAGTAATTTGTTGGACAATGATGGAACAAGTAATGTGTTGGATAGCGAAAGAGATGGAGAAATAGCAACTCTTCCTGCTCCAGTAACTAGGTATGTCACCCCATTAGCATTAGCAATACAAGAGCGTTTAGGGATGAAAGTATTAATTAAGTCTTCCTCATCATGTGTCATATGATCTGTGGCACCTGAGTCAATGACCCAATCACTGCAGTCATTATGATTGGTGCTAAGAAGGGCTATAGCACAGTTACCTGAATCACTGAGAGTAGAGGGACCTTCAAAGAGAAGGTTTGGAGAGTCTACCATTGGCTTAGCCGAGAGTGCAGATTCAGTGTTTACCAAGGCTGCTCGACCTGTTTTGTTGCTTTTGTCATTATGTTTCTTATTTTTAAAACTCTCCCACCAGTCTGGATAGCCGTGTAATTTAAAGCATGTATCACGAGTATGCTTAGAATTATTGCAATGGGTGCACCCGATTTGGGTCTTGGGTTGACTGTAGTCCCGTGGGTATTTTCTATTTGGGCCAGACCATTTATCAACATTTTCTTACACCAAACACATCAAATAACTTCAAAATCATCTACAATCAAACTAATTAAACCATTACCCAACACATTCAACCCTCAACATCTTAATCCATTCATCCATCAAATTCAAATAAAATCTACAAACCCTAATCACCAATGCAAGCAATTAGCTTAACTATTAAACAATACTTTTACATAATAACACATACACATTACCTTAATATTTATTTCTCCTCATTCCCTCTCTTTTCCTCTTTTCTCTTCTTCTCCTTTCGTCTCTCTTCCATTTCTCTCCTCTCTAAATTTTCAGGTTACTTCTCTAAATTTCCTTTTCTATTTATATTTTTACAAGTTACTACTATACCCTTTATTTATTTATACCTAATCTTAAGCCATCAAGGGCATTAATGTATTTTCTATTCAAAGTTTCAAAACCCTAAAATTCTTTTCCTATTTAAAGTTTCAAAACCTACACATAGCTCGATACTCAGATTATGTGGAAGATTTTGAAGTACGATCTTGCTTTTTGCTTTTCCATGAAATTAAAGCATTTCCAAGAAACATACACCATCCCATAATAGACCGACGTGTATCCATACATCCTGCCCAATCTACATCACTATAACCTGTTAATTGTAATGAATTGTCGGTAGGAAAAAATATCCCTCTCCCAGATGTGCCCTTAAGATAACAAATAATTCTCTTGACAGCAGCTAGATGAGATTGACGAGGAGTCTGTAAAAACTGATTGACTTGTTGTACTGCAAAAGAAATATATGGCCGAGTAATGGTTAAATAATTCAAACTGCCCACCAATTACCTGTATATGGAAGGATCAGGCAATAAATCACCATCATTCTGACAAAGTTTTAAATTAATCTCAAGAGGTGTAAGAACACTGTTTCCTGATTCAAGACCGGCCAAAAGAAGTATCTCCTGGGTATATTTGTGCTAATGTAAAAATAACCCGTCAGACATAGAGTGCACCTGTAGGCCAAGAAAATAATGAAGTTCTCCCAGATCCTTCATATGGAATGCAGTGTTAAGAGAATGCTGTGAATTCTCAATGAGTGGAATATCAGATCCTGTGATAATAATATCATCCACATATACCAGAAGAGCAACAATACCATTAGTAGTTTGCTGAAGAAATAGAGAGGAAGCATAAGAAATTAAAGATCCAACAGAGTAGTGCGAAACTTTTCAAACCATGCTCGGGGTGCCTGTTTTAGACCATACAGAGAACGTTTCAACCATCAAACTTTATCGGATGGGTGAGTAAACATACCAGGAGGAGGAGTCATAAAGATCTCCTCTTTCAAATCGCCATGTAAAAATGCATTTCTTACATCCATTTGACAAAATGACCATCTCTTGAAAGCAGCAATTGCCAAAATAGTTTGTATGGTAGTCATTTTAGCGACAGGTGCAAATGTCTCCTCATAATTAATACCATATGCTTGACAATTTCCAAGAGCAACTAACTGTGCTTTATATCGTTCCACCAACCCATCAGGTTTTAATTTGACAGTGTACACCCATTTACAGCCAAATAGGTTTGGTTCCACGAGGACAAGAGACAATATCCCATGTGTGATTATCCTGAAGAGCCTGAAGTTCTTCTTTCATGGCTTGTGCCCAACAGTCTTGAGTAGAAACCTAAGCATAAGTCTTAGGCATAAAAGCACTATCAATAGTAATTGCTGAATATCCATACCTGTTTGGGGCACGGGAAACTCGAGTTGATTGTCTTAGTTGAGGGGCATGATCAGATGTCGGTTCCGTGTTGGGAAGGGGTAAAGTGAATGATGGATGACGTCTTCGATATACAATTCCTGGCTTAAAACGTTCAAAGACATAAGATGGACTATCATTATCAAATGTAGGAAGCTGGATAGGAGTAGATTCTGTAGAAGGACACCCAAATGGTAAGTGGATTCAGTAAATGGTAAGTGAACAAAACAAACACACCCAAAACTGTGGAGAGAATCATACTCAGGAATAACACCAAATAAAATAGAGTATGAAGATGCAAATTTTAGAACCTGGGAAGGCAAAGGATTAATTAGATGAACAGCTATCGACAGATCTTCTACCTAAAATCAAGTAGGTACTGAAGAATCAATTAATAAGGTGCGAACAACATCTAAAAGATGACGATTCTTACACTCAACAACTCCATTTTGTTGAGGAGTTTAAGGACAAGATTTTTGAGAGAGAATCCCTTTGTTTTTGAGATATTCCTGAAATTCTTTGAACACATATTCCCCCCTAGAGTCAGATCGTAGAATTTTAATATGAGCAGAAAATTGATTTTCAACAAATGCAACGAAAGCCTAAAATGTTGAGAACACATCAGCCTTAGATCGGAGAAATATATCCAAGTGAAATGACTGAAATCATCAATAAATGGGACAAAATATTTATACTGAGCATGAGAGAAAATAGGACTCACGCCCCACACATTAGTATGAATAATGTCAAAACATTTAGAAGCAGGACTACCATGTGAAGGAAATGATAATGCTTTGCTTTTACCCAATTTGCAAGAACTACAATCCAAAAATTCCATTGAAAAAGAATTTTTATTCCCCAAATATCCATGTTTCATAAGATGAGTAAATACAATAATGCCCCAATTTCTTATGCCAAAAATGAGGATTATTAATGACAGTAGAATAAGCACAGGAATTAATATTAGGAATAGAAAATTGTATTGGAAATAAACATCCCACTTTAGGCCCCTTCGCGATCATCTTCCCCGACACTTCATCCTGCACATAACAACCATTATGATCAAATTGAATTTTACAATTATTTTCTACCATTAGCCCAACAGAGATTAAGCTTGTGGATAATTTTGGTGACACAAAAATATTTTCGAAATGAGAACTCAAATTACCAATTGATGAAATCAAAAGATTATCACCATTTGCCACCTGTATATGCTGATTACCCATATATTTTTGCACATTATGCAACTCATTTGCACTGTTGGTCATATGATTCGATGCTGTCGAATCCATTAACCAATTTTTGTCATTTGCCGAAACCACATCTGAATTAAATTCAGACTTCTTTCCTTGAAACCCAACTGCCAAATCCTGATTTCTATTATTTGCCAAAATCACAGATTTAAGTTTAGCTTTCATACCTTGGAACCCAAATGCTGAGAGAGCAGAGACGATCTTTTGTTGCATCTGTTGCACCATCTCCAGTGTGAGGGTTGTCGATGAAGAGCTCGTCGTCGACGAAGGTTCTGGTGTCGATGATGAGACAGCTGCGGCAGCCATGGAAGCAGTACCCATATTCATTTGACTAGCAAACCCTAGCCCCTGTCGATTTTGTGGTCGCAGACGGCATTCCTTAATCACATGCACTTCTTTCTTACAATAACTGCAGAATTTCTTGCTGCAATTTCTTGCAATATGCCCTGATTCTTTGCAAATTAAATACTGCACACCCACACTCCACTGTCATCCCCTTCCTTGAGCCATGTAAGCCACATTCATCTCTATGACAGTGTCCTGAGTCAACTCGTGTTGACTGTCATTGTTCTTCCCGTAACAATTCCCCCAAACATTCATCCAAATTGGGTACTGGACTTCGGTTGATCAAGCTAGCTCTTACGGCCTCAAATTCTGGTCGCTTTATCAAGAACTGGTCCCTCTGGCTCTCGGCATGAACAAGGTAAAGTGCCTCTAAACTCTCCTTTGGTACTTTAGAGTAAATTATTCCAGTATATTCACTCCATAAATTCAGAAATCCAGCATAGAATTTTTCAATTGAGAGATTACCTAGTTTGTAATTAGCAATACCCATTTCCACTTGAAATTTTTTAGCCAAATTGTTCTGGGAATAGATGCGTCGGAAGTAGTCCCAAATCTCCTTCCCTGTGCCAAACGATCGAAGGTTGTTGATCATATGGGGTTCAACAGACCCCAGTATCCAAGAGACAATTTTCACATCCTTGATAGTCCATGCACTCAGCTCCTCTGGATCAGTTAGTGCTGGTAAAGATCCATCAAGGTGCCCCCATAATTCTTTCCCTTTAACAAACATTCGAAATTGAAATTCCCAACTAGCATAGTTTTTGCCGTTGAATCAAGTAAGAAAAGCCTCTCCAGACATCGTAGGAACCCAAAAAAAATCACCAAATATTGACGAAATTCACTCTGTAAACTGAAGAAAATTGAAGGTGTAGATCAGAATGATTAGCTCTGATACCATGTCACAAATATCAATTTTGTTCTGTATTTTCTTGATTTACAAAGGAGGAATTCAGTCCTCTAAATACATGTAATAATCCCTAATTTACACTCTATAATCCCTGATTTGTAGTCCGTAATAAATACAAGATTTTCTGTTACAATTGAGTTGCAATATATTATTGATTTGCTAACCATATACACTGACATATATGACTTCATTCTATTTTGTCTTCGGGAACTAAGCTATGAGATCACAATTTCCTTGACTACAGAAATAACACAAATATGAATTCCAATTACAACCTGAGTAGTTGGCAGAACATTGCTTATTCAACTAGTACTTTTTTATTTTGGATGTGAGGAAACCCTATCTCCGGAAAACACACTTTGTAGGCCCAGATGAGCGAGTAAAACCGTGGTTGTCCCTGGCTTTTTTCCAGGGACAAAAATCCTGAAGCACAAACTGTTCTTGTTCAAATTAGTAACAGAAACTGTGCAATTTTCCAGAAAACAATCACTGTAGAAATCAAGAGAAAACCAACTCTGTTTTTGCAGAGTCTTGAGAATCACGGCAACCAAGAACTAAACAATATTTCAATAAGATATTAAGAGCAGAATCACTTGAGGTTACTGCCATCCCTTGAATTTTATTTATAGAAGAAAATTGAATACAAGAATGGTAATTCTAGTCTATTACAATTTCTTCACCTAAACTGGAAAATTAAAATGCTTAAAACAGGAAAGATAAAAATGCAATGATCAATACAATTTGATCTTTATTGAACCACAAACATAGTAACTAAATATTCTTCATGATCTTCAAATCTTCAGTAGCAGACTTGGAAACAAAATCTTCTTCAATCTTCAACACTCCTCCTTGGTTCCAAGGCTGCAGGACTCATCATTCCTATCTTTTCTCTAAGGTCTTCAAACCTTTCTTTGGCTAATGATTTGGTGAACAAATCAGCTAATTGTTCATGTGTAGGACAATATTTCATTTCTAGCTCCCCTTCTTGTTGAAATTGTCGAATTGCATGAAATTTTATCTTCATGTGCTTGGTTCTATTGTGAAAAACAGAATTCTTGGATATGGCTATTGCAGCCATATTGTCACACAATAACACTGTAGGATTAGCTTGTTCAAAGCTTAATTCACCCAATATCTTCCTTAGCCAAACAAGATGATTTGCTGCCACATATGCAGCAATGTACTCAGCCTCAGTAGTGGAATGAGCCACCACTGTTTGTTTCTTAGAATTCCAGCAAAATATAGTTCCCCCCATTGAAAAACAGAACCCTGAGGTGCTTGACATCTCTTCATCACTTCCAGCCCAATCACTATCTGAAAAACCAATCAAATTAGTAGCATTTGATCTAGCAAAGTTCATACCAAAATCCAATGTACCCTTCAGGTAACGGAGGACCCCTTTTGCAGCAACAAAGTGGATTTGGCTTGGATTTTGCATGAATCTTGATAGATAATTTACTGTAAATACTATATCTGGGCGTGTAGCTGTTAAGTACAATAAACTTCCAATCAAGCTCCTATAGATCCTCCCATCAGCTTGACCAGCACCATCATCCTTTGACAGTTTCAATCCTACTGGCATAGGTGTGCTGACAGGTTTGCAATTTTCCATTACAAACTTGCTCAGCAACTTCATGGTGAAGTTCTTTTGGCATAAAAAGCTTCCTTGATTGGTTTGTGTAATTTCCATACCAAGGAAATATGACAGCAGCCCAAGTTCATTCATTTCAAACTTGTTTTTCATGTTGATCTTGAATTCTTCCACTAGCTTTTCTTCATTTCCTGTAATCAATAAATCATCAACATACATTGAAACAATCAAGATGTGATCAGTAACCCTTCTTACATATAATGTGGGTTCATTCATGCTTCTTACAAACCCCAAACTTAGCAAATATTCATCCAATTTGCTATACCAAGCTCTCGGAGCTTGTTTAAGCCCATACAAGGCTTTTTCTAGAAGATATACTTTGTTGGTTGTAACATCCACTTCAAATCCTTCTAGTTGCTCAATGTATATCTCTTCATCAAGTGTGCCATTCAAAAATGCAGACTGAACATCCAATTGCCATACAAGCCATCCTGTTTGTGCAGCTAGAATCATCAACAATTTTATAGTATCAAGTCTTGATACCGGGGCAAATGTATCATTATAGTCAATATCTGGTTCTTGAGAGTAACCCTTGACCACCAGCCTTGCTTTGTATTTGTTTACACTCCCATCTGCATTTAATTTTGTCTTGAAAATCCATTTTACCCCAATGACATTCTTGTGTGCAGGTCTGTCAACTAATTTCCAGGTTTGATTCTTTTCAATCATCATTAGCTCCTCCTTCATTGCTTCCATCCATACCTGTGAGTTCATAGCATCCTCCACATCACTTGGTTCCATCTCAACAAGATTACACTTGCTATAAACATCACTTAACAGCCTTGTCCCTCTCACAGGTATGCTGTCAAGTTCATCATCATCTAGAATTTCAGTTTGATACTGAATTTCAGATTTTGGTTCTTCACTCAATTCAGCCTCCCAATTCCATGTGCTATTCTCTGCAACCCTTACATCTCTTGCTATTATAGCCTTGTTTGATTTTAAATCAAACACCTTGTAACCACTGGATTTAGAGCTATAACCAATCAAAATCCCTACCTCAGCTTTTTGGTCCAGTTTCTTTCTTTTAATGTCAGGCCGCAAAACATAACATGGACTTCCAAATACCCTTAAATGTTCAAGATTAGGTTTGAAACCATACCAGTATTCAAAAGGAGTTTTGTCCCCCAATATTTTGGTCACCATTCTGTTCAAAAGGTAGGCTGAAGTGTTGACTGCTTCTGCCCAGAATTTTAGAGGTAGTTTCTTCTCATATATTAAGCATCCTTGCCATCTCTACCAAAGTTCGATTCCTTCTCTCACTCACTCCATTATGCTGTGGGGTATAAGGGACTGATAATTGATGTTTAATTCCTTCTTTTGTAAGGAATTCTTCAAGCCTTCGAGAGGTGAACTCCCCACCATTGTCAGACCTCAACATTTTAAGCCTGCAATCTGTTTCCCTTTCAACAACAATTTTGAACTTTATAAATATCTCAACCACTTCACTCTTGTGTTTAAGAAAGTACACCCAGCAAAACCTACTGAAATCATCCACAAATAACAGAAAATATCTAGCCCCATTTAAGGACTCATTATGCATAGGTCCACACACATCCGTGTGTATTAGTTGCAGCCTTGATGTTGTTCTGAATGTGCTCTTATTAAAAGCACTTTTGGTTTGTTTTCCCAATTGACATGCTTCACACACATCACCATGATCCTGAATTAATGGTAAACCTGAAGCTATTTGCAATTCAGCCATTTTTCTCAATGATGCATAATTGAAATGACCCAGCCTTTTATGCCACAGTATAGAGCTTGTGCACACATCAGTGCTCATGCTCATATAAGCTTCATTCCAATCAAGGTTGAAGCTATGATTCATCATTCTAGCTGAGAGTAGTAGATTATCCTCAGAATCTCTGATTTTACACATGCCTTTGTTAAACGATAATGAATAATCTTCTTCTAGCAATTGTCCAACACTAACCAGATTTTGCTTGATTTTAGGCACAACTAACACATTGTTCAGAGTTCTAGTCCCTGCCATAGTTTCAACCTCAATATTTCCCATGCCTTCTACTTCAACATATTCACCATTTGCTATTCTTACTTTGGACACATAATTTCTATCCAAGTTTTTAAATATGTTCAAATCTGCTGACATGTGGTTTGTGCATCCACTATCTATAAGCCAAGTAGAATTACTTACCTTAGCTAGATTGCACTCTTGTTCAACCATGGACATGAATAGTTGTTCTTCTTTGTTTTCTGAGGTTTCAGCAACATATACTTGTCTTGTAGCTGCTGGATTCTTGCAAAATTTCTGCAGATGCCCAAATTGATTACAATTTCTGCATTGTGTGTTTTTCAGCCAACACCAAGTGTCAAGATGGTTGGTTTTCTGACAGTATTTGCAGGGGGAAAGTTTTCTTTCTTCTCTTTTCCCTTGAAGTTGTGACTGCCATGATTAGGTTGCCAAGTCCTCTGCTGCCAGTTTTTCCCATTGTCTCTTCTTCCATCACTGTCTCTTCTCCCATCATAGTTTCCTTTGAAGGAATTCTTTGGTTTATGTTTGCCTCTAAACCCAGCCACAAAAGCTTCTTCACCAGTTCTCTCTTACTTGTAGAATTGTCTTTGTTCTACAGCTTGTAGAGCATTGACAAGTTCTTGAAGACTCATTTCGGCAAAGTCTTTTGAGTCTTCTAATGAGCAGATTTTATGCTCGAATTTCTCAGGTAGGGTTACCAAGACTTTTTCCACAATTCTTGAATCTGGAAAATCTTCTCCTAACAATCTCACTTGATTTACAAGTTTAGAGATGTGTGAGGAGAAGTCTTTAATGGTTTCGGACTCCTTCATCCTCAAACCTTCAAACTGTCTTTTCAAGTTTAAAACTTGCATCTTCCTTGATTTCTCATCCCCTTGAAACTCAGCTTTCAACTTGTCCCAAGTTTCCTTTGCAGTCTTGCATGCCATGATCCTTGAGAAGATCTCTTCACTTACTGCATTGTGCAGACAAGAGAGAGCTTTAAATTTCTTAGCTTTTTCTTCATTGAAGAATTTGATTTGTGCAACTCTGGGATTGTTTCCAAGTGGATTTGGTTGCCTGTCATTCTCCACTATTTCCCACAGATCAAAGGCCCTCAAATAAGCCCCCATCTTCACTGCCCAGATTCCAAAATTGTGTCCAGTGAACACTAGTGATTTCGAAGAAAAGTTCGTCGAGTCCATTCTGTAGATTTCAACTATGATCAGTTGTAAAAATAGCACTCAATTGCTGCTGTGAAGCCTTTGTGCAATTGAAAACCAGATAGAGCAAACAAATCCTTGTGTAAAGATTTGACAGGAAAAAAATTCCTCTCGTGTTTCACTCACCTTCCCCTTTCAAAGTTTTAATTTACTTTGAAAAAAAATCCTCACTTGATTCACTCGTGTTTCACTCAATCCCTTTCAAAGATCCCTTTTCGCTCTGATACCACTTTGTTGGAAAAGAAACAAAAATCCTGAAGCACAAACTGTTACTGTTCAAATCAGTAACAGAAACTGTGCAATTTTCCAGAAAACAATCACTGTAGAAATCAAGAGAAAACCAACTCTGTTTTTGCAGAGTCTTGAGAATCACGGCAACCAAGAACTAAACAATATTTCAATAAGATATTAAGAGAAGAATCACTTGAGGTTACTGCCATCCCTTGAATTTTATTTATAGAAGACAATTGAATACAAGAATGGTAATTCTAGTCTATTACAATTTCTTCACCTAAACTGGAAAATTAAAATGCTTAAAACAGGAAAGATAAAAATGCAATGATCAATACAATTTGATCTTTATTGAACCACAAACATAGTAACTAAATATTCTTCATGATCTTCAAATCTTCAGTAGCAGACTTGGAAACAAAATCTTCTTCAATCTTCAACAGTTTTATAGCCTTTCCTCCTCTGTTTCTTTTTGTGTGAAATTTTTCTGGTGAGTTCTAGCAGTCAAATGTAATTGAATTTTCTCTTTTATTTGCTAACGCTCAAGGTGATTTAGAGGAGAGTAGGTATTATTGAAACTCAAGTACGTGGTCAAGAATAAAAATAAAATAAAAGCTTGTGCTTAATTCGGGTAGTGCACAGCTCAAGCCATAACAATTGGCAATAAACAAAGTGTTTATCATTTGACAAAAATATGTTAATCAGCACTTAAACCCTTGACGTTATCATATCAACAGCATGAATGAACAGCCGCATCAAATGAAAGTTTGTGAAAAGACACTGTCAAATTTTGATTTATCATCTGAATTCTTAATCAGTTGAAATCCTTATATTCCGAGTTATTGGACGCTCCATGTCTTCAGTTTTATACAAGGGTGGGAGATGATTCAGAATTCCCTAGAGGGTTTTCATGCAATGTGTGGCATTTAATTATTCTGCAGTTTTTTCTTTTTAACAGATGCATAAAGTGAATCCTGCTTATTACACATCAATAATGTAAAGTCTTCTGTGTTTCTTCTGTCTTCTAAGTTATTGGTTCAGCTAAGGGATCTGAGAATGGTCGATGCAAGTGTTTCTCACGTGTGCTTTCGTCGAAAAATTGGAAAAAGCTTTAATACCAATTGTTAGAATGTAGAGGTGCCCACTATTTCAATTGAAAAATTCTAGCCCGTAGCCTGTCATCCCTCAAATTGTATTTATACCTCTAATTGTATTTATAGAAGAAATCAAAGCATTGCAAGAAGAACTCTAATCAAACACAAACTCTTAAACTAATCTTATCATAGTTAAGATTTAAACTAGAAGTAGAAAAGAACAATCAAAACACATCACTAAATGACGGAATTAAATGACTAACATTAATAAAAAAAACTTATCACTAATTTGTAGCAGAATTGGAACCAAATTCTTCAACACTCCTCCTTGGTTCCAAGGCTGCACATATCTATCTTCTCCTTTAGCTTTTTAAATTTATCTCTCTGTGGGAGTTGATTGTCATTCTCCACTATCTCCATAAATCAAAAGCTTTCAAGTATGTCTCTATTTTAATAGCCCAAATACCATAATTCAAACTTGTGAATGATGGTGATTTGACAGGAAAACTTATGACTGATTCCATTGAAAAAACACTTCACACACTCAGTTTTTTTTTCAAAAACCTTCAAAGCCCTTAGCTTTGATTTCCCTTTTAAAACCTCACTTTTAATCTCTCGTGTTTCACACAATCCCTTCAAAGATCCTAATAGCTCTGATACTAATTGTTGGAAAAAGCTCTGATACTAATTGTTGGAAAAATTGAAAAAAAGCTCTGATATCAATTATTGGAATGTATAGGTGTCTACTATTTCAATTGAAAAATTCTAGCTCTTAGCTAAGAACAAAGAACAAGTAATTGTAGAGATCAAGGGGGGGAAATCCAAGATCCATTTTTTCCTGTCATCCCTTTAATTGTATTTATAGAAGAAATCAAAGCATTCCAAGAAGAACTCTAATCAAACACAAACTCTTAAACTAATCTTATCATATTTAAGATTTAAACTAGAAGTAAAAAAGAACAATCAAAACACATCACTAAATGATGGAATTAAATGACTAACATTAATAAAAAAACTTATCACTAATTTGTAGCAGAATTGGAACCAAATTCTTCAACACTCCTCCTTGGTTCCAAGGCTGCACATATCTATCTTCTCCTTTAGCTTTTTAAATTTATCTCTCTGTGGGAGTTGATTGTCATTCTCCACTATCTCCATAAATCAAAAGCTTTCAAGTATGTCTCTATTTTAATAGCCCAAATACCATAATTCAAACTTGTGAATGATGGTGATTTGACAGGAAAACTTATGACTGATTCCATTGAAAAAACACTTCACACACTCAGTTTTTTTTTCAAAAACCTTCAAAGCCCTTAGCTTTGATTTCCCTTTTAAAACCTCACTTTTAATCTCTCGTGTTTCACACAATCCCTTCAAAGATCCTAATAGCTCTGATACTAATTGTTGGAAAAAGCTCTGATACTAATTGTTGGAAAAATTGAAAAAAAGCTCTGATATCAATTATTGGAATGTATAGGTGTCTACTATTTCAATTGAAAAATTCTAGCTCTTAGCTAAGAACAAAGAACAAGTAATTGTAGAGATCAAGGGGGGGAAATCCAAGATCCATTTTTTCCTGTCATCCCTTTAATTGTATTTATAGAAGAAATCAAAGCATTCCAAGAAGAACTCTAATCAAACACAAACTCTTAAACTAATCTTATCATATTTAAGATTTAAACTAGAAGTAAAAAAGAACAATCAAAACACATCACTAAATGATGGAATTAAATGACTAACATTAATAAAAAAACTTATCACTAATTTGTAACAAGATTGGAACCAAATTCTTCAACAGATCTCATCTGAGTCCTATCTTGCGTGGGCGTATTGAGGAAACATGCATTAATCCTTCCTAAGCTGTTATAGACCCTTCAACAGCAGCAAATCATGCTCAGTCAACAACTCACCTTCCAAGTTGAAGCATCTTTCCGTTACAGATCTTTCCACATTAATTCGTGTAGTGCGCAGCTCAAGCCATAACAAATGGCAATAAACAAACAGTTTTTCATTTGACAAAAATATTGTAAGTCAGCACTTAAACCCTTGACGTTATCATATCAACAGCATGAATGAACAGCCGCATCAAATGACAGTTTGTGCAAAGACACTGTCAAATTTGGATTTATCATCTGCATTCTTCATCAGTTGAAGTCCTTATATTCCGAGTTATTCGAGGCTCTATCATCTCTTCAGTTTTATACAAGGGTGGGAGATGATTCAGAATTCCCTAGAGTGTTTTCATGCAATGTGTGGCATTTAATTATTCTGCAGTTTTTTCTTTTTAACAGAAGCATAAAGTGAATCCTGCTTATTACACATCCATAATGTAAAGTCTTCTATGTTTCTTCTGTCTTGTAAGTTATTGGTTCAGCTAAAGAATCTGAGAATGGTCGATGCAAGTGTTTCTCACGTATGGTTTCTTCGAAACGAAGCTATGATATTGTAAATTGCTAATTAGAACTGACAGAAGACTTGATCTTGTCTGTGTGGATATTAACAGTAAATATTGATTTATTATAAAATGGCCATGTTTGTTAAAATAGCCGGTTTCATCAAGTCAATTACAGCTCTAATTTTTTACTTTGTAAAACCCGACCAAGGTTAGAAGGTCACCGGGGTCTAAATCAACCCACGCCTGATTTTACATCAATGTTTTAATACGGTTCTGATTACTTGGGTGTCTAGAATTTAACGGTGATGATGTTTGCAGGCGAAGTCGGTTCTTACCTTTGTGAGCTGTTTCTGCGGTTGAGATTGTTACTGAGTTATTTGACACTATTTTAATACATTTCTAAATAAAAAAATTGAAAATATTTTATTTTTATTTTTATTTTAAATTATTTTTTTGGTGTTTTTAGATTATTTTCATATATTGATATCAAAAATAATTTTTTAAAAATAAAAAAATATCATTTTAATACATTTCTAAATAATTTTTTTTAAAAAAACAACCACAACTACATTCCTAAACCAACACGAAGGCTAATATAGAAGCTATTGAGTGGGACTCTGAGAATGGTTCAGGCTGGCACTTATTTACCGAGTCCAGTTTCATGAAACCAGCTAGGCTCTAACTATCTGCATTATCTTGTAAGGAATATTGTGTTACCACAGACCAGTACTCTTTGATGATGCGATCTACTTGCACGAATAATGTTTTGTTTGAAAACGGAAGTTGCTTGATCCCAATCAGCTTGAATCATTGACTTTACCACTTAAAATGAATCAAGGGCAAGAAGGTGCGGAATTGCAGAAACAGTCATGGCTAGCTCACATTGCAAACTGGCGTACAGTTTGAGTAAACCTTTCATTTTAGCCAATCTCTTAGTCCATGTCATTTAGCTCTCCACAATTGTTTAAATCTTTGTATATTATTTTGGTTTTTGGCCATTCTTGGCAACTTGTTATTACAGTATGTGGATGTTGGATTGAATTGTCAGTTGTGTTTGGTGACTGGGCAATAGGAGAATGTTCAAGGCAAGATGGGTTATTCAAACATTTTTTTTTTAATGCTAGGAAACCCCACTCTCCGGAAAACACACTTTGTGGCTCAGGTTAACGAGTAAAATTTTGGTTGTCTCAGGCTCCCACAAATAGTGCATGCCTTGACTTGAACTCGAAACCTGTTATGTATATCGTAAGTTTTTTGCCATCACGCCATGTACTTTGAGTACGGGTTATTCAAACACATTTTCTAGGCATGCTATGATATGAGGTCAACCCGTTCTAAAAGAAGAGATGCATGCAAACTCTGGTCGGTTCAACTTGTATTCCTAAACCTGAAACCCAAAGCTCCATATGCCAACTAGCTCTATCTCAATTTGCTTTAGCAGCCCCTTCCCCCCAGGAGGTTTCAAGTTCCAACCTCTTCTTTGTAGTAATAAGAGTAATAAAAACAAAAAACACTTGCCCCATACATTAAAAAAAGTTGAAAAATCCAATATTCTAGAGTGCACAACTCAAGGAGCTCTAAAACCATAAACAATTGACAACTAGAAATCTTTTTGTCTGAAATATTTAAAAAAGTCAGCTCATAAATCTATTGACCCTATCATATCAACAATAAGAATTGTAAACTAATCAATGACAGGTTTTGTGAAGACACTGTCAAAGGCCTCGCTTGAATATAAAAGGCCAGCATATTTGAGCTCCAAACCATCAGAACAACTTCAATACTTCTGTTCAAAGACAATGGCTACCCAAAAGCTTTTTTGTGTCATCTTTCTTCAACTGGCTCTAGCTTTTTTTCTTGGAAGCCTTGCCAATGCAGGGGGATTGCAGCTCGGATTCTACCGAGAAAAGTGTCCTGATCTAGATCTTATTGTCCACGAGACCGTTTACCGATACATTTCTAGGGACCGAACCCTTGCTGCACCTTTACTGAGAATGCATTTCCATGATTGTTTCATCAGGGTAAGCTATTAAACTACAATAGAATGTAATTTACGTAGTTTTGAAATATGTGTTCTTGTACTAATCATTTCACAGGTTACCTCGCCATTTGATTAAGCACTCGTAGTACAATGTCTAGCAATTTCATGTTTCATATCCTAACAGCTTCTGGTTTCAGGGATGTGAAGGCTCTGTGCTCATAAGTTCCACACAGAAGAATCAGGCAGAGAAAGACGCAATCCCGAACCAAACCTTGAGAGGATTCAATGTCATTGATGCTGTAAAATCAGCACTGGAAAAGAAGTGTCCCGGTGTGGTTTCCTGTGCTGATATCTTGGCCTTGGTGTCTCGTGACGCAGTTCTGATGGTATCAGATTTTCCAACACAGTTTATCACCGCTGCTTGACTGCATCATTATGCCTTTGCTTAACCAGTTTTTCCATTCGGGTTGGTGGACCTCACTGGGATGTTCCCACAGGACGCAGAGATGGAAGAGTGTCGATTGCCAACGAGGCTTTGTTCAATCTACCACCTCCTTTTGCCAACATAACTGTCCTGAAACAGCAATTTGCTGCAGTGGGTCTAAGTGTAAAAGACCTCGTAGTTCTATCAGGTATGTGGATTTTCAAAACAAGGTTATCTTTCAAGAAACAGTCCACATTCTTGACTTGGAATATGTCTTGGTTACAGGAGGACACACGATTGGAATCGGACACTGCATCACAATCTCGAACCGGTTGTACAATTTCACGGGAAAAGGTGACACTGACCCTGCATTGGACCCCAGATACACTGCTCAGCTGAAGAAAAAATGCAAGCCTGGAAACATGAACACAGTCGTCGAGATGGATCCCGGGAGCTTCAAATCTTTCGACGAAGATTACTACACCGTTGTAGCTAAGAGAAGAGGGTTGTTCCAATCAGATGCAGCTCTTCTTGACGATGCTGAAACAAGAGACTACGTCACGTCTCAGTCAAGGACACATGGATCTACTTTTGCTCAAGATTTTGCTGAATCCATGGTGAAAATGGGCAACATTGGAGTCCTGACCGGCGAACAGGGTGAAATCAGGAAACGTTGTGCTTTTGTGAATTAAATGGATAATTAATTTCATTTTCCATGGCTTAGTTGCTTGCAACAAAGCTGTATGCACTTGTGTGAGCTTGTTTGTATCTGCTTCCTTTCCCCCCCACATTGTAACCCAATTTATTCCTGGATGTAATTTAATAATTTTGAGTGAGGGCCTTTCATGATTTCTGTGATTTATACAATTTCTTCTTGAACATAAAACAAGTTCAATGTGGCAAAACATTCGTATAACATACATGCATAAATCTTCAACATGTTTAGCATCCATATGCATTATGCACCTCTACGAATTGCTGAATCTTTGTTCTGAAATCTTGTAAACTAACTTTTAAGAAAATTTACTGTGCCATGTCCTCAATGATGGCCTTGATCTTGTTACTGTTGGAAATTTCCATTTGTGTCCCTCATGACACACCCATGTTCTTGATCATGAAAATTCATGATCATGGGATCGATTATGGGGATCAATTGATTGATCATAAGGATCAATTAATTGATCATGGCTAATCATCTCCTTGATGGAAGGAGAAAATCGGAAAATAAATTAATGAGTGAGTTCCTGATCTACCTATAAATAATAGCTTGTGTACTCCATCTACGGCGACTGGTAAGCATAGATCAGAAGGCTCCTCTCGTAAAACATTTATTATTTTGTATTGTTATTGCTGCTTTGGGAAAAGCTTTGCGGCTGTTGCCATTGGGAATTCATTTAATTTCGGTACTTGAGCAACAATGGCTGGAGGTATTTATAATCTAAATTTCAACTGCTATATGTATTTAGCATTCGATTATATAAAATATGTCTAACAGATACAAGAAATTTTAGGTGCTTGAAGAAAATCTTCAAGTTGAGAAATGAAAAGGAATAAATAGGCCTCATAACTCAAGTTAGAAAAATAGAAATACTTGCTTGAATGATCATATAAACAACAACATTGTTTTTCGGGGTCATCAACAGGGCTAATTTGCAACAAATTTCTTCCTCCTGGAAACTGGGTGGCATATGGAACCTCAAGTGTGAACACACACACACATGAGAAAGCCCATAAAAAAATATAGGTATCAGACCCGTTTCAGGCTTTTTTAAAATAATATTATTTTAATAAATTGACCAAGCATATTTCAGGCCTAAGGTCAGTAGATCACTAAATTGATTTCTTGAGGCAGATTCAGGTCAATCTCATAACGGTGCTTAAAAGTACCAGGGAACATATAAATAAAGAGAAAAGATACGGAAATAATAAGCTTTCCTGACTGATTTTCTGAATCTTCATCAAAGAAGTATTCCTTGCAATTCAAGTTTCTCAAGGCCTATATTCTCTTAGTTCTCTTGAGACAAATACACGAAGTGAATCCCATTTATTACATATGAATCATGTGCTGTGACACCGAATGAAAACATCCATATTGTAACAAATATCAAATTTGTTCTATATTTTCTTGATTTATAAAGGAGGAATTCAGTCCTCTATAATCCCTGATTTGTAGTCCGAAATAAATACAAGATTTTCTGTTACAATTGAGTTGCCATATATTGCTGATTTGCTGATTTGCTTACCATATACACTAACATCCCTCATCAAATTGATGCTAACCGATCAAGAAGTATCAATTTGTCAATCATGAGTTGATGTCGAGGTCAAGACAAAGCCTTCGTAAAGACATTAGCCGTTTGATGCTCGGTGGAAATATGAGGGAGTGTAAGAATATTATTATCAAGAGCTTCACGAATATAGTGACAATAAACTTCAATATGCTTGGTGCGTTCATGAAATACAGGATTAGTAGCAATCTGAATAGCACTCGTGTTATCAGTAAGAAGCGGTGTAGGATGGTGCTGAGGAAAACCAAGTTCTTGTAACAAACCCCGGAGCCACACAATTTCAGAATATGCGGCGACATAGTGTCACGACCTGATTCCCGGATCCGTGAGCGACACATAGATATGGTTCCCCTCCAAGGTTCCACACCTATGCGAACCCAAACTTACACACAAACTTAACATTCATATTCAGAGTTCAACGCAGCGGAAATAACAAAGTAAACTTTGTAACATAATTCGAATGTCTTAATACAAAAGTTGACTAATCTTGTTATAATAGTGGAGCGCTAACTAGACATAAAAATAAAAAATGTCAATTACAACCAAAATAATAAGTTCTGAAATTTCAACGATAATGATCTGCTAACGAGCTACGAGCCTGAAAATAATATATAATGTGGGGGTGAGTTCAACAACTCAGTGAGTAGATAACATCTAATATACACATGCGAGATAATACAACAATGAGAAATATATTATCGAATCGGCTCGGGGTTCTTACAAGAAAATTTCTCAAATAGGTCATATCAAGAAGATAATAGGTATAGCTCGTCAGAAAATCAAAATGCAATGAGCATGAGGCTCCGTACTATGGGATGATCAGTCCACACAGGTTGGTGACTCCCCCAACCAACTAGGGTTTCAGATACGATGTGCACAAAGACTAACATTTCCTTGTTAGCGTGCGTATTCTGACTGGTATACCTTAGGTATATATATATATCATAATCAAATAGACATATTCATATCTCAAGGCTCAACTCATGACATCAATCAAATGAGGAGCTATCAATTCACAAACAGATATTGGCTCATATCAAGAACGTATATTCAACAATTGATTATGCTTTATCGTAACAAGAATTGTAATTAACATATATTATCAAGAAGCATAATCCAAATACTAGCAAATCAAATATTTATAATATTTCTCATGCATATTAAATATTATCCACTCACCTGACTCAAAAACGATCAAAATTCAAAAGCAGAATATTGACGGAATCTTACTGACATATCGCGGGCAGAATATCAGGATTATCTGAATATATAAAAGAAATACATACTAAAAAATGACTCAAAATAAGTAGAATACCTTTAGTAAACATATCTAAGAGTTCAACTCATAATCCTATATGTTTTGAATTAAACTATCTATTTCTCGCAAAACCTAACAACAATGGTTTCTTTCGAAATCTAGTTCAAGATACACAATTCATAAAATTAATAATAACTCATCAAATAAGCCTTAATTATCCATCAAACCAATCTGAAATACTAATATTTCATCTAGGGACCGTTCTGTAATTTTCTTATATTTTTAGGATCAAATTGTAATTTTATCCAATTAAATGACTAAATTGAACACTTCATAAATTCATATAGGAAATATTTTGTAATATAGGAAATATTCACGTAGAGATTGTCTTACACTATAACACATGTATATTGCCCTACTTGTATAAATAATAGAGGAGCAGCCACACGCATGGTAATTTGCTCAAACCTATTATTCAAAACTCTTGTTTCAACTTGGTATCAAAGCCGTCATACCTTAAACGGTTCTTCTTCCTTGCTGCCATTTCTGCTCTTGCATGAGAATGTCCCTGCTCCTCTGTTTTATTTGCAAAATTCTGCAGCATTCCCCTGCTTCGTTACCCTGATTTGCAGACTTATTTCTTCCATCATGAATCACTCAGAAAGTAATGCTAATGTTAATGCCAGCCCGTCTTCTCCAAACTCTGCTGCCACAGCAACCAACGCAACCATGCCTTCCTCTGTTGCAACAGCAGCCATTGTTCCTCTATCCAACACTCAGCAGGTTATTAATCTCAAGCTTACCAACAACAATTATCTGTTTTGGCGTATGCAGATGAAGCCCTATCTGATTGGTCAGAGAGTTTTTTCGTTTGTTGATGGTTCAACTCCATGCCCCTCTTCTCAGCAAGACCAACTTATTCTTAGTGCTCTGTTGCCCTCTCTCTCGATTGAAGTTCTTCATCTGGTGGTTGATTGTTCCACCTCTGCCAGCGTTTGGAGCACCCTTGAATGTGCTCTTGCTTCTTCATCTAACTCTAGGATCATGCAATTACATGGTTCCCTTCAAGACCTTCGACAAGGTGATGACACTGTCACTCTCTATTTGCAACGTGCAAAAGGATTATTTGATGAGTTGGCTGCGGCTGGCAGACCCATCTCTCTCACAAATTTTAATCTTTATGTGTATCGGGGGCTTCGCGGTGATTTTCACGATTTGGTTACGAGTTTATCCACTAAAGTTGATCCCCTATCATATTCTGAACTCCATATCCACCTATCTACTCATGAATTTATCCATCACAACTCAATTTCTTCAAGCCTCACGTCTGCTGCGCCTCTGTTGTCCACTCCTGTGCAGCAACCCCTAGTTTATGCAACCCAACGTGGCTTCTCTGGCCCTCACAACCATGGTTTCTCTCGAGATAGAGGACGATGGAGTGGCTGGCGACATCCTCGCAGCACTTATCCTCAGTCTAATGGTCAGTCAAATCATGGAGGAGGCAATGGATCTCCTTGGCAGCAGCCTCGCAGCTATAATGGACAGTGGCAGAATAATTACAATTCTCATTGTGGTGCAGCCACAAATCAGTGGCCTCGACAACAAGTTAAGTGTCAGCTTTGCCACATCTATGGCCACACTGCCCAGCAATGCTCTCAACTGGTTAACCATGGCAATCAAGCTTCGGCCAACCTCTCCTTTAGCACCAAGAAATAAAAGAAATAATTATTTTTTCCTTCAACACTTTTAATTGTTTTAATTTAATCCTTTCATTAAAATTATTTACATATTTTGTTTTTATTTGACCCATATAATTTTAATTCTTTATTTTAATTTCTTTATTTTTTATATATATATTTATAAATAGTTCCTATTTTTGTTCATGTTTATATATATACGCTCTTAATTTGGTTTTTAATTATAATGATGTCCTCTTTTGTTTAGGTTTTATTTCTTAGAAAAATTTAATTCTTGGATTTTAGGTTGTTTTTGTAAAAAAATTACTTTTACAATATTTTTATATATAATATTTCAAATGTAATATTACTGGGGGGAGGTAGAGGGGGGAGGTAGACCAATTTACCCAAGTTATCTACAATTAAAAAATATACGAATCACTCCCCTTGCATTTTGATTACAATGTTCCTTTTAGGTGGAAAAAATCATTTCTAACTGATCTAATTTATTATAATTTTACTAATTAAATATTAAAACAACCAATTACAACACGTAAAAAATCAATTAATTTCTTACATAAAAAAAGCTCAGTGCAGTGTGCGGGCAAGTTATCTCGTCTTCCAACTAAATCAAGATCCATATTTTCTCATTTTCCTCATTAACCTTAATTTTATCATTATGTTGATCATGTTTGTCATCACTACAATATAAAGCAAATATCATACATGATTAAGGTTTCATATTAACAATTTTATATATCAATATTTGTATGCTTGCATTGCCACTTAACCTAGATGGATCAATTGTTCATGATACTTGTGTGGTTCTCTGAGAGTTACTTGGAAGTCGAGTTATACTAAAAAAAAATTCCTTGTCTAGGTTTATTATTCACGTAAAGCTCCATTATATTAATCCTCGCAAACCCACATATTGAATTCATACTTCCATCACTACATATTGGTACATCAATATAACAAGCTTGAATGACTATAGTTTGCAACATTTTCCAAGTTATTTAAACTTTTATTTCAAACTTATTTCAATAAAGTCAAGCGCATAATATTTTATATAATTTTTTAGGGGACATGTCTAATGTAACAATTAGAAACTCATGACTTCCTCTTATAAATTATATCAATGTTGATATTGACAACGATACTATCATGAAAGTGTAATATTTTTAAATTACCATATATTTTGTCAAATAACACAACAAAACACAATTTTAAATTCATTAATATCTTAGAATTAATCAAATTTCATAATTTATCAACAACACAATAACGATAATATAATCGATTAAAACTTAAATTTATCAAATTAATCGACAAACACCTATATTCATCGAATTTCACTACCATAACAAAATTACCATTCAACTTTATATATTTCATAACCAATAATCTTATCCTATATGTAATTAAGTATAATCCATAATTTAACTTATATCGACACTAACTCGAACAAAATAATTTTGTTAATTTATAATCAACAAGAACACGAATTCATTGATTATTTTATAAAAGAACATAATTATCAACTAAAATGCTACCTATTTAACCAAATCACAAAAAACCCTAAAGTTTTCAAAAAAATCTCTAATTTGAAACCCTAATATTATATGAAATCAAATTAACATAAATTCTCATATATTACATCTATACCTCTGAATCTAGAATATGGGTGGTGATAACTGTTTTGGTAAGAAATTGATTGACTCGAGGTGAAGAGAGAGAATAGGGGATGGATGATCTCTAGTTAGAAAAAACAAGATCTCTCGTGGTGTTTTAAGTGTGTTTCATGGTGAGGAGAGAAAGAAATATTGTACTAATAAATATTATATGTGACAATTGCAACTCTTAAAAACTATGTTATAACTATGTTATATCGTTAAATAGTTTCTCTATTGTTTTCTCTACTATGTTACTTCATCAAAAAAAAAATTAACTATGAAGGAAAAAAAAAACTCTAAATCTACTCACTACCTCTAATATTAATTTTAAATAAAATCATAAATTATTTGCATATCATAGAAAATCCAATAACAAATCAGTGTATCCACTCCTTACCAACGTCGCCTTAAGTGATGAGTGGGCTAAAATAAGTAGTGGTTTCACAACATGGAGAAGTGTCGTGTTTGTGCTCTTACAAACTACTCGATCCCTAGCCTAGGTACCACTAGTTACCGCAAAAGTATGGTAAAACATGAAACAAACGCAACATTCAAGAGCAAGGTTGTCAATTCTGTTCTGTTTCTCCCAGAATGGCAGATACAGTTTGTTCCAATTCAAAAAACAGAACAAAACGAAGCAAATTTTATCTCGCTCAGAATCTCGGTCCGTTTTAGAAATTCCACCCAAATTCCGTTCTGATTTCGTTCTACTCGTTTTGTTCTGGTCAAATAGTGTTTTTTTAATTAATAAATAATTTTAGAATATCAATCATATCTCTTAATTCGATTGTTAGATTGTGATGAAATTTGACGAGGAGTATCTTGACATATTTATATATATTAAGTTCAACTTTCAGAGCAATAAAAGAATGTAACGACCTTACGAGATTAATGGTGATATTTTTATAATATTATACAAACTCATAATTTTATTCAGAAAAATCATTTTATCATGTCTTTTTTAGATTAATTTTATATTCAACAATGAGTTTATTACGAATTAAACTTTATAATTTGATTTGATATGCAATATTAAGATTATCATGGTCTTATAACGCAAGTCACACATGTGAAAGGTTAACCTAGGTTGACCCGAGTTGATTCAATATATTGTTGGTTTTAATATTTTTTTAGGATGTCAACTTGATTTTTTAGTTAAACTATTTTTTTTTTCATGTTATTTTTGAACTCATAAAGTCGGTCGAGATATATCAGTTCAACTCTTATTTTTTTTATTTATGTTTGAAATTTGAATTGCACAATTCTAAATAATTTTATTTTTGGATTTGAACTAATTTTCTTTATTGAATTAATATATTTAATTATAAATATATAAATATAAACAATACAATCTCGAAACGAAACATCAAAACATTTTAAAATCAAAATATTTTATTCCAATTAAAAAATAAAATATTAACCGAAACAGAATTACCATGATCAAGAGAAGAGGATATGGGATATACCTAAGATATTATAGATCGCAACTTGTTATATCTTCAAATATTATTTGTACTGTTTTCTCTATATATTAATATACCATTTTTTTTAAATGGTGCTGGTAAACCAAAAAAAAAATCCCAATCTATTCACTACCTCCCGTGCTGACAAGGCACCGTAGATTTGATCTTCGCATCTCTCAAAGCTTTCCTTAAACAGCAAGTCTACCTCCTAGCTTCAACATTTCCCTCGCAACCAGCTCGTCGTTTCACTTCCAAATCTATGGTCCATCTGTTAATGGAATAAAACTATGGTCCATTAAATACACCCCCTCTCCTATCCTTCTCTCCCCCACTCTCTCTCCCCCACTCTCTCTCATAAACAGCTCCTCGCACTCGCCACAGATTCTTCACATTGCTGCACACCACATCCCCTCCCTGTCTGTCTCTCCCACGTGAATCCACCTCCCTCTTATTTCCTTATTAGTAGTGGTGTGTGTTTAATTCCCCTCCCTTTATGTCTCTTCCACGTGAATCCACCCCGTCCTCTTATTTCCTTTTAGTAGTGTGTTCAATTTAAGAATAAAGCAAATCTCCTGCGTCCCGACGTCAGACGCCTCACTCACTATCTCGATAGACTACTTGACCACCCCTCGCTCTATTTATACCTTTTCCCCAGCCCCGGAGAAAATTATCCTTCCCCAACTTTCTTTCAACCTCATCCTCCAGTTCTAGAGCTTTTGCTGCAAAATGGAACTGGATTTGGCAGCAAAAGACACAAGCTGGTGGATATTCACTCTTCCAGCATTTCTAGGTTCCAAAAGTCTTTTAGATGGCTATATTTTGCTCTCTCTCGCTCTGGCCTTTGTGTCTCTCACTTTTCTCACTTGGGCTTTTGCTGTGGGTGGTATTGCATGGAAAAATGGAAGAAACCACAGAGGTCACCGCTTCATTCCTGGACCTCGAGGCCTGCCAGTCTTTGGTAGTCTTTTCACTTTAAGCCGAGGCCTGGCTCACCGAACTCTTGCTTCCATGGCTTGGAGCCGAGCCAACACTCAGCTCATGGCTCTCAGCCTCGGCTCCACTCCTGTTGTTGTGGCTTCTGACCCTCATACTGCCCGAGAAATCTTGACCTCTCCCTACTTCGCTGATCGCCCTGTTAAACAGTCGGCAAAAAGTTTCATGTTTAGCCGAGCCATAGGCTTTGCGCCTAATGGCACATACTGGAGGCTTCTAAGGAGAATAGCTTCCACTCACTTGTTTTCTCCACGGCGCATTTTAGCCCATGAATCTATTCGCCAGCTAGAATGTACGACCATGCTGCGTAACATTTCAAACGAACAAAGACTCAACGGCCATGTCTCTCTAAGAAAACACCTGCAGTTTGCCTCCTTGAACAACATCATGGGGAGTGTTTTTGGAAAGACGTATGACATAACGCAAGTTAGCCCAGAGCTTGAGGATCTTAGAGACATGGTCAGGGAAGGGTTTGAGCTACTAGGTGCTTTTAACTGGTGTGACTATTTGACATGGCTCGACCACTTTTATGATCCATTTCGAATTCAAAAGCGTTGCTTAAAACTCGTTTCTCGAGTTAGGACACTCGTCGAGGGCATCATTGAAGAACATAGACTCAGTAAGCCGAGTAAAGTTGGTGATTATTGTGATTTTGTTGATGTGCTTCTGTCTTTGGATGGTGAAGAGAAACTTCAAGATGATGATATGATTGCTGTCTTATGGGTACGTGTCCTTCGTGCCAATGACTATACTAACAGATTTTTTTTCAAGTTTTCTGACACGGAGTTTGAGTTTGCAGGAAATGATATTTAGAGGGACAGATACAACTGCTCTGTTAACTGAGTGGGTGATGGCCGAGTTGGTCTTGCACCCTGAGGTTCAAGAAAAGCTTCAAAGGGAACTTGACATGGCCGTGAGAGACAGGAGATTGTCCGAGTTGACCGACTCTGATGTGTCAAAACTAGCTTATTTGCAGGCTGTCGTGAAAGAGGCTCTCAGGGTCCACCCACCGGGTCCGCTGTTGTCGTGGGCCAGGTTGTGCAGCTCTGACGTCCAGCTCAGCAATGGAATGGTCATTCCCGCCGACACTACTGCCATGGTCAACATGTGGGCCATCACACACGACCCAAATGTATGGGAAGACCCGCTGGAGTTCAAGCCAGAGAGGTTCATAGAAGCTGACGTGGACGTCAGAGGTGGTGATCTGAGGCTCGCACCCTTTGGGGCTGGGCGTAGGGTTTGTCCTGGCAAGAACTTAGGGTTAGTCACTGTGACCCTCTGGGTGGCCAAGTTAGTGAACCATTTCAAGTGGGTTCCCGATGTGGAGCACCCAGTGGATCTCAGCGAGGTCCTGAAGCTGTCTTGTGAGATGAAGCATCCCCTTCATGCTGTGGCTCTGCAGAAGAAGAATTAAGTATCGAGGGTTTTAGTTTTATATATATATAGGGTTTGCGGGTTCATATTATTATCAGCCGTGTACAAAATCTTCTCCTCTACTATATACTATAATTATCATCATCATCACTGTAACTATAATTATCAGTCTTATGTTTTGATCGGCATTCTTAACGTTTTCATGGCTCCAATTTTGTGATATTTTTATCAGGAGTCTGAACTTGTAGCGGTATGATTTATGTTAGCAGATATATTGTTCTTCTAAATCAGAAGTGTAACTTGTGTTTTGGCTACTGAGAGGAGATGATGGAGTCGAAGTCTCGTGAATGTCTCCACAACTAATGCTAAGACAGGAGTCTTGATTCATCCCTGTCAATGCACATGCAGATGTTTTTATATATTCCGATGCAATGGCCTGGACTCTGCAATCGAGTGCTGTGTTTTCTTTTTCATAATTAGCCTGGATTTTAATGTTTTCAATTACGAGGAATTTTCTTTTATCAACTTTTCCAGGCCCTATATATGCCCGGGTGGATGGAAATTCGGGCATATTAACTATTCAATTTCATGTGATTGCAGTAAATTAGTTTGTGTTTTTAAAAAAGTATTTTATTATTTTAATTTATTTATTTTTAAATAAAAATACTACCAGATTCCGATAATCACCATTTAAAACGGGGGAAAACTCTGGCTAGTATATATACCTAGATATAAACAAGATTACAGCCCAGCTCACCATAAAAAATTCCCAAAATTGCTTACCCCCCTCAAATATCTCTCCAGACTCTCTTTGCTGCTGGCAAATATAGACTAATGAGACTAACCACAAACATTAGATCTGGTTGTTAAATACATCAATCGACCCACCACTTGTTTGAAGAAATTTTCATCCACCTTAACTCCATCTGCCTATAACTACTGGATTGAGTGCCACGTTGCTCTCTCCCATACCAAATCTCCTTAACACCTCCATGGCATACTTCTATTGACAAATAAATATTTTATCATCTCTTTGCAGTATCTCAATAAAGTATCTCATTCTTCCCATATCAGATTATTCATCATCAAATTCTTAAAATTTTCAATCATAAACTCATAATCCCCAATAAATAAAAATAAGATCTTTAATGTAAATACTAACAATCAAAATTTTACCTTCTTTACTTACCTAGACAAATAAGATATGCTCGTTGTGACACTTTTCAAACCCTTCATTCACAACATAAGTTTCTATTCAACTATACCACACTTGTGTAGCTTGTTTTAGCCTATACAATGCTTTTTTCAACTTATATATTTTGTTTGTATTGTCTCTCTTCTCATAACTTTTTGGTTGTTTCACAAACACATCCTCATTTAGATCATCTTGTAGAAATGTTAATTTTACATCTAACTGGTACACTACCTAACTTTTTTTGTGAAACAAGAGCAATTATCATACATATTGTATCTATCCTTGCCAGATGAGCGAATACTTTGGTGGAGTCCACTCTATATTGTTGTGTATAGATATGTCATTTTGGCATCAATAGATAGATTAGCCAACACAAAAGTTTCGTTCTTCTTAATGAACTTCCAAGTTCTGTTCTTCTTAATGAACTTCATCTCGGAGTTCACATTTGCTCTCAACCCTCATATTTTATCACTTCTTTAAAATGCATAGGGTCAATAAATGCAAATAATATCAAATTAATCACATATTGTTCTTTAGATAATTCTTCTGATAGATTCTTAGTTAATAGTTTATTATTCTGATATTTAAGTCATTTTGTTAATAAGTCTTATTCTTTAGGGACTAGTTATTTGAGTTGTTATTAATTTCTTTTAGTGTATTACCATGTTTTAGGGTGTGGCAAAATATGGGTTGTTAATTGATTTTATCTTGTTGTAAAGCTATATATTCCTATAGTTTGTTATCAATAATATTAATCTCACTTGTTTTTACTTTTAATATATATTTTTATAAGTAAAAGTAACATTTGTTTAATATATATATTTGACAAGCTTGAGAGGAGTTTGTTAAGACATCATAATAAACATAGATTGAATTGCATAATTGAAGGAAAATGCATTGAGTACAACTCACCAATCGATTCTAGATGATTGATTCAAGTATGGAAGTCGTTATAATGTCTTAAAAACTCATATAGATTATAACTCTTCTATTAAGAGGTGTTTGGAAATATATAGTGGTTGTTTTTTGAAGTATTTTTTATTTAAAAATATATCAATAATATTTTATTTTATTTTTTAAAAATATTTTTGAGAGTAACCTATCAAAATAATATTAAAATACAAAAATAAAATAAAACCAATATGTGATCTATTGTCAATGCAATGATCTAAAAAAAAAAAAGATATCAACCTAAACACCTTAATTAATATACTTTCTAATTATACAAATATTAAAACTCATAGGATTCTCACGATAAATGACCTTATTGTTCAAGCACACCGAAGTGATTGTGGATGATTTATTTATTTATTTAGATTATTAAAATTTTATTTAGATAATTTGATTCTCATTCAATATAAATTATTTTTAATTTTTTAGCAAATGGAATTACAAAAATATAGATTGAAATGAAAAAAAGTACGAAACATGGGAGACATGCTAGAAATCTTGAAAAAAAAACATTTTAATTCTCTAACTTTAAAAACACCAAAAAATATACGATTTTAATACTTTTTTTTTTCAAACTTAATTTTGATATAAAAATTTATTTTTGTCATTTCTTAGTTCTTAGCTAAGAAAGGAGAAGGAGATGTCCTAGTTTATTCTAGTATAGAGAAAAACGAGCTGATTTGCCCGCTTCGCTGGGCTTTTTAATCTATGTAAAAAATTGATTGATTTTATAAATGTTATATTTTGTTATTTTAATATTTAATTAGTATAATTATAATTGATAAAATCTATTAAAAATGGTTTTTTTCAACCAAAATGTGATTGAATATTGCTATTGCTAAAAAACTTTTGATAAAATTTGTTAGAAAATTTGCTAAGAAGGTGAAATGATTTATTAGAAATTTGTTGTCACGGATACTCTGGTTTAAAAAAAACAAAAAAAGAAACTCGGTTAAAAAAGAACAACTGACTTGGACACAAAAAAATAAAAAATACATGTGAAAAAAAGGTCACCGTTTCTTAAAAAGAAAAAAAGAGAGTCTAAAATATAAATTTAAATTCAAAGCCAAAGGTTTTTTTCATAAGATTTATTCATCATATTATTATATTAAATATATTTAAGAATACCGATATTAATGTTTTTTGCTAGAAATCATAGGTCATTGTTTTTTCTCTCTATATATATTTTTAGGCGATAATATTAAACACATATACTTAGTCTCACATACTATATAGTGTGATCGAAATGGAAAGTGATTTTTCTATTTTTTAATTGTAGATAACCTAGGTATATTTGTAAAAAAAAAAATATGAGTTGCCTTTTTTTCCTAGTAATATTAGATCTGACACATTATAAATAAAAATATTGTAATTTTTTTTGAAAAAGAAATATAAATTTTTTGCGTGCTATAATTACTTATTTGCCGTCTAAAAAGAACAGTTTAGTCGAAACGGAAAGTGCCTCGTATATTTTTTAATTGTAGATAATCTAGGCAAATTTGTTTACCTTTTGTTTTTTTGAGTTGTATTTTTTCTCAGGTAATATTAGATCTTAAATATTAAAAATCTGATTTTTGTATTTTTTTAAGAAATAAACTTGAACAAAAGAGCACAAAATTAAAATTCAAAGCTATTTTTATTTTATTTTATAAGATTTATTCATCATATTATTATATTAAATGTATTTAAGAATGCTGATATTAATTTTTTTCCTGCAAAAAATCCGAGGTTATTTTTTTTATTTCTTTATATATTTTTAGGCGATAATATGCAATAAATATTAAAACATATAATAATGACTTGTTTGCCGTTTAAAAGGAACAGTGTAATCGAGACAAAAGTGACTTGTATCGTTTTTCAATTGTAGATAACCTAGGTAAATTTGTCTATTTTTTGTTCTTGAGTTGTCTTTTATCCCAAGTAATATTAGATAGAAAATGACTATTGCTATTATTGCAAAAACAATTAAAATTATCAAATTATCCCGAAAGAAAAAACACTCAAAAACATTAACAAAAGAGTAAGCAAGAAAAAGCATATATTATTATTATTATTATTATTATTATTATTATTATTATTATTATTGTGTTAATGATGAATAAAGAACAGAAAAAAATAAAAGAAAAAAAAATCATAATAACTTTTTTTAAAAAAAAAACACATCATAATCATCAGGAAAAAAAATTCATCTAACTTGAAAATAATAACAATAAAACCAATAAAAAAAATAAAAGAAAGAGCACATAAAAAAATATAATAAATGATAAAACAAAAGAAAAATATTAGCTGAAAAAATCATTTAATTTGAAAATTTTAAAAAATATATGTTCTACGTTGCGGGCTGAGTAAACAATTTTTATAGGATTTGCTGGATCCAAATAAAAATATAATATTTATTTATGTGAAATTTAATATAATAAAATAGCTCAACACCCCCTAGTATAACAATAGCAAAAACAAAGTTTGAAAATCTAAAATTATCATTGCTTTAATATTAAAATAATAAAAATTATCAAATTATCCTGAAAAAAAACACCAAAAACATTAACAAAAGAGTAAGTAAGAGAAACAATTAAATTATTATTATTATTATTATTATTATTATTGTGAAAGAAACAAAAATAAATGAAAGACTAAAAAATTGCTAGAAACTTGAACAAAAGATAAAACAAAGACATAAAATAAAAATAAAAATAAAAATTATCATTGCTATTACTGCCAAAAAAATAAAAATTATCAAATTATCCAAAGAAAAAAAATTATTTTTGTTTTGTCATTTATTTTATTTTTTAATTGCTTTTTTTAAAAAATTATTATTAGGTGTTGGAATTTCTAATTATTGTAGATAAGGCATTCATAATAATAATAAATATTTTTTTTATTATTAGGCGATAATATTCAACAAATATTCAAACAGTTAAATTATTATTATTAAAATTATTAATTATTATCATCATCATCATCATCATCATCATCATCATCATCATTGTTAGAATTTAAAAAATATTTATGATTTAAAAAAAAAATTCCAATGATTACTACCAGGAATAAAATTTGAAGACTAAATAAAAAGAAACCCCAACAAAAGCAAAGATAAAAGAAATATCCAAAACCAAATTAAAGAAAAATATATACATGAACTTGTACAATAATAGGGAATAATGCATCAATATATAAATAATAATAATAAAGGAAATCAATTTCAAAAGAACAATTAAAAACATAAGGCCAAAAATAACAATAAAAGATATAATTAATTTAAAGTGAAGGATTAATTTGACAACAATTCATACTTTTGTACCAAAAATATTCAAAGATTTAAAAGGAAATTTTTTTTAAAGAAGAGGGACTGAAATTAAAGTGCAATATATAATGAATTTGAAATGAAGGACAAAATTGAAAATAATATAACCTGCTGCACTAAAAACATTCAGGGATCTAATAGAAAACCGAAAAATTCAAAGAAGAAGGACTGACATGCAAATTGCATATATATATATATATATATCAATTTGAATGAAAGGATGAAATTGAAAGAATTCGAAACCTGGATTACAGAAATCAAACAAAAGCCAAGGAACTGAAATGCATGCACAATAACTCGGGGGACTGAAATTGATTCCGGTGCTGAGGAGAGAGAAAAGAGGACATAACAGTTCAACCGACTATATGAGCCTCCACGTCGATATTTTAAGAGCACGCGCCACTCCATGAGATTCAGGGAAGGGTTGCGAATCGTTTTCACCGGCGGAGGAAAAATTTTCACTGTCGTATGACGCTGCACGAGCCGCTTGAATCAATCGAGGTCACAAAACGCGCCGACGCGCCCGTACGGCTTCCTGACAGCGCTGACGCAAGGACACAGTAACTTCGTGGTCAATTACTAAACCAACCCTGAGACGAATTGATGGATTTTGTCGTTTTCGGGGGCTACGGACGTCATAACACATTTTCAAAAATATTAAAAAAAAAGGTTCCGGCGGACCGGACCGAACCGGACTGGTCCGTACGCGTGCAATTACAACCGTAGCCCTCAGCCGAAACATGTTTTTGTCTTATTATCGGGGGTTGTTTCGCCATTACACTGTTCACATCAGGAAAAAAAAAGGGTGGACGAACTCGCGCGGCGCACGGAGGACAAAAGTCCAGTCCACAGTGTCATTGAGTCACAATGAACAGTAACTCATACACCGAGCTCTTTTAGCTATTGTATAATAATATCATTAAGTTCAATTAAGATAACCAAAACGGTTAATATTTGTTTCAAATGGGTTTATTTGATGATGAGAGTTCATACTAGGTGTTTTTGACCTTTAAGTTTTATGGAAAAACATATATGAGTTTGGGTTGATTTTTGATTTTGGGTAGATTTTTTTTTAGAAAAGTTATTTTTATTTTTATTTTTTGAGGTCATGAATAGATTTATTTTGATTTTTAAAGTGTTTTGTAGGTGTTTTTTAGTCAAATATTAGTTGAAAAAACTAAACCTTATTGGTTATCGTAGTGCCCTTAATTTAGGTTAATGAAACGCTCACCTCGTTTGATATTGTTTTTAAAAAAACATATGGAATATTTTTATATAATATTTATAAAATGTCCAATTTTGCACGTATATTTTATTCAATCAATTTAAATAAATTTAACAAACATAACAAGGTAAAAATATCTCAACTTACAAGATTATTTTTATCTTTTAATTTTTAATTATATTTATCTATTAATATATATATATATATTTTAATTATTTAATTACTGGTTTAAACTCTTGAAATGTTTTTAATCATATTAATAACAGGTTAAAAAAATATGTATATATAATTTTTATTATTTTAAAAAATTATATGGAGAGGTGGATCGCGGTTTAAGTATCTATAATGATTAATTTGGTGTGGATGAAGGCAGCAACAATCATCCGATCCATTGCTAGTTTTCTGACGCGCAATCCTGCTTAAAATTAAACCACGTTACTCTGTAATGTTCTCCTCTGTCACGTGAGAAGAGAAGACCTGGTATATTCTCTTCTCACGTGAGAAGACTTAGTATTCAGTTGTTATGTTTTCCGTTAATAATCCCTGAATATCATGGCTTTGAACTGGTCTTTGGCCACAGTTCATGCTATTTGCTTTTGCTGTAATATTTGTTATTTCATATCTTCTGTATGGCTATTTAAGGCCACCATCGATGCTTAATAAATTCATTCAATACAATTCCAGTAAACCGAGTTTATCATTTGGTATTAGAGCTTGTTCTATAAACTTGTGCCCAAAGTTTTTTTTTCTCTTTTAGCCGCAGCTAAAATGACTAGTGAAGGGAGTTTCGTTCAACCCGCAATCCCTCGGTTTGTTGGGCACTATGATCACTGGAGCATGTTGATGGAGAATTTTCTTCGCTCCAAAGAGTACTGGTATGTAGTTGAGACTGGAGTTTCTGCTACAGCAGAAAATGTTGTTCTCACAGATGAACAAAAAAGAAGGAGATGGCAGATCAAAAGCTGAAAGATTTACGAGCCAAAAATTTTCCTTTTAAGGCTATTGATTGTTCAATTCTTGAGACGATCTTGGACAAAGAAACCTCATAGGGAATCTGGGATTCCATGAAGAAAAAGTTTCAAGGTAATGCTAGGGTCAAAAGAGCACAATTGCAGGCTCTCCGTAAAGACTTTGAAACTCTTCACATGAAGGAAGGAGAGACTGTGTCTGAGTACTTTGCTCGGACTCTCACAATCACAAACAAAATGCATTTTCATGGTGAAAATATGTCTGATGTCACAGTCATTGAAAAGATTTTGCGTTCAATGACCTCAAAGTTCAATTACGTGGTGTGTGCCATTGAAGAGTCTAAAGATTTAGACACCATGTCTATTGACGAATTGCAGAGTAGCTTATTGGTCCATGCACAACGTATGCAAAGCTATTCTGTTGAAGAACAAGCATTACAGGTCACACACAACAACTTTGGAAAACCAGGTCGTGGTCGAGGTTCTTTTCGAGGCAGGGGACGAGGGCGTGAGAGACAAGGTATTGACAAATCTCTTGTTGAGTGTTATTATTGTCATGATCTTGGACATTTCCAGTATGAATGTCCAAAGAAAGGAAGAAGAAATGAATCCCAAGTCAATTTTACTGAAGTCACGAATGAAGAACCACTTCTGCTCATGGCATATACTGAAATTGAGGAGACCGAGAGACAGGACAAGGGATTATGGAGTGCAGTCCCAGCAAGTCTAGAAGATGATCACATGATGGAGATGTTATGCTGTGAAGATGACAATCACGTGATGATGGAGATGTTATGCTGTGAAGATGACAATCACGTGATGATGGAGATGTTATGCTGTGAAGATGACAATCACGTGATGATGGAGATGTTATGCTGTGAAGATGACTTGACTCTTGACAAGGAGTTATGCAGTGAAGACCAGGAATTATGCAGCAGTGAAGGATCAGCAATTTTCGAAGATGACATGATGGAGATATTTTTCATGGCACTGGACAAAGATTTATGCAATGAAGACCATGAATTATGCAGTGAAGGACCAACAATTCTAGAAGATGACATGACAGAGATGATATGCAGAGAAGATGACGATCACAAATTTTTCATGACAGAGATGATATGTAGAGAAGATGACGATCACAAAGTGGAGAAATTTTTCATGGCTCTTGACAAGGAATTATGCAGTGAAGACCAGGAATTATGCAGTGATCACATGATGGAGATACCCTGCAGTGGAGACGATGATCACGTGATGGAGATATTATTCATGAATCCTGCGTTTACTCTTGAACGCCTGGATAAGGAGCTGTGCAGGTACTGTGAAGAATCAGAAGAAATATTCTGCAATGGAGATGATGATCAAGTGAAGGAGATATTGTTCATGCCTCCTGAGTTTATTAAAGTAAGCCTGGAAAATGCATGCAATCACTGTGAAGAACCAAAGATTGCAGCAGACAATGCTCATTTGATGGAGATGTTTGATAAACACACGATGGAGAGGCTCCTTATGGCTCATGTCGAGAAAGCACCAGATGAGACAACATGGTATCTAGATTCAGGTTGCAGCAATCACATGTGTGGTTACAAGGATTTCTTCTCAGAATTAGATGAAAGCTTCCGTAAATCTGTTAAGCTGGGGGACAATTCCAACATTGGTGTGGTGGGAAAAGGCCAAATTCACCTTCAGAAAAATAAAATTCAAATTATTACTGAGGTATTCTACATCCCTGAGCTGAAAAATAATCTCCTGAGTATTGGCCAATTACAGGAAAAAGGCTTGGGAATTCTATTTCGGAATAATACATGCAAGGTGTATCACCCAGAGAGGGGTCTCATTATTGAGACAAAAATGTCTCTGAACAGAATGTTCATTCTACTGGCCAAGATCCAAATTCCAAATCCTCAGTGTTTTCTCACACCAACACTTGATCTAAATCATCTGTGGCACTGCCGTTATGCCCATTTGAGCTATGGAGGACTTAAAACATTGCAGCAGAAGCAGATGGTGCATGGCTTACCCCAGCTGCAATATTCAAACTTGTTATGTGAAGATTGCATTTTGGGAAAACAACAGAGGAGCTCATTCCCGCGAGCTAGTACATGGAGAGCAACACACCCACTTCAGCTCATTCATTCAGATATATGTGGGCCAATTAACCCTATCTCTAACAGTCATAAGAGATATGTGTTAACGTTCATTGATGACTTTAGCCGAAAGCTATGGGTCTTCTTCTTGGCTGAAAAATCTGATGCCTTTAAAATGTTTCAGCATTTTAAAGTCAAAGTTGAAAAGGAAACTGGGACCAGTATCAAAAGCTTGCGGACTGATCGAGGGGGGAGTTTACATCTACTGAGTTTATGGAGTTTTGCACAGTAAATGGGATACATCATCAACTCACAGCAAGTTACACTCAGCAAAACGGAGTAGCCAAAAGGAAAAATCGAACCATCATGAACATGGTTCGAAGTTTGCTAACCAGCAGAAGAGTTCCAAAAACCTTTTGGCCTGAAGCTGTAAATTGGACAGCACACATACTCAATAGGAGTCCCACACTGGCAATTCGAAATAAAACACCAGAAGAATCATGGAGTGGTACAAAACCTTCCGTCACCCATTTCCGCGTGTTTGGATGCCTTGCGTATGCTCATATTCCAGATAGCAAACGCACCAAACTGGACAACAAGAGCGTGAAATGTGTTCTACTGGGAATCAGTGAAGAGTCCAAAGCTTACCGTTTGTATGACCCACTCTCTCAAAAGGTGATTGTCAGTCGTGATGTTATTTTCCATGAAGAAGAAGGGTGGTCGTGGGATGATACACATACTGAAGCAATTCAAGCTTCTCTTGAATGGGATGATAACCAGGATGAGGCACTGGTTAACAACTCAAGTGAACCAGATAATGAAGAAGACAATGGATTTTTTGAGAATACTGAAAATCACGATGATTTTCATGATGCTGCAGACAACCATGATGACAGCCATCAAGAAGAGTTGGAGCATCAAGTAACTGAAATATCAACGCCTGAAGACTCTGTTTCACATGGTGGTGGAAATCGTCCTCGTCAACCACCAATTTGGATGCGTGACTGTGATAGTGGAGAGGCTTATTCTGATGACAATGAAGGTAACTTTGCTTTATTTGTTGATGAAGATCCTTTGTCATATGAGACTGCAACTCAAAGTGCCAAATGGAGAGATGCCATGGATTCTGAAATTGCAGCAATTGAGAAGAATAATACATGGGACCTCACTGATCTTCCCCATGGTGCAAAAACAGTTGGAGTTAAATGGGTATACAAGACTAAGCTTAATGAACATGGAAAAGTTGACAAGTATAAAGCTCGCCTCGTTGCCAAAGGATACACACAACAATATGGGGTTGACTATATGGAGGTTTTTGCACCGATGGCGCGCATGGATACTATACGGTTAATTCTTGCGTTAGCAGCACAAAAAGGGTGGTCATTGTTTCAACTCGACGTGAAATCTGCATTCCTTCATGGTGAGTTGACTGAGGAGGTGTACGTTGAACAACCTCCGGGTTATGTGATAAAAGGAGCAGAAAGGAAAGTGTGTCGCTTAAGAAGAGCTCTATACGGGTTGAAGCAGGCCCCGCAAGCATGGTACAGCCAGATTGAATCTTATTTCTTAAAGGAAGGGTTTGAGAAATGTCCTTATGAACATACTCTCTTCTTGAAGAAAACTGCCGAAGGTGCTTTCTTAATTGTGTGTCTTTATTTCGATGACCTCATTTTTACCGGCAACGATGAAATGATGTTTAACTTGTTTAAACAATCCATGATGAAAGAATTTGATATGACAGATCTTGGTCGAATGAGATACTTTCTGGGTTTAGAGGTATTCCAACGAGCTGATGGAATTTTTATATGTCAAAGAAAGTATGCCCAAGAGGTGCTGCAACGATTCAACATGGCCGATTGTAATGGTGTGTTCAATCCAATTGTTCCAGGAGTCAAGTTGATCAATGATTCCACTAGCAAGGCAGTTAATAATACTCTATACATGCAGATAATAGGAAGCTTGATATATCTCACATCTACCAGACCAGATATTATGTTCGTCGTTAATATGCTCAGCAGACACCTGGCTCATCCTACCGAAATTCATCTGCAAGCAGTAAAAAGGGTACTTCGGTATATCAAAGGCACACTTACTTATGGAATATTCTATAAGCAAGAAGGCAATACAGAGCTTCTTGGTTACACTGACAGTGACTATGCTGGAGACTTAGAGGATAGAAAAAGCACTTCAGGTTTTCTGTTTTTGTTAAGTTCTGGAGCTATATCATGGTCTTCAAAGAAACAACTGATAGTCACTCTCTCCACTACCGAAGCTGAATTCATTGCTGCCGCATCCTGTGCTTGCCAAGCAGTATGGTTACGACGAATGTTGGAGAAACTCAATCACCAATCCAAGGGAGCAACAATGATGTATTGTGATAATAGTTCTGCCATTAAGCTCTCAAAAAATCCCGTCATGCATGGTAGAAGCAAGCATATTGATGTTTGTTTTCACTTCCTTCGTGATCTAACACGAGATGGGGTTGTGTCATTGCTGCATTGTTATTCTCAAGAACAATTGGCCGACATAATGACAAAACCCTTAACACGGGCAATCTTTGAGAAATTGCGCATGTTGATGGGTGTTCGCCCAAATCCAGGTATAAACTGAAGATGGATCATCAGTTTAAGGGAGGGAATGTCACGTGAGAAGAGAAGACCTGGTATATTCTCTTCTCACGTGAGAAGACTTAGTATTCAGTTGTTATGTTTTCCGTTAATAATCCCTGAATATCAGGGCTTTGAATTGGTCTTTGGCCACAGTTCATGCTATTTGCTTTTGCTGATTTTGATGTAATATTTGTTATTTCATATCTTCTGTATGGCTATTTAAGGCCACCATCGATGCTTAATAAATTCATTCAATACAATTCTAGTAAACCGAGTTTATCATCCTCTTGATTTTTTTATTATTAAAATATATTTTTTATTTAGAAATATATTAAAATAATAATTTTTATTTATTAAAATTTATTTTTAACATCATAACATCAAAATAAACTAAAAAATTTAATTCAAAATAAAAAAAAATATTTGTTTTGAAAAATACCTTTAAAATAGACTCCTTTCATATGGATATAAGACAACCCATTTAAGACACAACTAGGCATCGAACCAGACAAAACCAAATACCATCCACCGCTCTCGTTGAGATCGAACTCCAGTTATAAAGAACTTTTCCCGTACGTTGGCAGTGCATGGAAGAACCAATGATTCGTCAACAATGGCCGTACGATCTCATCAGTGCTCTCCACATGAAACGATCACTGTTGATTCAGGCTTTATCTGTGATGAAAACAACCGAGGTATAAAGCCCAGAAAGCATGCAGCAGGTGCACAGTAGCTGTTCTGTAGGTCGTAGGCTAACGTCATGGCTAAGAGAGTGATGCAGGCACCAGCTGAGCTCAGGGATCAAGAAGGAACAAAACCACGTGAAATTACCAATTGTTTGCTGAGCCCCATGTACATCCTGTCATGCTTTCGTGTTCAAATCAAATAAAAATCTTGCATGCAATATCTGTCAGATACGCACAGGATGAGATGTGATTTTCATTTTAAAAATATATATTAAAATAATTCTTATTTTATTTTTTAAAAATTATTTTTTGATATCAATATATAATTTTTTTAATTTAAAGTAAAAAATAAAAATAATATATTTTTTTTAAAATATTTTTAAAAGCAGTGCGAAATACTACTAAAAGTAATTGTTTGTTATTGCGTTAAGTACGCTGTTTTTTTTAAATAAATAATAATTCTATATATATTTGTTCAGATATGTGATGGTATATTTTTAAAATTGAAAAATATTTTCTGGTATATTATAAAAAAAACAATAAATAAACTGGAGTGATAGGCACGCTCTCAGAGAAGAAGTAGCTGTGTCGCCATTCAATTTCAGCTTAATGGTAGATAGATTTGGCGCGTGGTTTTCACTGGAGTCTATCTACAGTGAGACACCCGTTGCAAAGTCAGCTGTCCAATCATAGTCTGACAAATTAGACAGAAGAGCAGAAGAGAGAGTTTTTCCTTTTTAGCTTAGTAAAAAAAATATATAGTAAAAAAACACAATAATTTAGAAATAGTATTTAAGTACATGGTATTAAATCCCTGTTTGTTTGCTGAAATTGGTTTCTTTTTGAAAAGTGAATTTCGGGGAAAGTGAATTCCTGAAAAGTGAAACCTTAAAAGTGAATTCCGATGTTTGGCAGTGTTATAGAAAATGAACTGGAAAACACTTTCCAGTGTTTGTTTGTGTTATGGAAAATGAACTGGAAAATAATTTATTAATAAATTAATTTTTCAAATTTATTAAAATAATGAGAAACAAATCTTACAAATTAAAAAGTTGAATGAGAATGAAATTGAAAAAAAATATAATTTCATAAATTATCTCAAATAAAATAAATAATAATCAAAATAATAGAGCTCAAATCTAAAAATTAAAAAAAAATGAAAGGTGAATAAATTAAAATAATAATAATTAACATTTCATAAATTATTTCAAATAAAATAAATAACAATAAAAAAATGAGGACCAAATTTGATAGATAAAAAATTTCAATAAAAAAATGATAAAAAAAAGTAAATAGCAATTATAAAAATAAGGACAAAAATTAATATAAAAATTAAATTTTAAGAGATGGAATTGAAAAATAAATATTCAAAAACAAATTATACATAGCAATCAAAAGTTTGAGGATCAAATTTGATATAATCAGCAAATAATGACATTTCTAAATTTTTCACAACTTCCGGAAAGTGTTTTCCGCCCAAATTTTCCGGAAAACACTTTCCTGAAAACCAAGCCAAATTTTTCTTTTACTGGAAAGTGTTTTCCGTTGACCGGAAAGTGTTTTTCGTTGACCAACTATCCGGAAGGCAAATAAACACAGGAAAGTTTGGAAAGTGATTTCCCGGAAAGTGAATTCCGGGAAACAAACGGGGCCTAAGTTCGGGAGTGTAATTAAGTTTGTTTATTAAAATAATTTTTTTATTTTTTAAAACTTTTCTTGGATTTTTCAACTATAATTAAGGTGTATTATTTAAATTTAACCTTGACATAAATACAAAGTAAATATCTTTTGAACGTGTCAATTATTATTTTTTAAAATCAATTTACTGTATATTAAAAAATAGTTTTTCTTAAGAAATAACTATAACTAACTGTTTTTTCATAAGAGAATCAAAAGAGGGCCTTTTTTAAGCAATGATCCTTTTTTTTTTTTTTTAATTATGGAGTATAATCAATATAAAAGTAAGAGTTTTATTTATTTTTTGTTTTAGTGAAACCGTCTTTTATAACTCTTTTTCTCACGTATTTTTTATTGTTTATTTATTTATTTAATGTAAAAAATAAATAAATAAATTTAATTTTTTTAAAATATATTTGTTTTAGGCTTATAACAATTACATTTGAGGCCTTACAAACGAAATCAAGGTTTCACGCTATTAATCTTTGAAACTTCCCTATAATTACAGGTTAATTTTTCTCCCTAATATACCATCCTTAATTTTATTTAGATGTCACACTATTTTATTTTTTGTCGAGTTTTTAACCATGAATATTGTTTTTCATATACCAATTTTCTTATCAAATTTATAACACTTATTTAGCATGTGGTTTAGATTTTGGCCCAGAGTTTACACTTTAGGTCTTTTCACTATACTCTTCAAAAAAACAAAAACACTCCTTATTTATGGTTAAATCTTTTTTTATTATAACGGTATATATGTTATTTTATTGCAATTTTATATGAAAATAATTTAAAAAAAACCTGTATAATTTCTCACTTATAAGGTCATTTTAATGTAAAAAAAGTGAAGCAAAAGATTTGTCTTGTCCTCAATCAATTTTTAAAATGGTCAAATAGTTTTATTACAAAGACTATTTCACCCTCATCTCTCTACCTTTTATTTTATTTTATTTTATTTTGAAGGCCAAGATAGTAAAAAAATTATTTCCACCCATAATGCAATGTATCTAGGAACAATGTTTTTACTACACCTCCCCGGGTTTTTCTGTAATTTCAAAAAGAAGCAGCAGTGAGGGGAGTGCTGAAGGGAAAAGTTAAAGTATTGATAACAAATCATATCCGACGTTGACAAATCAGTTGAGATGGCCGAGTTGGTCTAAGGCGCCAGATTAAGGTTCTGGTCCGAAAGGGCGTGGGTTCAAATCCCACTCTCAACAAAGTCAGTTTTTTTGTCATAATATTTGTAAGTCTAGGCCCTTATGTGCTCAGTTTCCAAACAACGTCTTTCTTAATTTCTGAAACTTTAATAATAATAAACGGTCACTATAATTGCTTCTCTGTCAAATACTACTTGGCACCAAACATACACTGCCTTTCATTAATCTCACCATCCACCACAAGCTGCTGCTGCAAATAAGAGCTTCTTCTGCTGCACCTGGTGTTGACCTCAATTCCCTTGAAATCTCCCATTTATTGTCTATAAATAGATTTTCTTTTCTTTTTTCTCGAGAAATATCGAAGCAATGGACTGCATTCAATTATACGTTTACCAATTATTGGTATATGCAAACTTTGTTTAGACTATTCCACGCACGTAAATATTTTAGGAGATGAACATAGGAACATAATCATCACTCCAGTCAAGCAACTAAACCTTTGGATCTCAAGCACACTGCCGATTGATTTATCACAATGGATTGATGTCAGCCAGCTACACTATTTTGTATTTCAGTAGATTCAGTAGCTGGTTGATGAAAGAATGATATCTTTTGTATTTCGGTTTCCTGCTTGCTCGGTCTTCCTATCCTCCACTACTCGTTAGATTTGGGAAAGATCATGTCAATCGCATTAATGAAAAAATAATTTGTAGTGGGCAGCTTGATGCTAAGGAACCAGACAGGTATCGGCTTAAAGCATCGATTCAGTACCAAATATTGAATGCATTCAAGCGATAGAGAAAGCTGCTTAAGCCTTCTCATTTGTCTTCGTATTTTTCTTCGAGTTTTCCCTTAAAATATTGAATGAGAGATGATCTTCACGCTGTCCGAGTTCGACTAGGCCATGAATTATCGGGTCTTGAGATCACCGAAGCCAGCTCTACAAGCCAACTGGTCCCTTTAGAAGAGAGTGATTTAGGTGATAAGATTATATTTTCAAGAGGAAAGAGTACGGATGCTTGAATATAATAGATATATGATTCAGGTGTAGCTTCTATTTTATTCGGGATTAGAAAAACTCGTACAGATAACTGAAGCTCTCGTCAACGGCTCAGGTGCAAGCCTCTAAGAGAGAGAGAGAGAGAGATCTTAGCTTTCTTCTTCATCTACAACCGTCCATATGTTGAGAGTAAATCCTTGAGTCGCGTTGCTTCATCCTCCAAGTGATCAAAGCTCAAGGAACTAGGTAACCTCCAGCTCCAGTTTCCAAACTGTACACAGCGATTGAAATGGTGTTATCGGAAAGAGAGTCATTTCATTGAAATCTTTCTAGCTTTGTGATTGAGAGTAGTGAGTGAGAGATTCTCTAAGGAACTAGTTTCAAAACTCTAAATAGTTTAAAGAGAATGGATATTTGGGATTTATGATTATAAAAAAAAGGAAAACAATATTCAGGCGTATATAAATATAAAAAAAAAGCCCCATAGCAGCTAGCCAGCTGTGCAACAATGCATGGTGATCCTGTATACCTGGGTGGCCGGAATATTCATTCTGGATGAATTCCCCAATCCAAGAATATCTTGCATAGGTATGACTGCAGTTCGGGCCACTGATGAAATGGCAGCTTTAATGAGTTCCCATTGGATTTCATTTTCTTCATTAATCGAAAGATACTTTAGAACCTGAAATAGCAGTGAAACGTAAATCCTCATTATATGCATGAGCATGGGGGGATTCATATGTTGAAAGGGGGATCAAGACTACCAAAAACGCTCACATTTGATTTCTCTTCTTCCTTCAAAACATCCCACCAACCTCGAATCTGTTACACGAACAAAAACCATTATCAGGCCACAGCTTCTAACTTACTAAAGAAATTGTTAAAATAAAGGAATTGGAATGAACATTATTCTCTTAGATCTAAAACCAAAATCCCAATTGCAAACCATAAACTATGTCCAGAAGGATATTGTAACTAGTATTCTAGAAAAGGCAGAGCCTGCTGCTCCATTCACATGGTCATAAGATGGGGAATGGAGCAGCACATAAAAATGGCCAAGGGTATAGATGATTTTCTACCGTGTCATTATCATGAGTTCCAGTGTACACAACTTGATTGGGCTCATGATTATGAGGCAAATGAGGGTTACAAGCATCACTGCCGAAACCTGAAACCAGGAAAAAGAATCGTGGAAGAACAGCACTATCCATGTGAACTTCAAGGCGATTGAAACTGCAATTTATATGGACATACACACTAAATTTGGAAACAATTCATTACCAAACTGAAGGACGGCCATTCCAGGAGCGCCAATGGCTTTCCTAAGTTGCACTACATCTTCAGTGATGACTCCCTGTAAAACAACAGTATAGGAGGTGCAGGCAAATGGATACGTGAGAATTATAATCCCTTGCATTTTTAATGCCCAAAATCTTAAAAAGTTGATGACAGTAGCAAAGGCCAATCCATCTAAACCTACAGTCTTGCTTCAACAAGAAATGCAGTGTCCTAATGGTATAGAACTGTGAATTAAAAGAGCACACCTTAAAAAACAAGCAACAATACCATAAAAACTCTAGATAAATGGGGGACATTTTAGCCAGAACAAAATGGACATTCCTATGCATGACTTCATTGCTGAACCAAGTACAGCGATTAACCATGCATGTGCATTCGTTATTTGACTCTTGCAATTATCTTTTATATTACATGCATGTGTGAGTAGTATAGGATTTATACTAACCACCCAAACATCATAGACAATGAAAAACAGGGAAAAAAATTGGACTAAATTATTGAATCTATGATCAATAGAATATACATCTTGTGCATTCATCATGATGAAGAGATGATCACTAAGGAATCAGTGGCATTTCTCTGAAATTCAGTTATTTATTGATACCACCTTATTGAAAATCAAATGAGGGATCATGTAAATGACCAGTAAAATGCAAAGATTAAACTTCTTTCCAATATTATTGATAGAAAGTAATATGATTCCACTCGGTGTTAAAGAGAAAAACAAATGTAGGATGATTCCACCATAGCTATCACCTCCTAAACATGATGAAAAGGGAAATGAATAGTTTTTTAAAATCCTATCTAATGACGCATACCAGATCTTCTGCTATTATATTGATCTTTCCAACAGCTCTAGAGATTGCATCAAAAAGGGATTTTCCAGGTCCCACCTACCATCATCAAAATAACATCTGGGGTTAATAATAGGAAGCTTCACGAAATATCACAATTCATTTGAAAAATACAGAAAGCTGACCTTCCATTTTCCGACCATTGCAATTTTTGCTTCTGCAAACGAATGCAATTTAATAGCATGAAAAAAATGCATCACATAAATTTGACTAACTGAAGATTGTCTTACCTGAAGGAACAGCCCAAAAGCCTGCAAAGCCTCTAAAATGATCTATTCTGAATTCATCATACAGCTCTTGAGCCTGCCTTATGCGACGTATCCACCATGAATATCCATCTTTCTCCATGGCTTTCCAATCATATAAAGGACTGCAGGTCAGGCATAAAAATAATCAGTAATCTGACCACTATGTTCCATAATATTTTTTTAACAGAAGCATAGAATGTCCTAAATTTCTTATTTTCCTAACATTTGAACAGCAAGCCACTTCCAGGTAACACTCAACTCCATCTGGAGCACCAATTCAAATTAGTTTCAGATACAAAAGCATAATTTGTAAGCCAGTAGACATTTTGAAGCTATAGCTATGTTGAATGCTAATAGCAAATCTCCTGTTGCTAAAGGGAGCAATTTCTGTAAACTATCCACAGAAACATCATCTTAGTCTTGGTTGTATGAGAGGAGAAAATGTAAATAGTGAAAAATGTGCAAAAAAGAATTCTATTTCAGGTAGCAGGCAGCTATTTTGTAAATGATAGGAGACCCAATTGGACTAGTGAAGAGCAATGGTTGATATTCCATAAGTCCGAAGATTCTTTCTTTCTTTTTTCTTTTTATTTTTTGGTTTACAAGAGGCTTGAACTCGAGAACTTATTGGATTGGGGTGCATGCACCTCCAACTAAACCATGCAGTTGGAGTGAGTAAAGATTCTTTAAAATGAATTAAAACAAGGCTTCGCTGAGTTTATAAAAAGTAATGAAAACCAAACATTATTTCCTCAATATCAGATGTGCTCATCTAGGTGATATCTGGTTCAGTATATACCTGTCCCACAACTGTCCAGTTTCACTGAAGGCATCAGGTGGGACACCGCTAACTAGAAGAGGAAATCCATTCCTGTTCTGGGAGAGAAATATAGATGTTAGCAACTGGAATGATAAGAGTAACCAACCAGAAAAGTATGGTTAAACATGGTCCTAAATCTGTTGAGAAACTTATTACCAGCAAAAAATGTTTCTTATTTGCCCAAACATCGGCGCTATGATACCCTACATATATAGGCATGTCACCCATTATACTAATTCCCTTCTCCCGTGCATAGTTGCGAACTTTTTGCCATTGCCTTTGGAACAAGAACTGTTGTGCAATGAATATGTCTATCTGTAAAACAACAAGGTGAGTATCCATAGAAGCTTCCAGCATCAACTGTGAACAATGTGCCACATGGATTATATAAGTTTGGGGAAAAAAATGTATGTATCTTACAAAATCCTTTTTACTCTGGTATACTTCCTCCAAGGCTGCAAGATGGCGATTTTTTAAAGGTTCAGGCCAATCATACCAATTAAGTGTATTTGAAGAATTGTCAATAGCAGCAAAATAGGCCGCATCTTGAAGCCAACCTAGAAAACAGAAAGAGATAAAATATTAACTTAAAAGAAGGGAAGTATAAAAGAATAGCAATTTTGTTCTAAAAATGAACTGTTCAGGAAAGAGTCTCTGCAACATGTAAATGGAAAAACAAGAGAGATGGTCAATGAAATCAAATTTGTAGTCAGTGCACAGGCCCAAACACAACCTACAGAACAGAAATAGAACTTATAACATTATTCAAAGAAGGAAAGGGAAAGGCATAACAATATCATTCTAGAAAACAATCAGGAAAGAGTAACTGCAACATGTAAATGGCAAACAAGAGATATGGCCACAGAAATTAAATTTGCTGTCAGTACACATGCATAAACATTCCCTTATATCGTATCACTAACCTTCACATGATTGTAAGATAAAATTGAATATAAAGGTTTACAAGAAAGAAATGATGCAAAATGAACTTCAGCCAACAAACCCCCTACATTATACCCTGCTGTCCCACCAACAGTCTATGATTCCAGTATAGTATGCTAAATTTTGTCTTTGCAAGATAGCCGGAGCATATAATTTCTTCCTCTCTCACATTGATTCTTGAGATATTTCCCTTTTTTCCTCTAAATGTTAGTCTTCTTAAGTTAAATCCTAGCTTGAAGAAATTAGAAATTATAAAAATTGAAAGCAGTAACTAGCAACTAAAACACGGGCACATTGAATTTTGCATCCTGGGTTGTTAACCATTTTTTTAGGCGACAGTCCATAAGCTAAAGGGGGTAACATTTGCTCCTTTTTTCACACACACTCACACACATATATATATGGAAGCACTTCTATTAAATCAGCAATGAGATTCCATAAGCAGTGAGAACAAATGAATGATGCTCCAATACAAATGATTCTTACTTGAAATGCCCGGGTTTCTCTGAAAATCTTCAAGCTGACTTTTAAGCTCACCGTTGCTTAAAATAAGCCTCTCTGCAGCCTATGAAAGGACTGAAGTAAGATAATTTTGGGCCTAAAACCAAAAAATACAGACTAAGATTAATAGCACCTACTGCTGTATTTAAAACAGAAATATTATGATGAAACTTCTTAAAAAATTACTTTTCCCTTTTTGTTCAGAATTTTATCCTCTCTAACTTTAGAGATACCTAATTAGAAAAATCAGCAACCTCTTCCATCAAATTCCAGTAATCTAAGAACAGATGCAAGGAAAGCACTCAGCAGCATCAAAAGGCTAGAAGGAGAAAGTTATAATGATACTAAACTTAGTGGCACATGCAAAGCACAAAGGGGGTGGGGCGGAAGATCTATATATACAATATCCTTGTTTAAATATTATGGTTGATTTCAAATGACTTTATTATAGAGTTCCATTTTTCTTTGGACATGTAAATGTTATTTTGTTGGCTTAGATTAGTGAAGATAATTTGTTTAAGATAGAAGTTTACCAAGATTGCTCTGTAAAATTACATTGAAGCAAGTGTGTCAACTAGCTAAGGAGTTTATACAAAGTTTCACACTACATACTTTTGACACACAAGGAGTGTGTAGGAATTATCAATGAGAATTGATCAATAAGAATTGAAGAGCCTACAAACTCCTAGGGTGAGTTCCTAAGTGAACTGTTAACAACTGGACGCTCCAGTAAGGATGACAACAGTTTGAAGATCATCAGGTGTACTGGTAAACTACTATAGAAGTAGACATAACATGGTTTACTGTCTCAATAGGTAAGGTAGTATAAACACAAAAGGATTGAGGTCAGAGATACTCATCCTGTAATCTTTCAAACTAGTGAAAAATTGTAGATCTTGGGTTTGGCCCAAAGGTTTTATTTTTTATCTTTTAAGGAGTTCTAAAGGGTTCTCTTCGCAACCAAATATCTTGTACATTTAAGGTTTTTTGTATTTTTCTATTTATTTGGTTATTGGTCGGTTTTTTCGGTGGTGTTAGATCATTTGTTAAAGGAAAAGAGGACTCACATGTGGTAAACAACTCAGAGTTCTTTGCTATCATAAAAATCTACATTATTGAAACCAAGGTTGTCAATACTGTTTCGGTTGGTGCTTCTTTTTTTCAATTGGAACATAATGTTTCGGTTTCGGAACGTTTCGGCACACCGTTTTGGGGTTATACTGCTTATGTATGTGTATATATATATATATAATTAAATAAATTAGTTCAAAAAAAAAAATAGTTCAAATCCAAAAATAAAATTATCTAGAATTGTGCAATTTAATCTAAAAAAAAAGACAATAAATTGATTTTTTTGAACAAAATTATGAACATGTATAACATTATGAGAATGTCATCATCAATTTCATAAGGTCATTACATTCTCTGATTGCTCTGAAATTTTAATATAATAATATAAAAATATCAAGAGACTCCTCGTAAAATTTAATTTCAATCTAATGGTCGGATTAAGAGATATGATTGATATTGTAAAATTATTTATTATTTAAAAAAAACCACTATTTGGACGAAACGGAACAGGCGGAACGAAACCAGAACGTTTCGGCCGGTATTTGGTCGAAAAATCCGGAACGGGCCGAAATTTAAACCGAGGTAAAAACGACGTCGTTTTGTCTCGTTTATTTATTTGGTACGAAACGTTTCGGCCAAAACGGAACAAAACATACAGCTATATTTGAAACAACAATATTCAGTAATGGCTTTTTGGACTGCACAGACACCACAAGGTTCTAATCCCAGTAGAGATCTTTGGAATGGGTAAACACAACCATTGCAGTTCTTGCTATACTTGCATGTCAATTAAATTTCCAGCTATTACAACCTATTTCAATCAACAATACAATGCTCTATATCTAAAACATATGCATTAAACAATATCTTCAATTTCAACTCAGACCACAGTACCATTATCATTTAATTATGTTTTCGAGCTCACTCAACCAAGCTTTTTTGCTGCCCCTGATACTTTGTTCAGTATCTAACACATCTAGAGAAGGAGCGATGGAGACAGCTAGAAAGTCATTGCTTTTGATATATGCATTTTTTCTTTTTAAAGATAATCAACAGAAATGTAACAGATAATTTACCTTAGCTATCAACGGATCCTTCAACTCAGCAACAACAGAGAAGTCCACACGATCAGCATCTCTACATGAAAAATAAGAGAGCAATAAATCAAGGAAATATATATATATATATATAGCATTAGCTCAATTTATGACAGACCAATAAGAAGAAAAATTCTCACGTTGGTCTCGGAAGCTCATCTTCTGTCAATAATCCATCTTTCACAAGCTCTTCAAGTGAAATCAAAAGCGTATTACCACAATTTGCATCCTGAAAAACCAATTTTTCCGTAGAAATTTATTTAATTAATTAAGCATAACAATCCATTTAGTTTTGCCATTCCAATATTAAAAATCATCAGTAAAATGTCGTTTAAAAAGCTAAATTCATTCAATCAAATTAAAAAATGATCACGGACTGGTCAATTTCTGTTGAATTGAACAGATGACTAACTAAAAATAAATAACAAAGGAAAACTAAAACCTGGCCGGAGTAAGGTGATCCTTCTTCATTCGCCTTCCTTCCAGGAGGAACAAGAGGTAAAACCTGTATATTTATTCGCACATTTTTTTAACAAGCAAATAATAACAATAATAAATTATTTAATTCGATGAAGGAAGGACCTGCCAAACAGAGCAACCAGCATCATGAAGCCAGTCAATAAACCGAAAAGCCTCGCCACCAAGGTCTCCGATACCGTAGGGTCCTCTAAACGAGGTCGGGTGGAGCAAAACGCCAGCTCTCCTGCGATCACCAGGATCGTGTTTAGGAAACCACTCGCCGTAATCTACGGGCAAGTCCTCGCCGACTGCGACGGAATAGTGAGAAGGAGTGGCGGATAGGGCGACGGATTTGGAAGTGAGACTGAAAGATAGAAGACTGGATTGGGAGGTGAAGAGAGGGGAAAGAATTGAAGAGGAGTGAGTGACTTTCGGAGAGAAAAGAAGTGAGAGTGAGTTGAGGGTTGCCATTGTTGAAGAGATTGGTTTGAACTGTAACCGAAAGAGGACGATATAAGTGCGTGCTAGAGTGACTGTGAATGAGAGAAGCAGAAGGCAACTTGTCTGTAACTGTATGTTTCTCGTGATTCATTCATCCACTCAGGAAGCGGTTGAAGAAAAAAAAGATAAATATCTTTTTGATTATATAATTGTTTCACGCTTTATTTTAAAAGTGTTTTTGGAAATTTTATCGATCGTTGATATTGTTCGCCCACAAAATCATACTTAATTTATTTGGTGTTTTACCATAACTTATCATTTTAGATTTTTTTCATGTTTAAATATTAAAAAATATATTGATATATTTTTAAATAAAAAATATATTCAAAAACAAATAAAATTATATTCACAAATAGTAATTTAATTGCATGTTGAGAGCGATACCCTCTCTCTTTATGAGAGAAAGGAAACGTGCAGGAGACACGCTCGAATACCGAAACGCGTTGGTAACCTCAATCACATATCATTTGTTTGTTATTTACGTTAAAGTCAGCCTAGCAAATCATAAATAAATTAAATCATTTTTCTTAAAGTTTTCGTCCCCTTTCTCTTTGTAGCCTTGACCCCTTGACCATCTGCCTCCTACCTCTCTCCCCCCTCTATCTTCTTCCCACCCCCACCCCCCACCCCTCTCTCTCGAGCAACCACTTCCTCACCGACCTCCTCTTCTTTCACCCATGTTTGAACATGGGGACGACCTTACAATAGAAGGGCATCGAATCGCATGGCTGATATGGATCCAGATACTGGTCTTCCTCCTCCTCCTCCTGTTTTGTTTCAGTTTCTTTCCTGCAGATCTCCCAGATACCACCACCACCGCCACTTCTTCCTCAGCCTCGCCATCGACTCCTGGCGTTTTCATGCCGCTTAATTTCCATTTGGAAAACCAAATACTCGAGCAAAATGATCGTGTCTCAAACCGTCTGCAACACAGCCAGGTACAGTCTCTTTTCTTCATCTCGAGTTTTCAGTGCTCTGGCTTAAAAGAATTTTTAGACCCCAATTTTGCTTGGCTTAGAAACAACTTGAACATTAAGTTACCTTTTTTATTTTATTCTGGGTTTTTATATGTCTTTTTTCGTGGACTTTTTTTTTCTTGACTTCTCTTTGCTTGTTTTCAAGGTTAACATGGAGTTGATTTTTCGTCTCCCTTTTCACAAATTCATACTGCAGGACCGACCAGATTTTGTGAAAAACAATTAGGGCCCCATCTTCTAACCATCACAGCCATTTTCAATTGTCACTGTCACATTCTCTACCCACTTCCAACTATGAAATATTTTCTTCAACTTGCCATTAAAGCCTGAATGCTGATTGGGGATGGGACGCAAATGGATCCATATAGCCGGTGTTGAGTAGTGTAGGATTAAATGATTGTTTCATAACGGGTCTAAGTTGTTTTAAAAATTGATTTTTATTAGAAATATATTAAAATAATATTTTTGTATTTTTAAAAATTATTTTTAAAAAATAAAATACTATTTAATATATTTTTAAATAAAAGATATTTTCAACACCCATCCATTCTCTCACATATAAACTAACATTAGTAAATCTCTTGGTAAAGTCACACATCTATTTCATACACTTTATTTAAGATACCAATTAGGAAACTTGCAACGGTGATAATTCCTTATGCCTCTAACGATAGCATGAGTCTTATTATATGGTAGAGATCTAGTGTGAATCTGGCTGGCTACTCTGTGACTTGAACTGGCCATTTTAGCTGGTCTACTGTATTTCAACTCCAGTTCTAGTCATAGCCTAGTGGGCGTGCCAACCATTTTCCAGGCGCATCGGGGGGGGGGGGGGGGGGGGGGGGGGGGGGACTGCTTCTGCTGATGAGGCTTGAAAAAACTAATAATGGGGCAATTCACTATTGATTTGAATAATTTTTTTGAAATGCCGACAATATCTGAACTGTTTGTCGTTGTGCAAAAACAAATATCGTCTGTAAATGATTAAAAAAAGAGGAGGAAAAGGAATCATAGATCTTGATCGCTTTCAGTGGCTTAATCACATAAATTTGATGTAATGATGCGATATGATCCTTGTCGTTTTTGGCCTAATTATTCCTCCTACCCCTTGCCAACATTGCAATCAATCTTTCTCATGGTTACGTGCTTGGGTGGACTGATGTATACGACCAAATCCCTGCTGTGCGTTAGAGTTTAGCCTTCTTATCTTACCTGGGAATAGGATATGTTTTGCCTCTTCTAAATTGCAGTAGCGATTCAAATATTTAATCTTCAATTATTATTTATATAAAAAAAAAGATTTTTGGCTGCAGGAATTCATCTTACCAAGCTATTTGCAGGTTGCTTACCAAGCTATTTGCAGGTTGCCTTCTTGGTATCTAACAATGTTCAAGATTTTTGCAGGTTCAACAGAACCAAAGTATAAAAGGGGAAATAACAGCAAACACAGGTAGAAGAATAGCTAGTGAAGACAACATCGGACATTCTTCAGACCACATCTGCTTCCATCCCTGCAACTATTTCAGGCTTGCGAAGCTTGCATTTCTCAAGTGTTTCGGCTTAGACTTCTTGTCGGATAATTCTTTAAATTCAGAGCAGAAAAAAGAAACATGACGTATTATATTGTGTTTATCTTGGTTTTCGGAAGTTGTTGCACAGGGGACGGACCTCCCCGGAGGAAACAATGTACAGGAAATTTGCCACTACACTTTTTTTAAGCAAAGGATGGTCAAAAATTAGAAGATATGATTGATAGTATAATATAAATTATTTATTTTTTAAAGAAATACCATTTGATTGTTATAGAACGGACTCATAAATGGAATTTAGGCAAAATTTTCAGAAATAGCTGAAATTTCAAGCAAGATAAAATTTATTCTAATTTTCAGAAGAAAACGGAATTGACAACTTGCATGTTGATGTCGAGCTGGCCTTCAACGAATATACTCCGAAGCCCGGTTGAAAATGAAGGCATCTTTGTGTCGGCAGTGCTACTTATTTCCATAGGCGAGTCCTGAGAACTGCGGTTTCTTGTTTATTTAATTATTTATTGTGGCTCCATCATGGAACACCATTTTTCTTTTTTAAGGTATCGTGTGAGGTCCAATCTATGTCAGTGAGCTAAAAAAAGAGTAAATTAAGGAAAGACAACACAACGATCATCACTGTACTCGGTAGCTAGCCAAGCTAGAACCCAGCTTGTTATGAATCACTAGATAGATCAAATAATGGCAATAAGGAATCCAAGATCTCTTCTACGAGTGTTGCATTCCCCCCTGATATATATATATATATATATATATATATATATATATATATATATATATATATATATATATTAGCATTAATCCATTGAAGGTTTCTCTCCATAATAAGCTTCTGATAGCGCTTCATTCATGATATCGTGAAATATAGTTCTTCCCTTAGTTTCCATTAATGGCAGAGTACTTGCATCTAAAAACCTAATCTTCAACAAATTAAATATTAAAATCGAGAAAAAAACCTATCGTGCAAGAAATATAATCGAAAGAACAATCACATTCAGCAGGTAATAGCTGGCCTGTTGTTATCAACCACGGTATACTTATTGTGGCACGAAAGGGACAATCGAATCTTCAACAGACAATCTCAATTGCCTTCCATGGCGGCGGTTAAGCACTTTAAAGGACGCTCGGCACATCCCTACCCACATCTGACACCTCACGGATACTTTAAAGGACTAAAAATAAAGAAAACAAAAATAAAGATAATTGCACCAAGGATTAAAATCTTGATAATTTATCACTACATGCATATAAAGTTGCAAAAGGCTAAATGTAATTATCTTACCGGCTGTTTGGTATTGCATTCCAAACAGAGTTTCAAGTAAAACCAGTTTTTGAGTCGTTTAATAATGAAAAAACACAGTTAAAATTGTTATGGGACTCATAAAAAATTGTCACCCTCGCTACTGTTCATGTATTGTGTAATTTACTTGAATTATTAATTATATTTTATTGTTATGATTATTAATCTACAATATTTAAAAAGCAATATCTATATCTATATATGTGTGTGTTTGTGTGTCATTTAAAATAATTTCACAAGTTAACACCAATATGAAAAGCATGATAACCAAACACACAAAACTGTTTTTCATTGAACCTCAAACTCAACCATAATTTTAACCAAACACTTTAATTTTAGTTATGAACCGTAACTAAAAATGTTTTTCATGAAACTATTTTTTTTAAACCTCAACCACAACATCAACCATAATACCAAACACACCCTTAAATCAAGTTAATATCGAGTTTTTCAAGTTGGGTCTAAAATTATTAAACCAACAAAGATGACAAGACTTCCAAATTCTATGTAAAAGATTTGGATTAAATGAAGTATAATAAACTTCAAATTAAAATCCATGATCCGGGTCAGCCTGAATTAATCTTTTAAATTCGTGATTTAGGTTATTAGATTATAATAACTTAAAATTAAAATAAATTATAAAATTTAATTCTTAATAAACTTATTATTGAATAATAAAATTGGATTAAATCCAATCCAAAACAAATAACACAATAAAATGTCTTTTTTAAACAAAATTATAAATCTGAATAAAATTACAAAAATATCATTAATGAATCCATAAATTATTTTTATCAGGACTATTGATGCTTTTTTAAACTTTGATTGCTATAAAATTTTAATATGAGATATAACAATATATTAAAAAATTTCTCATAAAATTTCAACATAATCCAATAATTAGATTGAGAAATATGATTGATACTGTATAGTATTTTTTAAAATAAATAAACAAAACTATTTGATTAGATAAAACCAAAATATTCCTATCAGGATTTTAATTTTTTTTTCAAAACAAGTCAAAAATTTATTTTAGTTTACTTTGCTTTTGTTTTTTAAATTAGAATGAGATATAATAATGATTTTGTACGGTGACATCCTCGGATAGTAGTGGCTTAACTTGCTGTGGAATTGTTCAACACCATTAGAATTCGTAGTGCATGGTGTCTTAATACGAAATAGATGGTCATCAAATTGTATAATAAATGACACGTAATGATCAAGAGCGCATCAAATATATTGTTAATTTCATTTCGTTTTCCGAAATGAAAGAAACATTTCATACTAATTAAAAAAAACAAGATAAAACAACATAGTTTTTATCTTATTTAAAATTTCAGTCTTTTCCAAAAATTCTATCCAAATTTTAGCTGGAACGTCCCGATTTCGTTCTAGCCAAAAGATATTTTTTTTAAATAATAAATAATTTTACAATATCAATCATATCTCTTAATCTAATCATTAAATTGAGATGAAATTGTACAAGAAATCTCTTGATATATTTATATATGTTATGTTAATTTTTTTTACAAGATTAATGATGATATTCTCGTAATATTAAACATGTTCATAATTTTATTCAAAAAAATCATTTTATTGTATTTTTTTTAGATTAAATTGCACAATTCTAAATAATTTTATTTTTAGATTTGAACTAAATTTTTTTTGAATTAATATATATATATATATATATATATATATATAAATAAATAGTATAATCCGAAATAACACGCTGAAACAGAAACATTTTGTTTTAATTAAAAAAAAAAACACCAACTGAAATAGAATCGACAAACTTGCATCAAATTCGTTGATTAACTATTATAAGGACATAGGGACTAATATCTACTACCCAAAATAAAAAGTGTAAGAGATATGGAGATTAATTTGACCAAATTCAAATAGAAGAGGGATTTTTTACCCAGTCTCTCCACACCAAGTTACATGACCATGCCATTAATCAAACTTCAAAGTTGTGTAAAAGGGATCCCCTTTTTTGTGTACAAAAGATAGCATACACGAAAACTAACAGTGAGAGAAGGGCAATGCCCATTATATTGGGCGGATAGGAGAAGCTGATTCATGTCAGGAGGTTTTTTTTTTTTTTTAACCAAAGTTCGAAATTGTAAGTCTGAGAAGAACCAATACGCACTAAGAAATCAGCACATTGGTTACCTTCATGTAAAGGTATTGTGAAGGAACTGGACCTGCCACACCAATGTCAAGAGACCACAAATATCGCTATTATTTTAGATTTCTGCAAAAAAGGACTGACCTTCACTTCCAAATCAGGAATGGCAACAAAAACTCAAGCCTACTAGACTTCAAAATTCATGTTCCATTGCTTGTCAGCTATTTCCCCATTCTTTCCCCACCCATCTTCTCTCTGTACTTCCTCATAAAAGCCCTGTTAATCATCTCACCAAGTAGAACCATCACAGGATAACCCTGGGTTTAATTCGTTTTGATGATCTTTCTTTTCATCTGCAACGTCATTAAATTCACAACTAACCTCTATACAAGTATGACACGCCTATACTTCATCACATATGAACCAATGACATTGTAGATCCCACTTGAATTCAAGGTATTCAACCGTCGCCACCAAATTTCTCGATACCCTTCGTGTCCACAGTGAAGAGAGAGTTTTAGCCATGCATGTGGCCAAGTGCAATTTGAAACATTTACTTCATTCCTTTTGATCTCTAAAGATTTCAGAAATATTCTATAATTAGATATGGTCTGAAAACCTAAGGCCAAGCCTTTTGATGCCAGATTAATCAATCTAACCAGCAAGAAACTTGGACAGACTTTCAACATCTAACATGTCTAAGAACACTATCCTTGACAGGCAAGAACATACCAGACATAAATCAAGTCAAACTTCTCACAATGATCAAATCATAAGGCACAGCAGATATAAACTATGGAAAACACAACTGAAGATGAGGAAAACAAAAGGTCCATTCTGTCTCCTTGCGAACTAGCTCAACTGCAGGTGGCAGTTACAGAACCCTAACAAGTTAAAAGTCAACAAAACACTAACTTTCTTGCAAAATTTATAAGAGAAATGGATATGCACGCAAGGAAATTTTGATATTTCTCACCACAAAGCTCATATCTTTGGATCTACTTCTTATTTCGCTTGGCAAAATAGTTAAAGGTCATCCTGGAAAATTGTATGATTGTGAAAAAAATTTGCAAGATTGAACGACCCTTGACAATCCCCTCCCTCATTCCCCGTGCAGTCCTGGCCAATTCTGGTCCTCCAGTCTCATTTTTCAGACTGCCTACCCTCTGCAATGAAGCTAAACAAGTAAAGATGGAGTAAAACTCATTGCTCCAAATCCAACAACCCGAGCAAAAAATCAAAGCAGTGCAAGATAATGTAGCCTACCTGTCGGAGTTACGTTTGTCAGTTGACGCAGCCTCTCCTCTGCTACACGGACAGCTCTGGTGGAACTTTTAACACCTTGTGTAATCTCCTGCCTGTAAGAATAGCAGATGATAGTGGCCACAGTTCAATCCAAGTTACAGCATCACAAAAGAAATGACCGACACAATTAAGAGTGTCTAAGGCTTAATTTAAACCAAGCCTTCAAGCTTCAATATACTAAATACTAATACCAACCCCAAGTCACTAAGCTCCATGGTAAGATCACTGATTTCCATGCCGGATAACCGAACAGCAGCCATTGTATCCGGAAGTTCTTCCCTCGTTACATCCATCAACTTCTCAAGTGATTCTGCTGCCCTCTTGAAAGCCTTCAATGCCCACAGAAAGAAAAAGGAAATCACTAATTAGAAAAGAAAGAATCGCGTTCAGTGCTTGCAGTACCATACCATTGGTCCTGGTTGCTTTCAAACTTTTGACCAAAAAATAGTACTCAAAAAGCTGTTTGTTCAGAGCTAACCCAGTTGGCGCAAGTTATTATTATTAATAATAAAAGAAAAGAATTGATTATTAATATGTATGACGGAGAATTCATTCAATCTTGAAAATTGAGTGATTTATTTAAATCATTTCAATTACTATTATTACTAAGCATATGTTTGTCTCAATTACTACGCTCTAGGAATTAAAAAGTTTTTTATAATAACATTTCAATGTGACAATAGAAGAACCCTTAAACATATTATCCAATCCAAAGTAATTAATTTTAATGATATTGAGTCGCAACAGAATTTTTAATTATGACTGAAAAATCACGCTAAATGCACAAGAGAAATATAATAAACATTACGTAAAAGAAAAAGAAATGGCATACAAGAAGAGTTGGGATAGCAGACAAAAATAGCCAGGTTGCTGAAACCGCTGCCTGCAAAAATTAAAATTAAAATATTATTAACAAGTACCAGAAGCAAAGTTTTTAAGTCCTAAAGAAAAGAATTCAAGCAAAGGAGCGAGTAAATTACAGCGCAAGCAATGACATTGAGGACGAGAACGTGGCGATGAGTGAGATTCCACTGAGAGAGCTGAAGCACTGAATTAGGCGGTACTCCGACGGTGTCGATGTACTCTGCTGAAATCGACGGCTCTGGCGATTCTGATTCTGCAACAGCTGTTGTTGTCTGATTGTAGTGTGATTGTATGCTAATCGACGAGAACCGTTGGATGGGGAGGCGGATATCGTACGGAAAGAGACGAGGGTGAGCTGTGGTGGTGGTGGTGGTGGTGGTGGGCGATGTGTATCGGCGGTGGTTGATTGAGGGATTAGAGAAGTAGAGTGCCCTCAACAACATTTTCTTTGTTACTTTCTCCTGTAGTTACAGTCTAAAAGTTGTGAATTAATACGATACTATCAACTTCCTTCCAGGCCTGCACTTTTTCTTTTTCTTTTTTTCTCTTTCGAGTTTGGGACAGACCGGACGGAGTCAAAGAGGCGGTTCAGTACTTGTTTTTTTTTTTTTTTTTTAACGTGAATATCTATATTAGCTTGCATATAACTCGACTAATTTTATCATTTCTGAAGTTAATGACCATGAAATCTTCTAGTGACTATTATATTAATAATCACAAAACTCAAATCTAAAATTACAGAAGAATAAATCTCTTAGTCTTACACTTTTATCAATTAATAACTTACTAGATAGTTTTATTTATTTATTTAGTAAAAGGTTGTTAGATATTAATGATGTATAAACCCTATATTGCTCCCTTTGTCTTTTTTTTAAAAAAAAAACAATTATGCTTAAGTGTATTTTTAAATCAATTTATAGAACAATTGAGATTTTTTTTTTCAAATATTTTAGGTAGTGGTGAAGTTAGAAATATTTATTAAGGAGATTTTTTTTATTAATATGTAAAAAAATAATAATAATGAGAACAACTGATGTGTGTTTTTTTTTTTATCTAAATTATCAAGAAAAACTAAAAACTATTAAGCATACTGTAAATTGTAAGTGAAAATGTTATTTATTGAAATAGTGTTTTTAAAATTTTACCCTTCATGCCAAAAAATATATATTAAAACTAGTTATTAGTGGTCTTGTAGTTTTTTAATATGATCCATTAATTATTATCATATTGATAGATGACAAGCAAGTTTTTTTCTTTCAAAAAACACATTGAAATAATCAAAGTATCATTGGAAAAAAACATCTATTGATAAAAGGATTTTTTGTATTTTTCACTTTAGCTTTTTTTATTATTACAAGGTTAGTCAATTTGATATTTAACCACCTATAAAAAAAAAAGTATAGTGAAATAACTAAAATGCTTTTAAAAGTAAGAATTTTAATATTAGTGTCAAAAGGTTTTTTTTTTATCATTTCACCAATTCGCAATTCTCATGAAAATTTCAAAGTTGTTCACTAAATTATGAGAATTTTCACTTCAATCCGGTTTTTTATTTATAATTTTTGTTTTTGATTTTGTAAAATTTCAAAGTTGTAAAAGTTGTTCACGAACTATATGTTTGTTTGTTTTTTCAATTTAGTCCTCATTTTTTTAAACATTTATTTTATTTTTTGGACTTTTGTTCAAATTTTTGTTTGTATCTCTTATTTCATTTTTATCCTATTATTATTATTATTATTTTCTTTTTGTCTTTTTGTTAAATTATTTGTTCTTTTCAATTTCACTCTATTAGAGATAAATTTATTTTGTATCTGAACTTTGATCCTTATTATTTTAATAGTTTTTTTAGTCTTTTTGTATAATTAAAATTATTTTTCAATTTCACCCTTAAAATATTTGATTAATTAGGAATTCAGTTTCATGGTTTTTCCAAGTAGGATGAAAATAAACAATAATTTCAATTATAGGGTGATTCTGGTCTAATAACTTAAATCATTAGTTTAAAAAGTTAATGTGGGTTTATGTTTTTTGTAAAAAAAAAATAGGCTTTGTGATTTTTTTATATCGAGTTATCTTAATATCATAACTTGTTCTACTAGTGTAAAAGGATAATCCAAGTTGATTTGACCATAATTACTACGGTTACATTCTTTTTTAAAACATGTTTGTAACACATGATTTTTTTTTATTGAAAGGCAATAAGGTCTGCAACGTAACACATCCACAACTAGAAAAGACTTATGACAAATAAAAAGGGACTTCAACCCCTTTTCTAGAACTTGAGATTTTAAAAAAGTTACAACATCAATTTTTGAGTATGTTTTCATTCATATTAGACTTATCATCATAATTGTTTATGGATTTATATTAAAAAACTTAGTATATTCAAAATTATAATCATTTTGCATGATAGTTCATAATATTGTACTTCTCTTTCATGCTTTTAATAGTAGATTTATTATGGTATTTTATATAGTATGTATGGTTTTGTATGAGATTTTTTTCGCATTATCATTAAATTTGGTATAATGGATCGAACTTGAAAACTCTTAGCTTGACTCTTTGCTTAGACTAAGTTTTAAATTAAATCCTGTGAGAATTGTTGTAACGTAACCTTATTGACTTGGCAAGTTCGAAATGGTAAACCCACTCACTTTCCTCATATTCCATTTCCTTTTTTTTTCTTGTTCGAGGGTTGCTTCTATATGTCTAATGCTTTTAGTAAATGAGTTTTTAAGGTTTACAAAATTTGTGATCTAGTTTTTGATATGGTTGTCCACTATTTCATTTTGTCTTAGCCTAAACAAGTAATTGATAAGATCAGGAGATGTACACATCCTCCATGATTCGTCAGATTTCCTTACCAAAAGTACATATAATGAAAAAGGCTTTGGTTATGCTATACTATTCCCAACTCTAAGAGCCCTTCACAATCTTTTTCTATCTTCATCTTTTGATAATAAAGGTATTGATAGGATCTTACACTTATATGAAAACTTTCCTTTTTTAATATAATAAGGTGATTGTGACTTCTAGAGGTGGTAGTCTTTAAGGCTCCTAAGAAACCATTTTAGACTCCATAAATGACACATATACTGCTACTGATTTTGTGTCACCATTATTGGAACATGAGTCCAAACTTCAGATATAGATGAGCTGGCCTTTGGTTTCCCTTCTCAATTCTCTTATGAACTTGTGTATTAGATCAATTTTACATTGTTGGAATCATAATCTTTTCAACAGAAACTTGAGTGTAGTAACATTAAATTCTATTATAAGCTTCATGAAGTCCTAAAAACAAGCCTTAATCCACTTAACCATTGCACTATAGGGACTATATCATTCCCACCAAGTTGAATCACCATGGTTGAAGTTTGAAATTGGTTCCTCTATGTTTTACTCTTGAAATTCATATGCTTATCATCATTATACAATATTGACCCATCTTTAACCCCAATAGGTTTATGGCCCCCACCATGTCGAGTCCAACTTTCCTCACCACACTAGGATGAACAAACCCGATATCTATCAAAACCACAAGGATCATATTATTCACAACTATCATTACCTTATAGTATCGGGTTTGTGGTTTCCAATCATGGCATGTAAGGGAATCTTCGCTTCTTGTTGAGTCTCTACATCTTTAAAATCAATCAAATTTGACATTGTAATTGTGTTATTGTATTTCATGTCATCCTCTAGATCCTCAATGGAAAATAATTTTGGTTCCCCATACTTATGTCCTAGTCCTCTCTTTCTATTAGACTTGAAACATAATCCATTACTGTTTTTTTCTTTTATTTGTGTTAGCGTCAACTTTTAGATAGGTAAACTCAATCTAGTCTTATTTTTATAGGAGGTTTAAGAGTCGGGTTTACTTGAAATTCTAGTTGTAATAGGATTTCAAAAATTAAGATATTCTCCTCCTACATCCTAGCAATCTTATTATTTTATTTTTCTTATTTTGTTTTCGCATAAATATCCATTTGTATCCAATTATCTTTACATTTTAAGGTGTTTGGATCATAAGTAAAAAAAACTTCAAGTTTTGCAAGTAAATTTAATTTAATCTGGATTGTTTCTTTTTATCTTGACCAATCATTTCTGTGTCTACATTCTTTAATGGATTTGGGATCAAGATCCTCGTTTTAATTAATGATTTCAATTGATATATCATATGAAAAAATGTTGTCTACAACTGTCTTATTTGGTTTTGTAGTTTCTTTGTAGAGATACAATTTATCAAGATATCTTTTTTTTTTTTTTCTGTTTTCAAGTTCTTGAACCTCTTCTAAAGTTTTATGATCAATTATGTCTATATCCTCATAATATTTTCTTCCTAAAAAATGTCAACTTGATTATTTGCTTCCTTTTTTGAGGATTTTGGTCTCTTGAACCAATTGGTTTACCACGTTTCTAGCATGCCTAGACTCATTTACTATAATTATAGCAGATTGTCCTATTGGGACATCAATCCTTGCTGGAGCATTTATAGTTGAATTATGAGATTTGGCTACTCCTTTTGAATCACTGAATGCAATTGATAGATGAATTGTTATGTCTTAAAATCGAAGTATATGTTCAACTTCTTGTTCACATTATTTTGTAAGAGGATAGAAATTCAATAATGATAATGTATTTTGTCGTGATGGGGTTTTCTTCGTGCTTCGCACCCCATCATCCTTGTAGAGGGAGAATAGCGCGTGGTGAAATGGAGAGTGTTTTATAGTCGTAAAATTACAACTATAATTATTAGGAGTTGCCACCTAGCATTAAAGTCACTAGGAAACCTATTGGTTTACAAGAGTCTGGGTAAAGAGACTTGTAGTGCATGGAAAAGACGCATCACCCCTAGTGCACCCAATCTAAGGCAAATTGCATTATTGTTTGATTGTTTTTTTCTAAGTTAATTTTTTTTATTCATTGGTCTTTTCTAATGTTCTAAGTAGATTTCTCTTTGTGAGAAAGTCTCTACCTCATTGGGGATCGAAAACCTGACCATTCTAAAGTTTTAAAAATTTTATACCGTATTTTTTTTTAAATTTTTTTATTTGCGGGTGTACTTTATAATGTAATTTTACACCGTGATAGCTAAAACAAAATAATTGTTAATTTTGATATTTGGACTAAATTTCAATGGATAATCGTAAACTGGTAATGATATTCAATTTTTGTTTAAAACATATGAAAGATGCAACATATATTTTTTTAGTGAAAAATAAGATTAGAAAAACTTTGGAATTCATCCGTATGCACGAAAATAACATAATTTTTTGTTTTTTTTTCAAAAAAAGATTTTTCTTGTTTTAAATTTTGTACTTTTTTTCAATTTTTTGTGGGCTACCTGCCCAGCCCAGATGGGCCAAAGGCCCATCATTTGGGGTTGGACTGCACAGTCTAGATGGCCCGACCGACCCGTTCCTTTATGGGTTGCAACCCACCTTACTTCAGTGGCTTGGTCCAACACAAAATCCGGCCTGGCCACCCCAATGTTCACCATGTGAACAGTGGGCATAAGTTATGTCCCATTGTTCAAATGCAATGAATAATGAGATTGGGGGGGGGGATTAACTCACCCCCTATTGTTCACCATATGGTGAATAGAGGTTGATGGAGGGAGATGAGAGGCTCACTTGTCATTGGCTCATTGCTGCCGAGTAGAGAAGACCAAAGTGGTTCTGCTGGTAGTGGTGGCGTTGGAAATAGCGGTCTGTGGTGGCCAAGAGAGTTGTCGAAAGCTTGAAGCTGGAGAGAGAGAGAGAGAGAGGGCACCACTGCTGTGTTGTTGAAGACTTGCCGCCACTACTAGAGGTGATGGAGAGAGTAGTTATGGTGGCGTTGGAAATATCGGTGCTTGCTGGAAACCTGTCGAAGTTATTGAGGGAGGGAGAGAGCCGAATGTCTTAAAAAAAATTGTGGTTGCTATTGCTATAGTTATGGTGAAGGAAAGGGTTGTCGACGAGGTGAGGGTCCAGCTGGTGATGGAGTGACAGGATTGCTGGTGCCGAGGAAGATGACGAGGGGTTGTCGGGTTTTTGTGGTTACCTATGATCGATTGTCTGCCTCTATGTTCCTCCTGTGTTCAGTTTTTTTTTGTATTATTTCATGCTCTCCCCCTGTCTATGTGTTTCCTCTTAATTTTACTTGTCTGCCCCTGTGTCTGCGTGTTTTTTTCTTTGTTGTCTCCCCCCTTGTCATTATGTTTCCTCCCACTATTTATAGGTGAAAAAGGTAATGTGCAGTGATGGGTTGCCTACAGAAGCATGGGGTTGATGTCAAGGAAGTGTGTTGCAGCATGGGAGTAGGTTGCAAGGTATGGCTGCCAGCATGGGTGTAAGCATGGCTGCCGACAAGGTCTCGATAGATATTTTTTTATTAAAAATTTGAGATAACATTAGTGACAAAAAGGAGTTTTTTGAAAGGGAAAATTGGAAAGAATGATTTTTTTTCTTTAATTTTGGCTTCCGATTTCACTCAAAAAAGTTTCATCTCTAAAAATTCTAATCTTCTTAATTTAACCTAAATTAGGCTTCCAAACTTAATTTATCACCAATTAAGCCCTTAATAAAATTAAATTGACCCATTTAAAGTATAATTAAGTCCATGTGCTTAATTAAATCCTTCAATTGGACTCTAAATTAATCTCTAAACATAATTACCCTTTAAATTGGTTAGAGATTAAATAAAATTGACTCATAAAATATAATTATGTCTTTCGACTTAATTTTTACGCAGTTTTATCCAATAATAAATTATTTTAGCCTTGAATCTAAATTTCCCTTCATTTTTGGGCACAAAAGAGGTGCTAATGGGCACTCGAAAACGTTTAAATTTCCATCTTGATTTTTCTGCCGACGCCAACCCCTTTTATTTTATTTTTGTTATTTTTGTTTTATTTTGGATAGAAAGAATAACCCAAAAATTGGTAACACATTCCATGTAATATCTTTATCAGCTATTTAATTTCTTCCCCTAATAATGGGAATAATCTCATCAAAATGACAATTGATAAAAGTTGTCATAAATGAATCATCTATTAAGAGTTTAAGGTATTTAATCAATGATGGGACTAAAACCCAAAATATTTTATGAGCCTACTATGAGGAATCATTTTTGTATATTATGGTGGATAAATTAGAATTATAGAATATATACCACACAATCAAATATCATTAGATGGGAAATGTTTGGCTCATGACCAAAAATCAATTGTAATAAGGAGAATTTATGATATGATGTTGGCCTAATACGTATGAGTGTTGTTGCCTATAATATGGCATGTCCCCCAATAGAGACAAGAAGCTTAGTTCTCATGAGTAATGATCATGCGATTAACTAAAGACATTTAATAAATGATTCAGCAAAACCATTATGAGTATGAACATGAGCAACAAAATATTCAATGTTTATTCCAAGTGACATGCAATAATCATTAATGTTTGGGATGTAAATTTACCAACATTGTCAAGACTATTAGTCTTGGTTGTGTGGTCAAGAAACTATGCTCGTAATCTAATAATTTGAGTAAGTAATCTTGCAAATACCATGTTGCGAGTTGATAATAAATACACACTTGACTATCTTGTAGATACTTATACTAAAACCATGAAATATCTAAATGGTCCACATGGTTGGTGAGTGGGCCCACAAATATCACCTTGATTGTGTTTAAGAAATCTAGGGATGCAATCCCAATTTTAGTTGGTGATGGTATAGTGACCAATTTTACCTGGGAACAAACACCATATGAGAATTCCTTAAATTGAAGAATCTTATGGTTCTTCAATGGATGACCTTATGAATTCTCAATAATTCTTCGCATCATTGTTGACCTAGAATGCCTTAAATGGTCATGCCAAATAAGAAATTCGGTTCATTAAACTTATGGTTCATTATTGCAATGACTTCAATTGTATTAATACTTGTGTAGTACAATCCTGAAGATAAAACAAGTAATTTTTTTAAATATTTGTTTTCTTGTAGAGTCATTTGATATGATATAAAAATAGCAATACCATAGTCATTGACAGACTCAATATGGTACTTGTTAAGTCGTATATCTTTAAAACTTACCAAATTTCTCATTGATTTAATAGAGAATAAAACATTATCAATAACAAATTTTGTTCTATTAGAAAATACTATATTAGCTTTTCTAGAGCCTTTAACTAGATTTGTTGTACACAATGTTGTTAATTTCATTCCATTATAGCTGAAACGACCGAAACATTTCGTACCAGTTAAAAAACGAGATAAAACGACGTAATTTTTACCTTGCTTAAAATTTCAGCTTGTTTCGGAAATTCCACCCAAATTTCAGTCGGAACGTTTTGGTTTTGTTCTGCCCGTTTTGTTTTGGCCAAATAATATTTTTTTAAATAATGAATAATCGTACAATATCAATCATATCTCTTAATCTGATCGTTATATTGAGATGAAATTTTACGAGGAATCTTTGGAATATTTATATATATTATATTAAAAGTGCAGAGCAATCAGAGAATGTAATGACCTTGCGAGATTGATGATGATATTGTTGTACTATTATACATGTTCATAAATTTGTTCCGAAAAATCATTTTATTGTGTCTTTTTTAGATTAAATTGCACAATTCTAAATAATTTTATTTTTGGATTTGAACTAATTTTTTTTTAATTAATATATATTTTATATATATATATATACAACCCCGAAACGGCACACCGAAATGCTCCGAAACCGAAACATTCTGTTCCAATTAAAAAACAAAGCACTAAACAAAACAGAATTGACAACCTTGGTTGAACATGATATTGTATTCACTTTTGCTTTTATCTTTCTAAGATTTGAAGAATATTGCTTATGTTTGATAATGGTATGCATGCTTGCACTATCTACTAAGCATATATCTCTATCATTGATATTGGATTTATGGTGCAAATCCATAGTTTCTTCATTAAAAAGAAATAAATATACAATAAGTTTATAATAAGACACACACACACACACACACACACACATATATATTATAACACAATACTTTAATAAGCCAAAAGAAAGAAAGAAAATAAAATACATAAAAAAAATACTAGCATAACGAAACACACTTAAAGGATTAATAGAATTTTGAGCTAATTATTATCATTATAATAAATATCAACTTTTTCATCAGTTTGTTCAAAAACAAAATCTGCAATGTGAATGTATCCAAAAGGTCAAAATAACTATTATTATTTAATGTGGATGAAAAAAAAATTATCTATATTTTTCTCCTTTCTTTTCAATGAGGACCAATATAAATCAAGAAGATGTTTAGTTGTATAACAGGTACAAGACCAATCCCCTTTCATTCCACACCGATAACAGATTTCTATACCTTTTCAGTATCCCAATTATGTATGCTCTTTCCACTTTTTTGTTTCTCCTTATTCTGTGAAAGTTTGTTAGAACTTGACAAATTAAGAACATTATAGTTACGGTAATTAAATCATTCTCGTCCACAGCCTCTATCCTGACCATGATCACAACTACAACCATAATTTTTTATTATATCTCGTTGCATTCACTTCAAGGAATGAAGCTGAACTAGTCAATTGTGATTCATTAAAAAAATTATTATTTTGTTCAGCTACAAATAGACATGAAATCACTTCAGAAAATTTCTTAAACCATGTTCTTTATATTGTTGCTATAGGAGCACATTCGAGGCATGAAAAGTGAAGAATGTTTTTTCAAACATCTTCATCAATGACATTTTCTACATTTATCATGAATTCATGATGACAAAATTCATTTAGATGTCATGGGTTTTGGAGAAACGATTATAAATGGTAATGAAACATCAGTTATAAAATGTATAAAAAACTGATGTATAAAATTCATTTAGCTATAAATGTTTCATTACCATGTATAAAAAACTACCAAAAAATACAATGATAAGAAAATTTAGTAAGATCAAATTATAAAATCAATTTGTCTTTGTGATAAGAGTGCATTCTTTATTCCCTTGATTTCTAGTATTCTTGTTTATTCTATTAATTTTTTATTGAATATATTGTATGCTTCTAAATATATAGTTTCATAAAATGTACCAAATTTATAAACACAATAAAATTTCTAATGTAAATAAAAGAGGCAAATCCAATAAAAACAAGATCCTTTAATAAACAGAGTATATTTATGATTTGAAAAAAATGTAAATAGTAATAAATATAGTGATGGATAATATTTTTTTTTAAATCATTCTTAAATTTGTATTGAAAATGAGTATCGGAGATAAACATATCTTTTCTAATTAACGAACCAAATATAATTATCTCCTTCAAGATATAAATAATGAGCAATCCATGCTGATAATATTTTATGAAACTATATATTTAGAAGCATAAAATATACTCAATAAAAATTAATAGAATAAACAAGAATACTAGAAATCAAGGGAATAAGAATGCACTCATATTTCATATAACTTTGTAATTACATGTGTTTTTTTCTTCGCTCAACAATATACCTATTTATAGGCACATGCATATAAATACATAGATTCAAATAAACTTGGCAAAATTCAAATGAATTAGAGAATAATGATTTAATATAATATGAAAAGAATATGTAAATAAACCTACACATTGTTCTACCTTTTAGTTTTATTAATATGGAGTAATTTGAGTTTGAAATCATAACAAACTGATTTGCAGCTATCTGCTAAGATTTTGGTCAACTTATCTTTGGTCTCTTTTTTTCTGCTGAGGCTGAGTTTAATTAAAGAGAAATCCATGTGTTAGCTTCTTAGCTCCAGCCTTGTGAGCCATCCATCTTTCATGTAAAGCAATCCTGGCCGTTCCTTCAAGAAACTCTGAATTAACACCCCTCTCATCTTTAACCCTATCATCAGCCAAAAAGCAGAAAAACATGGTTGTCGCAAGCTAGGATTTAATAAATTACGCTCAGCTCAGCTCAAGTTGACGTGGATCATACAAAAGCAGAGGAAACAGAGAACAGAAGATTTCCATTGCCATTTACATCTCATATTTACAGAGCAATGCCCTCGAATTTTCCCTACAGAATTCTCCATCAACTCCACGAGAATTGTTTCTTTCTAACCCCCATCCAAAACCATTCTTCATAAGAATGGTTATGCAGTCATAGCAGGACCTATGTGAACAAGGGGCAAACAGTGCATCTGCTTTACAAGAATAACAAATGCATTGAAGTGGTAAACGACAAAAGTTACCTGAAGAACAGGAAAAATCAATCAATCATCAGAAATCCATTGACTTCATGCATTGAATATATTCAACTTTCTGATTGAAGCATATTTTAAATCAAGGAAATCACCAGACTGCATGCAGTGATACATGTCACGACTAGAAGTTCAGAAAGGAAAAATAAATCTATTCTCTGGCAATTCTCTGGCAACAAGTGTAAGTTGGTATAGTACAAATTACAGTACAAAAGTAGTCACAATGTCAAACATAAAAACCCAGCTGGTCCCTGGAAATGAGTAGCAGTCAGCAATTAACTGCCTGTTGTTTGGAACTTTGGGCGTAAGATTCTGTATCACTTGAATAAGAAATGTGCATAAATAATTCCTTGTGCTTCTATCTATCATATGTGGTGCTAATTAAACAAGATTGGAACACCACATTGTGTAATCATTTTAATATTCTTCCATCCTCAAAGTTGAACTATTCATCACAGACACCAAGGAGTCGAGTACTATTATAGTTCTACACTCTATAACTGAAAACAATCAAACCATACTTACATTTACATGCATAAGATCTTAACTTCTTGACAACAATCAAGTGTGACCATCAAAATCTTGTGAAATATAATCATAAGAGTACACTTGCAACTATCAGCAGAACCTTCAAACTATGCAATAAATCCATTCGACTTCAGAAAGATGCACACAGAACCACAGTAAATCAGAAAAGATGCAATAAAATTATCCATGTAGGAAGTTTGTTTACTTTTGTAGCTTGTAATACAGTAAGAGAAAGATCAACAAAAACCAGATAGGAGGTGAGTTTTCTTGGCTTATAGTAATATAATACACTTCCTGGAGCATTAGGATCTCCAGTCTTTATCTGGGGACTCTTGATGAGACCAAGAACAATTACAGACATATGTTGACCACTACAACAGGAAGGTTTGAGAGATGGAAAATTCAGCATAACTAACATAATATTAGTTGAAAATACGTGATCAACAAAATATACTAACCAAGGGATTGGGGAGGAAAAAGAATTGTTGTAATGCCAACAATAGTGGTTTAAGCATACTGTTGTAAGTAGGATTACGACATGAGAATTCCAGAATGTAGAGATATTCCATTGTGCTTCATAGTGAGAGATACGCATTCAATGGAATTTAACTCTTTGTGAAGTTGGTTGTTTCATGATCAGTACTCGATGAGGTAGCGATCCTACCTGGATCTTAGTAATCATCCAAATTTTCAAAAAAAAAAAGAGTTTTAAGCAATCAATCCCTTTCTGCTAGTATTTTTTTTTCTAAGATGCAAAATGCGAGTCGCAAATGGTGGCAGCTATAGCTCCTCCCGTCCCTTGCCTCTTCAATCAACGGCTATGAAGAAACTTATCCACTACATGGCAGGAAACTTTTTTGTTGCGTTGATACAAAAGACAGGGTCACACTTCGCAGTGCCCTACTTCCTTTGTGTAATGGATTAAGCATTTACAGCATAATCAAGGATATATTTGTGCTTGAGCTGTAATCAATAACATATGCTGGAATAATTCATACATCTTAAGGGAACATAGTCAATTTCAATAATTACAACTTGACATTATCATAATGGCAAACTTTCTTGGTCTATAAATTTAGAGAGAAAATGGAGAACAAATTGCCAAGATTTGATTACAAATTTAAACCCCAGCTAAAAACCAAACACTAGATAATAGAAAAATCAACTAGATATAAACTTCTAAACGACAGTAAACTGAACAGTAAGCGAGACTTACAAATGAGGCAAGTCCTTGCTTCATAAATATTGCAGGGGGTACAATGGGGGGTGACTCTTGCGCAGCACATGGAAGCAATCAACCTGCAACGGCAATAGAACAGCGTCATGAAACAACTAGATATATAAGTTAACTTTGGGAACCACATCAATGACACACTCCACAAGCAGGGCAGTTGATTTAAAACTACAGGTAGATGATGCAACAAAATTTGATAAAATAGATAGATATAAACTGCACAAATTACATATGTTCTAATAACTATAGAAAATATTTAGATCATATTTGAAACATAAAGAAACAAGCACCTCAAGGTGAGCACTTCACCAACCAAAAATCTTCACACGGGATTTTGCTAGAATAGGATGTTAATAGCCCGCTAAAAGCATTGATATTTTAAAGATGATAAAATAAATAAATGAGAGCTTTCATGGTATATTTGAATCTAAACTTTCATCTTTATCAAGCAGCACAACAAGGTCCTGATGAACTTCCAAAACGTGACCCTGAAAAAACACATTAACATACTACATGTGGTAGCTCAACTTCAAGAAGTGATGTAAGAATATTTGCAAGAGAATGATGAGTTCCGAAGAGATGTAGAGTGTTCCAAAGAGATGCCAATCTTAACACAAGAAAAAACCCAAAATAAGGTCCAATTTATTAATGCTCTGTGTACAGGTTAAAATACCTACTCACAAGCTGTAATAAACACTATTTCAGACAGATATAAGTTGATAAATACACCCAACATCATCTTACCATTGATTGAAGGGAAAAATTTATTTACCAGGCTTTCAAGATAAAACTCAAGAATATAAATAAATAAGGAATCCACTCTGCTAAGAACAAGAAGTAGTTGTACTGTCCACATGCATGTTGCATACATTCCTCGTTGCTTCCACCATAAGAAAAGAGAGATGCTATACCTGTCCACAACAAAATGGCCAACAAAAGATCAGAAGATGTAATGGACAAGCATAGAATATGTAATACATGTAGCTGATGTTGTTCAGTATCATGTACCAACAACCAGCCCCATAGATAGTGATAAAACTAAAGTTGTGTTTAGTGAGAAGAATAACTTGGAGGTGAAATGTTATGAGGGTACGATTCAAGGGTAAAGTGTAGAGGGTGTATAAAAAATCCCTTGAGGAGTGAAGTTTTAAGGGTATTGAATTATAAGCATTATTAGTGGGCCTAAAACAAACAGAATTTGATTTGATTATGTAAATATAACAATATTAAATATCTATTATTGCGGGTCCAAAATAAGAAGTGGGAGAAAATGAAGAGAAATGGATGTTCATTTTAAAAAAAAAAAAAAACACAAGGGAAAATGCAGTGTCCAAAATTTGTCTGCTTTGAAAAAATGTTTACCCTTCAGCTCACGAGTTTAACATTTAACCCCATTTTTGGGGTTAAGAGTTAAGGCCTTAAAACTAACCCCTCTTCAAAAAGTTCTACCAAACAAAGGTAAAGGGGTGAAAAGTTTCAGCATAAAATTTCATCCCCTTTAAACAGTTTATGTGCAAACAATGGTCTGGAGATCTGAGGAAGCATCAACTATTTGTCTTCAACATTAGGGAATTAAATATGCCGAAGCAGTGGAAACAGTAGAGCAATACAGATGGCAATTAGCAGGTTAAGTAGCATCACACTTGATTAAGGCACCAAAAAGACAGGCAAGTAGACAAAAAAAACATATTCCCACAAAAGAAATATCAATGCTTTCCGATAAGACTAATTGATGTGGGACAATAATAAGAATTAAAGCAAGAAAAGAAAGAAGCTTTAGAGAAAGAAAGAAGCTAAGGAAGAGAAGAAAGGGGATTACAGAGATGCAAAGTCTACAATACTTTCATTAATCATCAAAACTACCTAACAAAATGATAGGGAGATATAAATAGTGAACCCTAAAACATCTCGCTATTGGGCTCAGCCATCAAATCAAACTGTAACATAAATAATTTCAAATAAATAAAATAACAACGAGATAGACCCAAATGGACTTAGTCTCCCAACCAAAGTGTGACAGGCTGAGCCATGACGTCCAAATCATATAACCAAGGTCTACCCAAAATGACATGCCCTACATCCATGGGAATGACATCTCACCAAATTTTATCATGATAGTCCAAGATCTTTATGGGAAAAACACATCTTTCTTTGACCACTATAAATGTATCATTAACCCAGGACACACTATAAGGTTTAGGGTGTGGAACAGATTTTAAGCCTAAGTGGGATACACTACCCGAGGAAACTGCATTAATACAACTGTCGTTGTCTATGATGATCTTACACCCTCTATCTCCACATTTAATGTAAGTGTAAAAAATAACAGTTCTTCTCCAATCCTCAGTTCCTTTAGGTTGTTTTAAAGTGTATCTAACTACATTTAACTTGGTTGTCTTGCTTTGAAAGGATATAGACCTAACACATCCTAGCATGTTAGACTCATCCTCCTCATCATTTACATCATAAAAATCATCGGGATTGGGTTCATACATCTTATCATCACAATTATCTTCTTCACGCATATCCTCTTGCCCATTGATGAACAGTCTTATTAGGGCAACTAGAAAAAATATGACCAAAACCTTAACACTTAAACCACTAAATTCTTGAGATTATTTTAGGTGCTTCATGAAAAATACCCTTACCCTTGTCTTCTCTAGGTATCTGGGAAATCAAAGAATTGGATTTACGAGGTAGGACACCCAATATGGAGTTATTACTTTCAGATTGAGATCTAGAAGGGATACTACGAGTGTCCTAACGTCTTGTCCACAAGCTTTTTGTGACCAAGTCATAATTCTGTACCAAGGTATAAGCTTTATCAAGGGTGGAAACATCTCTAAGCACAGCCTCTCTTCTAAGATCATCGTTTAAGCCTTTTCAAAATCTACTTAGGGTCATCACTTCATCCTCCCTAACTGCACGCCTCATCCTATACTCATCAAATTGTGCCACATTTGTTGGCAGACTTGCATCAAGTTATTCCACTAGTCCAAAAGATTTCTTTTATAAGAACAAGACATATTTTTCTTTTAACTTAGTTTTCATTTCAATCCAATCACTAATAGAGGATTGACCTCTCTTAATCAAAGACTCTTCTACACTTTTCCAATAGATTATATCAGCCAAAGAATTGATCCATGTCACTGATGCATCCATCAAAGATCCACAAGTCAAGCTGGGGCTTCTACCTTGATGTGCCTCATGACGCGCTCGTCAAGGCCATCGTAATCGTGATGACCTTGATCGCGGTTGTATTGACGGTTCCTAGGATAAACTGGTCTTTGACAGTAATCATTGGAACGCTCACTATCGTTAGGGTCATCAAAATCATTGTGACCTTGGTGTTGGTTATGGTGGCGGTTCCTATGAGGAATTGGTTTTTGAGGATTCTTATGGTTGTCATTAGAATGCTCACTCTTCACTAGACTGTCTTACTTGCAAAGTTTCTATGGACTCCATCCTCCCAGAAAGGTTGATAATTTGATTGGACATGTTACTCACTTCCATTCGCATGAGTTGTAATTGCTCTTGAATATCTCTAAGAACATTACTAGAGTTTGGGTCCATGGTAGCTATGACTTCTAGATTGTATATTAGACGACCACTACGTAAATGGATACAAAAACTAGTCCTAAGTCTAAGATCACAAATAACACTTGCAAGTAAGAATGCAAAATGAAATTATATCTAATTTAATTTATTTATTTTTATCTTGGAGACTAAGTAATGATAGATTAAACTAGAAAAATTTGCAAGCAAGCAATGCAAGTCCTTTGATTGCACACAAGTAATTCAAACACAATGTTTTAGTTTTCCCACGAATTTAACCAAGCTCCACAATTAATTAAGAGGATCAGATACTCAATGCCAATAAATAAGCCCAAAATTAAAGTAATTAAATTTGCGAGGCTCATTATGTAACTTATTTATAGGCAAGCACAAAGAATAATATTAATGTTAAATCTTGATCAACAAGTGTGAAAGCATACCAGGAACGATGATATTCAATGGGTAAAAGAATTTCTGACCAGGTGATGTGGCGGTGAAGGATGACGTGGCAGAACTTGTTGGCGTGGCGCTAACATGGCTGCTGACTCAAATGTTGTCTCGGGTGACGTGACTGATGACTCAAATGCTGCCTCAGATGTCGTGGATCCTGCCTAGGGTTGACGTGGTAGGGTTACTTATTTTTAAAAGCTTTTGCTTTCTTTCTTCCCTGCAATGTTTCTTAATGTGGCAGTGGACTTTTGTGACCTGTTGTCGCTGCTGACGGCGATGGTGCAAGGAATGGGGCTTCGTGATTCTGCTTGGGTCTGGTGGTGCGAAGGAAGGGGTCATGGTATCGCTGTTGGACGGGGGTTTGTCAATGCGTTGACCTGTTGTCACTACTAAAGGCGAGGGTGCTGTGGACGGTGGCATTGCGGTGGTGCTGTTGGGGCACGAACCAATGGTAGTTACGGTGGATGGGTTGCTAAAGACAAGACCTGTTGTGGCTGTGACGCTGAGGGTTGTTGACGACAGTAAGTCAACGTGCACTTGTGTCTTGGCTGTGATCATTGGTAGTGATCGGCGTTGATGTGGAATTGTTAATTGCTCTATGGGACTGATGTGCAGGTCTTCTCAGTGGTGGGTCTATTGCCGCTGTAAATTGTTGATGAACACGATTTGCTTTTGTAATCTGAACAGTACAATTTTTTTTATCAAACCAGCTCTAGGGTTCTAAATTGTTTAATTGTAAGAACAATTAAAAGTCATGTTCTGATACCAAATTTTATGCAAAACAATAAACAATAAGCATTAAAGCAAGAAAAGAACGAAGCTTTAGAAAAGAAAAAAGTTAAAGAAGAGAAGAAAAGAGATTGGAGAATTGCGAAAGCTGCAATATTTTCATTATTCCTCAAAAGCTACTTCTCAAAATGATATAGGAACATATAAATAGTAAACCCTCAAACATTTCGCTATTAGGCTCGACCCATCAAGTCAATATGTTTAAAATAATTAATTTCAAATAAATAAAATAACAATGAGATAGGCCCAAATGGGCTTAGTCTCCTAACCAAAGTGTGATAGGCTGGGTCATCCTATGTCATTTTTGTCCATATACTCGTATAGTGTACGGTGTGGGTCTAGTATCCCCACCAACATAACCAAAAGGTTTTATGCTTAAGCTACAAATTGTCAGTTTGATCATAATATATGGTATCTTATCATTGTTTACACCAATACAAGCAAGCTAGGATGCTTGTAGAAGATATTTATTGTCATATAATATGAAGCAACTGTCCTAATCGCTTTCTTGAGATACCTGAAGGAGAATTTGATAAAAAGTGAGAAAGATATATGTTGTCTTTAAAAGAATTTCTGCATCACGTTATTTTATCTCAATCTTTTCACTTCAGCTCTAGTATTTAAAATATGCATCACATGTGTTTATGTCCTATGAATTGGGGTTTGTAATGTCTAAAGTATTGTAGCTATGTCAAGACAGTGGCCTACACATGACTGAACAGTTGGAGACTTTGTCCTGCTTGTTGATTGTTGTCCAAAGGGAACGTCATTTCCTGGAAAACTTGTTCAGCTTTTATGTTTTTCCGGGATTACAACCACTTTGTTTTTTTATGCTCCTGGGACATTTTGTTTAGTGGATGAACATCATTTTGTGCTTACTAATGACATGCTTTCTTGCTGCATTTGTTTTGCAAAGGTTGTAATATGTCTATCTTGATTGTAGGCATCATACTACATGTCTCATTAGGCATAGTCAATATCACTCCTTGAAGAAACTAATAAACAAATAAGAGAACGTGTTTGATGTGAGAAATTAAGATGCCTGAAAGTAGCTCGTAATGAATATCATGAAGTAATTGATTATGTCAGACATTGTGCATGGTATGATGTCCCTGAACTATATCTGACTTGTTTTGTTTTGGAACCATATTTATCTTGGTCTCAATTATATAAGTGTGTGAAGTCTGTTGGGCCCTTTTTCCTTCCTTCTCTATAGTTAAAATGAGAAATGGATGTCCCAGATGAAGGAGTGATTGGATATGCAGAGTCTTAACAAGCAAGATGCATAACTGTAATATTGGTTTATGAAATTAGGTTACTTGTTACTAGTAACTTATGCACTTTGCAATGATTAGAATTGTTTAAATTTGTTATATGATACTTATATGTTTCAGCATTTCTTTAAATATGTTTATAGTTCTTCCTTGTTGTGTCTTTAATCACCTAGTGGCCTGAACTTTAAGCACCTGCAAATATTGGTTTTTGCCAATTTGCCCAAACTTGGCTTCCAAATTTAAAGCCTATGGAAATATATCCGGCACAAAATGTCACAGAATGTCTTCTTATATGATAAGAATAAATTGCTTTGATTTTCTAGTAGAATCGGGGAGAGTGAGAAGCCTGTTTTCCCAAATCTTTAGAATAAAGATGGATAACTATCTTGTAGTTCTAACTACTGGATATGTTTCTTCGATCATAGATATTTATTTATTGTAGTCAGATGTGACTTTCTATTTTGTCAGGTTTGTAATGGGTCAACATTCTACCATTTTGATGTGTCAAATTGTAGGCAAAAACTTGAAAAGCTTTAAGGTTATGTGTTTGCCTTTTCCATTAGTGGTGGGGGCACCAGACCCACACCGCAAACAACATGAGTATATGGATGAAGACGACATAGAATGGTACAGCCTATCACGTTTAGGTTGGGAGACTAAGTCTAATTGGGTCTGTCTCGTGGTTATTTTATTTATTTAAAATTATTTATGTTAAACAGTTTAATTTGATGGGCTGAACACAATAGCGAGATGTTTTAGGGTTTACTATTTATATGTTCCTCTGTCATTTTGTGAGGTAGTTTTGATGATTAATGAAAGTATTGCAAACTTTGCATCTCTCCAATCCTCTTTCTTCTCTTCTTCAACTTCTTTCTTTCTCTAAAGTTTCTTTTTTTCTCGCTTTAATTCTCATTATTTATTATCCCACATCAAATTTTGTATCAGAGCATGACTTTTAATTGTTCTTACAAACAATCCTTAACCCTAGATCTGATTTGCTCTAAAAAAAAATTGTTCATCAACATTGTTCATCATCAACGACATCAATTTTCAGCAGCGGCACCCCCCATTAATGGCGCCTCAACCAATCACAATGGCAAACCCACCATCGAGAAGACCGGCATATTAGTCCCACACAGCGATCGACAACTCTACATCAACGCCAATCACAGCTAACGATCACAGCCAAGACACAAGACTCGTCATTTTACTGCCTTCAACGACCCGCAACGTCGCCGCCACAATAGGTCTTTGTCTTCAGCAACCAAATCAGCGTTACAAGCCATCTGCCGCGACCACAGCTGACTCGCACCCTCCAGCAGCAGCACCAGCCGTAGTGCCTTCGCCTTCAGCAGCGACAACGAATCAACGCATCAACAGTCCCCCGTCTAGTAGCGACACCACAGACACCACGGCCCCTTCTCTCACACCCTCAGGCCCAAGCAGAATCATGAAGCCCTACTTTGTGCACCATCACCATCAGTAGTAGCAACAGGTCACAAAAGATAGGGAAGAAGAAAACAGAAGCTCTCAAAATAATTAACCCTACCACGTCAGCGCCACGAGGCAGCGTCTGTGTCATTAGCCATGTTAGCGTCATATCACCTTCCACGTCATCACTCTGAGGCAACATCTATGTCATCAGCCACGTCACCAAGGTCTATCACGTCATTCTTCACTGCCACATCACCTGGTAAGAAATTCTTTTACCTATTGAATATCATCTTTCCTAGTATGCTTTTACACTTGTTGATCAAGATTTAGCGTTAATATTATTTTTTGTGCTTGCCCATAAATAAGTTACATAATCAGCCTCACAAATTTAATTACCTTAATTTTGGGCTTATTTATTGGCATTGAGTATCTGATCCTCTTAATTAATTGTTGAGCTTGGTTAAATTCGTGGGAAAACTAAAACATTGTGTTTGAATTACTTGTGTGCATTCAAAGGACTTGCATTGCTTGCTTGCAAATTTTTCTAGTTTAATCTATCATTACTTAGTCTCCAAGATAAAAAAAAAAAAAAAAATTAAATTAGCTATAATTTCATTTTGCATTCTTACTTGCAAGTGTTATTTGTGATCTTAGACTTACGACTAGTTTTTGCATGCATTTACGTAGTGGTCATCTAGTACATAATCTAGAAGTCATATTCACCATGGACCCGAACTCTAGTGATGTTCTTAGAGATATTCAAGAGCAATTACAACTCATGCGAATGGAAGTGAGCAACATGTCCAATCAAATTAACAACCTTTGTGGGAGGATAGAGTCCATAGAAACTTTGCAAGTAAGACAGTCTAGTGAAGAGTGAGCATTCTAATAACAACCATAAGAATCCTCAAAGACCAATTCCTCGTAGGAACCGCCACCATAACCTACACCAAGGTCACAATGACTTTGATGACCCTAACGATAGTGCACGTTCCAATTATTATTGTCAAAGACCAGTTTATCCTAGGAACCGTCAATACAACCATGATCAAGGTCATCACGATTACGATGGCCTTGACGAGCGAGACATGAGGCATATCATGGTAGAAGCCCTGACTTTTGAGGGTTAACTTGACCCGTGGATCTTTGATAGATGGATCAGTGACATGGATCAATTCTTTGGCTGGTATAATCTTTCTAAGAATAGGAGAGTAAGATTTGCAAAGATGAAACTTAGTTGAACCACTCAGCTCTATTGGGAAAGTGTAGAAGAGTCTTTGATTAGGAGAGGTCAACCCCCTATTACTGATTGGGTTGAAATGAAGACTAAGAAGAAAAGTAATTGCCTCGTTCTTATAGAGAAAATCTTTAGACCGGTGGAATAACTTGAGGCAAGGAGACAAGCCTGCCAACAAATATATGACACAATTTGATGAGTATAGGATGAGGTGTGTAGCTAGGGAGGATGAAGTGATGACCCTACATAGATTTCAAAAGGCTTAAACGATTATCTTAAAAGAGGTTGTGCTTAGAGGTGTTTCAAAATTATGACTTAGTTACAAAATGTCAGTGGACGAGACGTTAGGATGCTCATAATATCCCTTCTAAATCTCAATCTAAAAGTAATAACTTCATATTAGGTGCCCCATCTCGTAAACTCAATCCTATGATTTCCCAGATACCTAGAGAAGACAAGGGTAAAGATATTTTTTATGAAACACCTAAGATAACCTCAAGAATTCAGTGTTTTAAATGTTAGGATTTTGGTCATATTTCCACTAGATACCCTAATAACTTTGTTCATCAATGGGCAAGAGGATATGGGTGAAGAAAATAATTGTGATGATAAGATTTATGAACCCAATCCCGATGATTTTCAGGATCTAAATGACGAGGATGAGTCCAACTTACTAGGATATGTTAGGTCTATATCCTTCAAAGTAAGACAATCAGGTTAAACGTAGTTAGATGCGCTTTAACACAACCTAAAAAAACTGAGGATTGGAGAAAGACTGTTATTTTTTACACTTACATCAAATGTGGAGATAAAGGGTGAAAGATCATCATAGACAACGACAGTTGTATTAATTATTGGGTTGAATATTTGCAAGCATACTCATTTGTTTTGAAACATAAATCTTGAATAGAGAATAAAGTTGCAAATGCTTTGAGTCGTCGGGTAACGCTATTATCTGTAATGAGTGTTGAAGTCATAGAATTTGAGAGACTCAAAGAGGAGTATGAATCTTGCTTAGAATTTGTAGAAATATACTTGACATTGAATGATGAGAATCATCGTGATATAAATGGTTATCAACTAAAAGACTTTCAGCCCACTCCGAACCTTGCACATTTGACAACCTTGATAAGCATTGGAATAACTGCATAACCAAAAGATTTGTGGAAGGAGGTGTTGTTAGGCGAAGGAACCCCTAAATGGGGTAACTGAAGGGACGAGCCCCAAAATTTAATTCACAGCGTTCACCTTGAGAAAGAGAGATTGCTGGGTAATACCCAGATACAAGTCCCATCTTGCGGATACCATGAAAGGCCAACCCAAGGGATACACCATGTCTATAGAACAATATCTCGTCATCATCCGGATTAATGCAACATCCAATGACATCACCAACAACCCATGGTTGACCATATGGCTCAACATCCTTGTTCCACTTCCTAACCCTTTTCCCATCAAATGCATATGAATCATCTGCATCACCTACACCCTTGTGGTCAGTAAAAGGACAAGAAAGAGTTGCCCATCCTAGCTGTTGTACACTAAAAGTTTCCAATAGAACTTCATACATCCATTTCCCTTTCCAAACACAAGCATTGGACCTAGCACTACTGAACATTGCTAAGCTTTCTACGTGCAGAGGGTGTTTGATTCTAATATCACCACATATGCTCAATTCTTCAAGACTGACCACCTGAGATTCACAACCATCCTTATTGATATGAATTCCGTATCAACCAAATGACCAGATTTGATACAAAACTTTGAATACTCATTTTTTTAAATAGAGTGAACTAATTTAGTGTCAACTGGACTAGTGAACGGACCAAGTGATTTGTTTGAGACACCAAAGATATATTCAAGAGCTCGCTCCTTGGGCTGAATTCTAAAATCATCAAAAGATGAAACAAGTCGGTTTTCAATGAATTTTCCTTTCTATCTTGGCCATCCAATAATACAGCCAAGCCAGAAGAAAGCCCTCCAACCCGTTTTCCCTCTTCTTCCATTTGTGATTAAACAAAAAGGGGGGCACTATTCAAATGGTTTAGCAATACCTACTAAACACTTTTCAAATTCAAGATAACCGCTCCAAAGTCAAACTTTCATTTCCCCTCTTGTAACAATGATCCATTCACAACAAAATCCTAGCCATCTCCCATCCCTCTAACTCCAAAAAAATTCCGTTTCAATAACAACACACAAAAAACCATTGAATACAACAGATAATGCAGCAAACAATAACAAAAAAATTAAAACATCCAATTTTTCCCTCCATTTTAGAAACAAAACACTCAAAAATCAATTAACTAACTTAAATTCACTAACCAGATACAAATCAACACATAAAAACAATACAAATTTCACATTTTTTGCCTCTAGTTTGTCAAGAACCAAACAAAACCTGAAGATTTTTCCTTAACCATAATGAGTTCCGCCTACAATAAAATAAATCCACACGTACCGGTAGAAATCAAGAAATTGAAGGAACTTACAAGGAAGAGTGTACTTGATTGACGATAGTGATGAAACTACGCTGTTGTCACTTGTCATTGGACATAGCGAGCTAATGTTAGGGTTTTTAAACGACATTTAAATAGAGAAAAATGTAGAGAGAGAAGTAAAAGAGTAGACTTTCGATTTATAGGTTTGTTGGGGGGTAGTTTATTATCACTGCTTGTAGAGTAGTCTTAGCAAAGTAGAAAAAGGAATTTTGTATTAGCCAGTAGAAAGACAGCAAACAAGTATTGGGGAGATTATTCCCTTTTTTTCTTTTTCTAGTAGTAACATTTATTACTTTTTTTTATTTGTTTCCGAGTTTTGAGGAAAGAAGAAAGAAAAGCAAAGAGATTTAACGAACACAATCATTCAATAGTATTTTAGGGTGGTTATTTTTAAAATTATTTTATATTTATAAATATATTAAAATTATATATATTAAAACATTAAAAAATAAACAAAATAATAATTTTAATCAACTTTTATTTAAACCGGACTCCTAAACGGGGTATTGAGCTCAATTATTACTTAATCCTCCTATAACTTATGTTTTTTATAAATCCTTTCTGTTTTTAGAGAAACACCAATATAATGGGGATTTAAAGAATAAAATTATTGTGTATACAAACAAATCTAGTATTTTTTTTCACATAATAAACATGGAAAACGATGAGTGATTTTGTGTGATGATTTATGTATAATATAGCTTTTAAGTAAGAAAGAAATATTATTCTGCATTTGATTTTTTTTTTTTTTGGGGGGGGGTAAAATATTTAAAGCATCTTTGGGAAGCAGGATAAAAATTATTTTTTAAAATATTTTTTATTTTAAAATATATTAAAATAAATTATTTTTTAGAATTTATTCTTATTATCAACATATCAAAACTATTCAAAAATACTAAAAAAATTCAAATTTATGATTAGACCCCATATCAATTAGGGTCTTAGTGAGTGAAGTAGCTAGGTTATAAGTTTTCAAAACATGAAGGACGAGGTTACAATCACGTTCAAAACCAGGGGACTATATAATAGTTTGCTCGGGCCTGAGTATAGGTGAATTTTGTGAATGACGTGTTTCAATACTTGGTGGGTTATGAAGTGGTGGATGATGCTATTGTGTGCCTTCTGTCCTAAGATACAGAAAGATTCGAACCCAGCCGCCAAACTCAATTGCACCGTCGTTGGTTGATAGCAAACTTTTCCATATCGGACAATGGGTTCTTATATCCTAGTCACTATCTAAGAATTTCTGGTGTGTGATCTTTTCATGAATTTTTTAGGACTTGTTTGTCATTGCGTTTCATAAGTGTGTTTGAAAAAACTAGAAAATTTTTATTTTTATTTTTTACTTTAAATTAAAAAAATTGATGTTATTAGATCATTTTCATGTTCTGATGTCAAAAATCTTTTTTTTTAAATCATTTTGATGCATTTCTAAACAAAAATCACTTTTAAAAATAATCTCAGCCACACTCCCAAACAATAAGGTTTTCTCGATCTAACTTTCATAAACCGATACTAAATTCCTTCTTAAATAGATTTAAACGCTTATCAGTGCAAAAAGTGTATGTGTCACCCGTGATAAGGTTAAAGATTAAAATTATAAAAAGAATAGCATGGCAAGATTATCTACCAATCTTACCATGTTTACATGCTCTTCTACTATTTTATGAAATGCACTGTGAAAAAAAAAGAGATGCTATAATTATGTTAGGATTGTGCAATAAGAAGTGAGTATCTCTATTATGTCATCACTTGGATTTTGTTATTTCATTTAGAATTAATTCATTATAAGAATGGAGATTCCTACCTCTTTGTTTAAGGAATTCATATTTATTTATAACTTATGTATAGAAAACATGAAGCAAAAACTAAGAAGAGCAATATACTGGAAATTGTTAAGCTTTCTATTGACAACTAAAATCTATATATACAGTAGGATGACCTACAATTGAGGAGAAGAATCAGCAACATCACACGATTACTGCTTAAATTATAGAGATTTACAGGTTTTGATATGGTAACATAATATCTTGAAGATATTTGAATATATATGCAAGATAAACACAATCTTTAATATGAAACAACATATCTTCAAGACCCCCCCTCAAGGTGGAGCATGAAGATTCTGAATGCCCAACTTATGAAGGAGAAGGTGGAATCGATCACGGCCCAACGCTTTAATTAAAATATCTGCTTGAAAATGCATTGAAATATATTGTGCAACAATGATTCCAGATTGTAAGTGCTCATGAATGAAGTGGCAATCAATCTCTATGTGTTTAGTGCGCTCATGAAACACGAGATTAGCAGCAATGTGTAAAGCAAATTGATTATTGCAATGCAAAAGCATTGGTGGAGAATAAGGCACAAAAATATCAACTAGTAGACTATGTAACCATATCAGCTCACTGGTGGTGGCAGCTATAAAGCGATATTCTGATTCAGTAGAAGAATGTGACATTGTGGGCTGTTTCTTGGATTTCCACGATATAGGAGCATCACCAAGGAAAATGTAATAATTAGTAATCGATCGTCTAGTCATGGAACTGCTTGCCCAGTCGGCATCACAATAAGCTTTGATCTTAAAATCATTGTTGGATGGAAAGAAAAGACCTTGACTAGGAGAACTGTTCAAGTGACGTAGAACATAATAGGCAACATCAAGATGTGAATGACAAGGCTTGTGCATGAATTGACTAAGAAGTTGCACTGCATAAGTGATATCCAGCTAGAAATTATGAGATAAATAAGACGTCCAATTAAGCGATGATATTGACTAGGATCTCGTAAAGGTTCTCCACAATCTAAAGATAGTCGATGTTGTTGAGGAATGGGAAAAGAAGTTGGCTTACTCCCAGCCATACCAGTTTCTTTTAATAAATCAAGAGTATATTTGCGTTGGCAGAGAGATATTCCTAGAGGAGAATGGGCCAACTCCAAGCCAAAAAATACTTTAGTGTGCCAAGGTCTTTGATGGAGAACATGTGCTAAGATAATTCTTGAGTTATTAAATCTGCAAAATATCATTTCCAACAATAAACATGTCATTGATATAAACAAGAAAAGTTAGGAAAGATGTACCTTTAATCACAGTGAAAAGGGAATGATCATTGAAGGATTATGTGAATCCATATTTTCTTAAGGACAAAGAGAACTTTTCGAACCATTGACGAGGTGCATGTTTCTGTTCATATAATGATTTATGAAGATTGCATACCTGATTATCACTTGATGGTAGATAGCTTGGGGGAGGAATCATGTAGACTTCTTCATGTAACTCCTCATGAAAAAATACATCGTTCACATCTAATTGATGTAATTCCCAATTCTTAGCAACAACAACAACCAATAAGCATCTAACAGTGGTCAAATTTGCAATTTATGCAAAGGTTTCAATATAATCCAAACCTTCAATCTGTGTATATCCTTGAGTTACTAAATATGTTTTGTAGCATTCAATGAAACCATCTGACTTGTATTTCAGTTTGTATATCCAATGAGAATCAACCAGTTTCTTCTTTTAAGGTACTGATACTAAACTCCAAGTGTGATTTTGTTCTAGCATGGAAATATCTTTTCATAGCTTCACACCATTGTCGATTTGTTACAGCTTGGAAAAGGGTTTTAGGTTCACTCACAACAAAAATATTAGCCAGGAACACATGACAAGATGGAGTAAAATGAGCATAAAGCAAATAACATGATATAGAATAAAGAATACTTGAAGAAACTATGTTAGATGTGGGTTATAATGACTTATCTTTTCCAGGAAACTGCCACACATAATCATAAAGATAAGAAGGAACTCGTCGAGGTCTTTGAGATTGTGAAGTGTTTAAGGGAACAACCAAATGATTAGAATTAATGACAGTGGGCATGGCAACTTCAGCATCAAGATTATTTGGAGAAGTTTGATTTCATGGACTATGATCTAGAGGCACGGGGTCTAATGTCTCCAAGGAATCAAAAATAGGTAGAGGTACCACTATATTTGATTCTTTTGAAGGACTATGAGATTGAAAAGGAAATTGATTTTCATAAAAAGAGACATCTCGGGATGTAAAATTTTATGTGATTCCATGTCACATAATTTGTATCCCTTTTCCCCATAGGATAACCAATGAAAATACAAGTCTTAGATCGAGTAGCAAATTTATCATTAGATCAATTTTTATCATGCACATAACACAAACAACCAAAAACACGTAAATGTGAGTAACATGGAGGTTTTGAAAATAGTATCTCATAAGGACTTTTGTCAAACAATATAGGTATGGGAGTATAATTTATCAAGTAGGTTGCGGTCATAACACATTTACCCCAAGATCTGATTGGTAAATTAGATTGGAGTCAAAGAGCATGGACAACTTCTAATAGGTGATGATGCTTCCACTCTACTATTCCATTTTATTATGGAGTATCAACATAAGATGTTTGGTGTGAAATACCATTTTGAGAGAAGAATTTGAACATATGACCAACAATAAATTCCAGATTGTTATCACTCTTAACTAGTTTGATACTCCGATTAAATTGAGTATTAACCATAACATGAAATTTAAAGTATTTTTGTGCTTCTGACTTGTGTTTGAGAAGATAAACTCAGATTCATCTCGAACAATCATCCACAATGGTAAGAAAATAATGAGCACTTGATGTAGATGGTGTTTTATACGGTCCCCAAATGTCTCATTGGACTATATCAAATGGAAAATCAGATTTATTATTGTTTAAGGGAAAAATATTTTGATTTTGTTTGGCTCAATGACATGCATCACAACAGTTATTTGAATTTTTAAAAGACACTAGATAATTCTGGAATTAAGGATAATCGATCAAATGAGATATTTCCTAACTACTCATGCCACAAGTTGGAATAAAAAGGAAACAATGTTGATGCGATAAAACGTAACTATAACCCATGGAAGTAGTATAAGCCATCATATAATTCACTCATTCTAATCAGTTTCTTCGATTTAAGGTCCTGTAAGACATAAAAAGATGGAAAAAATGTGATTGGACATTGAAGTGCTTTTGACAACCTGCTTATTGAGAGAAGATTAGATTTGAAAGATGGTATATAAAGAACATGATTTAAAGTCATGTTTGACAGTTGGACCTAACCAACATAATGCATAGGAACAAATGTTCCATTCAATAGTTTAACATGCAAATAATGAGAAGGTGTTTTTGCATCAGAAAAAACAAGTGCATTATATGTGAGATGTTCAGAGGCACCACTGTCTAGAATCCAATCTATAGTATCAAATGAATGAGTGACCTTACCAATAAAGTTTGCTACATTTTGAATAGTAAAGGATAGTAAGGAGTTGATTTGTTCATATTGTTCTTGAGTGAGGATAAAATCTTTACCCGTAGGCTGACTTAACCCTACAATGGCACTGTTGGGTGAAACATATTTTGGTTCCCTTTATAAGTTTTTGTTATGTCTCCCAAAATTTGAAGTCTTTGCTCTACTTTGACAATTTGAAGGATATCCAACTAGTTTAAAACATTTGTCTTTGTAATGCCCAAGTTTATCACAATATGAACATTTCAATTTGCTTGGCCCTCCTCTTCGTTGTTCTCCTGCAAACTCCCTTACTAAAAAACTGAAGGATTTGACAGTAAATGTTGTTGCCTTTGATGGTTATTCACATCCAATTGAGGCAATGAACATTTGTTTTTCTTCTTTGGTTACAAAGGCATAAGCCTTGTTAATTAAAGGAAAGGGTTCCATGTTTAATATTTGGGACTGAATGATTCCATATTGATCATCCAGTCCTATGAGAAATTGATGAACCTTTTCCTTTTATCTCTCTAACCACATTTCTTGTCCAACACCATATGAACATGAAGGGACAATGAAGTAGGCTGACAACTCATCCCAAAAACCTTTTAGTTTGGTGTAGTAGATTGCTATAGTAAGATCTTTCTATTGTGCCTAACAAATCTCTCTTTTTAATTCATGAATACGTGGAACATTTCCTTGAGAGAAATGTTCTTGCAATTCTCCCCACATTTTATATGTTGAATCCACATGGCAACATTATCATACAACTCTCAAGCTAAGGAAATAAAAATCCAAGAGATTACCATTGAGTTGCATTTTTTTCATGCTTGAATTTCTTTGTTATCCTCATCTGGTTTTGTCAAAATAGATCAAAGTATTGTATGAAAATTTGCCTTTGGCCTTGATTTCTGTATCTTATATAGAGGTTACAAGAGTGCTATACATGGAAAGTAAATTAGCATGATTTTAGTCTTATATATGTAAACTATAAGCTGTCAAATATACAAAATAAGGAATATTGAAGAAGGAAACAATTATAGGATATAAAACAGGAAAGGCTTGCTATCAGCAAGCTATCCATTGATAGCCCCCCTCAAATTGATGCAGGATGACCAGCCAGCATCACTTTGCTACTTAGGGATCAATGTCGATGATGAGTGAGCGTCTTGGTGAAGATATCATCAATTTGTAGGTCAATGGAAATATGGGGAAGAGTGATAACACGAGCATCATAGGCTTCACGAATAGAGTGACAATCCACCTCAATATGCTTCATGCGCTCATAAAATACAGGATTAACCGTGATCTGAATAACACTTGTATTATCGGTATGGAGAGGTGTAGGATCAGTCACAGAAAAATCTAGCTCAACAAGCAAATGATTTCAGAACAAGCAAGAGACATTGCCCTATACTCAGATTCTGTAGAGGACTTGAAAACTTTATCTTGCTTCTTCCTTTTCCAAGAGATTAAGGCATCTCCTAAGAACATACACTAGCTAGTGACGGATCGATAAGAATCTGCACAACCATCCCATTCCATATCATTATAAGCAACAAGACGAGTAGGATTGTTTGCAGGGAACAATAAGCCACGGTGCCATCAACATAGCATATGATCCTATGAACATCAGCCAGATGAAGATGTAGAGGAGTTTGAAGAAATTGGTTGACTTGTTGTACTACAAAGGAGATGTTCGGTCTAGTATGGTGAGATAAACAAGGTTGCCTACCACTTTTTGGTATAAACTGGGATCAACAAGTCACCCTCTTCTTTGCAAAACTTGATATTCAATTCCATGGGAGTATCAATAGAAGTAGCCTCTTGTAGACCAGTTGTAACCACCACATCACTAGCATACTTATGCTAATTTAGGAAAATACCCGAGGAGTTACAATGCACTTCAATACCAAGAAAATAAGCGAGAGACCCAAGATCTTTCATATGAAAAGCCTCTCAGAGATAAGTCTTGAGCTGACCAAGTATATCCGAATCAGAACCTATAATCACAATGTCATCAACATAAACCAAAAGAACAACAATACCCATGGCTAATTTCTGAAGAAATAAGGAAGTGTCATGCTTGCTCTGTTTCAATGAGAATTGTAATAAAGTGGTGTGGAATTTATCAAACCAGACCCTCATAGCCTATTTGAGACCATAAAGAGAGCGACAAGCTTACACACATGTGAAGTCAAAGAAGAAAATAATCCCGGAGGTGGCTTCATATAAATGCATTCTTTAAGATCCCCATGAAGAAAAACATTTTTGACATCCATTTGATATAGCGGTCAATTACTAGAAGTAGCAAGAGCTAGAATCATATGAACAATAGTCATTTTAGCCATAGGAGCACAGGTCTCTTCATAATTGACCCAATATTCTTGATTATTCCCAGGTGCAACAGTCGGGCCTTGTAATGGTCCAAACTATCATTAGATCAGAATTTGACTGAGTAAACCCATTTGCGACCTAGAGGAACAATAATGGAAGGACAAGGCTCAATGTCCTAATTTTTATTAGCCTCTAGAGCGACAATTTCTTCCTACATAGCTTATCGCCAATAATCATGTTTGGTAACATATAGGAATATCAAAAGTAGACAATGCAACAGTAAGGGCTGAAATAGATTTACCAGACCTGGAAGTGAGAAACCCATATCGATCCAAGGGTATAGACACTCGAGATGAGTAATGTACCAGAGGCTCAAGAGGGGCGGCAAATGACTAAATCTAGAGAGCGAGAGGATTAGATATCGAGTGAGCCACCAGGGAGACTGTGGGTGGGAGCGTCTTGTATACACAATACCTGGTTTAAAACGAGGGCTGATTGGATGAAGATCATATAATTGTGGCTCAAAGGAGGGAAGGACCACAATAGAAGGAGAGGACACTGGAAAGAACTGTTGATTTTCAAAGAAAATAACATTCCTAGAAATACGTGTACGTCTTAAAGTAGAATCATAATAGTCAAAGCCTTTTTTACACAAACTACATCCCAAGAAAGCACATGTAACAAATTGAGTAGATAATTTATGTTGCTCATGAGGTGGTAAATGAACAAACTGACAACTAAAAATACAAAGATTATCATAACTAGATTGTTTGGCAAATAAGCGGAAATAGGGAGACTCCATGTGTAAGGCTTGAGAGGGTAAACGATTAATTGAATGAGTAGCAGTTTTTAGAGCTTCAACCCAGAACATGGATGGAACAGAGGATTCTAACAAGAGAGTGCGCACCACATCAAGAAGGTGACAATTTTAACATTTGGCTACTCCATTTTGTTGAGGTGTAGCGAGACATGAGCACTGATGAATAATACCATTAGAAGCCAAGAATGCCTGAAACTCAGTAGAAAAATATTCACCACCAGAATATATGCGTAATATCTTAATAGTTGTAGAAAATTGAGTAGCAACATACGCTAAAAATTGAGTGAAAGTGCAAAAAACTTCAGATTTAGAGTGAAGACAATAAACCCAAGTAAATCTGCTATAATCATCAATGAATGTTACATAGTATTTAAATTTTTCATGTGAATCATTTGGGGAAGGTCCCCAAACATCACTATGGATAAGATCAAAGTAGTGGGAAGCTCTACTAACATGCAAAGGAAATGGAAGAATTTTGCTTCACCAATTTTACAAGAATCACACTCGAGAGAAAAAGAACATTCTTTATTACCAAGAAAACCAGATTACAATATATTAGATAAAATCTAAGTATTAGGATGACCTAAATGATGATGCCACACCATACTCAAAGCAGGAATATTATTACAAGCAAAAGACTTGTTATATGCAAGTTGTCCGTTGACAGGTTTTATTAAATAGCCAACAACAAAACTCAATTTGTTTTTGGCTCATAGGCATTAATCATGGCACGCCTCCATGTTGGATAATTATCTCCTTTTAGAAAACAAGAAACAAGAACTGCTCTTGGATTATCAGAAGAATTCAAAAAATAAGGTGACGATGAGTCATGTTCATACAATGATCTTGATGTTGAAGTTTTAAATGTGCTAGAGGGAATTTCTCCACTCATGATGATTGAGTGTTTTTAGAGTTAGAAGACAAGAATCAATATTAGCTCTGATACCATGTAGAAAACATGAAGGAGAAACTAAGAAGAACAATATACTAGAAATTGTTAAGCTTTCTATTAATAGCGAAAGTCTATATATACAGTAGGAAGACCTACAATTAAGGAGAAGAATTAGCAACATCACACGATTATTGTCAAATTTCTAGAGATTTACATGTATTGATATGGTAACATAATATCTTGAAGATATTTTAATATATCTCCAAGATAAACACTATCTTTAGTATGAAACAACATATCTTCAAGACTAGGAGTGAGTTCTTCATGGGTAGAAGGAGATAATATAATATTGCTCTACTAGTATTAAAAAAAAAATCTCAGACAAATATATTAATGTCGATAAAAAATATCTCTAAAATATGTATTGATGAGAAAAAATATCTCTAACACATGTACTACTATTTTTGACATACGTATTGATTTGAATGAAAATATGGTGGGTCTTTGGAAACCTTATATATATATTCATATAAATGAAAATATGGTGGGTCTTTGGCGGATTTTGACACACCTAATGAGTATAAAGAGAGTATGATCTAAAATGTAGTTATGTCAAAAAAAAGATGGGTTTTTTTTCTTAGTTGAGCCCTAGAAAGTTAAATCATTCCCTTGATCATTTATTGAGTTGAGTTCAATGGAGGTTGGGTTCTTTCTTTGGCTAAGCCTAAAAGAAGTCAGCTCATCTCTATAACCGAGTCTAATAAAATTTGGGTTCTATAGGCTCTTAATTTAGGTTTCTTACTAGGTTAAATGTAATGAACCTGTTGACTTTGAGTTATTTAGTGAATTGTTGAATTTCAAAGCCTCAAAGGCCACACGCAGTGTGATATAAAAAAAGAAACAATAATTTTCATGTGTTTGTTTCAAATTACATGAAAACAGTTTTTAATATACTTTTCAGTCAAATAATCAAATATCTAGAGAGTTCTTATTTAATTTAATTTTAATCAATGAGTGATTAAACGATCTCATATTGGATCTAAGCATGATTGAATGGTAATTAAATAAAAAAAGTTGTTTCATTTACTGAGTTCAAGGAAATAAAAAAATTAGGTGGTTAAATTGAGTTAAAAAAAAAGAGAATTACATATTGGATTTGATTGGTTTGATATTGGTGGTCTGTTTGATTATTTGGAGTCAACTCTTTTATTCATATATGGTATCATAGTTATTATGAACTAGTATAGAGGCAAGAAAAAAATGAGTTTGTTTTGACCATTTTTTAGATACAGTGTTGGATTTTTTTTAAATATTTTGTAATTAAAAATCTTTCAAAATTTTATTTTTGGCATTAGTAAATTAAAATAAAATAAAACATAAAAAAATCAGTTTAATGATTTTTCAAGCAAAAATCAATTTGAAAAACACTTTGAAAATCAAGTTCAACCATAAAAGCAAACACTCCCTTAATAAACACAAAATATTTGATTTTCAAAAAAAGAATATAATCATGACAGATACAAAACTTGAGGACAATGTCGCGAAGATGTGATTTTTGCGCTTGGCGCCCTGTCATCCCCGAAGGGGAGAACAACACGCGATGAAAGGAAGGGGTGTTTATAGCCGTAAAATCATGACTATAATTTTTGGAAGTCGCCACCTAGTATTAAGGTCACTAGAAAGTCTATAGGTCTACGAGAGTCTAAGTAAAGGGACTTGTTGTGCAAGAGAAGATGCATCACCCCCAGTGCACCCTACCTAAGGTAAGCTGCATCGTTGTTTGATTGTTTTTCGTATGTCATTTTTTTATTCATTGGTGGTTTTTAAGACTTGAAGTAGATCTCTATTTGTGAGGAATTTGGCCATATGCACGAAAATAACATATTTTTTGTTTTTTTAAACAAATATATTTTTTATCCAAATTTTCTATTTTTTAAAAAAAAATTATATGGGTTGCCTACCCAACCCTGATGGGCCGAGAGGCCCATCATTTAGGGCTAGACTGCCCAACTTGGATGGGCCAATCAACCCATCCCTTGGAGGGCCGACAACCTACCTCGCTTTGGATTGGGCTTCCAGTCCAGGTGGGCTGGCAGCCCACCTTATTTCAGGTGGCTCGGCCGGACACAAAGTCCGGCCCGGCATCCCACTATTCACCATGTGAATAGTGGGACGTAAGTGACATCCCATTGTTCACATGCAGTGAACAGTGGGACAGAACAATGAATTAATTTGCTCTAGTAATGGGTTGCATGCAAGGGCATAGGTGTTGTGGGTTGCAGGAGTTGGAGTAGGTTGTTGGCATGGTTGCCGGCATAGGTGCAACCTGACTCTCGTAATGCCTCGATATGTATTTTTTTTAATTAAAAATTTAAAATAACATTAAAAATGGGTTGTGACAAAAAAAGAGTTTTTCGATGGGGAAAACCGGGAAAAATGATATTTTTTCTTCAATTTTGACTTCCGATTTCACCCAAAAAGTTTCGTCTCTAAAAATTCTGATCTTTTCAATTTAACCGAAATTAAGCTTCCAAACTTAATTTCTCACCAATTAAGCCCTTAATAAAATTAATTTAACTCATTTAAAGTGTAATTAAGTCCTTTCGCTTAATTAAATCCCCTAAATTAATTTGTAAACATAATTAGATTTTAAATTGGTTAGCGATTAAATCAAACTGACCCATAAAATATAATTATGTTTTTCAACATTATTTTTATGCAGATTTATCCAATAATAAATTACTTTAACCTTGAATTTGGATTCTCCTTCATTTCTGGGCACAAAAGAGGTATGATAGAGCTCTCGAAAACATTCAAAATTTTCACCTTGATTTTTCTGCCAACACCAGCCCCTTTTATTTTGTTTTTGTTATTTTTATTTTATTTTGGATAGATTTAGGAGAATAACCCAGAATTGGGTTATGACACACACAAAAAAACATGACCAATCCAAAAAACTAAAAGAGATTAATATTCAATTTTAGCCCAGCATACAAAACAATATGGATTAAAACATGTTTTTTTTTATGTTTTCATCCTTCTCAACAAAAATAAATGACCTTGTTAATAAGATTAGTAACATCTTTTCCATATGACCCATTACTAAACTAATTGGTGAAAATTAATATTCTTATATTTTTTAACACATTAAAAATACTTAATTGTACTTAAAAAATTATATCAAACTACATCTAGGAGATTTTACATCTTATTATTTTTTTAAGCACGTGTGCAAAGGCGTTTTAATCTTTTTAACTTGATTTTTTTTGTTATAATCAAGTTGAAAAATAGGCAATTTGGTGTTATAATGAATATGAAAATTAATTAAAAATGATAAGTGGGTAATGCTTGCACTGGCGTGTAGGGCATGCTCGTGCTATTCCAAATATCTCGGCATGCCCTTCATCCTTAGGTTACTCGTATGGGCAACAAACCTTTGGTTTGACATTAACATCCTCTCTTTTCTTCTTCTTTTCTCTCTCCCATTTGATTTCTGCACTAACCCCCTTCAATTTTACAAGGCAATCCTTCAATTGCTATTCCCTTCAACTTTGTTATCTTTTTGTTGTGATTATTACTTATTTTATTTGAAATAATTTATGTCCAACTTACACATTCTTTCATACCACAAATCAAATTTGTGCATTGAATGGCCATAACTCATCCTCATTAAATCATTTTTTGTAGTTATGTCTTTCAATTATGATCGAAGTTTTAGATATTCATGTTTCGGTATTAAATTTTTATTTCCCTTATGTTTCAATATTTAGACGTTAATAAAGAAGATAATAATTGAAAATGGAAAAGAAGAGAAAGATTCTAGTAAATCACATCTCAACTATTAAAAAATATCAATTTTGATATTATTAGGTTTTTTATGGAGAAGAAAGTTCAATGAAGGCGTATATCCATTGTGACATCCCCTTCTTCGGGATAAAGAGAAATACACATCATCAAAAGTATTTAAAAAAAACATTTATAAGGTTCCACCAATTTTTCTACTGAAATTTCAGCACAATCCCCCTGTCCTAGTAGATTTCAAGTTATCAACATATAACGTAACCTTACAAAAATCCAATAACTGTTAATTCAATCTCAACTCGAACATCCTGGGTCTACATTTCCAGAAATATCATCCTTATCACAACCACAATAAATAAAGCATACATTGAACATCAATATCATTTAGAATAAGAAATAAGATAAACTTGATTACATTAAATAAGATACTACAAAATTCAGGGTTAATTTCTTACATTCCAACCTTTAAATTTTTTTAATTATACATATTATGTTTACGACACTTTAATAACACAAAATACTAAGATAGACCTCCTAGAGCTAGGTACAAAAAAGTAACAAAAAACATAATCTACTCTTGACGTGTTAATGATAGGTCTGAAAAGAAATACATGATAATACCATATAAAAATCAAAATAAATATACCAATAAAGTTATTAACCAACTATATAAAATTATATATAATTTTATCTTCCCTCTTTTCCCTCCTTTTCTTTTCTTTTCTTCCTTTTCATTTGTTTCTTTTTTATATATAAATATTCCATCAAAACTTTTGTTTATCCCGCTTACCTATAACCATATGTTTTATCCTTTAAATTTTCATAAAACTAATTATAGGTAATTTAAACATAACTAACTTTCCCGTCTACATACAGTCAATACCAATACTGCCAGTATCCTTATCAACTTGCAGGCAATGTCATCAAAGAAAACCCCTTCCTAAATCCTTAACATACCCCCACATGTTTATTTATGGATGTGTGACGATTCCATTCCTGAAATTTTAACATACACTAATGTATATGTATATAGCATAACAATCTTCTTATCCGGGATCTTAACATATACTAAATGTATGTTAGTTTGTGCATAATGATCTCTGTCTTCGAGATCCTGACATACACTAAATGTAAGCCAGTCATTTATGATTACCCTCTTATCGATATCCAAACATACACTAAATATATGATAGTCATTTATGATGACCCCTTTACCCAGAATCCTAACACACACTAAATATATGTTAGTCACTGTCATGTTCCAGTCATTATGTAATGTGTACATTAACAATAATGTCATAACTATATAAATTTTCACAATAAATTAATTTTCTCGACATGCATCCATAAAAAATATTTTCTAGAAAATCACATTTATTCAAACTTTCATTGAATCACGTTAAGCATAATTCACATATTAAATTATGAAAATCAAATAAAAAAATGAAGGTACAAATCACCTACTTGTTGTGGATGTTTTACTCATGGTTTGTGATTGTTGTTGCTGCACTACACTTGTGGTCCCTCCTATAATTACAAACAACTCTCGTAGATTATCCTCATTCAAGAAAACAATTCATAAAAACCACATCACACAATCAAAATGAGCCTTTTAATAAGTTATTCTTTCCTTCTTATTTTAAATCAACATTTGTATTCTTTATCCAACAAAATCATTATTATAATTTCCATTTTTCAAGCATAACTTGTTTCTTTTTTTTAACACGTTTAATTTAGTCGTTTTGCAACTTTATTTTTTTCTTTGAATCTGCTAGCAGAGGTCGGATTCCAACCTCTTCCTAGTTGTTTCACTCAAGGTTGTCAATTTTGTTATGTTCCGTCTGAAATGACCAGTACAATTTGTTCAAAATAAAAAAACAAAACAAACCATAACAAATTTTATCTCACTCAGAATCTTGGCCCATTCCGGAAATTCCGCCTAAATTTTGCTCGGAACATTCCAATTTTATTTTGGCCAAATAGTGTTTTTTTTAAATAATGAATAGTTTTACAATATCAATCATATCTCTTAATCTAACCGTTAGATTGAGATAAAATTTTACAAGGAGTCTCTTGACAAATATATTATGTTGAATTTTAGAGCAATCAGAGAATATAATGACATTGTGAGATTGACTGTGACATTCTCGTAATATTATCTAGATTCATAATTTTGTTCAAAAAAATCATTTTATTGTGTCTTTTTTAAGATTAATTTTTTCTCAATTTCATTACTCAACAATGAGTTTATTACACATATAACTTTATAATTTGCTTTGGTTTGCTTTATTAAAGGTTATCATGATCTTATAATATAGGTCACATATTTGAAAGGTTAACCTAGGTGGACCCGAGTTGATCCAATATATCATCGTTTCAATATTTTTTTTTAAATGTTAACTTCATTTTTTAGTTAAACTATATTTTTATCAATTTTCCATGTTATTTTTTAACTCATCAAGTCGATCAAGTTATAACAGTTCAACTCTCATTAAATTATTACTTATGTTTGAAATTTAAATTGCACAATTCTAAATATTTTTATTTTTGGATTTGAACTAATTTTTTTTGAATTAATATATTTAATAATATATATAAACATAAATAGTACAACCCCAAAATGGAATGCTGAAACATTTCGAAAATATTCTGCTGTAATTGAAAAAACAAAACACCAACCGAAATAAAATTGATAACCTTGGTTTCACTATATTTGGAGTTATAGAATTCCGTTTCAAGCAAGGTTGGTCTTGTTGGAAAGCTAAAATACAAGGCTACAAATATATGAAAAGGAGGAAAACTTAATTAATATCCATAACCTACTCAATTTATCATTAATGTGACAAACCTTCTACTTTGTTGAGTTTGTTCCGTATAGTCTTGTTTGGTGACCCATAACCGGAGTTCTAAAATTTTAATTAAATGAACCCAATTTTTTTGGATATTAAACAATCAAAACTACAACTCCTATGAAGAAAACCAATCTTAATTCCCTCATGTTACTACTCAAATTCTTTCTGAAGGTCAAGAGATGATTTTGTCTAATTTGTCAACTCATGCATATTATACACTCCCCCCCTCCCAATTCCACTTCTGATATCATCATCACATACCTAATAACATCATCATAAATATCTTTTAAAATTAAGTCATCCTTTTTGCACTTATCTTCCTTCATAAGATCAATGTAGAGCATGATTGTAAGTTTTGTTAAATTTTAAACAACAACATTCTAAACTTATGCTCTGTTATTCTTACATGTATTCCTCATCCCTTCAATACATATGAATACACTTTTGGTCGACACACTTGACCTTGGGGAAACAAAATTTTTCTCATTCTTTTCATGTTCAATTCATTCAATACATATGCATTCACATTCAAGACAACATATTTCAATAAATGTTTTGCAAGAATAACATAATCTCTCAATGTTTTGCAAGAATAACATAATCTCTCCCTCCTATTTATTCCCTTCAATGGCCAACAATGGCCTTTTCTAAAGGACTCCCCTTTTTATTTCCATTTATCTTATCATTTCTTTCATATTTCATGTCACACTCATCAATTAAACAAAATCTCACATTTTCCCTAAAAAATTCCAAGAACCCTAACCCTAACAAGAAATTTAACAACAAAGTTAAGAATTTTCTATATAAATGTAAGAAACATCATACCAAGGAAGATTCAAATCCTAATTGCTTATGGACTCAACCCCCCCCCCCCCGCTATTGGCCTCCAACTCCTCCTTTCCCCTCAAATTTCTTCTTCTAATAACACTCATAATCCTTATGTTTTTTATTTATGGATGTTTTGATAACACTTAGTCTATTTTTTTATATAAAAATCTTTTTAATTTGGTAAGAACAATTTAAAAACTCCCTCCCTTGTCTTTCACCATTTATGTCGACCTTGAAGAGCAAAGGAGAGAGGTATTTATACCTCTTAATTTTCTCTTATTTGCACTTAGGCCCCATCTCTTTTAAATATATTATTTTTCTTCTTATAATTAAATCACAACTATTTATATTTATTTCAATTCCACCCCTCAACTTAATTATATATCTATTATTATTTTCCTTTCAATTCATTTCTTTAATTTAAATTTAACCCCAATTATTTTCGAGTGAAAATTACGATATCTCAAATATTTGTCCGGAAGTTATATATGAAATTCCTGAATTCTCATTTTATTTAAATCTGTATATGAATTCCTCCAATTTTATTTTCTCTATTTATTTTGTTTGTAATTTACACTTTTATTTATTTCGGGGGACTTACATCCATCATTCCAAGCCTATACTTGCCTTGATTATTATTTTTTACTAAACATCCCTGAATATATTTTCCTTTTTATTTTTAAATCTTGAAATAAATTTTTCTTTAACTGAATTTATTAAAATAATATTTTATTAGTTATCCAATTATATTATTATTTTTAAAATATTATTTTTTTATGGTAATATGTGTATTTACTTTATGAATTAATATGTATTAACCTAATATGCATTTGCTTTCAAACAAAATCACTCGTTAGTATTGAATTATAATAAAATATATATGGATTGATTTTTTATTGTAATTTCTTAATATGATTTTCTTAGATTTAATATTCTTATATGTTAATTTATATAGCGTGTAAAAACGAGCAATTCATTTTTTTTTTACTATCATAATAAGTTTTTATTTTAAAAACATTGTTCTTCATAAGAAAACAGGTATTTTTTTAATTAAAAAGATATATTTCTTTTTAATTCAAATTATTAGAGTGTTTTTTTCTCTCATTACCATTACTTTTTATTCCACAAACAATCATGCTAACACATGAATAAAACGAGAGAATTCCGTATTGTTTAGGAATATCTATTTTTATTATAATATAATTAAATAAAAATGTATTTCATAGCTGCCTTGCTGCTGGGCGGGTAAGCCAGTGAAATGCTACTCAAACTCAAGCCTGGCCGGCGTTGTCCGTACGCCATCTTTTAAAATAGGGATTTATTGAAACCCAGAAATTGAAAGAAAACCCTATCCATCTATCTCCCCGCGTCAATTCCACGCTTTTGAAAAACCAAACGAACATACCCTCGCTGCTCTTTCTCTCTCTACAACTTGAATCCGGATCCATCGATTTCGATCCGTAAAATTTAAAAATAAACTTGATTTCGATCTCTCTAGAAAATCAATCAATCAGTAATGAGGAAAGGAGCCAAGAGAAAGAGAAGCCAGAAAGAAGAAGAAGCTGCTCCTGCTCCTGACAACCACAAAACCACCGAATCGACTAAGCCACCTACAAGAGCTAAGCGGGTCAAGGCATCCAAACCCGTATCCGAACCTGAATACTTCGAGGACCAGCGCAACTTGGTGCTCTAATTTTTCACTAACTCGCATTATTTTACTTCAATTAATTAATTTGGTGAAAAATTCAGGGATAACTTGTTGAATTTCTGTTTCTTAAGAGGTTTTAAAAAATTAATAAAATCGATTTTTTTTCTTAGGTTAATTACATTGGTAATTAATTAATTAAGATACTGGAAAAGTTTAGTTTTGACTTTAAGGTTAATAGCTGCAGTTTGTTAGTTCATTTTTTTTTAAATGACGGCTCTGTTAGGCTAAAATTCTTAAACCGTGTAATGTTTTTATAGATAAGGCTATTTTGAAATTATTTTCTGGTTGAATTTGTGAGAGAGCGGTGTTGTTTTTAAGTTGGTAAGCATTGTGAAATTGTTTTCTTATGCAGGAAGATTTATGGAAGCAAATATTCCCAGTCGGTACAGAGGTTAGGTTTTGATTTTTTATTCTGTTCTTTGCTTCGGTGGCTGAATTAATTATGTTGCTTATGGCTGTCGTTTTCTTTTTCTTTTTTTGGTTTACAGTGGGATCAATTGGACAAGGTTTACGGATTTAACTGGAATTTCTCTAATCTAGAGGTGGATGTCATCAAATAACTTATACCTTTCTTTTATGTTTCTTTTTTGGTGGAGTAGCGGTGCAGATGATTCTTAGTATGTATGTAAACTGAAATTACAACTCTTACTGGTCAGAATGCATTTGAAGAGGGAGGTGTTCTGCATGGGAAGACAGTTTACCTTTTCGGGTGTACAGAGCGTGAGTTTCTTGTTAACTTGAAACACTAATTTTTTTCTATAGTCTAAACAGGCTTCTCTAAATGGGTGCACATTGCTTCATTTTTGCTTGTTTTTCCCGTGTCCTGTCCTTTTCACTTGTCATGTGAATCTTACTTTGTTTCTTGTGTTTCTTCAGCTCAACTGGTCCCTTTCAAGGGTGATAATATATTAATCTACATACCTGCAGTGGTGGCGGTAAGTTTACTGAAATGGTTGCTTTTGCATGTAATCTAATGTACATGTGTTCATCTGTAAAATTTGTTAAGGAGTGGACTTTACAAACTTCTTATTATCGTATACTTTTAATTTGGATTTTATTCATGATAAAAGCAACATAGGCCTTTTTTACTTCATTTTGTACAAGGTTTAACTTTGGTTCTGGTTATGGCATTTATACCTTTTCACTTACTTAAATCTTGTATGATAAGGATCTCTGGTTTCAAAAGCCCCAGATATAGATGTCTGAGAAGTGCATCCTTGCATTAAATTACATTGTGGGAATGAAGAACTCATACACTCTATATTTCTCATACTTCCTTTATGGTAATAGCAGGATCATAGATCTCTCTTTTCAAACTTGGGAAAGTGAGAATGCTGGTTTTGCAATTGTCCCCACCTTTATGTGTAGTCAAATCTCATATAAAATGAACTTAAAAAAAGCTTGTGCTATATTATGAAGACATCCACTTTGTGTGTTTCTCAAGGCTAGAGACAAAGAGCATGAGAATTTGTGCCTCATATTGTTACTTTTCCAACACCACATTTTTCTTCCTAAGAGTTGCCTCATCACATGTTTCTTCATTTGTTCTAGTTTCAAAATTACAATTGCTGATTGGTATTTTTGTGAAGACAAGTGCCTATAGTCTTTTAATTTTTTCCTGAAAAAAAAATTCCTCTGAATTAATGGAAGTATGTCATTTCTTGATGCTTCATTTCTGTTTGTTAAACATTTTATATTACAGATTGTATCTCCTTTCCCTCCTTCTGATAAGATTGGAATAAAGTCAGTTCAGAGGGAGGTTGAAGAAATAATTCCCATGAAGCAAATGAAAATGGACTGGGTTCCTTATATACCTTTGGAAGACAGGTATTCAAAGTAGATTTCTAATTGATTTCATGGAGTTTCTCTCTCTCAAATAATCTTTTAAGTTGCATTATTTGTTCAATGACTCTTTGTAACCTAAATCCTTCTCCAGAGAAAGCCGAGTCGACAGACTGAGACATCAAATTTTTATTTTGAGTTGCACTCAGAGAAGGTACCTCTCCCCCTTCTCAATCTTCCTGACCATTTACTTATTTATATTTTATCTGCATTTTAAAGTTCCTTAAGCTGTATGGATGGAGCACTTTTCTGATAGGAAGTTGGTTTTTGTATGTGGATTCTTGGTTATCCATTGGTTTTTGCATGCAGATTCTTAGTTACCAGGACAGATTGCTCTTTATTTTCTTTATTGCATCCCATTTTCACTAAATATATGCAACAATCCTGCTTTGTATTCAAATTTCTTATGGGCATTTGTGGACAATTGATTTGGTTCTTTTTTTTGGATAATCCAGTTCTCTATTTCCGCTTTTGGAACTATTATCATACTATTCATTTAACAGAAATAACTTAACCTTTTTCTTTATTCTGGTTTCTCATTTCTCAATTTTCCTCAGTTATATGTACCTTCTAATGTGGCATTTGGATGGCATTCTGTTCAGTGTATATTGAACAAAATAATGACACATAATAACACATCAGGAATTGAGTTTGAACAAAATAGGAGGAAGATTCAACATTTTATGTACATAGATCAGTTAAAAAAATTACAGCGAGCATGTTATTGCATTAGACTTGAAAACTTACAATTAGATCTTCCTTGAGCAGATTCTTTTTAACATTTTCACTTTAGTAAATCTCTTTTTTTCTCTGATACGATAATCATCTGATGTTGAATACACTCAAGCATACAATATTTTATGAGCACTATTGAGGTTTGTAGTGTCTCATTGAAATTTTCAGATACTATGATGTGTGTCTATCTTTCCATGTGCCTATTCCTATTCCTGTTGCTTATGCATATGGATTGCTTGCAGAGCTGCTTTGAAACATTTGAAGATTGATCGGATCAAGAAATACGAGTACTGCTTACCTTGTGAGTTTTGAGGAAATTTTATGATGTTTAGATTGCTGTATTTCACATGAACTTCATTGTACTAAAATAGTGTTGTGAAAAGAATGGAAAAAAGTGCCCTTCAAGTTCTGACAAGTACCAAAAGTTTGTGGACCACAGCATGTAAATTTTGCTGATCATGTTTGGTTACTTGGCTGACTAATCATAGCATAGGATAATACTCTCCTGTATCACCTTTTAGTGTTCTGTCATCTCTCATTGCCAGCGTCTGGGGGACTATTCTCTTCCTCTAAAATGCTTCCTTTTTGACAGATTTCTACAATCCTCTTCAAGAAGATGAGCTTGAGCAGAGCACCGAGGTTCAAATAATTTTCCCAGCAGAACCAAAGCCAGTAAGTGAATAGCATGTAAAAGAAATGAATTGATGGAAACCAAAACCTTTGGATGCTGACAGATAGCTTGAGTTGAGATTCATTTACAAATTATAGTTTATACTGCCAGTTAAGCAAACTGTTGTGCTTAGTTTAGTTACTATGATAAGTGTAGCACTGATATAAAATTCTGCAAATTGATCTTTTAGCATTGGTAATTGCAGGTTTTCTGTGAATTCGATTGGGAATTAGATGAACTTCAGGTATGATTTTTATTTCTGATACTTGGTTTAACTTGGATGTTTTTTCATGAAGTTGCTTTATTCATTCCTTCATTCTTTTGAATGCTTGATAACCACTGTGACATTTTTCCTCATGGAATAATTGGTTTGAATGTATTGCTGTGGTAGTCATCTTCTAAATGTACCATTTCAGTTTGTTGAATTGGAATGTCTCCTGCATGTTTGAAGGAATTCTGTGGAAATGGTGTATAACTAGTAACATATTCCTGAACTCTCCCCACCTGATAAGTACAAACCTTGCCTTTTGCCGCCAGGAGTTCTGGTGAATATATTTGTCCTGTCACTGCTCAACTCTGACAAAATTCTTTCTGAACCACCTCCCTACCCTTGCAAAGAAAGAACTAGTTTGTCTTAAGATCTACCTATTAATCTGCAGGAGTTCATTGATAAGCTGATCCAGGAGGAGGAGTTATCTGAAGATCAAAAGGAGGCCTTCAAGGTGAATTTTTATGAAATATATTCAAATATTTCATTGTTTCATCTTATTTTTGTTAATAATTGAACCTTGTATCTTTGCTTTGTTAGGAATTTGTCAAGGAGAAAGTTCGAGAAGCGAAGAAAGCTAATAGAGAGGTAACTTGTTTGGTTCTGTTTGGTTTTCCAGTGCAAGTAGGAGTTCTTCGAGCTGCTCTGTATCAAGTTTCCTTTGGTGCAGGCAAGGGAAGCCAGGAGAAAGGCCCTGGAAGAAATGAGTGAGGGAACCAGACAAGCGATTGAAAATCAGAGATTTTACAAGTTCTATCCTGTGCAAACGCCTGATACACCTGACATATCAAATGTGAAGGTAGAGTGTTACAATATCCACAAGGACATCATTTTGTGAAAGCAGCTATTGATTAATAGAGCTTGTTTATAGTTTCAATTAATTTTTCTTAAGAATAGGAAGCCTATTTGCAGTAGAGACATTTTACCCTGGGACAGCCTGTTGAATATTTGACCTCTGATTTTTTATCATTGAAATGTCACCTGGAGAGAGCTTGCAGTTTTGACTTCCAGTTGACAGCATATGGTGCCTTGCCTTTGACTCCTTGATATTATGCTTTGCATTACCTAGAGAAAAGAAATGAAAAGAATAAATATGATTGTAGTTCAAACAGTTTGCAACCTTTATGGTTGCCTGTTCAGTATCCAAGCAGCAGGAGCACAATGTTATGTAGCAGGACATTATTCAAGCCAAACATATCTAGTCCCTTGTCTATCTGTCTAATTGGCTTATTTTGGATTTCATACTCCAAATACAAACCTCTTTCAAATCCTGTGTGCTCGGTTCGTTAGATGATCGGAGCATGTTTGTCTTCCTTGAGTAAAGTATACAGCTGCCTTACCTCCATGAGTTTTCCATCGTTGCCTGGTATTATTCACTCTAGTACATGCAAAAACACCCTGAATAGTCAAGGTTCCATTATTTGTTGGCTGTAAACTAATGTCATGTTGAATACGTGCAGGAGCAAGGTCTTTTGCATTTTGAATGCTACAATTACTAGGGGATAAGAAATTAGTTATGCATGGGTTTCAAGCCTGGATTGTATGATTAAGTTTTCTTATATATCAATGGGTAACACAATTTTGTTCCAGCTTCTCAAGGGAACATCTAAATATTTTTCCTTAATTCACTTGATTTCCAAGTATTTGTAGATATTCCATGGTCAACGAGGATAGACCATGAAGTATTAGTAGAATATTGAGACATTGCATTTTCCTTTTCCATGAAGTGAGTTTTCTGAATTCCTTGTGATGTTTGCCGATTTTCCCTTGCAGGCATCATTTATAAACAGGTACTATGGGAAGGCTCATGAGGTTCTGTGAGTGGATACATCTAGGACAGGGATGGCAGTTGCTTGAAGCCTGCTTTTTGCTACAAAATAATCAAATTTAAAGGTTTTGCCTGCCATGAAGTTGGGAGGCATGCCTCTGGTGCCACAGTTTCACTTTGTCAGTCAAGGTGTCTCAGGAGATGTAAACTTTCGTAGTTTCAAAACTTTTTTGAGAGTTCAGTCAGGCGCACATTTTACTTTAGCAGGCATTTGTAACATACATTGTTGAGGGTATTCAAATTTTCTAGGTATTGGGCTGCAGGCAGTGAAATCCACCTGTCGTACGGATTTCTCCTGGTTTCCCGCCCATTTCATCCGCTTATTTGTGCTGATATAGTTAGTTTTTATGACCAGAAGCTTTAGCCCCAAAACAATAAGATTTATAGTCGTTCAACATTCTGTAATAAACAACCGAATTTATAATAAATGACTGAATGCATTGGCTGCCCTTGTAGCTCTTATTTTCGTAATCACTTCTAAATTTGCCAGGTCGTTTCGAGGACTTGAGCAATTCATTACATTGGTGGATGATTATTTTGGCTATTTGTAGTGTGGCCATGGATTTACCCGGTGCTAGTCTTTGGAGAAGTGCATCGTGGATGGGTGATATGCAGCTTGTTTGTGCTGTGCAGGTGGTCGTTTGGTATTGCGATCGAAATCGAGATTCGAGCAAAAAGTAGTTTTGTGGCATATGGTAACGAGAAAAGGCAGATTAAATTGCTATGGCTCACACAACAAAAAACGATTGAAACTGTTTTTCTTAAGAAGTAGGAGATTTATACTTTTCTTGCGTTTCAATTTACCTTCGTGAAGCCACTACAATGACTGCTTATACCAAACGGCCATGAAGAAGACAATGGCACAATCAGAGTTGAGAGGAAGAAGATAATGGCATAACCACCGACTAACAACCAACCTTGGCACCGGCAGGATCACCAGAAGCTCTCTCTCTCTCTCGGTTGCAACTTTCTCTCTCTAAAACAATATGGATGCAGCTCTCTCTTCTCAGCAGTCACCGACGAGCACCACCAGCTGTTCCTTCAGCACTGTCAACCTCTTTTCACCGTCAGCATCTGCATCGTTCAGTCTTCTCCCACAGCGTCGGCGTTAGGCAGCAGTGAGACCCTTCCAACGCTGTCGCTAGCCACCACAGTCCACCATTTATGACGTTACCACCACAGGAAGAATCACCTCGATTTTCTCTACCCATCGGCATCGGTCGTTGAGCCTCTAGTCACTATCAATCGAATGCTAATGTTTACATGAATTAATTCACGTGAACAGTAGCGCTGCAGTGTTCAAGTTTTAAGAGGTGAACAGTGCAGCGCATCATTTCACTCAACACATTAAAGCTGAACTTAGGTTGGACCTCCTCTCGGCCCAACACAAGTCCAGCGGAGTTGGGCATTTTTTGCCCAAGTTGGCTGACTCGGCCCATTTAGTTGGGTCAGACCTAGTCCGACTTTAAAAAAAAAAGGATAGAGATCAATCCTGATGAAAGGAAAAGACACGTGACTTCATTTCACACAGCATCATTGTTATTTTTTGATTGATTATGAATAAAAAACTTGCAACTGGATTTGACATTGAAATTATCTCTACAACTAGATCACAAATGTTATTACTAATGATATTGTTACCATATGTTGTTCCTCGATCAAATAGCAAAGGATTACATAGGATTTCACAGATCGATTTAGTTCGTGATGAAATTGCAAGTAGTTTGATGGGAGAATAAAAATAAATATCTGCTTTTTTCATAAATTATTAATTATATTTTATTGTTATGATTATTAATTTATAAATTTTAAAAAACAATATATATGTGTCTTTTAAAATAATTTCACAAGTTGACAGCAATATAAAAAGTATAATAACCAAACACATGAAATTACTTTTTATCAACCTCAAACTCAACTATAATTTTAACCAAATACTTCAATTTCAATTATGAACCGCAGCTAAAAGTATTTTTCATGAAAATATTTTTTTAAAACCTCAACCACAAAAACAAAAACAATATCAAACACACTCTAAATGACATAAGAAATGCTTAAATGCTCACTAAATTATTAGTTTCTAAATTTAACCAAACTTAAAAAAAAAATCCTGGCAAATCATGTCAGATGCTCTCAAGTTGAAAGTTTCAACATGACCCACCTTGTTTTCTGCATGTGATGTAAGAAAGCCTAGTCGTATGAGATGGCTCTGGTTCAGCTTAAGGTAGGCCTAGCCTAGTCATATGAGAGGCTCTGGTTCAACTGAAGGTTATTCAGCTGCAAAAGTTGAACCACCCCAAACTAGAAAAGGCCTAACTTCAACTAAGCATCAAGATAGATGTCAGCTCACAACAATTGATGGATAAATAAACATTTAAAAGTTGCTACATGATACACCAACATGACAATTCACTTAAAACATTACTAATGACCTGAAACACAACTTCTATCCTCTTTTGGTAAAATCACACCCGGGCTAATTTTGCATTGCCTCAAGCACACAACGAATAAATAAACCCAGCTGCCCATCTTATTTATTTTCAACACAAACATCACTCTTGGACAGCTTGGCCTGCAGTCCATGTAAATTACATACAGAAGACGGAAGCTTGACAAGTTGCAAATATGTATGAGAGCTTTCCTTTGCTTCTAACCCGTGATTCAACCATCTGTTTTACCAAAGAAAAAATGATCTGCCCATTCACCAGGGCTGGCAAATGGCAAAAGGCCACAGCACAATGGTAGCAACAGGAGGGAAGTCGCGTAGAAAAGTGATTGCCGGAGCCAGTATGGACATAGTGTGTTAGGTTTTGTCCCATGGGAGATGGCAATGACAGGCCCGTGAAGCAGCCAGAACAAAGTTGATGTGCATACATTCGCGAAGAACTGCAGCGTGCATATAGCTTCCCAATACAGAAGCCAGAGTAATCCACTCCCTCCCAGTGTATCTACACAAAGTTTGCCAGTAAAACCACAGACAGCTCCCAGCAGTAGTAGAATGAAAGTTATTGGCATTGTCCGTTGTTGAGCTGAGGAACGTTGAACAAGCAGAAAAGCAACTGCAATAATAATGAGGATGCCAAATGCCATTTGGCTCACAACTTGAACTTGACACGTGAGTATCTGTAGCCAGGAATTAAAGGATGAAAAAGGGTTGGCAAACCACCCGAATTTGGACTCCTGAAACAGAACCAGAAACATAAAAATATTTCCCAGACATCTGGTATGATTGTAACTAAGGCAGAATAATTTATAGCAAAGAAAATGAAAAATCATCTCATCTGTTACTAAAGGAATGGAATAGAAATTGCTTAATCTATAGACCTGATATTATACTGGAGAGAGTTTAAACCATAAGACATTGTATCAGACAATTAAACAAAGATAAAACAACTTTCCATTCTGCTCATGGTTAGGGCTCTGTTTTAGATAGAGATTACTAAATCATGTTTAAGTTTGAAAAAAGGGAATTTTGTCACAATTTCCATTCTGCTCACCAAGTTTCAAACATTATGGAATGACTTGACTATAAAGCTTGCCCAAGTCCTTACCTTTACCATCTACCTCAAGGCCCAAAGTTAATATGCTCCTGAATTTATAGTTTTATTTAAAACTTCTCTTTTAATAGCCTCTCTGTAGCCTCTTTTATTGCTTGGGGAAGCAGCTTCGCTAGTACCTAGTACTAGAAAAAGAGCATATAGAACCAGACCACCAGACCAATAAAATGATGGTTACAGACAAAACTAAATCAAATGACATTAGCAAGAAGACATGGTCCTTACCTTGTGTGAAAGAGAGCAGGATGCAGTAGCTTCTTTGATCCTTTTGTATGAATAAACATATGTACTGTATGATAGCGAGGCAGACATGATGAACAAACCAGCAACAAGACAGTCTAGGCACTTTCTATGCAGCTCAGCATGCCTTGTGTCTTCTAATTGAGTCCTGAACTTGCCAACTTTAAAGGATGCCTTAGACATGCCCATTACTAATTTTGATCTCTCCAGATGATTTGATTCTGAGGTGAGATCCAACAAGTTCTCTTCCAGCTTCAATTTTTTCATTGCAAGACCAATCTCTATTTCCTTCAGGTCATTAGAACGGGCTTGCTCGACAACAGATCTCTCAATAGTGCTAAACATGTTAATTACAGGGTATGAGCTAGGAGCACAGGCTAGCTGGTTGGTTTGTCCGTGAAGGGCAAGTTCTTGGCCCAAGCAACCCATGGATATGTTCTCTTCTACCTCTTCAAGTATATGTGTTTGATCCCCAGTCGAACTAGTGGGAAAGTCTGTTTCTGAGTCACAATCTTTGATACAGGTGCTACTGGTACAGTCAACACTTTTATTGGGAGTCCTGTCTGGAGCAGAAATCTCTAGGTTCTGGTGGATTAAGGCAGGTGGTCTCTTGTTGATAGAGGATTCATTAATCAATCTGAGAGTACTCAATGTGCTCCCAAATGATTTCTGAAAATTTCTTGCAAAGAAATCAAATTTGTCGCCAAAGACCTGTTGCACATAGGGTGTAAAGAAGGGCATTCATATCAGGTCAGCATTTTTGGGGTCTTCCTGATGTTGATAAATACATGAGGGAACTTGACTTGTAAAATCAGAGTCAATGGATAAGTGAGAGGTTAAGGTCTGGCTTACATTGGCTAAAGATTCTCTGACAGCTGATGTGCAGATCTGCATGCAAGTAGACACATTAAGTTCGGTTTTCCCAACATTCCAAGCATCAATAAAATTAGACCAAACAGACTCCAAGGTCAATATAAAATCCATGTTAGTCTTGAAAAAGGTAAAAAAAATACCATTGAAAGATGATCAACAGACAATCTTTCACCTGCTGCATCTTTCCTCTCCAGAATCTACAGTAAAAAAAGCAACAAATGAATAATATCAGCTGACAAATACTAATTGTCAAAAAAAAAAGCAAATGATAAAGACGCTTTAGACCTTGCATCATTACTGTAAGAAAGCCATCGACATGTTTTTAATGAGATTTTTCACAAGGCAAGTAATTTCATTAGATAGTTCAGAAATCTCACAGAACATTCCTGAAATAAACCAAAGGGAGACTTAAAGAGACCAAAGGGAGAAAAAGCTAATAGTATATATATGACAATTAGAAAGTGAAAATAAAACCTTAAAAGGAAGACAAATGAAATTTAATTTTTTTCTAATGCCTTCATTTTCCAAAAATGAAATTTAATTTCTTTCTAATGCCTTCATTTTCCAAAAATGAAATTTAATTTCTTTCTAATGCCTTCATTTTCCAAAAATGAAAGATTATTGATAAAAAAAGCATTCAAGACTCAATACAAAACGTCAAGATCTAAGGTTCAACCAAACAGCTCTGAAGATGTTAAAGGCTAACTTCATAACCAATCACCAATCTATTCTGTATATTAAGATAGAGCAGAGTCCAGTTCAGTTCACCTTTTGATTCACCAAGTAATACAAATTAAAGAATACAACTGATGCCATGAACATACATCCCACAAGGACGAAACCTTTCATTGCGTGAGTAACTGTGAACCTAATATCTAAATTATTTCAACCACCAAAATGATATTAGACTGCAAGCATAGTGTTGAATAAAACACTGGACACTGCTTTGAATACACTAATTGTTAAGGAACCATCTCACCTAAAAGCTTAAGCTTGTAGGTGAGGCCCCAGAATATGATTTATATTATTCTCTAACACACCCCCTCAAGTGAAAGCCCTTTGGGCTTGAAACTTGCACACAGGCCCACTCTACCTTGTGCTTGATTTTTATCAAATAGAATGAGGGTGGTGAGATTTGAACTCGTGACCGCTGGGTCAACAAGGCTCTGATACCATGTTAAGGAACCATCTCACCTAAAAGCTTAATTACAAACATATCAATGCACAAATCAAAGTAAGCCATAAGAGACTACATAGATTTGAATGGATTTATTTAAACAAAATAAGAAACATGCAGCTACCAATTCGCGCACGTACAAGCAAAAGCATGTAACTAACTGTATGTCATGCGGAGCACAGATAGCAATAGAACATCCAAATTAAGAACATCATGTAAGGCCTGTCTCTATCCCCTACTGCTTTCCCCTAGCACCAAAACAATGGATAAATGGTAGATATTTGTCTCTAAGAAATTTACATATATCTTAATGACCTACAATTGTACATTAAATCCATTCACTTTTTATACAGTTGCGTAGAAACCTTTTATTCACTGACCACACTTTAATCATTGTAATATCAGCTTACAGAACATAATTCAAGTCAATCACTGAATTTCGTGAAAAATATAGTTTATCAATGGCTAACTTCCAAACGTTGTAATCCATGTTGGAGTTCCGTAGCATATTATCTAAAGTGCATTCGGAGATCTAAACACTCCACAACACAGAAAATCTACCAACAATCTCCATAGAATTTCAAAACCATCTATCTCCATTCCAACAAATCAACATATTTAACCAAGAAAAGCAAGAACCAATTTGAATAACATACAACCAAAAAAAAAGGAAACCCTAAAATTTCCCAACGCAAGCATATCAACTTAAGAAACTAAACAGACAGCAAAAAGAACCAAACTTTACGAACCAAAACCACCAATTTGAATCTACATTGCTTACAAAACGGAAAACTGAAGAGACCTGAGCAACAACAGCAGCAAAAGACATTCCAAGAGGTAATGCAATAGCCTCCACATCGCCATCCCCTACACCGCCCCTGTGCCTAAGCGGAGCATAAACCACCTTGGGGCCTCTGCGTTTGTATGCCACATGCGAGCTTCTATTCATAGAAGCAGTAACAGAGGAAGAAGAAGATGATGAAGGCGGCGACGGCGTTTTGGTTGTGTCTTTAAGGACTCGTTTCTTCTTCTTTCTGTTTATGGGTTTAGGGTTATAGTCATCCTCCACCGCTGGATTTGACTGATCAGCGGGGGTTGGTTCCAGGATTGACAGAGAAGGAGATGGAGCGGTGTCCATGGAAGAGAAGGGGAGGCCTCAAAGACCGCTTCTTTTAAAATCTCATAAATAATAACAGAGAGGGACGTAGAGGATTGTTTGGTAAATATCGAAACTATTAAGTTGGATCGAAACGACAAAGCGTGTGCTGAGGGTTAAGTTAGCTTTTTCTCTTCGTCTGATGATGTTTTTTCAACGTTTTGACTGTCTTTCTGTACTGTTTAGTACTTGAAGTTTAGTACATCTACTTTCAAATATATAGTGTGCCTGGAATATATTTTATGCAGGAGAAAATCGAAGTTAATCTCTAAAATTTATAATAGTGATCAATTTAATTTTTATCATAGTAATATGGTATTGCATGTTCTATTATAACAGCAAAGAGGTTTATTTCCAGTTTGAAATCCAAAGCTCAGTCCGTTCAAGCCTCACACCAGTCCATCGGGCCTTCTACAGAGCTACACATGGAAAGACCGAACAAATGATTGGGTGATTACTGACGTTGGCCAGTATGATCAGTGTGAAAATTATGCATTTTGTGAGATGAGTAGATCTCCTATATGTGTATGCTTGGATGGATTCTTGCCGAAGTCTCCAGTGGATTGGAACTTTTCAGATTGGTCCAAAGGGTGTATCCGGAGAAACCCGCTAGAATGCAGTGACAAAGTTGGGTTTCTAAAATATACAGGGATGAAATTGCCCGACACGTCGTCTTCCTGGTACGACAAGAGTGTCAGTCTCAAGGAATGTGAGGGATTATGTTTGAAGAACTGCTCCTGCACTGCTTATGCAAATTTGGATACCAGGGATGGTGGAGTGGATGCCTGATCTGGTTTGGTGACCTGATTGACATAAGAAGGTCAACCGGGGATGGACAAGACCTCTATGTTAGGATGAATGCAACAGAATTGGGTAAGTATTCCAAATATGCAACTATTTATGACCATTTTGCTGAAGAAAAATTATTTATGCTCTGCTGCTTTGTCCATACCGTCAACACTATTTGCCCTTCAAAAAATAAAATTGCAAGATAAAACTCAAGTTCATGTTTAACAGTGAACTCTTGAACAGGGTTACACATCAGGATCTTCTAACTATTCTTCTGTGCACTCAGGTGTGCTTACGAAAAAGAGGATATTTAGTAAAAGGAAGCTGGCAGGGATAGTCTCCAGCGTGATAGTATCAGGCATTGGAATGCTAATATTCGGATTCATCTTTTCCATGCGGAAGAGGAATCTTAGGAAGAAAAAGCACTGGGAAGCAAGGCAAGAAGATATGGAGTTGCCAGTATTCGACATGAGTACGATACAACAAACTTGGAGAAGGTGGTTTTGGTCCTGTATACAAGGTATGAAAAAAATCTGATTCCTGACAATCCATCGTCTAACAATAAAACCACCTCAACTATTTGAATGATGAATCAGGGAATACTCACAGGAGGACAGCAAATTGCAGTGAAAAGGCTTTCAAAAAGTTCATGTCAAGGGATTAGACGAGTTCAAAAATGAAGTAATGTTAATCGCTAAACTTCAGCACGACAATCTTGTAAGGCTTCAGGGTTGCTGCATTCATGAAGATGAAAGAATGTTGATTTACGAATACATGCCCAACAAGAGCTTGGACTCTTTTATTTTTGGTGCGAACCCATCTGAAATAATAAGATTGAAGCTCTCATTTATTTATGTATATTCTGTTACAAATCTGATTTGTTAATTGGACTAACATGGATGAGAAATTGTTCAGACCAAACAAGAAGAAAATTACTTGATTGGAGTAAGCGTATAAACATTATAGGTGGAGTTGCTCGAGGGCTTCTTTATCTTCATCAAGACTCTAGACTTAGAATCATCCACAGAGATATTAAAGCCAGCAACATTTTGGTGGATGAGGAGCTAAACCCAAAAATTTCTGACTTCGGCCTTGCTAGAATGTTCGGTGGAGATCAAACAGAGGCCAAAACTAATAGGGTAGTTGGAACATAGTAAGTACATAAACCCAATCTTGTCTTGCTGATTTTCATTACTATTTTGTGATCTTATCCTGCTAGTATCATTTTCAGTGGCTACATGTCTCCTGAGTATGCATCGAATGGACACTTTTCAGTGAAATCTGACGCTTTTAGCTTCGGTGTTCTGGTCCTCGAGATCGTGAGTGGTAAGAAAAATAGGGGATTTCGTCACCTTGATCCCAACCTTAACCTTCTTGGACATGTTAGCTTTTTTCAAATTTGCAATATAGTTTCAGACATTTCAGATGAGATTAAACAAACAATTTTTCTTAGTTATTGAAACTTTCAGAAAAATCATAGAAGCATTCATGTAGATTCAATACGGAAAACTTACTTGTGATATTCCGTTTCCTTGTTCCTAGATCAATTGCTTCACGCCCACTTCGATTACTAGAACCAAAGCGATGTTTCACGGCACGAACGTCTTAACAGATCGTAGCAAATTTAATGTAGAGTATTGAGAGAGAGAACTCTATTCACTTATATGAATAACTTGTATATATTATGTAGAGGGAGGTCCCTATTTATACTAGTGGGGAGAAGTTACTTAGCGGTCACCAATAAGTAACACCCCTAGATAAATAGACTTGGTTCATCCCTCATGGGTGAACCATTGCCAAATCGCACCTCTAGATAAATAGACTTGGTTCATCCCTCATGGGCGAACCGGATCAATCCTAATAACCAACATCTCCCACTCGCCCATGAAGGGCTAGATTTATCTAATACATTATTTTACAAACTTGCATAGAAATTTCATACTTGACGAATGGACCGTGCGACCTGAAGCACACAGAGAAAGGAGCTCCAATTTATACAAACCTAATATAGGCCATATAGGAGATATCAACTTTATGATTAATTATTCCTTAAAGTGACTCATTTACCCCAAGCACTTTTAGTTACACATGAATAAGTACAATTCAATCCCTCAAGAATTTCGTACTCTATCCATCATGACAATTACATGTATTCTAAATCATATCAATTTTATTCAAATGATATGATCCCGGCCGGTGAATACAAGTAACAAGTGTAGAACTAAAATTACTTTTTCTTTCACACTCACATCACTTAGATCTGAATTAACTCGCTTTCCTAAGAGTATTCCTTCAAGTCGAATCATTCCATGACCATGGGATATACTCCTAAAGTAGCGATCATTTATTCATCACCTCATGATATAGTCAAAAGTCACAAAGGGTAAGATTTTGAGATCTTAGATATGATCTCCAGGACTCACATAATAAAGAAGCAGGGATCCATTCTTTACTCCTGTAATGGTCGTCAGCACATGTAGTATGAAATACATGTTATAGTGGAGCGTACTCTTTTCCTTTTCCAAAGACAAAGAGTGTATGTCATTGCTCTCCTTGTTAGAGGAAATACACTATACGAGTTTTAGTCTTGTCACCAAACAAAGACTTCAAATCAGAAATTCTCATTTGCTCATCGTCATTAATGACAAATGAATAATTTCATACTCGGCTTCAATCATAATAGACACATGAATGGTGGGAATTCATTCATGTTGATTCTTTTATTTAAGAATCTCATCTTGGTTCCAACCAAGGCAACTCTTTAATAATTATTTTGAGTTAAAATCGCTCCCACTAAGCCCAAGTCGCCTTTTGAGCATTAAAACTCAATTAGTCTCATCTCCAAGCATCTTACAAAATGCTAGAGGCGATTGCTCATGTGAGTGAGCCAATCTTAGTCTATTGACATACTTTAACAAATTGTACTATACGATACTCAACATATCCTTTCAGATATCTAGAATCCTTTTCACTGCCATCCAATGTTTTTGACCAGGATTTGATTGATATCGGCTAACCAATCCAATAACATAACATATATCGGGACGTATGCACATCATTGCATACATCAAACTATCGACAGCACTGGCATAAGTTACTCTGGATATTTTCTCTTTTTCTTCTAGAGTCTTGGGACACATATCACTGCTTAGGTTCAAACTTTTATCAACAGGGGTGTCTATTGGCTTACTGTCTTGCATGTGATAGCGCTCTAACATCTTTTTGATATAAGTCTCTTGACTTAAACCCAAAAGCCTTTTAGCGCGATCTCTAATGATTTTCACACCAAGAACAAAGCTGGCCTCACCCATGTCTTTCATGTCAAAGTTTGATGATAACCACCCTTTGGTAGTATCAATCATCTATTTGTTGTTTCCAGCTATTAAAATGTCATCAACATATAAGGACAATATTACAAAATTATTGTTAGAACGCTTTAAATATACACAATGATCTTCTTCAATCATTGCAAAACCATCCTTCAAGATAGCTTGATGAAACTTGATGTTCCATTGTCTAGAGCCTTGTTTAAGACCATATATAGATCTATTAAGCTTGCAAACTTTGCGCTCTTGTCCTTTAGTCTCGAATCCTAAAGGTTGATCCATATAGATCTCCTCCTCTAGTTCTCCATTGAGAAACGCAGTTCTAACATCCATTTGGTATAACTCTAAGTCCATATATGCGACTATAGCTAGAATAAGACGAACTGAAATAATTCTCACAATTGGTGAGAATGTATCTTCATAGTCAATTCCCTCTTCTTGAGTATAGCCTTTCGCTACTAGTCGAGCCTTATAGCGTTCTACTGACCCATCCGCTTTACGTTTAATTTTAAGAACCCATTTATTTCCAATGGATCTTCATCCTGACGGTAAATCAACCAAGTCCCAGACTTGGTTAGTTTTCATCGACTCTATTTCTTCTTCCATAGCTTGAATCCATTCTTTGGCTTTGTGACCAGATAAAGCATCACTTAATGTTTGTGGCTCTTCATCATCTTGTGGAGCAATCATGAACGTTTCCCCTTCAATCTCAAATCGACAAAAAGGAATTGGTTCACGAATGCTTCGACGAGGTTGAGATTGCTCAGGATCTTGCTCCATGAGAGTAGGAATAGACAAAATATCACTCCCACTATTACTAGGAGGATTACTAGTCTCATTTAAATCCTTAACTAAATGGCTTGATGTGCCATAGTCTATAGTCTAGATTTTCCATTTCATATAATTGAAAATCTTGTTTAACCTCACCTGTTTTCGGAAAAAAACTTCTTCTAAGAATACAACATCACGTGACTCAATCTCTGTCACTCTTCCATCAGCTTTTTCACCAATAAATACAAATCCTTTGGGAATGTTCAGAATAGCGTATAAAAATACACTTCTTCCCCCTAGGACCAAGTTTCCCATATTCATGAGAAGTATTGTGAATATAAGCTGCACACCCCCATGGATGGAAATGACCTAAATTAGGTTTGATTCCATTCCATAATTCATATGGGGTGGATGGGACAGATTTAGAGGGCACATGATTAAGTATGTAAGCAACAGTTAACAATGCATCTCCCCAAAAGGAAATTGGTAAGTTAGCTTGCGCCATCATAGACCTAACCATGTCAAACAAGGTTCTATTCCTTCTTTCTGCCACACAATTTTGTTGTGGAGTATAAGGAATAGTTAGCTGTCTAGCTATACCTTTTTCATCACAAAAACTTTTGAACTGTTCAGACAAGTATTCACGTCCTCGATCTATTCTTAAAGTTTTGATCTTAGTGCTTAGTTTATTTTCCACCATTTTTATGTATCGAATGAAGCAATCCAATGCTTCAGACTTATGGGAGATTAAATAAACATGGCCAAATCGTGTGAAATCATCTATAAATGTGATGAAATAATTTCCTCCATGTCTTGCCCTCACATTCATTGGGCCACAAATGTCCGAATGGATAAGCTGTAATGGACTACTAGCTCTTTTAGCTTCGCCAAATGGTAATCTAGTTGCTTTTCCAGCAAGGCAATGCTCACACACGGGCAATTCCTCTTTGGAAAGTGATCCTAAAAGACCAGCTCGTGCTAATCTATTTAATCGATCTTGCCCAATGTGTCCTAATCTAGCATGCCAAGTTATGATATTACTATCTTTAATAGTGCTGGAATTTTGAATAACATAAATTGAAGCATCATTATTAATAGATATATTAACGGTGTCTAACACCATAAAACCATTTAATACAAAGCCAGAACCATAGAAAATATTATCCAAATATATCTTTACACAACAACCAACAAATATCATTTTAAATCCCAATTGAAGTAAAGCAAGAACAGATACAAGGTTCCGTCGAACTTCTGGAGCGTAGAGTACATCATGAAGATAAAGTGTGCGACCACCCCACAAATCCAGTTTGCAGGTACCTATCCCAAGCACCGCAGCGGAAGCATTATTCCCCATGTATATGTATCTACTTCCCTTTGGAATTCGACGAAATTCTACAAAGGCAGTTCGATCCCTTGCTATGTGGTCGGTTGCTCCTGAATCTATAGTCCAAAAAGGAACAGATTCAGCAAGCATTAAACAACTACTAACATATAAGTTAGAGTGATAATCGTGGTTTAATAGTACATTTGGCTCAGTGCAATCACGAGCAAAGTGACCAGGTTTACCACAATTAAAACAATTCATTTTCTTGTCTTTCTTACCGCCACGTTTTCCACGCTTGCGTTTATATCCATTATACTTACTTCTTTTCCTCTCTTGCCATATTTTGGGCTCTTAGCCTTACCCATCTTATACTTGGAACCATATGTTCCACGTATTTTTATCTCAGACATAAAAAATCTCATTTATAGGCTTTTCAGCATGAAGTCGATCTTCTTCAAGCTCGACATGACGGGCAACATCATCAAATGTTTTGATGTTTTCATTATGGGTAAGGTTAACACGCATGTGTTCCCAATTGCTTGGCAAAGAGCGGATAACTGCTTGGACTTGTTGTTCATCAATCATTTCATGCCCAGCACCCCGTAATTCACTGATCATGTTAGACATGACTGTAAGATGCTGCCTCATTGTTTGATTTTGGCGCTTCTTATAGCCATTGAACTTCAGGGTTAACTGACGAAGTCTAGTAGTGGAGGTTCCTCCATACTGAATTTTTACTGCGTCCCAAACAGATTGAGCTGAACGATGCCTTTCAAAACACAACATTATATCGTTTCGCATGCTGCTCAACATCAAAATGCGAGCTACACGATCCTTGCGTTTATAAGTTTGATATGCTTCCATATCAAACTTATGCTGAGCAGTGTCTCCATGCTCAGGTTCAGCCATTGGTTGTGTGATTGTTTCCAGCATTTCTTGCTCTTCCAGGAGATATTCAATCTTACGATGCCAAACATCGTAATTCTTTTCATTTAGTTTGTCTCCATGGTTCAAATCAGCAATAATGCTCTTAGATGCAGCCATATTAAGCATTATTGACACCAATAACAAATATTATCATATAGTACAATTTCAATGACATATATATATTGTCACTCCATTTTAAATTAAACAAATAATAATTGAACACATACTATGGAAATAAAAAAATGTTAAACATTTAATCAATTCCCATTTGTATGGTCTAATTATTATTGAACATTTAAATGAGTGCAATATTATAGTTATTAGTTTCAACTAATAACTCCCACTAATCAAGTTGCAGATATTATCAATTCATTGCTGATATTATATTATCAAAAACATGCATACAATATAATAAAAACTTAAATTATATAATTTATGCAGTTCAAAATAACACAACCAATTGTCTCTTTTTTTTAAAAAAAGAATAAAATAAAAAATAAAAAACAATATTAAAAACTTCTTAGTATTATCTTATATTGTAGGAACATAAGTGGGGTCTCCAATTACATCATCTATTTCATCAAAGTCATCTTCTCCAAGTTCAGCCTGCTCAAACCATGGAATGAATTTAGCAGCAACATCCAAATGACTTACGCTTCTTCCAATGCGCCGTATACCCTTTTCGGCATACTGATGCTCCCTCTCAAGCAGCATTTCAACAGCGAGATTATTGAAATCTAAGGATTTCAACCTATATTCCAATGATTGTCGCACCGGATACCATTCCGCAGACAGAGAATTGAGAATGATCAACATTTGTTGTTCGATGTAGAATTCATAAACACCACTCATGGGCAGTCTTAGCATCCAATGATACATATAATCAATGTGCTCTTGGATTTTGTGAATAGGATTAATCACATAACTCAATAAATGATCAATTTGTTGTTCCCTATCCACTTCAACAAAATATCCAGAAACACATTAATATTACAACCAATATGTAATGAAGGCATGTATCATTATTGTTTAAACAAAATTACTAATAAAATTAAGCAATTTAGTTTAACAATAAATAAACTAACATCACAGTTTAAAATTATTCATTTGTCATTTGACAGTGACATGTATAATCACAATAAAAATGCAAGCACAACACTTTGACATGAATAATCGAACATCATGTATTTTTCTAACATTATTATTTATTTGTACTAATCGTACAAGCACAATAATAATTTATAGAATTAAATACATAACTGATACTATTCTAATAATATTCATGTATATGCATGCATTTATTACATGATCATTTAATTATAAAAATTTATGATCTAGGCTCTGATACCAATGTAGATTCAATACGGAAAACTTACTTGTGATATTCCGTTTCCTTGTTCCTAGATCAATTGCTTCACGCCCACTTCGATTACTAGAACCAAAGCGATGTTTCACGGCACGAACGTCTTAACAGATCGTAGCAAATTTAATGTAGAGTATTGAGAGAGAGAACTCTATTCACTTATATGAATAACTTGTATATATTATGTAGAGGGAGGTCCCTATTTATACTAGTGGGGAGAAGTTACTTAGCGGTCACCAATAAGTAACACCCCTAGATAAATAGACTTGGTTCATCCCTCATGGGTGAACCATTGCCAAATCGCACCTCTAGATAAATAGACTTGGTTCATCCCTCATGGATGAACCATTGCCAAATCGCACCTCTAGATAAATAGAATTGGTTCATTCCTCATGGGTGAACCATTGCCAAATCGCACCTCTAGATAAATAGACTTGGTTCATTCCTCATGGGCGAACCGGATCAATCCTAATAACCAACAATTCATGTCATGGAAGGATAGTAATAGGGAAAGTAGAATGGCAAAGTGCTGAAATATTTTCTTGGTTTTTGTTTTTGAAGGCGTGGATGCTTTGGATTAAAGGGACACCATTTGAACTGATTGATGAATGTTTGGCTGAGTCGAGCAATTCATCTGACATTATAAGATGCATTCATGTGGCTTTATTATGTGTGCAACAACTCCCGGAAGATAGACCAAACATGTCAGCTGTGGTTCTGATATTAGGAAGTGAGATTCCATTGCCGCAGCCTAAACAACCTGGATTTTTCATGGGGGAGAATCCACATGAACAGAGCACTTCATCAAACAACCATGTAACTTATTCAGGCGACGAGGATAGCTTGATGTCATTAGAGCCCCGGTAGCCTATCATTGCATGAATACGGAAGGAATAAGATTTCTGATCAAACAATTGGTTTCTCAGGAATCTCTTCGTTTCAGAAATACATTTGGTTACATCCATTCTTGATGTCTACCCATTTCACAATTCCATTACAGATTGCTAAAAATAATATCTAGGAGCAGAACCAGGTTCATCAATGCCAGCCAGTCACAGCTTGCAACGGACATGACATCGATTCCTGGTTCTAGGAAAGCTTCATTGTTCTAGGTTGAATTTCTCAATCTTCTTCCCTGATTTTTATTATGACCTTCTATAGATTTTTACTACCGTTAGTCAAAACTTGGCCTGGAGGGTTGTACGCCGTGGATTGAAATGGAAAGACATGTTGCAAATCGTAGCTTCTCCATTCTCATCCACTTTCTCAGCTCACCTCTAAAATCCATTATGTTTTTACTGTAAATTATGAATTGTTTTTATATTTTTAGATATTTTAACGTGTTGATGTTAAAAATAATTCAATCACCCAAATGATATTAGACTGCAAGCATAGTGTTGAATAAAACACTGGACACTGCTTTGGATACACTAATTACATACATATCGATGCACAAATCAAAGTAAGCCATAAGAGACTACATAGAATTGAATGGATTTATGTAAACAAAATAAGAAATATGCAGCTACCAATGCGCGCACATACAAGCAAAAACAATGGATAAATGGTAGATATCTGTCTCTAAGAAATTTACATATATCTTAATGACCTAAAATTGTACATTAAATCCATTCATTTTTTATCAAGGTTGTCAAAATCGCGATTTTGACACGACACGGAAAGGATTTCTAAAACTCGGATCGTAAGATTGGATCGTAAAATCGTACCTGAATTTTTCCGTACAAAAATCATAAAATCACAGCTAAAATCGTGTGGGTAGAAAAATCATAAAATCATAAATAAAATATTTTCTAATATAATACAATATAATTATGGCCATAAAACTTCATTAGTTAAGGTTCATACATGATTTAAAATAATTTAAAAATATATTACAAAACAATTATTTCCAAGAATTTAATTGGGTAAAAACTAACAAATTTAAAATAAATATTCTGTTGGCATGCTATGTAAACTAAAATCAGCCTCATTACCCCCCAATCCGTCATCTTCCTCGCTATTACTAATACATTATTCAAAAACATTACTATTGTAAGGATTATTAGTACTACTACTAGTATCAATATCGATATTGTTAGTACTAGCTCCAACTTCAACAAATTATTTTGATATTAGCACATGAAAACAATCTAAAAACACCCAAAAAAATTTAATTTTAAATAAAAAATAAAAATAAAAATTTATTTATTTTAAAAATTTTAAGTATAAATTTTAAAATTAATATTAAAATATATATACTTATTGTCTAATAAATGGGTCTGTGTACTGATTTTTTTAATTTGTTTTTTTATTGAGAGGAGAGAGAGAGAGAGAGAGAGAGAGAGAGAGAGAGAGAGAGAGGAGGGGCTAGGTGCCTAGCTTGCCAGAAAAGGAGAGGGGCTACGCCTAGCTTGCAGCCTTGCAGGCATAGCCTGCGAAAGAAAAGCTTTGGCTTTGGCGCCTTGCAGATAGAAAGCTAGGGATCGTAAAATTGGACCGATTCGGTCCGATTTTACAATCCAGACCGATTTTGACCGAGTTTGACCCGAACCGATTTTTCTACTTGAGTTAACGATGTTTGATGAGTTGACTCGTAAAATCGTACGATTTTGCGAGTTAACTCGCAATTTTAACAACCATGCTTTTTATATAGTTGCGTAGAAACCTTTTATTCACAGACCACACTCTTAATCATTGTAATATCAGCTTACAAAACATAATTCAAGTCAATCACTGAATTTCATGAAAAATATAGTTTATCAAAGGCTAACTTCCCAAAGTTGCAATCCATGTTGGAGTTTTGTAGCTGCATATTATCCAAAGTGCATTAGGAGATCTAAACACTCGACAACACAAAATCTTCCAACAATCTCCATAGAATTTCAAAACCATCTATCTCCATCCCAACAACTCAACATATTTAACCAAGAAAAGCAAGAACCAATTTGAATAACATACAATAAAAAAAAAAGGAAACCCTAAAATTTCCCGACGCAAGCATATCAACTTAAGAAACTAAATAGACAGCAAAAAGAACCAAACTTTACAAACCAAAACCACCAATTTCAATCTACATTGCTTACAAAACATAAAACTGAAGAGACCTGAGCAACAACAACAGCAAAAGACATTCCAAGAGGTAATGCAAAAGCCTCGACATTGGCATCCCCTACACCGTCCCTATGCTTAAGCGGAGCATAAACTGATAGGACTTTATTTTTCAACCTTAGAATAACAATCAAGAACAGAGAGAACTCATGAATATTTTCTGTGTATTATTCAACATATGTTCATAATGGCTTCTCTAATTGTTAATAAAGCCATCATACGGGTTACAATTGTAACAACTTCTTAACTAACTTGACACATGGCTAACTAACTAACTGAAACAGTTTTTCCAGTTTGCCTTCTAACTTCCTTTTTTTTATCATTACCCTCCCCTTTTGAAACTAAGTCTATAAGAATAGAAAACTTATTGTAATGATAACATGGTGAAATTATTACAACTAAGAAAACACAGCTAGATTCATTTGGAATTAAAATCAGCTTCAACCTGAGCAATGAAATCGGGAAATATAGCCTTGAGGCCATTGTAGTCCTCCCATGTGGCATCTTCTAGTGTATACCCCTTCCAGTGCAATAAAACATCCACCCCTGCACCATTGCCACGGTTGACAAGCTTTCTCTCCAAAATTTCCAGTGGCTCATCTTGCATAATACCATTTTTAATAATTCGAGGTAATGTTAAAGAAGGAGTCACATGAGTTCCCAAATGCTATTCAAACAGGACACGTGAAATACAGGGTGGATCTTACAACCCATAAGCAATTTTAGTTTGTAAGCCACTGGTCCCAACTTCTCCAGTAAGGGCTAGAGAGCTTGGGTAAAAGTTTATGGTAGGAGTGATCAACCAAGGATTTTAACCTGTAAGGTACCAAACATAAATATATGAAATCCCTAACCTGAAATTCCCTTTCTGATCAATGTTTATCAACTTGAGTCTTCATTCGATTCTGTGCCGCAAGGAGATTAGATTTGAGCAAGGTCAACATTTTGTCCTTGCAACCAAGCTTCTGTCAACATCGACAAATTTTGTAGTGCTTGGCTCGTATGGAGTAACTGTGGGAGGGGGTTGTCCATAAACCACTTCAAATGGGGTTAGCTTGGTCGATGTATGATAGGTTGTATTATAGCTAAATTCTGTCCAAGACAACCAAAACAACCATTTTTTGGGTTGAGCTATATCAAAGCGCCTCAAATAGGTTTCCAAACATCGATTGACTACTTCAATTTGACCATCAGTCTGTGGATTATAACCAGAACTCATCCTTAATGCTACATCATGCAATTTGAAGAATTCTATCCAGAAATCACTTACAAACACAATTGAGTTAGGCATATTGTGTAACCTAAATACTTGATCCACAAAGTTCTGAGCAATGGAAGCTGGAGAATAAGGATGGGATAAAGCAATGAAATGGGCATACTTGCTCAGACGATCCACTACCACAAAAATGACAGATTTCCCTTGACAAGGGGGTAACTTAACAATAAAATCCATCAAGACATCAGTCCACATTTTATCTGGTATAGGCAGGGGCTGCAATAACCCCCCAAGGGTCATAGTTTCATACTTGTGTTGCTAACATGTGTGACATTCAGCAACCATTATTTGCACATCATGTTTCATACCTGGCTAATAAAAACTCTGCGATAATCTCTGATAAGTCTTTAAGAAGCCAACATGAATAGCTGTAAGAACGAATGATGAGCAACAAAGACCTTGGCTTTTGAAATTGAATCAAGACTGAGGACTATCCTAGAGTTATATTTGAGGAAACCATTATCATTGTGAAATTTGAGTAAATAATTTGCTGTTGACAGAGAATGTGAAGAGGACAGTTGTGTAGAACCAGCTCCAACTTGAATTTGTTGTTTCTTACTAATAATCTAAGGATCCCCCTCACTGTCCCTTTATAAATCATCCATCCAATTGTGATAAGGATATGTAATTGCTAGATTCTCAATATTTTGTTAGCAACTTTATTTCCAGTGGCTATGGTATTCATAGCAAGGACTTGAACTGAGCCAAGAGATAATCTGTGACTAATAGAAAATCTAGATAGAGCATCAATTGTTTTATTATCACTCCCTAGCCTATATTGAATTTTATAATCATAGCCCAAAAGCTTAGTAACCTATTTTTGCTGAAAAGGAGTGTGAGCCTTATGGTTAAGGAAATATTTAAGACTATGGTGATCTGTCCTGATGATAAAATGTCTCCCTTGCAAGTAATGGTGCCATTTCTTAATGGCATGAACAATTGCCATCATTTCCCTCTCATAAGTTGAAAGGGCTTGGTTCCGAGGACCAAGAGTCTTGTTGGTAAAAGCAATTGACCTTCCCTTCTACTATAGCCCAACTTCTATACCATAACTAGAAGCATCACTCTCTATGATAAAAGGTTTGGTAAAATCTGGCAAGACAAGAACCCTAGGAGATAACATAAGCTCCTTGAGTTTGTGGAAGGCAGTAGTAGCCTCCGGAGACCAAACAAACCCATCCTTCTTAGTTAACTGAGTCTAAGGAAAACTTTCCCTACTGTAGTGAGGAATAAATTTCTGATAATAGCACGTAAGACCCAAAAACCCTCTCAAACTCTTCACGGAAGTAGGGGTAGGCCACTTTGCAACAACCTTTAATTTGGAAGGATAAGCAACATCTCCTTGCCTCGAGACAATGTGCCTAAATACTCAATAGTAGAAACTCCAAAGGCAAACTTAGACATCTTAACAAAAAGTTGATGATGCTTCAAAATTCCCAAAACAGTATGTAAATGCCTCAAATGATCTGACCACGATATACTGTAAACTAGAATATCATCAAAAAATACCAAGATAAATTTTCTTAAATAATTTTGGAAAATCTCATTTATCAACCTTGAAAGGTGGCTGGGGCATTTGTCAACTCAAAGGGCATGACAAGGAATTCATAATGTCCCTCATGAGTCCGAAAAGCTTCTTCTCAATATCCTCCGAATGAACTCTAATCTGATGATAGCCGCTCCTTAAATCCAATTTGGAAAAATACTTCACCCCATGCAATTCATCCAATAGATCATCAATAAGTGGAATGGGATATTTGTCCTTTATAGTTAACTCATTTAATTGCCTGTAATCCATTCACATACGCCATGTGTTATCCTTCTTGACCAACAAAATTGGAGAAGAGAAAGGACTATGGCTATTCCTTACAAAACTAGCATCCATTAGCTCCTCAACACATTTCTTAATTTCTGATTTTTGAAGGGGGCCATAAGCATATGGTCTAATGCTTGGTGGTTTACAACCAACAATTAATGGTATCCTATGATCATAGTCTCTCACAGGAGGGAGAGTTGTTGGTGTGCCAAAAACTATAGAGAAAGAATCCAACAAGGCCTGTAATTCCTACTGTAAGGAGAGAACAAATCATTTGCAAGTGCGGTCATATTTTCACTTCCATAGCACATAGGAACACTCCATAGCATCCTGAGAGTAAAAACTTATCCATTTGATGACAAGAAATAGGTTGTAAAGGCTGATGCTTAGCACTGGACAAGCAAATCTGCTCCTTTCTATTCCAAAATTTCATAGTTAATTTCTCAAAGTCCTATAAAATTGGACCAAGAGTTCGCAACCATTGAACCCCTAACACGATGTCATAGCCTCCTAATGGCAAAGCAAACATATTCGAAGTATACACATAATTCTCTATGGCTAAGGGAACAACACAAGAACCCCTACATTGAACTTGTCCCCCATCAGCAATTATGACATCATAAATATGAGACTGATCCAACTTCCATCCTAATTTCTTAACCATGCCAATATGAATGAAATTATGAGAGCTTCCAGAATCCAACAACATAATTTTTTATGACAACAGTGAGCTTCATGGTCTTAATAGCAATAGGGGCAGGAGTGCCATACAAGGCACAAGTTATGATACAACAAGCATTTATCTCAGTTACTTGTTCAATTTGTTGTAATTCATGGGCTATTTCCTCCTCCTCCGAATTGTTATAACCCATATCCAACAACAAGATTTATTTTCTAGCACACTTATGTCCCCTCACAAATTTTGCATCACAATAAAACACAAAGGTTATTCCACCTCTTATATTGGATTTGTTCAGGGGTTAACTTCATAATAGGCATATCCTTACTAAGAGTGATTTCAGTTTTAGCAGGAACTAAATCATGGTGTACTGGTAAATAAGGCAATCTTGAATTAGAATTTCTAGAAGAATGTGCAAACCTCAACTTTTGGAATTTAGCATCCACTTTGTGAGCAAAATTCATGGCCTCATGAACTGTAGCAGGACACAACAACTTGACATCATGCTTGAGTACCTCTCGTAATCCTCCAATGAAACATCTTAACCGAAAGGTTGGACTAAGGTCACGGATTCGAGTTGCTAATCGTCTGAATTCGGCAATATAATCCTTCAAGGAACTAGTCTAACGAAGCTTAAAGAGTGCCTCTGTAAAATCCTCAAACCTATGAGAGCCAAATTCTCTACAAAATGCCTTCATAAAATCTTCCCATTTTGAGCAAGAAGAAGCACATTCCTCCCATTGATACCACTGTAGGGCCACCCGATCAAGATGGAAGGAAACCATTTTGACCTTTTTCTCAAGTGGCAACGAGAAATAATCAAAATATTGTTCTGCCATGTAAATCCATTCAATTGGATCATCCCCTTCGTTGAATCGAGGAAAATCCATCTTAACAAAGAGCATACGATTCTTAAGAGGAAAACCCCTTTCTCTCTCTCGATGATCCATCCCTCCTCACCTACGATAGCCGTCATCGTCATCTTCATTAGATGGAGGCAGAAATATCTGGTCAAAACCCTCACGCCGAGAGTCAATTGAATCAAGGTGTTTGTTGATGGACGCAGATTTATCCTCAAGAAGACGCTGAATTGATTCCAGAAGGAGTTGTTTTCAAACGCAGCAACACGAACGTCCATTGTTGTCAAACGAGTATGAACGAACACGAGCACAGGTCATACACTAAAGGAACAACTTAGAGGATCAATGACTCTAATACCAATGATATGGCTCTATCTTTAAACCTTAGAATAACAACCAAAAATAGAGAGAACTCAAGAATATTGTGTATTATTCAACATATGTTCATAATGGATTCTCTAATTCTTAATAAAGTCATCATACGAGTTACAACTATAACAACTTCTCAACTAACTTGACACGTGGCTAACTAACTAACTCGAATAGTTTTTTGAGTTTGCCTTCTAATTTCCATTCCTATCATAAATCACCTTGGGGCTTATGCGTTTGTATGCCACATGCGAGCTTCTATTCATAGAAGCAGTAACAGATGAAGAAGAAGATGATGAAGGTGGCAACGATGGCATGGTTGTCTTTAAGGACTCGTTTCTTCTTCTTTCTATTTATGTGTTTAGGGTTATAGTCATCCTCCACCGCTGGATTTGACTAATCAATGGGGGTTGGTTCTTGGATTGTCAGAGATTGGAAGAGAAGGGGAGGCCTCAAATATCGCTTTTAAAAATCTCATAAATAATAACAGAGAGGGACATAGAGGATTGTTAGGTAAATATCAAAACTATTAAGATGGATCAGAAATGACAGCGTGTGTTGGGGGTTAAGTTAGCGTTTTCTCTTTGTGTGAGGATTTTTTTCACGTTTTAGGTCTTTAAACTGTCTTTCTGTACTGTTTAGTAATTGAGATAATTAAGTTTAGTACTTCTACTATATATATATATACACTACCACTTACCCACTTCATTATGGTCAAAATCATATTTTTTTCAACGCAAAAAACAATATTAATTATATGAGATTTTTATTATTATAATATAAATTTGAGTAAAATAATAAATCTATGCAGAATTACTATGAAGTTTCTTATAAAACATATAAATTTTATATCGATATAAATTCATTGTATTAGGATTAGTTTATTTTATAATCCAATTTAAATTAAACACAACAAACAAAATATAAATTATGAAAACAACTACAATAATCGAATAACAAAAATAAATAGTTCATTTATATCTACAAAAGAAGAAAACATCATTGAAAATTCATCCTTGCGTTACCATAATTATCATTACTATAGCAGTTAAAATTATTATCAACATTACTTCTCAAATAATTAAAATCATTACATTGCCCCGACAAATAAAAAAAGAAAAACATTTTTAGAAAAAACTTAAAAAAATAATCTCTAAAATTATCATTATTATTGTGCAAACAATAAAACTATAAAATCATTTGATCCAAAGAACATATAAAAATAATAGAAAACATAAAAAAACAAGGGGAAAAATGAAGAAATATTAATTTAAAAATGATCACCAAAATAAATTAAAATTTCAGGAATGAAACAAGTAAAAATAAAATCCCAGCAAAAAAATAAAACAACAAAAATTAAAAACAAAAACTAAAAGTATAGATGCATAAATACGGGTAAAAAATATTTTTTGTCTAAGAAGGACCGAAAAAACCAAAGTAATTAATACTAAATAAAAAATTAAAAGAATAAGGGCTAAAATGAAAAACAAAATATACAATGAATTCCAATTGAAGGACAAAACTGCAACAAATAAAAATCTTAGGACCGAAATAAATAAAAAGATTTTTATAAAAAAAATTACAGTGTAATTTAAAAAAAAGATTAAAAGAATAAGAACCTAAATGAAAAGTACCTTATATGAACAATTTCAATTGGAGGAAAAAATTAAAATAAATTAACACCTGTAGACTAAAAAAATTAAAGGAACAAAAAACAAACCAAAATTCAAAAGAATAAGGATTGAAATAAAAAACAACATATATGGTCAATTTCAATTGAAGGGCAAATCGAAAACAATTAAAATTTTCATTGACAAAATTAGGAAGAAAAACAAAATCCAAAGACTATGGACTAAAATAAACCAACCACGAACATTAATGATTGTCATGTATTTTTCGGCTACAGGAGAGAGAAAAGAGGAAAAAATGAAAAACCATCCGCTGGTGACTCCCGAACCACCTTCACATGACTTACGCTATATCATGCGGAAGAAGACATGGCAGCGCACCCGGTGACACGATGACCTAATATTTTCCACAACATATAGACACCGCACGCATCGTCTGGCAAGCGTGTCCGCATGAAAACTGACGACGCGTCTGCAATAACTTCGAAAAAAGATGCGGAAATACCTACACACTCCCGGTTCCAACTATAACCATGAAAAAACTGGACGTGAAAGTATCACAATGTCCCAACGTCAGGCTTCTGTTTTTTTCTTTTTTGAGGGTACTCACATAGTTTCACTATATACAAATATATGAAAAACCAAAAATACCCTCGCCTCCAGCCCCCTGCCATGCATCACACCTGAGGGCAAAACTGATATTTCACTATTTAATATCGAGCAAAAGCCAAAAATACCCCCAAGCAGCCCTTATCTTCGTTTTAGCTCAAAGGGGTAAATAGATAGTTTCACAGTGCAGATATAAATGAAAAAGACTAGACTACCCCCCAAACAATCTGTAAATACCACACAAGTCTCCTGAAAATGTCCAAAATACCCCCCATATCAAGGGTTAAATTTTGCATCCCGATGGGCAAAATAATAATTTTACTATTGAAATCTACTATGATCTGTGTCTAGGAACACAATAAAGCCGCAACACGTTTTATGTTTTTTAAAATACATAGATACATACATACATAATTTTACTATTGAAATCTACAATGATTTGTGTCTAGGAACACAATAAAGCCGCAAACACATTTTATGTTTTTTAAAATACATACATACATACATATTAAAAATATGTCTGGAATATATTTTATGCAGGAGAAAATCGAATTAAATCTCTAAAATTTATAATTGTGATTAAATTAATTTTTTTTATCATGGTAATATGGTATTTCATGTTCTATATTATGTTATACTGACTAACATTCTCTGATCTATTGGTTTTTTAATAGCATGCCACATTAATCGAGGATAACATCAATTTTACCATATAATTTTAATTTATTTTTAATTGTGTTGATGCATTCTAGTTTCACATTTAAGTTACTACTCATAAAATAATCAATTGCTTTTTTAATCAATACTATCCCATGGTTTATATGCCTATATCAATAAATTGAAAATTACCAAGTAAAATTAAACATTGGGCAATGATAAAAAAAACTTAATAGAAAAATTAACAAAAAAATATTGGAACAAAAACCTTTCAAATCCAAGGAAATGGATAAAAAAATGTTATTTATATTGGAAATAATAATCAAATTATTGTTTGATGATGTGTTTTATTTTTAAATAATCATAACAAATTGGTTTATGGTAATCCAAACATTGCGAGGTTAGACACCAAACAAAAATATATTTTATCATCACATTCTACCAACACATGACAAACTATATTGTCTAACATGTGTTTGCCACAATATGATGTTGAGAAGACTCTAGTGAACTTCTCTTATTTGAAATTTTAGGATAATAGATTGATTATTATTAGAGATGATAATAGCACTCATAGTATGCCTTACTTGAAGTAAACTGCATTGTGTTGTTTGAATGTGGTTTAAAGATATTAAAAGGTTCCTAACTGGTGGTTTGTCTATGACTCAGAACAAAAATTTATGCTCATGAATAAATCTAACATTTCAAATGTATCATGAGCTCATATGCCCAGGTAGATTCTTATAGGAAGAATCGACGTATGTGCCTTGATATAGCTCACCTATCTTGGAAGGCAAAAATACTTTTCACAACTCGTATATTATGGTGAGAAATACTTATGATTAAAATTTGTGAATATCCAAAATAATTCTGAGAACTTTCTAATAACTTGTGGTACTAAAATATCATCCTACTAGTAGGTCTAATATTTATACCATAATGTTGACCTTTAATTTTAAGGAATAAAGTTTTTTAAGGTTATTGAAATATTGACCAAAATCCTTTGAAATTTTACAAATTTATTGTAAAGTCCATGCAATATCTATTGTTTGTTTAAAAAAACATGCCAAAGTATTTTCAATTTTTTTAAAAATGCTCAAATAATATAAAGAATTTTTGGCCATACAATGGAAAAAAATTATAATATTTTATTGTTTTTTAGGTTGTGTTTGACAAAAAAAAATTATTTTTTTATATTGAAACTCCTAAAACAAGCCTAAATTGAGTGTTTGCCAAAAACACCTTTAAACTATGTAAACCTTTAGCAAAAAGATTGCAAGCCAACACAAGAGTTTTAACCTTTTACTTGATTTTGACTTGATCGAGTTGGCTTGACTAGGTTGATATGAAATATTTGGTTTGACCATAAATTAAACCAAAAAACCTTGTTCGACCCAAAATAACCTAAAGCAAATGCAAAGCAAAAAAAAAAATTAAACACAACAAATAACTTGATCAAATCAAATCAAATGCAAAACAAATGCAAAACAAATAAAGAACACAAAGAACATTCATTTTAAACCCAACAATGTGGGTTACAAATTAGACCTGTTATAGTAAAAAGAGAATGGAACAAACATGTTGGGAGTCATGAAAGGGTCAATAATCTAGTATTCATTGACTTCAATTATCAAAGAACCAACATAATTTTGTCAAAAATGAGTTTGAGTTTAAAATTAAAACCTTAGAATTAAAACCTCCAAAAACTTGTTATAGATGTAAATAAAACTAGAGTAATGACTAACTAAGTTTCTCGAATGATTTAGGGCAAAACATCAGAACAAAATTGGTCTGAGTCATAGAGTTAAGACAATATTATTTCTAAAACCACAAAAACACTACCCAACAACCCATAAACCTAGCACACTATCAGGCTTCCAGAACTAGTATTTTTGACTTCTAAAACATGCCTTGTTGTTATAACAAGTCATATTATCATAACTAAACATGCTTGAATAAAAAAACTATCAAATAATATCAAAACATCAAAATCGATTAAGAGATTTCAAGTTTTGTTTTTGCGAGGGAATAATGATTTAGAATCCAAATGTAATGGTGGTGATTATTTTTCTTAGTATGTGCTGTCGTTAAAGATTGTTTCCTAAAAGGATTTCTATGGATGAGATTGTTAAGATGATTGGCTTAAAGAATAATTGTACATTTTGTTGTGTTTTTAATTGGCAAGTACTAGAATCATTCTTCTTCAATATCATTATACCACTATTTGCTTCCCCCAATGCTCATGGTGTTTTCTGTTTTTTCCCTGTAATGAAGACTAGAAGACATGTCATTAGGCCGTATATTGATAGATGTCCTGCAGATAATTTTGTGAAGCCTGAAAGACATGTTTTAAGGCATCCTTTAAAAAAAAGAAATAATTAAATGGATGAAGAAAAAGGTAACACTAATGTATAATTGACTATAATAAATAAACAATTAAGTAGATAAATAGCAATACCCTACTTTTATTCCAAATTAAGTCAAGAATTCTAGTTTTATATTCAGTTTTTAGTCAAGGCATGCAATGAATGGATAATGCAACTTGATTATTAACTTGTTTATTCACACATCTCTTATTTTACATCAGTCAATTGAAAAATAGAATGCCTTGAGCCATGCTTGAAATAGATTTCCCTACAATGTTTTTTGAACTGAAATTTATACCTCAAATGATATTAGAAACTACCTTTGATATTAGTTCTAAGAGTGGTTTTAGCATGCAGTTTGATATTGATAATTTCATTTCAAGAACAAGACATGTATTTGATGGGATTGATGTATTTCCTTGTCTCCAAGGCCCTCGATTGTGGTTTTGCTGTGTTGAAAATTGACAACCTGGTTATCCTTGATTGTGGTTCTGCATTGTTGAAAGGTGATGAGTCGGTGTGGTTACCCTTGATCATAGTTCTGCAGTGTTGAAAGTTGACAAGTTGGTGGTTACCCTTAATCATGGTTTTAAACTGTTGAAAGCTAACAAGCTGGTGGTTACCCTTGATAGTGGTTTTGCACTGTTGAAAGTTGACAAGCTGGTGGTTACCCTTGATCGTGGTTTTTTAGTGTTGAAAGTTGACAAGCTGGTGGTTACCCTTAGTTGTGGTTCTACACTGTTAAAAGTTGACAAGCTGGTTTCTGGAAATAATGCAGATGATATTGTTGAAACTATACTCTTAAATATATTACGAGGTAATGCATTCTTGGTTGAGGATTCTCTGTTGGTTTTATCTTCATCTATTTTATTTGGGTTCTCGAGGAGATGCAGCCCACCTTGTAGATTGAGTAGATGCACTTCAATAACAACATGGGAGGATGAGCTGATTCCATGATGGAAGCCATTTAAGTATACCTATGAGAAGGAGATTGTTCAATGGACTATTTGTTACAGGCATATATTCTTCAATGCCTATCGTGGTTTTGCTTATGAGTTCTTCAAAGATCTATAGAGAGAATGAGGTCAGTGCTCTGTTTATTATCCTTTGTCATTATCATCATATAGGATGTTATTTCTTACTTTTATGAAATTTCATTTCATTTACTTTTTTGGAGGGGTATTGCACTTGAGTACAAACATGGTCACTATGGGAAACAAAAATGTGAATTCCTCGTGTGCCCTATTAATTATTGCTTGAGTACTTTTTGCAAGCCAAGGGCCACACACGAAACTATCAAATCAGGGGAAGATTTTAGAATTTCCACCTCTACAAAAATGTCAGAGCAGGGGAGGTGTGAACAATGTGGTTACATTTCAAGCCAAATGTGTGTTGCTTTTGCTTTTATGTGATAAAGTGTGAGTTTGGTAGAACAACTCATCTGATACACCAAGTGGTGTGTATTTAATGCATTTCATCTGAAATCTACAAAATATTATCATGTTAGCACCTAGAATGTTTATCTTTGCCACTAAACTCCTTACAAATTGATTGTTCCATGATGATGCTTTTTGCAAAGAAATGGCGTCATGCTTGTGTTCTTCTTAAAGGACTCAGATGAAGTTAAGGCTTAAATAACAACCATAGGAAGGATAGGAAACAAAGAATATTTGGGGCAAACAATGAGGAAGTTTGGACTTCTGATGCTGTTTTATTTCAACTTTGGGAATTCTTGCAGTTATTTCTATTAAAATTTATTTATTTAATGTTTTTATTTAATGTTAATTCAATTGTTTGTTTTTGCTTATTTAGTCACAATGGACCTAATCTTTAGGAATCTGTTGTGGTGGATGAGAAAATGGTGTTTGTGTTGCTAGAATCATGGGTTAGTGGGTTAATTGTTATGTGGGTTAGTGGGTTAATTATGCATTATATAAAGCCTATTTATAGGCTCTTCTCTATCAATTTTTTTTATTGAACAATTAAGAAAACCTACCTTTCCACATACGAATTTATTTTTCATTGAGTAACAATGGTGTTAGAGCCTAAAATCCCTAAAACATGAGCAGACGAGAGAGTGAGCCAAAATCCCTAAATTAAGTGTTTCTTCACAATCTTCACACTTGAAACAACAACCAGAAGAAGAACGACGATGGCGACAGATTTGAACTTTGTGCAAGCAGCCATCCCACATTTCGATGGTCACTATGACCATTGGAGCATTTTAATGGAGAATCTCCTTCGATCAAGGGAATATTGGTCGATCATTGAAGCTGGAATTGAAGCACCAGCACCGACTATAGTTTTGACAAAAGCCCAAAAAATAGAGTTGGAAGGGAGAAAGCTTAAAGATTTCAAAGCAAAAAACTACTTGTTCTAAGTAATCGATCGTCCCATCCTGGAAACCATTCTTAGCAAAGAAACTTCCAAGGATATATAGGACACCATGAAGAAAAAATATCAAGGCTTTACAATGATAAAACGTGCACAATTTCAAGCCTTGAGATGAGATTTTGAAACCCTACAAATGAAAATTGGAGAACCCGTCACCCATTATTATGCCAGAACTATGGAGATTAGCAATAAAATGTGATTCCATGGTGAGAAGATGGATGGTGGTATCATTGTTGAAAAAATTTTGTGTTCTTTGGCACCAAAATTTGACTATGTTGTCTATTTAATTGAAGAATAGAAAGACAAATCTTCTCTACCTTGATGAATTGTAGAGCTCATTGCTAGTCCATGAACAGAAAATGAATCAAAGCTCAAATATAGATGAGCAAGCCGTGAAAGCTTCTACTCCCTCAGTTCTCAAATTTTTGAGGAAGAGACAGGGAAGGCAGAGGCAGAGGAGAAGGCAACAGATACAACTTCAAGGTTGTTGAAAATCATGACAAAGGCAAATGAGAAGGTAACAAACACTTTAGGGTAGTTGAAGATCAAGGCAGAGGCAAAGGACATGTTCAACACTTTGACAAATCCAAGGTTGAATGTTTTCGATGTCATAATTTAGGGCATTATCGTTCTAAGTGTTATGCTAGGCTGCCTAATGACAAGGGAGAACAAGCACATTTTGCCGAAAAGAAAGAAGTAACAACTTTATTAATGGTTATGAAAGCTAATCAAAAGCTCGAATCTAAGGATATGGGTTGCAACAATCAAATGCATGGATGCAAGTCTTCTTTTTCTTATTTAGATGAAGATTTTCATTCTATAGTAAACTTTGGTGATAACTCTACTGTGAATGCAATGAGAAAAGGTGATACTAATATAAAAACCAAGAATGGTTTTGTAGAAATAATTTCAGATGTTTTGTATGTTCATAACTTGAAAAGTAATTTATTAAGTGTTGGTCAATTGCAAGAAAAGGGGTATGTGATAACAATACAAAATGGAGCATGTGAGATATACAATCCTTTAAGAGGTGCAATTGTTGTGGTTCAGATGAATTCCAATAGATTGTTTCCATTAAAGATAATGACATCTCAACCTTCTTTTAAGGCTAAAATAAAAGATCCTTCTTGGCTTTGGCATTTTCATTTTGGTCACTTAAATTTTAGTGGATTAAATACACTTCAGTAGAAAGATATGGTAATCAACCTTCCTAAAATTCATACTCCTGCTCAAATTTGTGGAGAATGTGTTGTTACAAACAACATCATTCTCAATTCCCTCAAAGAAAGTCATAGAGAGCAAAGCAAGTTCTAGAGTTGGTGCATTTTGACATTTGTGGACCGAGTAATCCATTTTTAAATGGAGGTAAAGATACTTAATGACCTTCATTGACGATTTTACATGAAAAACTTGGGTTTATTTTTTACAACACAAGTCGAAAGCTTGCTTTAAGGCTCATGTGGAAAATGAAACAGGAAAGCCTATTAAGACCCTCTGAACAGATAATAGTGGAGAATATTGTTCAATCGAATTTGAAGCTTTTTGTGCAAATCATGGTATTCGAAGAGAACCCATAGTTGCCTATACACCACAATAGAATGGTGTATCCAAAAGGAAAAATAGAATAATTCTCAGCATGGTGAGGAGTGTGCTAGCAAGAGAAAACATTCCAAAGAAGTTTTGGCTAGAGGCAGTCAATTAGAGCATTCATGTGTTGAGTAGAAGCCCCACTTTTCTATTCAGAACATGACACCTGAGGAAGCTTGGAGTGAGAGGAAACCAGTTGTAAACCATTTCAGAATTTTTAGTTGCATAGCTTTTACCCATGTTTCAGATGAGAAGAAAGAAAAATGATGATAGAGGTGAAAAAAGTGTCTTTCTTGGCATGAGTGAATGTTTCAAGGCATATAAGTTATTCAATCCACTCAAAAAAAGGATTGTGACTAGCTGAGATGTTGTTTTTGATGAGGAAAATACTTGGGACTGGAATAGGCAGCAGCCTCTACAATCTGTTCTTGACATTGATTCTGAAAGAGAGCCAACACCAGTAGCCATCTGCATAACAATTCTTCAGAAGCTCACACAACAACTGCTGAAATGTTGTCAATAGCAGAAGCTCTATCTTTACCTACTCCAACAGCTGCTAAAAGGTTACCAACAAAAACAAAAGCTATTGTTTTAGCAGCTCAATCTTTTCCTCGTATTCGTAAAAGCCTTGTTTGGATGGAAGACTATAAGGTAACTGGCATTGAAGATCCAATCACACATTTTGCTTTATTGTAGATTGTGATCCTACAACATTTGAAAGTGTTGTTAAAGAAGAAAAATGAAGGCAATGGATGATGAGATTGATGCCATTAAAAGAAATGACACTTAGGAGCCGATTGATCTTCCACAAGGACAAAAATTCATTGGTGTAAAGTGGGTTTTCAAAACCAAATTAACAAAAAATGGTGAAGTTGATAAGTATAAGGCACAGTTGATAGTTAAAAGATATAAGCAAGAATATGGAATTGATTATATTGAAGTTTTTGCTCCTATTGCAAGACATGATACAATTAAAGTGTTAATTGCATTAGTTGCACAGAACTTGGGGCTTATTTTCCATCTGGATGTCAAATCAACATTCTTACATGGAAACTTGGAAGAGAAGGTATTTGTCGATCAACCTCTTGGTCATATTAAATTGGATATGAGCATAAAGTTTATTTATTAGAAAAAGCTCTTTATAAACTAAAACAAGCTCCACGAGCTTGGTATAGTCACATTGAGGAAAATACTTGGGACTGGAATAGGCAACAACCTATAAAATATGTTCTAGACATTGATTCCAAAAGAGAGCCAACACCAGTAGCCATTCTACATAACAATTCTTCATAAGCTCACACAACAACTGCTGAAGTATTGTCAATAACATAAGCTTTATCTTTACCTACTCCAACAGCTGCTGAAAGTTTACCAACAAAAACAAAAGCTACTATTGTAGTAGCTTAATCTTTTCCTTGTATTCGTAAAAGCCCTGCTTGGATGGAAGACTATAAGGTAAATGGTATTGAAGATCCAATCATACATTTTGCTTTATTTGCAAATTGTGATCCTACAACATTTGAAAGTGTTGTCAAAGAAGAAAAATGAAGAAAGGCAATGGATGATAAGATTGATGTCATTGAAAAAAATGACACTTAGGAGCTGACTGATCTTCCACAAGGACAAAAATCCATTGGTGTAAAATGGGTTTTCAAAACTAAATTAACAGAAAATGGTGAAGTTGATAAGTATAAGGCAAGATTAGTAGTTAAAGGATATAAATAAGAATATGGAATTGATTATACAGAATTTTTTGCTCTTGTTGCAAGACATGATACAATTAGATTGTTAATTGCATTAGTTGCACAAAACTTGTTGTTTATTTTCCAGCTGGATGTTACATCGGTATTCTTACATGAAAACTTGGAAGAGCAGGTATTTGTCGATCAACCTCTTGGTCATATTAAAATTGGATATGAGTATAAAGTTTATCAATTAAAAAAGGCTTTTTATGGATTAAAACAAGCTCCACGAGCTTGGTATGGTTGCATTGAGTCTTATTTCCTGAGAGAAGGCTTCCACAAATGTCCATATAAGCATACCTTATTTGTTAAAATTGAAGATAAGGGGAAACTACTCATTGTTTGCTTATATGTAGATGATCTTATATTTATTGGAAATGATGCTATTATGTTTAAAGAATTAAAAAATTCTATGATGATTGAATTTGAGATGTCTGACCTTGGTTTGATGCATTACTTTCTTGGCATATAAGTAATGCAATCTACTAATGGGATCTTTATTTCTCAAAAGAAGTATGTGCAAGATATTTTGAATAGATTTCAGATGAAGGATTGCAATCTTGTTAGCACTCCAACTAAGTTTGGTTTGAAACTAAACAAAGACTATGAGGGGAAGAAAGTGGACAACACACTTTACAAGCAAATTATTGACAGTTTGATGTACTTAACTATAACAAGACCAGACATCATGTATTATGTGACCTAATCAATAGGTATATAGAAAATCCAATAGAAATTCACTTGTTAATAGCCAAAAGGATCCTTCGTTACTTGCAATGAATAAAGGATTTTAGGTTGTTCAACAAAAAGGGTGAAAAGATGGAGCTAGTTGGGTTTACTGACAGTGATTATGCAGATGATCAAGATGACAGAAGAAGCACCTCAGGTTATGTTTTAATGATGGGCACATGTGATGTTTCATAGTCTTTGAAAAAGCAACAAATTGTTACTTTATCAACTACAGAAGTTGAATTCATTGCTAACACAACTTGTGCTTGTCAAGCTATTTGGATAAGAAGAATTCTTGAAGAAACACGGTTTCAGCAAATTGGAGCTACAACAGTCTTTTATGATAACAACTCAGCAAACAAACTCTCTAAAAATCCAGTGTTACATGGAAGAAGCAAACATATCGATGTGAGATATTATTTCTTAAAAGATCTTAGCAATGATGGAACAATTAATCTAGTTTGTTGTAGAAGTGAAGACCAAACCTCTCAAATTTGCTATATTTGTGAAATTGCGTGGTTTACTTAGAATTTGTTCGTGTTCTGCAGTAATCAAGAATTCTGCAGAAGGATGATTTTTTTAAACTGTTATCTGCAGATTTCAATTTAAGGGAGGGTATTAAGATTTATTTGTTTGTTTGTTTTATTTAATGTTAATTCAATTGTTTGTTTTATGCTTATTTAGTCATAGTGGACCTAATCTTTAGAAATCTGTTATAGTGGCTGAGAAAGTGGTGTTTGTATTGCTAGAATCATGGGTTAGTGGGTTAATTGTTATATGAGTTAATAGGTTAATTGTGCATTATGTAAAGCCTCTTTATAGGCTCTTCTTGATCAATTTTTTTAATTAAACAGTTCAGAAAACCTGCCTTTCCACATACAAATTTATTTTTAATTGAGTAACAATTTCATGGTGCCAACTGAAAGTTAATATACCTTGAAGGTAATGCCTCGAAGTGAAATGCATTTTTTAGCAGCTAGTGGCGATTATGGTTGCTGGGACTGGTTTTGCAATTGAAGGTTTTGCTTTGAGAAAATTGCTTTTGTTTTTTGTTTTACTGTGAAGGGAATGGATGATGCAATTATACAATTGCCTATTGTTGCCTCCAAGGCTTTCTCAACACCCGGCCAACTCAACCGTTGTTGTTGCAAGCAGGCACCGTGACAAAATGTATATTAAATTTGAAAATGTTCATAATTATCCCTTGCTCAATGTATTTATGGATTAAGTGATTGTTTGAGATTATGGTTGAGATTGATTTTAAAAGTATTTTTCGTTTAGAAATGCATCAAGATAATATTTTTTTTATTTTAAAAAAATAATCTTTAATATCAATACATGAAAATAATCTAAAAACATAAAAAAAATAATTTAAAATAAAAATATTAATTCTTTTTATAAAAATGTTTTTGAAACACATTGTAAAATAATGCCTAAGAGATTGATGAATGTTATTGCATGGTGGGTAAATTGGCATAGATAAAATAAAAGAATTGAAAATATATATAAAAAATTATGCTTATAAAGATTTTTTTATTAAAAACATAAAAAAAAAAAATTGTCCATGGAGTAATTAGAACCCGGAAAATATTTGATGGATGCTTGCTGTACAATCCATGTGGTGAGAAAGTGAAAGAAAATGTATGCGAGATTTTTTTATATTGTTGAGCTGAGTGCTTTCGGGTCAAAGACGACACCGTCTACACATGCAGGCCTGGCCCGAATGGTATGGGGTGAACCCAAACTTAGTGAAGGTGATTTTAAAAATAAAATAAAATAACGTGCACCGTCGGAATATTTTAAAAGATACTTTATGGCCTATTTTGTTGATGTCCGGACTTAAAACGATGAACTGATGAATGAACCGATACCAGATGAATTTATTTTGAGAAGAATCTTGATTGATCTTAGTTTGGGGTTTACAAATCCACCTTCGGAGGAATCCCCGTCAAGTTGGAATTCCCTGAGGGGAATCCGGCCTGCCATGAGTTCACGACCCGTTTTTCAGGGTAGCAATACAGCCCTCCACTTTCTGTGCTAGATCTCTAACATTCACAGTAACCATCAATCTGTGTGTTTCCCCTGTTAGCTCTCAATGGGTGGCAAAATGAGTTAAAACAGTGAAACAGATTTGGAAGCACTCGTGATGACGAGGAGGCCAGTGAAGCTGTTTTTGAGACTAGTCATGAGCAGGCCAGCAATCAATAATGGGATCTTGACTTTTAACCTGATTGATTCCTGGCTTGAAATCTCCAGAATCCCGTTTCCAATTGAGTTCGGATCTTTGACTCTCCTTCGGATTTTTTTTGGAATTAAGGATGAAGTCATCCCTGGTGAAATATCGTTGGACATAAACTAGTTCAGATTCAATCTAACAAGCTATAGAAACGAAAGTAGTGCAGATTTCACAGTCCCTGCGATCTGTCTCTAGCTTTTGTGATTGCTCGAGTTTAGAAATCGACCACTGTACTGGACTAAGAGGTTGTTTTCTTTACATCAATTCTTTTATTCCTTCATAACTGGACATATTTGATGAATTTTTAGAGGCCGTCATGCATATGGCTAACATCTTTTAAATATAAATACATGATTTTGCTCGATCGAAAAAAGAGTGTTGCCGCAAGTATAATACAGCCAAGCATACAGAGTGTAGCAATTGAATTATGTATTAAATGAACAGACATAAGATTTCATGGAGATTCTTCGAAGCTCTGTGCGATCTTCATCCTTGTAACAGCACAAGAGAATCTGAAATAACTTTATATATGCGGACATTTAGATGCAGATAGTTAATTAATTAATTACTTGACAAAGAAAGAAATAAGGTTACATTATTGTATATTATATGCAACACCTCTCTACCAGCTGACCCCATGATGAGGCTGACCAGCCATAGCTCTACTGCTATTCCTGTCTCCATGATCGCGTATCCTATTCATGTTGAAATCACCAACCATCAAATCATTCTCCTGATAGCCATGGAACCTTGTGTTTTCTCCGTAGCTCCTGGCTGCTACTTCTGTTCCAAGTGAGTAGAGTGCTCCGGCGTTATAACTTCGAAGATCCATCTCAGCTGATAGAGTAAGAGAACCATTGGCTTTGTTAGTTTCATGAGTAGCCGGAGAGCCGTGGTTGGTGGGAGATGAGTACTGGTCCTCTTGTCTAGCCATGGAATTTTTCTCACCCTCAGTCTCTCTATACTTGTTGAGATAAACCTTCAAGGGTCCAACATAATTTTCAAACCCTAGTATGGTCATAGCCCACAAAAGATCATCGCCGTTAATCGTCTTCCTCTTCTCTCGCTGGCACTTATCGGATGCTTCGCCTGTGATGAAGCTTATGAACTCAGAGACACACTCTTGAACAGTTTCCTTGGCTTCTTTGGATATTTTTGCATTTGCTGGGAGGGATTTCTTCATGATCCGGCTTACGTTGGCGATGGGGAGGAATCGATCCTGCTCCAGTTTGGAAGAGCTCTCTGCGATGTTCTCAGACAGCTGGGGGCTTCCAACTGGGCTGACACGGCTCCTTTTCCCTGTCATTTTAGGCAACCAAATATGCAGGAGAAGAGAAGATGGTGCTGATTTCAAAGAAAGTTGGATTTTTTTCTTTTGATTGAAGCTTTGGTTGAAGAATCTAATGAGAGTGGCCTGGGGTTTTATGCTAGGAGAGGTGCAGGGGGCAAAGAGGCAAAAAATAATATAAAAAGTGGAAAGACGATCTTGATGTGGACAGAAAAGGAAACAAACAAGGTCTCGAGAGATCAGAACCATTGCAAAGAATGGCTTGTGAAGTATGGAATCTTGATTTAGAAGTAAGAACTACTTATGGGTCTTGCAAGAGATCAACGAGGGAACCATATCTTAGGCTGTGATTCTCGTTTTCATTGGTGGTTAAGTTGAAGTGTTTATATGGAAAAAAAAACAAGGGCAAGCTCTCTATTTTTGCCACTCTCTAGCTATTTTTATTATTTTTCTCAAAATTACTCCTACTTAATTAGTAATGTTTTGGACCACAGATTAACATTTTTAGCTGCCAACCCAAATTAATCATTAGAAAAGTGCATTCATGCGAGCAAAGTATGGTTCTGAACAAAAAGGTAAACCCAACACCATGTCAAATTCACTCGTTCCCTTTAATTTCTTGTAATTAATTCTGATCAGTAGTTAATTAATTTCATCTGCTCCAGGAATATGGTAATATATAATGACTTGATTTATATTTTCATGCTACAAGGAAGTTTATTAGACGGTTGACAAGCTTGGAAAATGAATTTTGTGGACTCAGATGAGCAAGTAAAACCCCGACTGTTATAAGTTCCTACAAGGGATGCAAGCTTTGCTCAAACTTAAGATCTGTCATGCAGATCGCAAGTCCTTTGTCATCAAACTGGTCTAGTTGTTAAAGAAATATTTTCATTTTTTTTTAATTCAAACATAAGAGTCCATCCCTATAGAAACTCATTTCGATAAATATATCAGGTTGACATCAAAATTACGTGTTTAAAATCATCTAAAAAGCCAACTAGCACCTAAATGGCTTTGAATAAGCTAGATCATATACATCCTCTCACAATTACTTTGATAAATGTGAAATTAATGTGTGAATTTTGAGCCACCCTAGTTAGACCTAATTAATGAACAAATGGTAGAATAAATCCTAGCTATCTATGGATTGGACATCCATGGAAGCAAGGAAATCACCCTCCACCCCTGCCTTCATGCAGATATATATTCCTGTGTAATGAACATGGTATCTGTGCACGCCGAGAAAAAGAGGAAACAAAAGCCAAAAAGCGGTCAGGGTACTGGCTCTAGCACATATGCCCGATCACTTTGCTTTCCTTTTGTTCCTGTTAAGTTTCTCAAGATTCTCTTCCATCGCATCTATGAAATGCTTCAAAATATCAGCAGCTAGCTACTCTCTGAAGGCAACCACTGATTTTTCCTCGCTGTTCTTTCTTCAATTTCAAGCATGCAATTCATTCTCAATATGCATGATTGGTAGGGAGAAATGTCACCAATTTAGTATTTTGAAAACAAAAAAGTCCCATGATTTGAAAAATCACACTTTTTAGGTTAATTTTTCTCAGGAAAAAGAAAAAATAAGGATTTGAAGCCCCATGTTGAACCTTAAAACATTAGCATTTGTTTATTCTCTTAAAATCCCATGATATTTTCTTAGAAGCTTCAGTTAATTGAAACTTGGAGCACAAACACAAACCCATTCCAAGTTCGCAAGTGGAATATGATCATTTCAAATGGCAGGAAAAATAACTTTCCTAGCTAAGCTAGTAAACATTATGAACATATTCAGTAAATTAAATTGTGGTGCCACAGGAATTAATTTGGTTTACGAGTATGGCTAACTTCTTGACAATCATTTCCCTGCATGCTGAGGCAATCTGTAAACTTCGATCTGTTTTGACTTGCTGGCCATGACTTGCTCAGTACATCAACCAAACCTCGAATTAAATTTCATTTTTTAAAATCATGGTATGAATTTATCAACTATATAAATATAAATATAAGCATATATTTCATAACATCTCTAGCAGGACCATGACAAGTGGCTTCTCAGCACCTACCTTTACCTGTTCCACAACCAGCGGATGATTTACAAATGGTATGGGCTGTCTCGAACTTGCTGTCTCCTCAATAAAGTAAGAACTAAAGTCTCAAGCTCAACATACAGCATGCAATTATTTGCGGGCTTACATCATATTATTTGAATGACAACTATGTTTTAAAACCCTAATTCATTAAAAGATTAGCTAGGGTTTGACATAAACTGGTGGTTCGAGCTTCATGACAATCCTGGGCCTGATGTTTGAATGAACTTGCTTGAATACACATGCTAAGACACGTAAAATGTTCTTTGGAAAGTTTCGAGTCAGGACGTATATCTTTTATAAAAATCTGGGAAAATCAAGATTTTATTCACTCAACTGAACCCATAAAGTATACTTTATGGAGAATAAAATTTCCTTAATCCAAAAAAAAAAAACACGTAAAATATGGTGCTGGGAAAGCTCAAATTTTCTGGATATTGGTGAGCTAAAGCATCCAAACAAAAGATAATGATCACCTAAGACAATCTTAGAATCTCAACAACGCAGGCTTTAATTTGGTGATGATATGATCATAGGATTGAACTTTGACTCTATTATATTGCACGATAAGGATGTTTCAAAGAAAATTATGACCATATATGCTGAATAAATCATTACTATTTTGACCATTTTAAATGCGTATCACTTTCTGCTAAAAGAACACACACGCACAATGACGATGTTTCTTCTGGGTTGGGCAATTTTCTTTTGTTATGTCTCTTTATTTCTCTTTAGATTAATAATATGTTGAATTAAGATGTAAAAATTGGGGACTAAAGAGTTTGTTTCTTGACCTACACTATACATTGGGCTCGGGCCACCAAACCTGAACCCCATGGATTTTTGTGGGCTTATTTTGAGGTATTTGTTTTGGATCCATTTTATTTGAATTCATTAATCGGTGATATATGTTGTTTAAGGAAAGTTACAAACTAGGGAAAAAGTTTTTTCCTGTATCGCCATACATGATGAATATTGTTCAAACATCATTGTGATTCAATGTTTCAAATTTCCATGCAATTGGGACATTGCTTTTCTGCTAAGTACACCAAGAATCTCTAGACGTTTCTTATCCCTTGGCACGAGAATGTCAAAGCATTACCACCAAAATTGTTAAAATTGTGATTTTAACACAATACAGAATTGACATTTGAATTCAGATCGTAAAATTATAAAATTATAGTTAAATTGTTTCGGTAAAAAAATCATAAATTGTAAGTAAAATATTTCTCAATACAATAGAATACAATTTCACCAAAAAAAACATACTTAGTTATTAATAGTCTATTTTTTTATTTAAAAAAAATGCTAATCACTTTTCATATTTTTAAATAGATTTTTTATATGATTTATAATATTTTTTTCCTTATGATATTATTTTAATATATATTTTTTAGGGTTTGCTTTTAAGACCATGATATTTGTTTTTGCAATAAAAAATATTACAACTACTGAACTACTGCATAAATGCTCATCCAGAGGAGAAATGGGACTTCGGGATAAGAGAAATGGGACATGGCACAAAGGAGGAACTAAGGAACCATTCACGTCTGTAAACCTGAATTCATTTCATTAGAATCGTAAAATCGGACCGATCCGGTCCGATTTTACGATTCTACTCGATTTTTCCGAGTCGGATCCGATTTTAACGGGGTTCGATTTTTCTACCCGATTTTACTAGATTTATTCTTTTAACTCGTAAAATCATACGATTTTACGAGTCAAATCGCGATTTTAATAACAATGATTACCACTATATTCTGCAAACAAATTGCTGTGGCGTTTACAGCATCTTAATGACTTAAATTTTCACGAATCTGCTCAATCGCCCCACTATTTTCTCTGAAATAACAAGCCCTTTAGGAAGGCTATATAATGCAGATACATGACAAGATCACTCTAATTGTCCAAGTGATTTTGCAAATTTATTCCTTGCTTTCTCATTGTATCAGTGTATGCTTTAATTACTGATAGTATTGGAACTCAAGATTGTTATGTTTTTGTATGCCAAACTTCCAATAGCCGACTCAACAGCAACAACCTGTCAGGTTCGATTCCTATGTCGCTGACTAACCTCTACTCCTCGCAAGTCCTGTAAGTTCCTGGACAAAATTTACATTCATTTCCATTTCTATCCTAGCAATTGTTGAATTTCTGATTTTGATTTAGTGAGTTTAGGTTTTGATTTGTGTTTGTGTTATTTTGCAGGTTTTGGGTTTGTTGAATTTGGGAAGAAGAAGATATTTTTTCAGAGAATTGAGAGAAGAGAAGAATCTGCAGAAAAGGTAATTCGTGTATATTGATTTATTGCCCTACAACTTGTTTGACTTTATGCCTCTTATATATGCAGAGGCAGAGCATGTGAATTATGCATGCTTACAATAGTCAAACACACACTTTATGCATGCTCATTAGTTAGTTGTACAATAACAGAAATCTAACTAACTATTACATGCTTTACATCATCCATCAAATGTTGCTTCTTCTTCCTCTTTAACTGTCATGCACCTTCATTAATTCTTCTGTAATTGTTTGTTAATCCAGCTCAGCAACTTATCTTCCAACAGCCTCTCCTAAGTTGCTGACTGGTTTAACCCCAAGATTCACCCGTAATCTAGGTTCAATTTTGTCTTGGACACCCATTTGACTGGTTTGTCAGCAGCCATATTCACCAACTCCCAAGTGTTGTTCTCCTCACCCAATTCAAATTCTGTATTAATAGCTTCTTCCCAAGCTATATCACCATCTGCTTCCTTGTAATTTTCAGATTCCACAATACTCATGTGGCACCTTGCATATACATCTTCAAGAGATCTCATTTTAACTGGAGTTGAGCTTGGTGTGGAAGGTTGGTTGTGATCTTCAGATGACTGTCCAGCTTGCTGTTCAACTGGAGAGTTTACACAATCTTCATGTTGAATTGATTCATCTTCACTGGTATGGCATTCCTCACCTGCTATTTTCTTCTCTGCCTCTTCAAATGCTGCTTTCTCAGCATCTTTCTGCTTTCCCCATGTTTCTTCAGCCATTTGCTTTGCATACTCAGGGTCGTCAGAGACCAAGACATTTTCAAACAAGGTTCCAGATTTCACCTGCCACAACTCAATGCCAACATATCCCAGGTCAGGGTAAACATAAAGTTCCGAATCATCCTTGAAATCTGGGTTGTCAATAATTGGTGCCTTCCATTTGCCCTGGTAGTTGGGGTTCTTAATTTTCTTTGGCTTCCATGGGCCCTTGTACTCTGGGTTAGAAATGGTTGGGGCAGTCCACTCACCATCTTCCTCATCATCTGAGCTATCACTAGAGCTCTCCTCTTCACTACTACTTTCCTTCTGAGCATTTGCCTTTGGCTTTGTTTCAGCTGCAGAGGCTGCCTTTGGTGCAGGAGTCTCATCTTCATCAGAATCACTTTCTGAGTCCTCATTAACTTCAGTTTTTTTAATGGTAACTGATTGTGCAGGAACATTCTTAGGAGCAGAAGCCTTTACGGGAATTTCCTCATCATCAGAAGATTCATCCTCTGAAGAGTCAAAACTGCTGCTGTCATCCTTTCCCTTCTTAGCAGCAGCAGCAGCATGGGAGCCATTTTTTTCAGCAACTGCCTCCTTCTTGGTCAGATTATAAACCTTGTCCTTTATACTTGCTACATGACAAGCATAAAATGAATTTGCAATGAACACTTCCTCCTCCTCTTGTGCACAATTTGCCAATTGCTTGTAATCATTGCAATCATTTGTATTATGCCCAAACAGATTGCATCTTCCACATTTAGACTTTCCCTTGTATCTGCAGACACCGAAATGGAACTTTTGACATATGTTGCATTGTGGCTTCACATTGATGTGACCCCAACTTCCAGTTTTAGATTGTGGACTGAAAACACTGCTGTGATTCATTCTTCTGTCATAATTCAAGTTTGAATACTGATTGTTGTTGTGCATGTGATTGCTCTGCATATTTCCTCCTTGTGACCAGCTTGTAGGTCTTCTGTTTTGACCTTGCCAGCCTTGATTTTGTCCAATTTTGAGACTACTGAATGCTTGTTCAGTTCTCGTAATTCCATCTTGTTCATCATGTAGGTTTTCTCTCTTGTCAAACACTTTGACAGAGGCTATAACCTCTTCAACCTTCAACACCTCAAGATCCCTAGTTTCTTCAATGATTGAAACTATGGATCGAAATCTTCTATTCAAGCTCATAAGAAGCTTCTGTACAATTCTGACTTCTGGAACATCTTCTCCTAGTGATTTTAGGCTGTTTATAGCATCAAAAAACTTAGATAAGTAATGTTCTAAGTCTTCTCCTTCTGTCATTCTCATATATTCAAATTCTGCCCTTACTGCTTGCAATTTTACAGCCCTCACTTTCTTGTCTCCTCTATATTCTCTCTTCAACACATTCCATGCTCCTTGTGCAGTCTTCTCATTCCTAATTCTAGGAAAGAGTTCATCAGTTAAAGCTCCTTGGATGAGGCTCAATGCCTTGGCATTTTTTATTCTGCTCTCCCTGGAAACTGTTCCTTCAGGTATGCTTCCAGATTCATCCTTTTTTTCTCGGTTTCATCATCTTTTTTATCTTCTTTCTCAGATTTTTCTGTCACAACAGAGTTTGTTTCCATGCCAAACTCAACTACATCCCATAGATCAAATGCTATGAGGATTGTCTCCATCTTTACTGACCAAAAGTCATAATTCTCACCTTTAAACTGAGGTGTTCTTAAATCACCGCTGCTCACCATTTTTCTTTTCTTCCAGTCACAATTTGTATGAATCAAGGTTTGATTTTTGTCCCTTGTTGATCAAGCTAGCTCTGATACCATGTTGAATTTCTGATTTTGATTTAGTGAGTTTAGGTTTTGATATGTGTTTGTGTTATTTTGCAGGTTTTGGGTTTGTTGAATTTGGGAAGAAGAAGATATTTTTTCAGAGAATTGAGAGAAGAGAAGAATCTGCAGAAAAGGTAATTCGTGTATATTGATTTATTGCCCTACAACTTGTTTGACTTTATGCCTCTTATATATGCAGAGGCAGAGCATGTGAATTATGCATGCTTACAATAGTCAAACACACACTTTATGCATGCTCATTAGTTAGTTGTACAATAACAGAAATCTAACTAACTATTACATGCTTTACATCATCCATCAAATGTTGCTTCTTCTTCCTCTTTAACTGTCATGCACCTTCATTAATTCTTCTGTAATTGTTTGTTAATCCAGCTCAGCAACTTATCTTCCAACAGCAATTAGCATTATTTTGGCTTCAAGGATTTCTGAATATTGAATGCAGGGATCTATTCAGAAACCGGCTATCAGGACCTGTTCCACACAATGGCTCGTTTTCTTTGTTTACTGCCGTCAGGTTTTGTGCTTGAAAGAAGCGATGTAAAGCGGATTTATTCTTCACTAGTGGGACTGATGAGTCAATTGTTTTTATGTTTGCAGTTATGCAAATAACTTGTATCCATGCGGGCCAATTTCTAAGAAGCTTTGCCCTGGATCATCCCCACCTGCAGTTTCTAGTCCAGATGGTATACACTCTTCATTTATTTATTGATTTAGAAATGATCCCAGATTAATTAGCCTGTTGACCAAGTCCAATACTGGAGCAATAGTTGCTGGCGTGGTGTTGCTATTTGCTGCCCTGGTAATTTGGTTTGCATACTTGCGGAGACAGTATGGACCTGGTTTACAATCCACCTCGAAAGCTGATCAATTCATCGGCGGAAGTTCATATGATTGAGCAAAGAACCCTACATTCGAGAAATTAAAGGCAAGAATTGATTTTTTATTTATTTATGGTAGGAGACAGGTCCAAGAAAGCCATATTTGCTTGTGCATGAACTTTGCTTGTCAGCCATTTTGCTAGGACAAAATGTCTTGTGATGGCGAGATAGATCGGCAGTGATAATTTCTTGGTGCAAAGGGATGTCAAACTTGGTGGAATCCTTTGGATTTGCCTCTTTTATGTGCACTGGAGCTGGGTTGGGAACCCTAATATGTCTATATTATTTGAGTTCATGAAAAGTACAACAACTGGCTCTGATTATTTCTCGAACCCACCATCAAAAATATTTATCCTGCTTGAATTATAACACTTTTTCTATGACAGGGAACTTTCTGGTAAAGTGGACAGATTCCTAGTGATGTTGGGAATCTGACAAACTTGTTGAAGTTGGAACTGACCAGAACAGTTTCAATGGTTCCATTCCACACATTTTTGAAATCAGGCTTCAACTCAATGTTGAGTTATTTTTTTGGAAAAATAATAATTTTATAAAAAATATATTAAAACAAGTTATGAAACTTAATTCTTAATATATATATATACACTAAATTAAATCGTATTGAATTTGATCCAACTTGTTCTGGTTAACTTGGTGGATCCAAAAACAATCTAGATGACTAGTAAAAATATTGTTTGACCATAAACAAATTCAAGATATCTTTTTTAAAAATAATATTGAGACAACGACATACTAGACTATATTTTTTAAATATCAAGACAATTAATAGTAAATCAACTCGGATCAATTTAGATTAACCTATTAAACCCGCGATTTAGATCATAAGACTAAAATAATCTAATAAAAAACAAATGAAAAAATAAAGACTAATCTTAAAGCATCTTAATATTGAAGAATAAAATTGAAAAACCAATTAATGAAAAAAAAAGATAAATAATTCTTAAATCAATACGGACTAACTTGACAAATGTATAATATAAGCAATGAGACTAAGATAATTTCATAACAAATAAGTTGAGAAAGTTTATGAAGCCCACTTTCATATAATCTTAACATTTAATAAATTTATTTAAAATAAAACATTGTCACAATGGTAATATTAATTTTTTAATATTCCATTCTATGGCAATTTAGAGGACAACTAATTTATGGCTTAAGTTGTCTTTTGCTTTGATTAAGAAAAACAAAAAATATCGTGCTATGCACCAACCAGATCAATAGTGGTGAATTTATGTGCCATCATTAGTCGGTACATAAATTAGAAAACACGAACATGAAAATTATTTATAAAAACAAATTCTACTTAATTATTTTTTTTAACAAAAAAAAATATGAATTATAAATATGGAAATAGTTTTTTAGTATATGCATGAAGTTAATGTGGTTCCTAAGAGCGTGACGTGGTAGAAAAGAACTTGAGATTTGTCTTGCAGGTCTTAGGTTCAAATCAGGATATACTCATCTTGTAAAAGTATTGTATAACTGAGATTTTACTCGTTTAATCTGGGCTTTCAAATAATGCCTAAAAAAAATTGAAGTTTCCTCGAATAAAAAAAAAAAAAGGTTAATAGCCAATTATTTGTTGCTGCTAGCAATGTTTATTATTTCTATCGTTGAAGAGAAAGAAACTACTGTTATATTGCCACCGATGATGAACCGTTTTCTCTTTTTTCTTTTCCACCTTGTTGGGATTGTTTCTATTCGGTTAAATAAGTCAGTAACTAGTTGTTACTGAGTCAGTTAGTAGTTAAATACCAGTTAGTAGTTGGTTAAAGGTTAGTTAGTTTAGTCCAGTTAAAGAAACTATACTATAAATAGTTGTACTGTCATTTGAATAAAGGAGGAAAGTTTTCTGTATCGAGTTCTAGAAAACTCTCTCAATTGAGAGCAAATATCAATTGTGCTCAACAATTGGTATCAGAGCGCAGATCCATCGAAGGACCTGAGTGGGGAAAACAAAGGGTTAAACACAGAGAGTCTGTGAGAGAGAGAGACACTGGGTGAGTGAAACACCGAGTGAGTGAGTGAGAAGAGCGAGTGAGTGAAGAAGAAGATGACTTCTTCAGATCAATTTGTTCAAGTTGCCATTCCCAAATTCACTGGGTACTACGACCACTGGTCGATGATGATGGAAAATTTTCTAAGAAGTAAAGAGATATGGAGCTTGATTGAAGAAGGAGTACCGTCAATGAATCTTGGAACTAGAGCGAGTGAAGGGCAAAAGAAAGTTGTGGAAGCAGTCTTGCTCAAAGATTTGAAGGTCAAGAACTTTCTATTCCAAGCCATAGATAGAGAGATCATGGAGACCATTCTTGACAAGGGAACATCGAAAGCAATCTGGGATTCGATGAAACAAAAATACCAAGGTTCAACGAAGGTGAGACGGGCACAGTTGCAGGCCTTAAGAAAGGAGTTTGAAACCCTGAGTATGAAGGAAGGTGAGAAGGTTGACAAATTTTTGTCAAGAACTATTACAGTGGCAAACAAGATGAAGATTCATGGAGAAAAGGTGCAGCAAAGCACAGTGGTTGGTAAAATACTTCGGTCCATGACTCCTAAATTCAACTACGTTGTGTGCTCAATAGAAGAGTCCAATGATCTGGACACATTCTTCACGGCAGCCTACTGGTGCATGAACAGAGGATGCAGGAGCACAAAGAAGAAGACCAAGCCCTAAAAATTGCTTACGATGAGAGAGCAACAAGGGGAAGGGGCAGAAACTCATACAGAGGATTTTGAGGCAGAGGAAGAGGAAGGGGCAGACAGCAATTCAATAAAGAACTGATTGAATGCTACCACTGTCACAAATTGGGGCATTTCCAGTATGAATGCTCAGGATGGACACAAGGAGTGAATTATGCAGAACTGGAAGAAGATGAAGAAATGCTTCTCACGGCACATGTTGAGCTACACAATGCAACACGAGAAGAGGTATGGTTTCTAGACACTGGCTGTAGCAACCATATGACTGGTAATAGGATGTGGTTTACAACACTGGATGTTGAATTTAGACACTCTGTGAAGTTAGGGAATAACTCTAGGATGATGGTGATGGGAAAAGGAACTGTTAGGATGGAAGTAGAAGGGGAAATGCAAGTAATAACTCAGGTTTATTACATTCCTGAGTTGAAAAACAATTTATTGAGTGTTGGGCAATTGCAGGAGAAGGGATTAGCCATTTTGATAAAAAATAACATATGCAAACTGTTTCACCCTTCGAGAGGGCTCATCATGAAGAGTAATATGTCCATAAATAGACTGTTTGTGTTGCTAGAATCTGTTAAAACCACTAAACATGCATGCTTTAATACTGTCAATGAAGAAGAGTCACGTCTGTGGCATTGTAGGCTAGGGCATTTGAATTATAAAGGCTGAGAACCCTATATTATAAGAAGATGGTGAAGGGGTTGCCTCTTGTGAAAAGTCCAGTAGATGTGTGTGAGGGATGTATAATGGGAAAACAGCACAGGGACTGTTTTCCCAAGCAAAGTCAGTGGAGAGCTGTAGAGATATTGCAATTAATACACTCAGACATTTGTGGGCCTGTAAACCCAGAATCAAATAATGGAAAAAGATATTTGATTACATTTATAGATGACTTCACAAGAAAAACTTGGGTGTACTTCTTGACTGAAAAGTCAGAAGCCTTGACTACCTTCAAAAACTTCAAAAAACTTGTGGAAAAAGAGATTGAGAGAGAGGTCTGTTGTTTAAGAACAGATAGAGAAGGGGGATTCAATTCGGAGGATTTTAATGAGTTCTGTAAAACTCAAGGAATTAGTAGGCAACTCACTGCTGGGTACTCCCCCCAGCAAAATGGAGTTGCGGAGAGGAAAAATAGAACCATTATGAACCTAGCTAAAAGTATGATGATTGAGAAAGAGGTTCCAAAAGGTTTTTGGGCAGAAGCAGTAAATTAGGTAGTGCATTTGATAAATAGAAGCCCTACTGTTGCAGTAAAAGATAGAACTCTAGAAGAAGCTTGGAGTAATATCAAGCCATCAGTGAAACACTTCAAAATTTTTGGGTGTATTGGCTATGTACATAATCATGATCAAAAGAGAAAAAAACTGGATGACAAAAGCACTAAATGTGTTCATTTGGGAATTAGCAGTGGAACAAAAGCTTATAAAATGTTTAATCCTGTCACTGGAAGAGTTATAGTGAGCAGAGATGTAGTGTTTGTAGAGCATGAAAACTGGAAATGGGGAAAAGAAGTCATTGATGGCAAGGAGAATGAGCTGAAGTGGGGGGATGATGAGGATATAGAAGCTGAGAATGGTGGAGGAGTTAATGAAGGGACAAGAGTTGAAATTGAAATTGGTGGTGAACAAAGTCAGCTTGAAACAAATGAAGAACATAATCCTTCATCACTGTCAGACACCCATACTGCACCTGCACCCATTCTGACAGATAGACCTCAAGGGAGACTAGGAAGAATTGCTAGAAAACCTGCTTGGTTGAGTGACCATGTGACAGGAGAAGACTTATCAGAAGAAGATGAAATGCAAAACCTAGTTGTATACACAGAAACTGGAGATCCAAGCAGTTATGAGGAAGCTGTTGAAAGTCTCGAATGGAAGACAGCTATGAATTGTGAAATTCAAGCTATAGAGAGAAACAAAACATGGGAACTGATGAACTTACCTGAAGGTGCTAGGGCTATAGGTGTCAAATGGATCTATAAAACCAAACTGAATGAAAGAGGAGAGGTTGACAAATATAAGGCCAGATTGGTTGCCTTAGGATATGCACAAAAACAGGGAATTGATTATGCTGAGGTTTTTGCGCCTGTGGCAAGGTGGGATACAATCAGAATGATTCTAGCAGCCTCTAAAAATTGGTATGTCTACCAATTAGATGTAAAAAGTGCCTTCCTATATGGTGAGCTAGAAGAGGATGTATATGTTGTGCAGCCGAGAGGTTATGTGCAGAAGGGAGAAGAAGGGAAAGTACTGAAATTAAAAAAGGCTTTGTATGGCTTGAAACAAGCCCCAAGAGCCTGGTATAGCAGGATAGAGAATTATTTCCTAAAGGAGGGATTCGAAAAATGTCAAAGTGAGCATACTTTGTTCACAAAAATCAAGGAAGGGAAGAAATTGCTGATTGTGAGCATTTATGTAGATGATTTGATCTTTACAGGGAGTGACGAGGAGATGTTTGATGAATTCAAGTCATCTATGAAAGCTGAGTTTGACATGACAGATCTAGGAAGAATGAAATTCTTCCTTGGGGTAGAAATTGTTCAAAGTGATGAAGGGATCTATATTCATCAGAGGAAATATGCCCTTGAAATTCTAAAAAGGTTTGGGATGGAAAACAGTAATGCCACAAAAACTCCCATGGTACCGGGATTTAAACTAGCTAAAGATGAAGGGGGTACGAAAGTATATGCCACTCAATATAAGCAGATGATTGGGAGCCTAATGTATCTAACTGTGTCTAGGCCAGACTTGATGTATGTCATAAGCCTGGCAAGTAGATATATGGAAAGACCTACTGAATTGCTTATGGTGGCAGTGAAGAGAATCTTGAGATATCTCAAGGGTACTTCAGCTTTGGGTATTTGTTATAAGAAAGGAACTCAAAATGAAAAACTTGTGGCCTATTTTGATAGTGATTATACAGGTGACACTGATGACAGACGAAGTACTTCAGGATATGTGTTTGTAATGAGCACTGGAGCTGTGTCATGGTGTTCGAAGAAACAAGCAGTGGTCACATTATCCACAACAGAAGCAGAATTCATCTTTGCGGCAGTATGTGCATGTCAATCTTGTGAACACCCAAGAGAAAAAAAAATATAAACATAATATATATATATATGGAAAAAGGAAGACAAATTCTGTTTTTTTTTTTAAAAAAAAAGGAAGAGCAAAACCGGTTTTAGGTAGAGTGAAACAAGAACTAGAACACAATTAACCCAAACCCCAAACAAACCCCCTCATTTTATGAAAATAAATACAAGGAGGAGGGATTTTTCTCTTTTTCGGCCACCTTTCATTTTTCCTCTGCACAGCCAAGACTCTTCCTTTTCTCTTCACAACCGAATCTCCTTCTTTCTTCTCTTCACAGCCGAGCTCCTTTCTTCTCTTCACAGCCAAGCCTCTTTCCTCTTCTCTTCACAGCCGAGCCTTTCTTCTCTTCATGCCAAATCTCCTCTCTTCCCAGCCGAGTGAAATGGGTGTGGAAATTGAAACCTACAGAGTGTTGTGGTCACTGCCGAGAGGAAGAAGAAAGGGAGGAAGATGAAGTAAAGCCAAAAAGAGAGGAAAAAGAAGAGTTCAAAACTTTCAAAAAAGAAAAATAAAATTGTGTAATACGAGAGGTAAGAGACATGAAACTTGTCGAAAATTTCGGCTGAAAATTTATGAGGGATTTGTGTACCGAAATTTAAAGATTTTACTTGTGAATTATGATGGAAGATTGGGTGTTTTGAACCAGCAATGCATGCTGTTTTTATGCTGGAATTGATGCATATTTGGTTGAAAATTTAATATGGGTTTAGGCCGAAACTTGTTGAAAATTTCGGGTAGAAAATGTATGTTTTCAGCTTGCGAATTATGATGAAAGATTGTGTGTTTTGAACCAGCAATGCATGCTGTTTTTATGCTGGAATTGATGCATATTTGGTTGAAAATTTAATATGGGTTTAGGCCGAAACTTGTTGAAAATTTCGGGTAGAAAATGTATGTTTTCAGCCTGTGAATCATGATGAAAGATTGTGTGTTTTGAACCAGCAATGCATGCTGTTTTTATGCTGGAATTGATGCATATTTGGTTGAAAATTTAATATGGGTTTAGGCCGAAACTTGTTGAAAATTTCGGGTAGAAAATGTATGTTTTCAGCCTGCGAATTATGATGAAAGATTGTGTGTTTTGAACCAGCAATGCATGCTGTTTTTATGCTGGAATTGATGCATATTTGGTTGAAAATTTAATATGGGTTTAGGTTGAAACTTGTTGAAAATTTCGGGTAGAAAATGTATGTTTTCATCTTGTGAATTATGATGGAAGATTGTGTGTTTTGAACCAGCAATGCATGCTGTTTTTATGCTGGAATTGATGCATATTTGGTTGAAAATTTAATATGGGTTTAGGTTGAAACTTGTTGAAAATTTCGGGTAGAAAATGTATGTTTTCAGCTTGTGAATTATGATGGAAGATTGTGTGTTTTGAACCAGCAATGCATGCTGTTTTTATGCTGGAATTGATGTATATTTGGTTGAAAATTTAATATGGGTTTAGGCTGAAACTTATTGAAAAATTTCGGGTAGAAATGTATGATTTCAGCTTGTGAATTATAATGTAAGATTTTGTGTGTTGAACTGAAAAATCTATGCTGAAATTCATGGGTATTTTTCTGAGAACTTACATGTATGTTTGGACTGGAATTCGGTTAAAGTATTGTGTGCCGAATTGTGTATGTTGCGGCAAATTGCGACTCGCTGCCGAAGCTGCATTATGAACATATGAACTCTTGAAATGAGTGCAGTGACGGATGTAGGCCGAAATGCAAGTGTACTGATTTATGACCCTTGATGTCACAGGTGGTGCAGTTGGGGCTGGATCATCGGCAAGACAAGCACAACCCACTAGTGGAACAGGTAGGCGACCCTTACATTCTTTTTCTTTCGTTGCATAAGGAATAACTGTGGTGTGGATATTGTTCTATTGTGATGGAGTTTATAATAAACGGAAAATTTTGTTTGTCTATAAAAGATTGATTAGCTTCGGCTAATGGCATCTGAAGGGATGGCCGGGATAAAAGATTGATTAGCTTCGGCTAATGGCATCCGAAGGGATGGCCGGGACAAAACAATGATTAGCTACGGCTAATGGCATCCAAAGGGATGGCCGAGTCTAAGAAATGGTTGTTAGGAAGGAATGGTATAATTACAAACATATTAAGCTTCATGTATTAGATTGAACGATCATTAATAATATTATTAGCTCTAGGTGATTTCTTTCTTTTAAGTGGTTATACTGCTGCAGGAACGCCACACCAACGAGACGTTTAAGGAGCCCGTTACATGGGAGCTTACTTTTGCAAAGAATCGTGTAGATGAAATTTAGATCACAATGTATTTTGTATGAAGTAATGTAATGAATGCTTAACTTTTATTAGATCCTTTTGTGTAAATGCCATGATGGCTAATATGTAGGATAGGATTATAAACCAGGCCTATGTTATATATTTTAAATATGATGTTGAAAATCAGGCAACCATAAGACTATGCTTTATGTATGTGTCACTTTTAAATTAAATATTGCTCGTGGATATAGTGTTAAATGTTAAGGGGTGATTAGTTTCGTTGATCCTAGTAACCATGCGCATAGAGCAAGAAAAAAAATACCGGGTTGTTACAAATCTATATGGATGCAACGAATATTGAATCATCTCGGCTGGGTACAAGAAAGGTGTGAGATTTACTGTGACAATAGCTTTACTATTAAACTGTCCAAGAATCCAGTCATGCATGGGAGGAGTAAGCACATTGCTATTCGATATCATTTTCTTCGAGATTTGTCAAAGAATGGAGAGGTGGAGCTCAAATATTGCAGCACTCAAGAGCAATTGGCTGATATCATGACAAAACCTTTGAAGCTTGATGTCTTTGTTAAACTGAGGGATCAATTAGGGGTATGTGAGATGCCTATGTGATTAAACTGAAAAACTGAGTAAGAATTCAATTTAAAGGAGGGTTTGTTGGGATTGTTTCTATTCGGTTAAATAAGTCAGTAACTAGTTGTTACTGAGTCAGTTAGTAGTTAAATACCAGTTAGTAGTTGGTTAAAGGTTAGTTAGTTTAGTCCAGTTAAAGAAACTATACTATAAATAGTTGTACTGTCATTTGAATAAAGGAGGAAAGTTTTCTGTATCGAGTTCTAGAAAACTCTCTCAATTGAGAGCAAATATCAATTGTGCTCAACATACCTTCGGTTGGGTTTATGATAAGGGTTGGCTGGGCTTGGCCTCTAAAGAGTTCGATTGAGCTTGGAGAGTTAAGGGTTTGGTTGGGAAATGATTGGTTCAGGTTGGGTCTAAAACTAGGCTTGATTTGGCCACGATTAGGCTTAAATTCAAGATTGAATTGAAGAGTTATTAGAGAATCAGAGAACAAAGTGATATAGGAAAAAAAAATGTTTGGTGCATGTGTAGCATGATCAAAGCTTCAATGGTAATCTTTTATGGTATAATTTGAATCCTCTCGACGAGATCTTAATATCTGTTTGGAAATGTTGTTGCAGTTTTTTTTAAATGTGTTTTTTATTTAAAAATATATCAAAATAATATATTTTTTTTAAAAAAAATTATCTTTAATATCAACACATAAAAATATCTAAAAACATAAATAAAATAATTTAAAATAAAAATAAAAAAACAAAAAAAATTCAAATTTTTCAAAAATACTTTTAAAACCAAAATTTCTTAATAGTAGGATGGCGCATGCATGCAACGGATGAACAATGGCTATCTAATGGCATGCTTTTTTCCCTCTCTTTTCCTCCATTTGTTCTCCCTCGCAGTCAGTTTTCACACCTGAAATTATCTCTTCTTTCCTGTGCAAGGTTTTTCTTCTTCTTTTCTCTATATTACAGCTTGATGGGGCGAGAAACTTTCTCTCCATTTGTTGAGCTAGGTTTGGGCCTTTGTTTTGGATGAAGCTAGGAATTTTTTAAAAAAAAAAGTTTTTTTTTTCCACCATCAATTACGATTAGTTTTATCCATGAATAGATTTTAAACTTCAACTTATATGGATGCGTCAAAGATCCTTGAAATTCATTGAGTAGATATGAATCCCATAGCACAACGGACAACAATGCTTACAATTATCCTACTGTTTAATTTTATTTTTTACCGAAAGATAGTGCTTGAATGGGTTCTATAATTATCACGGTATCATAAATTACTGACTGTAGATAATCATGCGTATTTGGACCAAGAATGTAATGAGAGTTTCTTTGACTGAATCCGAGTTGGCACCATGGACCCTAGCTTCTTGTCCTTTGACTTTCAAAACGGAGTTCACTTTGAGTAAATTATTTGCTAGGTCCTGTTTGTTTTCAAGATTCGACATGTAAATCATTCTTGTCGGAAGAGTTATATGTTAGTCCACATGATTGACTGTTAGTTCTTTTTAAGATTTCTAAACTTCCAATCTTAAATTATTTTTTCTTAATTTACTGAAAATCAAGGACTTTTTGGAGGGGATAAAAACAATGGAAGGAATAATCCCAAACAAAAATAATCTAAGAGGGATGCAATATTGGATCTTTAAAGATGAAGGGATCAACTAACTATTTTGTAAGAACAAAAAGAATCAAATGATACTTTTATTTTCACCTTTTGCACTTCCTCCCTACCATTTGCATGCTTTGACTGGGACCCTTGTTGGCACTGCACCACTGCACGCCACCTTCTCCCTCCCTCCCTCTCTCTCTCTAGGCATAAAAAGCTTAACAACACCAAAAAGATACACTAATCCAATTCCTGTTTTTTTTTGGCCAAAAAGTGCATTAAAGTTGAAGCATTTATTTAAAAAGAAGATTTTCAAGAATCTTCTTTCAGCTCATTAACAAAAATCCTCTCTGCTTAATCTAAACCACTTTTTTTTTTACATGAAGACTGCTGGACTTGCTTTTGAGAACTACCCTTTTATTAGTGTTCGTTAATAATGGCTTTTTGGGATGGGGAGTGGAGGATTATGAGTGTGAAATTTTAAAATGAGGTACTAAGATTTGGGCTTTTTGGTGATGTGGGTTTGTGTCAGTGTTCATTTTGTCAAGTTAATGGAGAGAGAAACTGGCGTTGCCTTGGTTACCCTGTGGATGATCCTGGTGCTACTCATACTCCCTTTTTCAAGGATCTCTGCCAATATGGAAGGTTCTTACTTGTTTTTCTTTTCATATTAATTGTGGGTTTCTCTTGTTTTGAAATTTAATGGTTGTGTCCCTAGGAAATATGTGGAATTATTGATTTTGGTTGTTTTCTTTTTTATGTTGTTAGGTTGTTGACTGCAGGCTTTATAGAATTATTTTGAAAAGTGAATGCGTAATTAATGCTTTGTTATTGTGTTTATGGAGATGGACTGGACTAGTTGCGTGTTATTTTTATGGTGTTTCAGTTAGGATGTGCAATTAAGAAACTTTTTTTTATTGGATTATGACAGGATATGTATGATAAATTTGGCTTTTAGGACTTGTTATGGTGGTGTGCTATTAAATTAAAATGTCATTTTCCTATCAGATCAAAGGGAATCTGTTAATTACTGTCATTAAAAAAAAATCCTTTCTCCCCTTTTGAGGTTAGCTTCTTACATGAGAAGCCTTACAATGAAGGATTTGGTAACTCATTTTCTTTGAATGGGTTGAATGTTCCAAAATTTCATTTAGTTGTTGCCTCGGTTCAATTTTTGTTTGCTTCAAAGTGCTATGCTAGGTTCTTTTGCTTTGACGAAAGAGGAGTTTTAATGCAGTCAGAGATGGGCTTGTGGCAAACGCAGGTTTAATTGAGGTATCTAGATTAGGCAACAGAAGAAATTGACTTGTAATTTATTTCTTTGAAAGTGATCCTCGTATCATGGCATTAGTTGGTTGAAAGAGTACATCTTCCCAAATCTGTAGAACAAAGGGTCATTTAATTCTTGTTAGAGGATATTAAAGATGGTGAAATCTAGTGCCGATGTTAAGTTGAGTAACTGTACCTCAAAGCTCTAGAAGTCTGCTTTATCTCATTGTTGCTTTTCTTCCTTTGGTTAACCTTGATCTCACAATTTTGTTATTAAAATTGTTTGCATCTGTACGCAGGTGATGCATTGCATAATCTACGGATAAATCTACGAGATCCTAACAATGTCCTGCAGAGCTGGGACCCTACCCTTGTTAACCCCTGTACATGGTTTCATGTTACATGCAACAATGACAATAGTGTTATTAGAGTGTAAGCAACCTTTTTTAATGAATCACTTTGTAAAAGAGACTCTTCTTGTTTTATGATCTTCTATATGCTAAAAGTGTCATTCCTCGTCTCCCACAGTGACCTTGGAAATGCAGCTTTATCTGGTCAATTGGTCCCGCAGGTTGGCCAGCTTAAAAATTTACAGTACCTGTAAGTCATCCTTGAGAATGTTTATTATCTGCACTCTAATGCTGTGTCTATTTTTTGTGGTTAACTGCTTCTTCTCTCTATGCTTCTGTTAACTCTTAATTACATTATTCCATGCATTCTTGAATGACAATTTTTATGTTCAATGTTTTCTACCTCTCTAATCATGCTTCTTTCTTGAAATGGATTCTTCTATGTGAATATTGTTATCTGTAGATATACATTATTGGCGATGCCTGTTAATATGCCAGTTGCCCTATCAATGGCTACTTTTTGTACCTGTTCTAAAATTGGGGAGGAGAGGGGGGAATGGACATGGGTAGATAGAGAAAATGAAGTCTTAGGAAACGTAGTTAATCTTCCTGATGGAAAGTTGTTGAGTGGAAGATTTTGCCATTGTACTTGCAAATACTTCTTTTTTTCATAGAAGTTGTTTTAGCTAATTGTTTTAATATGGTACTGAGTTATCACATAGCATATCTGTTGTATCTAATTGAATTAACTATTGAGTGATTTGTTAATCAAGGTTGCTTTGATTTTTGAGGAGAAATGGATCCTGTGAATTTAAGGAATTAGCTAGTCCACTTTGAGCATGATGATCTCCATGTATATAATGTTCTATTTCTGTATTTTGCATAATTTTGGAGGTCATCACTATGTACAACAGTTAGATTTAAAATCTTGAATTATAGCAAATTTTGAATGTCACTATTAATAACAACATTGAAGAAGATAGGGTGTGTTTTGATAAGTATGAAGTACATTCTTTTTACTCTTGTTGCAAAATACAAACCACATAGGATTCTTGAGAATCTTGACTTCTTTTCAGATTATCTGGTTTAATTAAGAAACTTGGCATAATTATTATATGTTCCTATATATATATATATATATATATATATATAGAGAGAGAGAGAGAGAGAGAGAGAGAGAGTCTAATATGCACTGAATGATATTCTTTTGTTGAACCATCTTATTAGTTTGTATTGCTTTAGCATCGTATGTTTTCTCTTAAGTTTTATTGATTTGTGATCCGTTTTTTATATGACAGGGAACTCTATGGTAACAACATAAGTGGACCAATTCCTAGTGATCTTGGGAATCTGACAAACTTGGTTAGCTTGGATCTATACCTGAACAGTTTCAGTGGTCTTATTCCAAACACATTGGGCAAACTGATGAAACTACGCTTTCTGTATGAATCATCATCTTTGGCCTTGCTTTGTCTTAGTTAATTATCTCTCTGCTGAATTCATTGCTACTTTTTAGAACTTCATTTAGTTTGTTTGTTGGAAAAGAGTGCTTAGTACAAAGCTTTTTTTATTTTTGAGTCACAACGTAATCTGCTAACAAATGTCTAGCATCATAATTATGTTACTATGCAGTCTTTCATCTGTGATAAATAGTGAAAAGGAGTGGCCATTATTGCGTAACACAAAGGAATTCATTACTAGTTTCTTTTTCTTTTCTTTTTTTTAATATAGTTTGGTTGTTTATTAGAAAGGATTGGTTAGGACAAAAATTAATTTTGTTTATGAATATCAAGTATCATAATTATGATACTATGTATTGTCTTACACATATCCAATAGTACAAAGGAACTTCAAATATTTTCTTTTTCTTTTTCTGTTTGATGGTGCTTGCCAATAGTAAAAGTGGGCAGGCGGCAGTGTAAACTCAAAGAGTATCATGTTGCCATGTATGTGAGACTGTTCTGCAGAAAGTGAACAGTCCTTGATATTGGAGTACCCTCACTTGTAATTATTAAAGTTAACTTGAAGGTTAATTATGTTTAAGGAAAGCTGTGAAATAGTCCATTTATTAATTTTTAACTAGGAAACTTGGTATGTGTCATTTGCTGCAAGTTAGCATGTGAGTAATCAACAAAGGACTCCATCTTGATTGGTGTAGTTTTTAAATTGCCCTTCAGGTGATTTCATGATTCTGTTTTCTGCTTAAGTAGAACTTCAGGGCTGAGCCATTCCACCTTTTTTCCTAATTTTATTAAATTCTAACTTCTTGTGTGTGTGTTTGCACATGTGCTGGTTCCAGCAGGATTTTAATAATGAGTATATGCTAAAGTGCTGAACATGGAACTTAACATTTTTGTTTTGTACGTCTCTGTAAGGATAGCCGACTCAACAACAATAGCTTGTCAGGTTCAATACCCTTGTCCTTAATAAATATCACTGCCCTTCAAGTTTTGTAAGCACCCAACTTGAACTTTCTTCTTTTTCAGACATCAGTTGGTTATGATAATGTGATACCAACATTTTGCAATTTTGGTTGCAGGGACTTGTCAAATAATCGTCTCTCAGGACCTGTTCCAGATAATGGCTCGTTTTCATTATTTACACCCATCAGGTTTTCTAGATTATAATTGAAATGTCCTATATCTGGAATTGTGGATGTCCAATATTGAACCATTAGCTAATTAGTAATTGCCTTCAACAGCTTTGCAAATAACTTGGACCTATGTGGCCCAGTTACGGGGAAGCATTGCCCTGGATCTCCACCATTTGCCCCACCACCTCCTTTTGTTCCACCTTCAACTGATTCTTATCCTGGTAATCACTTTCACTCAGTGAATATACGATTTTATCATATTTTTCTTATTTTCAGCTTGATCATCTTCGTATTGTGTCTTACCATGGGAATAGTTGGTGTTTGATTTACTTTGAGTCCACTACAATCATTCCTGTAACTGCTCATGCATTTCATGATTTTTGCTTTATTTTATGTTGCAGCTGCCACTTGTTGCACTAATAGCCTTGTTCTAATTACCAATTCTAAAAAATAAGTGTTTCTTTTAAGACTATTCCTATTATTGGGAAGTGGAATATATTGCTGTAATGGTGGATATGTTGAAATCAATGTGTTGAAGTGAGGTTTTGTCCTGACAAATTTGCTTTAGGAGACTGAACTACATTATAATTTCAGGAGAAGGCAACCCCACTGGAGCTATTGCTGGGGGAGTGGCTGCTGGCGCTGCTTTATTGTTTGCAGCGCCAGCTATTTGGTTTGCGTATTGGAGGCGAAGGAGACCACCAGAGCTTTTCTTTGATGTACCTGGTTCGTATTTCACCTTCAAAATAGACTAGTTTCAATGTTTGGATCTGAGATGTTTTTCTCTGTTCTTTCTCCAGCTGAAGAAGATCCAGAAGTCCACTTGGGACAGCTCAAAAGGTTTTCTTTGCGAGAACTACTGGTTGCAACAGATAGTTTTAGCAACAAGAACATTCTTGGGCGAGGTGGATTTGGTAAGGTGTACAAGGGACGCCTGGCTGATGGTACATTGGTGGCAGTAAAAAGACTTAAAGAGGAGCGGACGCCAGGAGGGGAATTGCAGTTTCAAACAGAAGTAGAAATGATCAGCATGGCTGTGCATCGAAATCTCCTGCGATTGCGTGGGTTTTGCATGACACCTACAGAACGGCTGCTTGTTTATCCATACATGGCTAATGGAAGTGTTGCATCCTGCCTAAGAGGTACTACCTCTTGTTTCTCATTCTTTTAGGTCATCTCCGCTGCCATTATGCTATAAACCACATCCAACTGCTTTGGTTTACTCATTATGTAATTTTTACACTAAAGCTAAGCTTTAATGCTCAATCCAGTTTCTGCTGCTGTCATACCACCATTACCACTCTAATTCATTTATATCAATAGGGATTTTAACTTATCATGATCCTTTTTTATGTATTCTTGTAGAACGTCCAACATCAGAAGCCCCTCTTGATTGGTCGAGTAGGAAGAGAATTGCATTGGGGTCTGCAAGGGGTCTTTCTTATTTGCATGATCACTGCGACCCGAAGATCATTCATCGTGATGTGAAAGCCGCAAATATATTATTGGATGAGGAGTTTGAGGCAGTTGTTGGTGACTTTGGGTTGGCCAAACTTATGGACTACAAAGATACCCATGTCACAACTGCTGTACGTGGAACCATTGGGCATATAGCACCTGAATATCTTTCCACTGGAAAGTCATCCGAGAAGACTGATGTTTTTGGTTATGGAATCATGCTCTTAGAGCTTATCACTGGACAGCGGGCATTTGATCTTGCAAGGCTTGCCAATGATGATGATGTTATGCTACTTGATTGGGTAATGAACTCACACCTTGCTGCTTGTTATTTATCAGATGCTTCTTGTACCTGTGTTCAAACTGCAGGGGTTTATTTTGTAGTCATTAATGATGTTCTAATCTTGGTTTGACAATGTTAGCTTTGGATGTGTGTGTGCACGAACGAGCCCGTGTTGACCTTGTTTTGTGCACTTAAATAATGCTCATGGCTTTGGTCAGTCGGATCATTGTTTCACACTGCTGTGCTGTCTCTGATTATTCCCTTCTCCTTTTTTACAAAACCATGCCCAGTTTTGCAGCTCAATTGTTTTCGTTGTGTCCTAGTTATTCTTGGTGATTATATCCCCCCAAAAAAATAGCATTCTGAGATTTGAGTCGTTAAGAAACAGGATTTTGTTTCTTACCACCTGTTATCTCTGAGCTTAATTTCTACTTTTTTTCCTTAGGGGCTTTGATCATTCAAATCCCTGTAAGGCTTGAGGAAAAGTTTGGAGACTCTTCTCCACATCATATGTGTAGACTGGGCATTCTGCCTGAACTCACTATCATGCCTTAAGAGAAGCCTTATAGTTTAGGTCTTGATATTCTACTATGGAAAGTTTCGTCGGTTATCTCATGGAATTAGTCCTTAAATAGCATCTAGGGCTTAGATGGCTGATTGAAAGGTAGTTGGTGCTATCATCATAATTCATATGGTGATTTGCGATTAATTTTGGAAACTGTCATCCTAGAATGCCTCTTATTTCTGCTTTATTTCCTTCTTTCCAATGATGGCTGGCACTCTTGAACTGACTAATCCATACCTATCACGGAGGGATTTGTTCGCGAGAACAGTATGAACTTAATTCTCACTGGACATCCAAATGGGCTGTGACTATAGCTCATGTCGTTTATAAATTATTTGAGTTTTATTACCCATATAAACTGTTGAGAAATTCATGCCTTTAATAATTACATTAGCTGCTGAGTAACAGCATGCGTTACCGCATATCTTTTTACAGATGCAAACTTCCAGCTTGCAGATGGATTATTTATACACCTCTTTGATAATTCTCATACTTTCTCCTGGACTTATCTATGCCTTGTATGCTCGTTCACTGATCAAAACTTGTGCAAGTTTTGCAGGTTAAAGCACTTCTAAAAGAGAAGAAGTTGGAAATGCTGGTTGATCCAGACCTGCAGAACAATTACGTCGATTCAGAGGTGGAACAACTAATACAAGTAGCTTTGCTTTGCACCCAAAGCTCCCCAATGGAGCGGCCTAAGATGTCAGAGGTGGTGAGGATGCTTGAAGGTGATGGATTGGCAGAGAGATGGGAGGAGTGGCAGAAGGTAGAGGTTGTCCGCGAGGATAATGATTTGGCCCCATCTCGAAACTCCGAATGGCTCCTCGACTCCACTGAAAACCTTCATGCTGTAGAATTGTCTGGTCCGAGATGATCATACCTTTTCGATAGATAAGAAAATCCATGATTTACTTTTAATTTTTGTTTTTGCTATGCCCCCTTTTGCATTCTTGTCTCTAATCTTCATGTTAACCCAATGTAGTCGCCTTAGGAAGATATATTAAAAATCTGTGCATATGAATCTTTCTGGGGTACGTTTATGGATCTTATAAGGCAAACTGCAGGGCAGGAAGTATGCTTTGTGCTCTTTTTTTCTTGTAACATTAATAAAGTTATTCCATAGCAAAAGATGGTATGGTGACCGTTCGGATAGCCATCATTTATTTTGCCCGCACGTGCTCCTTTTTTCTTCCATATTGTTTTCCAAATAAACTATTTCATGGAAAATAGTTTTTTGGTAACCATTTCCTAAATTTTCTTGTATTTGTTTGTCATTAAAAAAAAATGGCCAACGGGTCTATTTAAAGGAAAATTTAACTTTATTTTTTTAAAAAGTGCTATCTTTTTATTGAGTGAAAAATATATTCTAGAAATTATAAAAATTTAGAAATGTCAATCTACTTGTTCATCGTGTCAAATATGGTCTTCAAATTTTATTGTTATATTTTTTTTCTTTTGGATATATTTTTTTTCAATTTAATTTCTTATAATTTGATTTTTATACTAACTTTGGTCTTTATTTTTTTCATTTGATTCACTCTTTTGGCTTTCTTTTTACCAATAGATAAATCAATGGTTAAACAAAACAAGATGCCTTAGAAATAAATAGACAAATGCAAAATATAATGTAACTTAAGTAGGGTGCATAAAGAATAAGGATTTTTTATTCTTTCTACGTCACCAAAATCCAATCTAGAAGGACAATCACCATGAAACCACTTCTTTTGTCAAATGAAACCATTTGACATCAAGTTTGACTATTTACGTTGTTGGAATTGTGGCATTCTTCAAAAAAAAAATAGTGACCTTCTCTCATATTCAAGGAGTGGGATATAAAAAACAAAAAAAAAGGACAAAAATAAAAATTAATGTTTATTTGGGTTTAACCGTGTATTTTTTTCATGTTATATATATCAATCCTTTTCTTTTAATTTGGTTTTTTTTTTTACCACGATTTCAAACTTAATCACATCTATTGTTAGTTTCTTCACTATTCAAATGAACAATGAAAGAGTTTGAAAAAAAAATACATTTTGATCATCTTTCTTTTTAATTTAGTCTTTCTACCATAATTTTAAATTTAACTGTATTTAATTAGGGCGTAAAAGGATTTGATTAAAAAGAAGAAGAAAAATTAATGATAAAAAAATTATGAAAATTAACTAAAAGATAAACTGCATGCCTCTTTTACTGTATACATAGACTCAGTTCACTATTCATTGCTACGTATAATTATTATTTTACCCCCAGGGGTTGAAATTTTTGAACTACAGGACAGGGGCATTTTAGGATTTTCTAGGGAACATAGACGGTATTACCTGATTTGTTGCACAGTAAAACGACGGAAATAGCCCCCCCAAACGACAAAACATTAGCGCAGGGACCAGGGGTTCTTTTAGTTTTTCCGATCTATTTAAACAGTGCAACAACTAAACTAACCCTCGATAAAGACAAAATAGCATGCAGTAACCGGGATTTTCTAGGGGACATGGACAGTATTACCTGATTTGTTGCATAGTAAAATGACGGAAATAGCCTCCCAAAATGACAAAACATTAGCGCAGGGACCAGGGGTTCTTTCAGTTTTTCCAACTATTTGAACAGTGCAACAACTAAACTAACTCTCGATAAAGACAAAACAACATGTAGTAACCGGGGGTAGTGCCGTATTTCCACCAAGGTTTTTTCGTGAATATCAGTATGTGCAGGGGTGTATAGGTCATTAGCTATTATTTTATTATTTTTTTCCCGAGACACTACAACGACGCGCCAGCAGTGTTTCACGCGGACACGCCCTTGGAGCGGCGCGTGCGGAGGTTTAAGGTGGTCAAAAATTAACTTTCACCGTGTCATGAGGTGCGCCTCCATGTCCTCTGTCTACCGTCACAGCGCATTCCATTAACAGGTGTTCGGGTAAACTCCAGCTAGCGGTTTTATATCGGTTGTCCGTTTTCTCTCTCCTTCGCACGTAATCATGTCTAAGTCCCTGGTGTATGACAAATGTTTACTTTAGTCCCTGAGGTTTGGATTTAGAATTTATTTTTGATTTTTTTAATTAAAAGTTTGATTATTGTCAATTGTGCCCTTCAATTAAAACTGATTATATATGGATGTTTTTCTTTCAGTCCTTATTCTTTTGATTTTTTATTTCATTTTAGTTCCTTTAATTTTTTCGGTACGGAGGTTTTGATTTGTTTTAATTTGGTCCTCCAATTGAAATTGGTCATAAATGCTACTTTTCATTTCAGACCTCCATCTTTTAATTGTTTAATAAAATTACACAACAATTACCTTTAGAAATGCCATTATTTATTTTGGTCCCAGGATTTTTATTTGTTTCAATTTTATCCTTCAATTCAAATTAAATATATATTTTATTTTTCATTTCAGTTCTTATTCTTTGAATTTTTATTTTATTTTATATTAATTCCTTTGGTTTTTTTATTCTTTGACAATATTTATTTTTTATTCGTATTTATGTATCTATGCTTTTAGTTTTTATCTTTTTTTTATTGGGGTTTTATTTTTAATCGGTTCAATCCAGAAATTTTAATTTATGTTGGCAATTATTTTAAAATTAATATTGCTCCCTTTTTCCCTTTATTCATTTTTTTTTGTGTTTTCTGTTATTTTTATTTGTTCTTTGAATCAGATGATTTTTATGATTTTATTGTTTGCGCAATAATAATGATAATTTTAGTGATTATTTTTTTATTATTTTTTATAAAAATCTTTTGCTTTTTTTATGAATTTTCAGGGCAATTTAAAGATTTTAATTTTTTTGACAGTAATGTTGATAATAATTTTAACTGTTATCACAATGATAATGACAATAACGTAAGGATGGATTTTTAATTTATATTTTAGTCTTTTTGTGGATAGAAAATTAACTATTTATTTTTGTTAGTTAATTATTGCAGGTATTTTAACAATTTATATTTTGTTTTTGTTTGATTTAAATTGAATTATAAAATGAATTAATCTTGATGCAGTGAATTCAATAATTCAGATATCCGAATCTCTTTACTTTTTTAATATTGATGCTAAATTTATGATGGTTATTTCGTTGAAAACTACTAAACAAATAAATTTATATTGAATTCAATAATCCAGATATCCGAATTTCCTTGCTTTTTAATGATGATGCTAAATTTATGCTGGTTATTTTATTGAAAACTTCTAAACAGATAAATTTATATTGATTTAAAATGCATGTATTTTATAGAAAACTTGCATTTGATAATAATTCTGCACAGATTTATTATTTTGATTAAATTGATATTATAATAAAAAATACACATAATTAATATTTTTACATTGAAAAAAAATATGGTGTTGCCCGCGACAAGGCGCAGGGGCATTGACTAGTAGATATATATAAAACGTATCCCGGTTTTACTATGCGAATCCACAGTAACACTCACTATTAATATATATTTTCACGAACTAGGAAAGATACGTTGAGGTAGCCGAGTTGGTCCACAGTGCGTGCCATTATGACTCTCTTCCGAGAGGGGGCGGGTTCGAATCTCACTCTCATCATAATATTTTCGTTTCTTGCTTTTTTTTTATTACGCTTTTTTTTCTAATTATTATTTTTTTCATTTTTTTCCATAAAATATTTTTTTTTGCTGGTTATATTTTTTTCTTTTTCCACTTATAGATATATTTTTTTATTGTTTTTTTTGTTTTTTTCATGATTCTGTTTTTTTTTTCATTTTTTCCATGAAACATTTTTTATTTCGCTTGGAAATGTGATTGATTTTAAAAAAAAATATTTTTTGTTTAGAAATATATTAAAATAATTGTTTTTTAAAAAAATTATTTTTAATATTAGCACATGAAAATGATATAAAAACATTAAAAATACAATGTTTGGACAATGTTTGTTTTCTGTCCGTATTTATTCATTTATGCTTTTAGATTATTTTTTTTCGATTCATTTTTTATCGGGGTTTTATTTTTATTAGGTTCCGTTCTGAAATTTTAATTTATGTTGGTGATAATTTTAAAATTAATATTGCTCCTTTTTTCCCTTTGCTCTTTTTTTTGTGTGTTTTTTGTTATTTTATATGTTTTTCGGATCAGATAATTTTATGATTTTATTGTTTGCGCAATAATAATGATAATTTTAGTGATTATTTTTTATTGTTTTTTTTTAAATGTTTTGATTTTTTTGGGTTAATTTAATTATTTTAATTATTTGAGCAGTAATGTTGATAATAATTTTAAATTTTATAGTAATGAAAATGACGGAAACGTAGGGATGAATTTTCAATTTATGTTTTCATCTTTTTATGGATAGAAAATTAACTACTTATTTTTTATTTGATTATTGCAGGTCCTTTCACAATTTATATTTTATTTTGTAAATTTGATTTAAATTAAATTATAAAATGAACTAATCTTAATACAATGAATTTAATAATTCAAATATCCAAATCTTCTTAATTTTTTTAATGATGATGATAATTTTATGTTGGTTATTTCGTTAAAAACTACTAAACAAATAAATTTATATCAATTTAAAATTCATATATTTTATAGAAAATTTGCAATTCACAGTAATTCTGCACAGATTTATTATTTTAACTAAATTTATATTATAACAAAAAAACACATACAATTAATATTTTTTTGTGTTAAAAATAAAAAGAGGTAAAATCCTTCACTATTCATATGAATAGTGAAAAAGCTAGAGAAAACCTTAGAATTTTTAGTATATTATATATATAAAATATTTAAATCCGTTTGAGTTTGTTTTTTTTTATTTGTGCTGTACTTGTTTTCAAAAATATTTTTCTATTTAATTTTATTATGATTAAGAAAATAATCAAAATTGTTTTGGTGATTTAAAGTGAAATATCTATTTATTTATGTATGTATTTCTTTTTTATTTGGCAAAGTCATGAGTTTTGTTTTTAATCGACACTATAGATTTTGAAATAAAGACTTAAAAGAAATTAAAATAAAAAATTATAAGAATTCAAATTATTTAAATTTAGGAGAAAAAACAATACTTGTTTAGCCGAAACTTCCTTTTGTTATTCATTCATTAGATTTTACTTTTATTACATTTTTTGTTTTTATCAAAAACTTGGATTTTCATGATATGTGTCTCAGTTTTCAAAAACAAAATACAAAATGACATCTCAGTTATTTTTATACACAACTATATAAAAAAATAATTCATGAAAATAATATAACAAATTGAGAATAAAAATAATAAAATAAATATTTTATTTTTATTGATTTTCTTGCATATTTTATTTAAATATTTTTCATATTTTTTATATATAAATATAAAAAGTTATAAACATAGTCATAAAAATCTATATTTTTTGTATAAAATATGATTTAATTGAATTGTGTTTTTTAACATCCTTGTTATTATTTCTAAAGAAGGATTTTATTTTAAGATATGGAATTTTTTAAAAACAAACAGAGGAGATCCAAAAGAAATCAAGAGCGCATAGGTCAGGGACTCAGGATTGCTAGGCTCGCGTGGATGGCCTATATAAAACCCAATTATTTTTGGTTTTATTTAAAAAAAAATACTCAAATGCATGACATGTCATCCACTGTAATAAAATCTAACCACCTCAGGTTTCTAGGTATATGAAATCTCAACTTATTTTAATTTAAAATACATGCTACAAATCTCAATAATCATATTTATAACTCCAAAATACCCTTAATTAGTTTTATGGAGTTAAAAATCAATTAAATTAAATTAAATTAAAATTTAGATTCTCGATTTTTTTGGGCCGGATTGTATATCCAAACCAACTTTTTTTTTTATTAAAATAAAATACCTCTCTTGAAGACAAACCAATCAACGTCAAGATTGACTTTTTTTTTATTATTGGAATGTGATTGCCCAAAAACTTTCCCTTTTCTAATGATTTTCTTTTTTCTTTCTTAATATCACTAAAAAATAAAAAATAATAAAGTTTAGAATCGAGATATAATGTGACTAACTATAAAAAATTAAAAAATTAAGAGAACAAATTAAATTCTTGCACACCTTAAACGCAATAACTTTTGTGAGTTTTTTTTTTTTTGGTATAACTAAAGGTGTCCTGAGCGCTGGCCCAGACTAATCCTTTTTGCACCGGGTGACAAGTACTCCCTAAGAGACCAGCTGCAGACGAAGAGAGAGGTCGAACCTTAGACCTCGTAAGCGATGAGAGTGCGCCTAACTGCTCCACCAGGACCCCATGGATAACTTTTATGGGCGTTTAGTTTTTTAAAATTAATTATACATATTTAGTGGGTTTTATAAAAAATGATTGGACCAACTTATTCCTAATTAAGTTTTCATGGAGGTTTTTCTCTTTATAATTAATAATACATTTTTATGAATTAAATGTCGGATTGTTTTGAAAAATAATTATAATTTTTTTTCTTGAAAAATAAATTATAAAAAGAATTCTCTTGAAAAATAAAATATTTTACATTATTTAGAGATATTAAATAAAATATATTTTTTTCTGGTAAAATAAATTATTTTTCTTTGAGTGGTGATAATAAAATATGAGAAAAGCTATAATTTAATATGTTAGTGGAGACAATGGTGTTTTTTTAGCATCCACAAATTGAAATAACTTTGCAAACCAAGAAGAAGAATAACAATTTTTTATGTTGTTGCAATAATAGCTTTTTAAAAAGTTTTTATGTGAAAATATACTAAAATACTTTTTTGTGATATTATCATATTAAAATATATGAATAAATAATTTAAAAAAAGAATGTTTTTTAAAATAATTTTAAAATAAATAAATAAATAAACTTTTAGGAAAACCCGAGTAGATATGTTTTGGGACTACCCCGTACTCCCTCCCTGTATTATTTATTGTCATTTAAAAGAAATACATCATAAGAGACACGTGGGGGCAAAAGCGTCCAAACAATCCAAACTTAGAATCAAATCCTCAAAACTCTTAAGAACCGCGCAAATCTCCCTGCTCTCATCATCTACCCACTTGCCACGTGTTCTTCCTTCCTCCACCCTTTCCCTCGTCTCTCTAGCTGTAGTTGTTGTTGTCTTGACATGATTTCCTAGTTTCATGGAAAACTACAAAACAGCCATTTAACTGTACAGATACTTACATTTAGGTATTAAAAGTTTCTCCCCGACCACAACCATAGTTGATTTGTTTTCCTCCACATTTCTCTTCAAGATATATACAATAAATTTATATTTATTGTTGCTTTTGTTGTTTCTTTAAATAATTGTCTTGGTTTTACTTTAGACATGCCAAGTCAATTAGATCATGTCTAAACAACTCCCTCACATTTTAACTTTAAACTCGGGTTAGACAAGAAGTCAAGTCAATAGCTATTTTGTATTATTTTATTTTATATGTATATATATATTTTTTGATTTTATTTTCTTATAGTCAAACATGTCACGTCAATAAAACTCTCATGTGGTTTAATTTTAAACTCTAGACTACTAGAGAAATTGGATCATGGGTTTCTTTCTAGTTAATTTCATCATTTTTTTAATTTTATCCATAAACTTAGTTTTACCAGTCGGTCAAGTGGTTTTTGAATTGTCTAAAGTCGATAGGATCATGTCAAACCAATACCTACATTGTTTTAATTTTAAATATGAGTTAGAAAAGGAGTTGAGTCAAGATATTTCATGATTATACACATCAGGCCAAGTTTAATAACAATACGAAATAATTCTCTACAATTTGAATGATTTTGATATATTCAATTTTTTTTATCCAACTCATAGCAAAATATGAAGATGTAAAATAGTATTTTTCTAATCATGTTGTGATTCTTAATGAAAGCTATGGAAACTGTAGTAAGTTCATATGCATACTCTAGTATAAGCACAACATCATCAAAGCTACCATAAAAACCTAATAGAATAAATTGATGGAAGACTACTTTTTAAGCTAAGTTGTAGTTGATCAAGCTCCTTTTTTCAGTTATATTTACTCTTATTTGGTATTGTATTTTCATCATTAAACTCGATTAAAATGTTCTAAATGTCTGTTTGTGAACGTGATTAAAATTACTTTTCAAAATAATTTTTATTTAGAAATATATCAAAATAATATTTTTTATTTTTAAAAAATATTTTTGACATCAACATATCAAAATGATTTGAAAACACCAAAAAAACTAATTTAAAACAAAAAATAAAAATAATTTTTTTTAATTTTATTTTCAAAAGATTTCCTAAACAGCCCCAATCCAAACATTAGATCTTCATTTAAAATTACTTCCATGTATGATCTAATTTTATCCTGGAGATACAGTAATTTGGATGAAAAATAAAATAAAATGCATCAAACCTAAACGTTGTCGATTGCTTGTAACCAATACCACCGGGTTCCTTTTGATCCAGGACAATGATGCTTAATGTTAGGACCTAAATGAATTATGTTTAAAGTTGAGGGCTGATGTGTAGTTTGTCAAACTACGATTTCTTTGATTAAAAAACAGTCACCGTGTCTTGTTCTTCTCCTTCCCCAGCTTCCTTCTACATCACTCTCACACCACAAACTCTCTCAGAACACTCCCCCCCTCCCTTGAAAAAAAAACAAATAATGAATATTAGGGTTTTGATTTGAAATAAGAAAAATCCAATTCTCCATCAATGGCCTCTTGTTTACCTCTACCGGAGCTCATCTTTCTTTCTCCAAAAACCAGAACTCCAAAACATCACCACCGCCTACTTTCTCTCTCTAGACACTCTCTCTATACACTTAACGTTTCAAGTAACAAAATTAAACTCAACCTTCCTCTTCGAACTCCAGTAATTCGAGCTTTGAAGAAGGATACTGCAGTGATCGAGGACAGAGAGAGAGAGATTTTGAAGGAACTGAATGGAAATGGAAACGGAAGAGTGAATGGATCAGTGGAGAGGTATGTAAATGGTGGACTGGTGGGTGCGAAAGAGGGGGAGAGTAGTAGTAATGAGAGTTTGGTGAAGTATGTTAATGGAAATGGTTCTGCAGCCGTGGTGACAACAGAGATTTTGGTGGAGGAGAAGAAGGAAGGGTTGAAGGAGGAAGGGAGGAAGAAGAGGATAGAGGAAATTGGGAAAGAAGATGCCTGGTTTAAGCGTGCTGATGAACAACAGCTTGAGGTTGATCATTTTGTTTCATACGAAAGAAATGGGTCTTAGAGTTTTGGTGGTACATAGAAATTATGGGTGCTAGGTTGCTAGCTGGTTTTACGGCTAAAGTCGCATTTTACTGAGCAATCTGGCTTGAATTTTAGTTCATACCTGAGCTGAGAGGGTGAAGGAAAGGGAGGAGCGAGCGTCAATTTCCTATCTATCAATTTATAGGAAAACAAAGAGTATTTACAATCATTCTGTGTTGTAAATCGTAATTATGCTTGCCATGGGACTAGTTAGTCATAGTAGTATGCCTGATTCGTAGTTATCCTTTGTATCACAGATACAATGGGATACACGTATGGATGGATTAACTAGAAGTAGAGTTTGATGTTATATTTAGGAATTGTGCCCCACCAGTTGGCTGTTTATCAGCAGATTGATACTGTTTAGGGCATGTGGTTAGTTGTTATGCTAGATATGAGACTTTGTGATAGAAGAATGACGCTAACTTTAATTGAGAAAGATTGCGAGCTTTTTTTGTTTTGTTTCTGGTTATGCTGTCTTTGCATGTATCTAGTCCTGTATTGTTTTACTAGAGGTCATGGAAAGTTATTCGGATAGCATTTATGTTCTCCTATTTATTTCAGGCTTCATTATTATGTCATCACATTATGTCTGAGCACATGTGCACTTCCTATCCAATGTGGGCTCTGGAACACTTCCCTTTTGTTTGACAATACATGGGTCTTACAGGTTTCTGTTGCACCTGGTGGGAGATGGAGTAGATTCAAGACCTATTCAACGATACAAAGGACTTTGGAAATATGGGGATCTGTTCTCACATTTATCTTCAAGGCTTGGTTGAACAACCAGAAATTCTCTTATCGAGGTCAGTGATATCTAATTGACTAGTATTTGTTGCTCTTGTTATTTATACTTCATGTTGCATCTGTGGGCCTGATGTTCTCAATAACCCGTGGTTTTATGCATAGTCATGTTTAATTTTTCATGCAGTCATGTTTAATTTTTCATGATGACTGGCCTCTAAATTCACTTGCTAAGCTTTTCCCTCTTTTTAACTTGCTGGTTTGTTTAATTATACAAATGAAATTTGCAGGAGGAATGACGGAGGAGAAAAAAAAAGTGAGGAGGAAGGCCCTTGCCAAGTGGTTAAAGGAAAGCATATTAAGATTAGGTCCAACATTCATAAAAATTGGCCAGCAGTTCTCCACTAGAGTGGACATTCTTGCTCAAGAATACGTTGATCAATTGTCTGAACTTCAGGTCTAGATTCTTTCTTATAATATTTAGCAAAAAGGCTTCCCATCGATTGTATTTTCTTTTAGTTGGTTTAATTTTCTTCTATAGTCTACCTCTTCCTCCTTCGGTGTTCATGATTTGTTTGGGATGGTTTAAATTGGTGTTTTCTTGCAGGATCAAGTTCCTCCATTTCCATCAGAGACTGCTGTTTCTATAGTTGAGGAAGAGCTTGGAGCTCCAGTGGATGATATCTTTGATCGATTTGACTATGAACCCATAGCTGCTGCAAGTCTTGGTAATCTTTTCTTCATGTTGGTTGTTTTCTGATGGGGAAACTCTTGCAATTTGCTGATCAACATTCCTTAACCATTTCTGCGATGCAATGGATGATAAAAAAGAAGTATCTAAAGTTGCAATTTTTTTCTTTTCCTTTTTCTTTCCCACTGTTTCTTAATGCAGGCCAAGTTCACCGTGCAAGATGGAAGGGACACGAAGTTGTGGTTAAAGTCCAAAGACCTGGTCTCAAGGATCTTTTTGATATTGACCTAAAAAACCTGAGGGTTAGTTTCCATTATACTTCAGTAATTATGTACTTCACTTTTGGTGGCACCATGAGGGTTTAAAAGTCTTGAGATGTACGGATCATGGAAAAGTTGCTGATTGTTTCCAGGTAATAGCTGAATATCTTCAAAAGGTTGACCCAAAGTCAGATGGTGCAAAGAGGGACTGGGTTGCAATATATGATGAATGTGCTAATGTCTTGTACCAGGTAACAATATTGTCTTTATGACTTATTGGTTGGTAATAATATTGCCTTTATGACTTATTGGTTGCTTAGAAAGATACAAGTGGCATCTACACTTTTATTCTCTCCAATATCCCAAGTCCTTTTTTCTATTTGCAATAATTAATGTTTTTCGTTAAGTTACTCTCTCCAATATTCCAAGTCCTTGTTTCTGTTTGCAATAATTAATGTTTTTCGTTAAGTTGGTGTAGTAAGTTCACTAATTTGAGGTTTTTGATGATTTTTCATCTAATGATAAAGTTGCAAATGAAATGAGCACTAGGACAGTCATGCTTCATGAAACAGCATCCTACCCATCTTAAGCAAGTTGAAATCAGGATGTGGGACATGGATGAATAGGAAGACAGAAGGGAAGACCTCTACAATATTGGTTGTGGTTGTAATAAAAGACATGGCTATGATAAAGTTGCAAATTAATTGGGCATCAGGATGCTCATGCTTCAAGAAACAAAAATTTCACAATCTTTAGTTTATTAAAGTCAGGATGTTTGACATGGATGAGCAGTAAGATAGCAGAAGGTCCTCAAGAATGAGTGATCAAAGTTTCAAATGGATATGTTTGTTTGTTATCAAAAATCCTAAAAATGAAAACACAACAAAGCTGTAAAATAACTTAATTTTTATCCATTAATTCTTAGTGTCTAAAGGCTATTACAAGTCTTTAAACAAAAAACTAGAAAACCTTAATAATACTAAATAGTAAAGAAAAATAAAATAAAAATAGAATTCTAGAGCTATCACTAATTTTCTAATAAACCAATTGTGTAATCAAATATAGGCAATGAATTCTAGAAAAACTTAACAATTAAATAAATATGACAATAACAATAATTATGTCCAAAATTATGAAATTTGCGCCTCATGTCAAAAGACTCGGCAGCCTATGATTTAACCACAAATGAGCTCCAACAGAACATAGAGAACTTGATTTGCATAGTTGCTTTTATGCTAGATGAAGCCAAAAAAGTATTACCGAATACAACTTTAGTTCTGTAGGAATATTTCAATGGTTGTACTACATAGGCAATTGCACATGGTTGGTACAAAATGACAACAAATACCGCAAAGACTTCAAGTTGTTGGTACTTGCACCAAAAAAGTGCTCATGGGTTGGAAATGCATCAAACTTTTGAAGCAAGGATATCACAGAGAATTTTTTTGGATAACATGGGAACCGCATGACCCGGAAAGCGCACTTTGTGGGCCCAGAGCATGCGTAAACCCCCAGCTGTCCCAGTGCTCTTACAAGGGGAGGTTGTTTCCCGGGCTTGAACCTGGGTCTGCCGAAGCAGGGTACCCCAGGCCAGAATTAACATATGCAATCACATAAAAATGACTAGAAATGCCTTTTTAGATGAATTCTTTGTGCTTTAAGAAATTCAATAAAATTGTAAATTTAAGTTCTAAACTTTAATTGTGATTTTACTTGCAGGTCTTGGTGTCTAAGTGGTCACTTACCTAAATTATTATGTAGCTGCATTCTAGTATGAATTTCAGATATAATTGCAGCGACTAATAATATATTTGACTTTACAGGAGATTGATTATACCAAGGAAGGTGCTAATGCAGAACTGTTTGCCAGTAATTTCAAAGAGATGGAGTATGTTAAAGTCCCAGCAATTTATTGGGAATACACCACGCCACAGGTTCCTATTTAGTAACCATGAACTTTGCTTTTTCTTATAAAAACATTATCTCTAACGTTACTCAGAACTGCTTGCTTTATTTATTTATTTATTTATTTATTTATTTATCTGAATGTAGGTTCTGACAATGGAATATGTCCCAGGGATCAAAATAAACAAAATTCTAGCAATAGATCAGCTGGGTGTTGATCGCAAAAGGTTAAGATAATCTCCTTCTATTGAGCCTGGTGAAATCATCTTACATGCTTCCTTCAACTCTTGTGCTTTCAATACTTGTAATTGTCAAATTTAGTATTGTGAAAAAATTACTTTATTGTCAGCTGAAATGATTGTCATCTTTTATAATGTCCTGCAGATTGGGTAGATATGCGGTCGAATCTTATTTGGAACAAATTCTATCTCATGGATTCTTCCATGCTGACCCTGTGAGTTTTATTGCTACTTCCAGTTTTTGGTGGTGCTTGAAATGTTTGCAATTTGGGATTCTCAATATGAAAAAAATGTTTGAGAAAGTGAACACTTATTCTGAGCTTATTATACTTTTATATGGAGATACACATAAATTAGTTTAGGGGCTTGTTAAGCCTTGGAAGGCTTACTTCACAAGTTAAGAAAAAAAATCTAGAAATTCTGCTGGAAATGCAGAAGGTGCAATTGTTTTAAATGCCTTAAATGAAGGCAGGATTAATCATATGCCTCCACATCTTGAGGTCTGATTTACATCCACTGACCTGACCTGAAATTGCATTTTTCACAACAAAATTTACATAGCAATCCTATTTACTGTTGTTTTGAAATGTCAGTAGGTGATGATTGATTAATCATCTAAAGAGAGAAACTATATTTTTCTTTTTAATTTTCTGACTGCACAGTATGTTAAAGGTTACCTTACTTGATGCTGATAGGAATTTAGAGTCCTTTAATTATAACACAGTTTCTTCGACTGTGCACTTTTCCCTACAATTCAAAATAAGTGCATCATTAGTTTTTAAATTTTGTATAAATTTGGATAACTTCTCAAGTTGAATCATGAAACAGACTTGTTTTGGTTTAGTGCATCCTGTGTATAGACTAGACTGCATTGAAACATGGAGGTCAGAGATAGCTAGAATTAGAAATTGATTTCACAATCTAATCTCAAAGAAAGTGGGACATGGAGAAATCATTGAACTTCAGCTGGAGCCTAATAGAAGAGAGTAGTAAATATCAAAGTGAATTTAGCCTGGCGTGCTTCTTAAATATTTGGAGCTACATTCCTCTGGTTGTGCCAATAAATCCAATAAATGGAAAAAGAAGAAGTCCTTTTGAACAGTAAAGGTATCTGGATTCTGGTATATATGAATTGAATGAACTCTGTCTATATATCCTTCCCTCCATATTGTGGTCTGTGCCAATAGAACAACTTTGGCTATGTGTTCATGCAACTCAGGTGGTATCTTGACATGCAAGGTTAACACAACCATCATCACAAACAATGGCAACATCACCATCAAATACAACTGCAGTTGTACCATTCTCTTCATTCTTGTCTTCATCTTTTCCCTTTTTATCTCTTTTGTACTTTCTACAATCTTTTTGAATATGCCCAGGCTTGTCACAATAATAACACTTAAATCCCTTCCTTGACCGAGATCTTCCTCTTGGCTTCCATTTGCCTTTTCTATTGCTGGATTCTCTATCTTGTTTGCTGTGAGAGAACCTACTTTGACTTCTTCTTGACTTTCTGTAACAAGTGCATGAGACTCGGAAGTGCTTGTCCCTATCCTCCTCTTCTCTTCATTAAGGATACAATCCTTCACTGTTTTCAAAGTGATCTTTCCATTTGGAGTAAAATTGCTAAGTGACATCACCAAAGTCTTCTAACTATCCAGTAATGAACTCAATAGGATTAGTACTTGCATCTTATCGGCTAACTCAAGATTCATCAATGACAACTGATTCAAAAACCTTTGGAATTCATTTATATGCACTAAAGCATCTTCACCATCTCTGTACTTCAAATTCACAAGGTCTCTAATTACAAAAACCTTATTTTGTGCACTCTCCTTAGCAAATGTTTCTTTCAACATCTTCCAAACTTTATAGCAGTCATGTTCTTGAGAAATATGATTAATGGACTTAGAAGATATCCATTTTCTAACATTAGCGGTAGCCTTTCTATTAAGCCCATTCCATTTTGCATCATCCATTTCATCAGGCTTTACTCCTTTACATTCAATTGGCAAAGCCAAATCATTGCAATATAAGTGATCCTCCATTATTGTTTTCCATAGAAAATAATTTGAGGAAGTGAGCTTTATCATGCCCGAATCGTCCTTTTCCATTTTAACCGCACAAGAAATTCAATCTACACAACCAATGCTCTGATACCACTTGTTGGGAAAAGAACTCAAACAATCGGGCACTAATTTAGCGGATTACCATTCACATGTCCCAATCTTTTCTCTCTCTTTGTGCAATCAAAATAATAGGATCATAAAATTAACAAGATAATGCAAATAATCACACAAATCAACAACAAGATTTTTACTTGGAAAACCCAATGAGGGAAAAACCACGGGACCGTAGTCCACTTAAAACTTCCACTATCACAAATAATGGGTTCGCAATGTTCTTCCTCAGATTCAACTAAGGGCTACAACATATATCATCAAGAACAACCTATTCTTGGAATACAACAAGATTAAAGAGAACAGAGTTTGAGAAAAGGCTCACAATACTGACAGCCCTGTTTTATGTCGAAACGACCATCTTCCACAGCTCCAATCTTCAATCCAACTGTTCAGAATGAAAATTAATGTGTCTAGAAGCTCCTGTCCAAATCTCAGCCCGATCCAATGGTGAACGAGCTGGAAATCAAAGAAAGTAGACGGACTGTTCAGCTGCCACCACTTTTTTTTTCTTTCTCCCGGTTCTCCTCTTTTTATTTTTGTCTCTTGTTCAGTTCAAAAACCCTACTGCCCCTTTATGTGATATGGCAACCCCTTTTAATTCAAATGTGGTGGCCCCACCATCACATGGTGCGGGACCACACAACACTTATGCATCCGCAGTTGGTTGCTTGATTTATGCCATGGTTTGCACAAGGCCGGATATAGCTCATGCAGTTGGTGTGATTAGTCGGTTCCTCTCCAATCCTGGTAAAGAACACTGGTCAGCAGTGAAATGGATACTCAAGTATCTCAAAGGCACTTCTAGCTTCAGCTTGTGTTTTGGCAATAACAAACCTGTGTTGGATGGATACACAGATGCAGATATGGATGGTGATGTTGATTCTAGAAAGTCCACATCAGGATACTTGATGAAGTTTGCAATCAAGGTTGCAAAAATGTGTTGCATTATTCACTACAGAGGCTGAATATATTGCTCTTACTGAAGGGGGCAAAGAGTTGTTATGAATGAAGAAGTTCTTACATGAACTTGGTGTAGTTCAAGAGAACTTTGTGTTGCACTGTGACAGTCAAAGTGCAATCCATCTTAGTAAGCATCCTACTTTTCACTCTCGATCAAAGCACATTGAAGTTAGATATCAATGGATTCGAGATGCTCTGGAGATGAAGTCATTTGTTGTTTGAGAAGATCCATATTGATAACAATGCATCAGATATGATGACCAAGCCTTTACCGAGAGAGAAGTTTGAGTTTTGCAGAAAGGAAGTAGGCTTGGTAGAGCTTCCTAAATTGAAGTTTACAAGTTGATTGCCAATATGGCGAATTCCTCACATGGTGCGTGAGGGGGAGATTTGTTGTGTGGTCCCTCACCATGTGATGGTGGGACCACCACATTTGAATTAAAAGGGGCTGCCACATCACATAAAAAGGCAGTAGGGTTTTTGAACCGACCAAGACACAAATAAAAAGAGAAAGAGAGCCGGGAGAAAGAAAAAAAAGTTGTGGCAGCTGAACAGTCCGTCTTCTTTCTTTGATTTCCAGCTCGTTCACCGTTGGATCGGGCTGAGATTTGGACAAGAGCATCTAGACACATTAATCTTCATTTTGAATGGTTGGATTGAAGATTGGAGCTGTGGAAGCTGGTCGTTTCGACAGAAAACGAGGCTATCAGTATTGTGAGCCTTTTCTCAAACTTTGTTCTCTTTAATCTTGTTGTATTCCAAGAATAGGTTGTTCTTGATGATATATGTTGTAGCCCTTCGTTGAATTTGAGGAAGAACATTGTGAACCCATTATTTGTGATAGTGGAAGTTTTAAGTGGATTACGGTCCCGTGGTTTTTCCCTCATTGGGTTTTCCACGTAAAAATCTTGGTGTTGATTTGTGTGATTATTTGCATTATCTTGTTAATTGTATGATCCTATTATTTTGATTGCACATAGAGGGAAAAAGGATTGGGACTTGTGAATGGTAATCCGCTAAATTGGTGCTCGATTGTTTGAGTTCTTTTCCCAACAAGCTTCAAAGTCTTCCTACAATCTTTTTATGATTATTTTTCCTTTTGGAGGGAGATGAGGAAGATGTGGTCATTTTGTATCATGATCCCTTAAAGGCATCTAAATTTCACAAGTATGTGATCAGGTCTTGTTTCTTTCTGTGTAGCATCCAGGAAATATTGCTGTTGATGATGTCAATGGAGGAAGGTTGATCTTCTATGATTTTGGAATGATGGGAAGGTACTGTCTGATTCTCTGCTGGCTATCTGCAATTAGTATGCAAAACAAGTCCATTATCAAGTTTTTTATTATGACTGTCCTTTCTCTTTGTATTTTGCAGTATCAGTCCAAACATTCGAGAAGGGTTGCTGGAAGCATTCTATGGAATTTATGAAAAAGATCCGGATAAGGTGATTGTACTTGTGTGTGGTGACACATGGCCATGTCTTGGTTTCCCTATTCTTTTTATACAAACTTAACATGTCACAGTTCGCATGGTCTGATGCTTTTCTATGCTAGTGCAGGTCCTTGAGGCAATGATCCAAATGGGTGTTCTTGTGCCTACTGGAGACATGACAGCTGTCAGACGAACTGCACAATTTTTTCTCAATAGGTGCTTTGAAAGAAAAGGATATCCGTTTGGGTTCTCCTTTATATTGTCATCACCATCTTTATTATTGTTTCTGCATAAAACATTGACCATATTTGACTAATCCTCTACTGCTGGTTTGGGTAGAATTTGGAACAATATCTAAGTCAAAAAATAAATATTGCGAGGGAAGGATAAGGCTGTTAGTCATTGGAGACACTTTTGGATGCAAAACTGAATATTCACAGGGATCATTTGAAAGTTGTGCTTGATAGGAGGGAATTCTGCTCAAAGTTGTCATTCCATCGTAATTCCAATGAAAATGAATAATAATGATAATTTAGGTTTGAGCTTCAACTGACCAACAGGAGAAGGGAATTGGGCTGGCAGCTTTGATAGATTGAGGGCTAGTCTCTAGCCAGATTGAACAAGGAAAGAGGATCTTAATTGAAGTATTGCTCCTGCCTTTACTGTCATTGAGGTTTAGATGCTCAACAGGTATGAGCAAAATCAGAGATCTGAGTGTAAATAACAAACAATTGTCTCATTTGGTGGAAGATGGCATAACCACTCAATCATGCCCTTCAAGGTCTCAAGGTTGAGATTGAATTGAAAGATTGAAAAGGAGGTTTCTCAAGATTAAGACATTTTCAGATAAAGAAGAGCTAAGAAGAGTCATTACTAAAGACCAAGGAGATTAGCTAACACTCATTTTAAATATCATGCATACTGCGATATAGAATCGTCAGACAATGTACTAACACTTTGACTTGAACATCGGACGAAAGTGGGAATGTTGAAACTACCTTAGGATCATCTATTAAGTGATGCATACTTCTTTGTTCAACCTCTTTTAACCTCAGAATTCTAATTTCAAACTTTGGCAGTTTTGAAGAGCGTCTTGCTGCTCAAAGAAGAGAGAGAGAAATGGAAGCAGCAGAACTTGGTTTTAAAAAGCCATTGAGCAAGGATGAAAAAATAGAGAAAAAGAAGCAACGTCTGGCTGCAATAGGTAATTCCTGCAGTATGGTTCTACACATGATGTTTCACATTTTTCTACTGAATTTGTGCAGATGCCTATTGCATTGGCATCTAGATTTAATTCATAGGGCAACATGTTTCCAAATAGCAAGAGGTGAGAGCATTCCACTTTCTTTTGGCATCTGCACAAAAGCAACTATTGTAATATACACATACCATTATGAGTGTATTAGCCACTAACACTCCATCATTAAAGTTGTCCTTCATTTTATTTTCCAGTTTTTATTTCTCTATCTTAGGATATGGATCCTCATGGCCCTCCCCAGCTAGTTTTGGATTGAGGATTAGCTGAGATTCTCAATCTGGTATACTTAAATTCAAGTCTTGTTATGGCATAGCTTTATCCTATTGTTGAACTTCCTGGCCCAGCTTATTGTGAAAATGATCTAATTATGATAAGATATTGCAAATTGTATAGCTTTCACATGATTTCTGCAAATATTTGGACAGCTTCATCTCATGTGGTTACGTTCTCTCAACAGGGGAAGATTTATTATCCATTGCAGCAGATCAACCTTTCCGTTTTCCTGCCACTTTCACATTTGTTGTGAGAGCATTTTCAGGTGAAATACTGTAATTTGGTGGCGTCATTGTTATAAAATGCTATGCGCAACATTAACCTTAGACAAGGAAATTATTCTCTGCAGTATTGGATGGCATTGGGAAAGGCCTTGACCCTCAGTTTGATATTACAGAGATTGCAAAACCGTGAGTGTGTTTTGCTTCTGTTACAGTTTTCTAAACATTCTCTGGAAATTTTTGAAATTAAGTCGTCCATGTAAATTAATATGTCTAACGTGTCCTGCATGGGTTATATCTCAGCTATGCACTTGAGCTGCTAAAGTTTCGTGAAGTTGGAGTTGAATTTCTCTTGAAGGTATTTATTTTATTTATTTATTTAGTTCTCATGAAGATAAAATAGGACCATCTTAATCTGCTCTAACCTTGATGATGGACATGATAGTAAGTCTCATTTTCATAGCCAATCCTGTAAATGGTTCAGGACTTCAGAAAAAGGTGGGACAGGCAGTCTCGTGCATTCTACAACTTATTTAGACAGGCTGATAGAGTTCAAAAGCTTGCTGATACTATCCAACGATTGGTAGGATTCAGTAATCCTTGTAATCTTTTAATTTGAGTGTTCTAAATAATGCTAGTGCTTTATATTATGTCAGTGGTTTCATGTCTTTGACATGTTACTTAGCAATCAACACTGCATTGCAGGAGCAAGGTGATTTGAAGCTTCGAGTTCGAACCCTGGAGTCTGAGAGGGCATTCCAGCGTGTTGCAGCTGTTCAGAAGACAGTAGGGAGTGTGAGTTTATCTATATTATGACTTCATAAAATCAACCTTGTATTCTGGTTTATATTGTAGATCCCACGGAATGCAATGCAATATTTTCTTCTTGATCATGGAGTATACTAGTCATTTTTTGACATGTTTGGAATAAACTTCTATTGAAATTTGCAAGTTCACTCATGACATGACACTTTTTTCAAGTCATGTCAAGTTTGTTTTATAAATAGGGATAGAAGAATTTAACAAGATTCACCTTGGTTACAATTTTTTCTGAAGAAGCTTAAATGAGATTATCATCCTTTACATTTTCTCCATCATTGCTGCTTCTGCATGCAGGCAACTTAATTGTTGCATGTATAGTAAAAAATCTAAATTGGATGAACCTGTGCATTTATGGCATGTAAGCATGCTTAGTATTTTAGGAGTTGTCAGGCCTGCCATCTCATGTTTTAGTTAAAACATGAGGAGCATACTTGTATGCGCAATTTTTTTTTTTTGTTATTTTCCCCTATATTTCAGAAATAGAAATTTTTTGCTTAATGTGTTTTGTTCGGATCTAAATGTGCTCTTCATATCATCCTCTTTGACCAATCAACAGGCTGTAGCTGCTGGAAGTCTAGTAAACCTTGCAACTATTTTATATCTCAATTCCATTCGAGTAAGCCATCAGCTCTAATTTATGGTTTGTATGCATCATTTTGCATCTTTCTTCTTGATTTTCATCCAATCATTTGTTTGAATGTGTTATCCTTGATAGGTACCAGCCATTACGGCATCCATCTTTTGTGCACTCTTCAGTTTCCAAGTTCTCTTCGGCATTATAAAAGTGAAAAAGTTGGATCAACAGGAAAGGTTGATAACAGGAACTGCATAACTTGAGTAAGTAAATTTTCCTGGAATATGCATCGTTCTCTTGTTTTTTTCTACTTAATTGGTACAGAATTGTATAATGTGTGAGACTATATCAGTTGACACAGAGTAGGAGTTGCATGAGTACGAAGTATGGATTGCTGATTTATTTTTACAATTAGGACCTTGTCTTCATCGATCAGTTACTCCTTTCATCCACCCCTCTCTCATCCTTTTCTAGTGAAATAGCCTGAACTGATAGTATCTGACCCAAGTGTTTTAACAAGTTAGATCTGCAATTTTGCGTATAATGTTCTGTAATAAAGCATTTGTTGCCTTGTGGAATTACCATAAAACAGGGATAGTCAAGTTACTTGTGAGGGATTGTCCGCAATGAGCAGGGTTGTTTCATAATGACATTCTCCGCAAACATTCAGGAGCTGCAAGAGAGGTGAGTTGAGGACAGAATGATTGTCTATTCAGGCAGGAAACTGCATATAGATTACAACAAATACTGACTGTAGTTCTCCAGCTATATAAATATATTCACAGGTATTCTTGGTTATCTTATATCAACCTCAATTAGGTGGCAGAACATGAGAGTAAAATTCATATGATGATGAAAATTACCAAATAAAATCTCACTGGTAAGACCTTAAGAATGTAGGTTTGAATGCTTGCTGTGCTTCATGACTCGTTGCAGGGGAAGCCTGCAGCCATCGCTTAAACTTGTTCTAAATGATATGTTCTCTAGGAGTGCTAGCTGAGAGAGTGATGATGTTCACAGAACACCTGGTGTAGTTAATATTGTTTTTCAAGATAAGCATATAATTCAAGCCATCAGAACTAGCTTGTGTTAAAAATTTACTTAGAAAGTACCAAACATTCCGCTGAATTAGCGTACAGTGACACTTATGAGAATCCTAAAGCATCTTATAATTCTCAACTTGAGTTTTCCAGGATCAAAACTTTGAAATAGGTTTCTAGAAACATCTATGCCCGTTGCTTCACACACATGCTTCCCTTGGATGTTCTACTGTAAACCATCTGTGGTGAAAAACTTTAGCTGCTGGTCTGGTAAGAGGAGATATATTTAATGAAGCAAAGTACCCCCTGGATTTTTTTTTAAGAAGAGTGGCTTTGATTTCCTTTGCACTCCTAGATTCTCATCCATAAGTGATTGTCAGGCCCTTTAGCGAAGCCTTCACCTCCGAGTTTATCTAGTATCCTAGGCTTCTAAAGCATCTAAGCGCATAAATGGACACTTCAGATCGGCTGTATTTTTTCACTTATACTGCTCTCTCTTCAACTATAGAACCATCAGCAACACTCAAACCCTTGCATTATAAATAAGTTTATGGATGTTCTTTTGATTATATTTTAGCCGTAGATCCCACAATACCTACATGATTATGAAGAAACTGCATGCATTACCGTTTAGTAGCGCAATCATCTTTGATAATCTGGCTGCAACACAAAAAAATGTGAATCTTCTAATCTCTATATCAACAAGCTTCCATTAAATCAAGTCTGCTTGCATGGCTATCCACCTTTTGAGCGAGCAGTTCTGTGGATGTTTCTACTTATATATGCTTGTTAGAATCAAATGTGTTGATACAATGACATGGAAAGACAAATGATCATTATTTTTTCTCTACCACATCACATCAGATTCTACATACCCTTAAGATTCTTCCTTGTGATGGATGCTGATTCATTTAGTGAGTCTTTGCAGATTTAGAGCAGAGATTCAGCTCATTTGAAACTCTTGATTGCAATTCTCCGAATCTCAAAGATGGAGCTTGATGAACATGTTATTTGATGTTCTTAGTTCCTAGTTTATGGATGAGCCAATACCTCCAGAGTGTGGAGATTTGTGATGAAGACATCAAGGCGGAATACCTGTGCTGCGTTGTCGGGAAGCTGGCCAATGAGTTCTATATATAAAGGGATTTGTGTATTATTGCTCTATCTACTATCAATGTATGCAAGTAGGTAAGCATTCTGTCATAATTTCACGAGTTGGCATGTCCATAATATAATGTAATCATTTTTGTGAAGCATAAGTTTTAATGAGTTCTGTTAGCTTTCCAAATTTCATGTCCCTTTGGAGGACTTCAATTCTGAATCCATCACGGCCAACTTTCATATCTACTCCTTAATCCAATTGTTTCAGCTCTTAAATCAATCTTTAAACATCCTTTCAATGATTTTGGACACGGTATGATAATTTGATTTGATTACAAACATATTACTATATATATAAAACGCGTAGGTTTTTAACTGTTCATTGTCTCTTAAATCACTGTGGACTGGACATTTAACGTTTGTGCATCGCGCGAGTATGTGCGTCCTTTTTTTTTTGCTTTATCCGGAGTTGAACAGTGGATTACCGCAAAAACCCTCCATTAACGACAAAATAGTGCACAGAATCAGGGGCTATTCCGGATTTTCCATTTTATGAGCACAGTGAATCGACGAAAAAAGCCCCCAATAAAGACAAAATAGCAAACAGTAAACAGGGCTACCGCGGTCTTTTCCTCACAGGTTTTTTCGTAAATCTCGGTAGGTCCAGGGGCAAGCCAGTCATTACCTATTATTTTATTATTATTTTCGTATTAACTGCTGGCGCGTCGACGGAACGCCCCAGCAGCATTCGGCCAAAACGCGCCTTTTAAGCGGCGCGTACAGGGTCTCTACGCCGTCAAAAAATACTTGCCGACGGTCAAGAAGATGCGCCGGGAGGTCCTCTATCCTCCGTCGCGGCGCGTTCCCGTCATGTATGTCCAGGTGAGCGGAGGAGGACGGTTTTTCACCGGCGGTCGCTTTTCTCTCTCCTGCCGCCGCAAAGTATGCTCCGGTCCCTCATAGTTGTGATAAGTTGATTTGGATCCCTGAAGTTTTTATTTCGTTTTTATGGCTAATTTATTGAAATTAAAGTTTTTTTATTTTCAATCATGCCCTTCAATTAAAACTGATTATATAAGAAGTTTTTATTTCAGTCCTTATACTTTTGATTTTTGGTTTATTTTTTATTCCTGCAATTTTTCCGGTACAGATGTTTGGATTTCTTTAATTTGGTCCTCCAATTGATATTGATAATATATACAAAGTTTGATTTCAGTCCCTCTTCTTCTGATTTTTTATAAAATGACAGCAATTACAATTATTTATTTTTAGTCCTCCAATTCTTTTTTGTTTTAATTTTATCCTTCAATTGGAATTAATTTTTTATATATTATTTTTCATTTTGGTCCTTATTCTTTTAATTTTTTCTATTAATTCATTTTTTTTATAATGTTTATTTCTTATTTGATATTAATTTATTTTTTATTGATATTTGATATTAATTCATTTGTGCTTTTTTAATTGTTTTTATACAAATCTTTTGATTTTTTGTAATGATTTTCCAGAGCAATTTAATTATTTGAATTGTTCTGACAGTAATATTAATAATAATTTTAACTATTATAAGTATCATTTTACTATTAATATTACTCTTTTTTCTCTTTGTTTATTTATTTTTTCTTTGCTTCTTCTTTTTTTCTTTAGATTGGGTGATTTTTACAATTTGACTATTTATGCAATAATCATGATATTTTTAGTTGTTGTTGTTTTTTCTTTTTTACACAAAAATATGTTCCTTTTATTAATGATTTTTCAGGACAATTTAATTATTAAGATTGTTTTGACAGTAATGTTGATAATAATTTTAACTGTTATAATAGTGATCATGATAATAATATAAGGATAAATTTTCAATTTATGTATTCATCTTTTTGTCGATTGAACTATTTATTTTGTTTATTTGGTTATTGCATAGTTGTTTATATTAATTCATTTAGTTTGTTTTTATAAATTCTTAGATAATGTATATTTTTTATTCGTATTTATACATCTATACTTTTAGTTTTTTTATAGTTTTTTTTTCTTTGAATTTTTTTTAATCAGTTCACTCCTGATATTTGAATTTAAATTGGTAATCATTTTAAAATTAATATTGCTTCTTTTTGTTCTTTATTTTTTTTGGTTTTCTTTTATTTTTATTTGTTTTTTGGATTAAATGATTTCTATGATTTTACTATTTACGCAATAGTAATGATAATTTTAGTGATTGTTTTTTTTTTTTAATTTTGGATGATTTTTATTATTTTGCTATTTATGCAATGATCATGATGATTTTAATGGTTGTGTTTTTTCTTTTTCCTTTTTATACAAAAATCTTTTGCTTTTTTTAATGATTTTCCAGGACAATTTAATTATTGAAATTGTTTTGACAATAATGTTGATAATAATTTTAACTATTATAATAATGATAATGATAATGATAATAACATAAGGATAGATTTTCAATTTATGTATTCATCTTTTTGTTGATAAAACTATTTATTATTTTATACAAATTTATAATTAAAAAAATCTATACAAAATTATTATTTTGTCTAAATTTATATTATAATAAAAAAAACTAACATAGTTAATATTTGGCCTTTATACTTTTAATTTTTTGTTTTCATCCCTTGATTTCTTATTATTTCTATAATAATCCTTACTGTTATTCATGTATATATAAGTGTGCTCTTAACTTTGATTTTGATTTTTTGATTTCTAGAATAATTATAATAATAATAACATAATAGTTTAATTAATTATTAATTAATCAATTATTATTATTATTATTAATTTAATTGTTTCTCTTGCTTACTTTTTTTGTTAATGTTTTTTTCTTTTCAGGATAATTTGATAATATTTATTCTTTTGGTAGTAATAACAATAATGATTTTTATTTTTATTTAATTGTTTTTATTGATCTTTTGTTCTTTATTTATTCTTTCACATTATTATTATTATTATTATTATTATTATTATTATTATTATTATTATATTAATATTTTTTCTTGCTTCCTATTTTGTTTATATTTCTTTCTCTCAATATAATTTACTAATTTTTATTGTCTTGATAATAATGTGAATAATAAATATTACTCGCTTTTTGCCTTTTTTTAATTTTAATTTGCTATTTGGATTAAATGATTTTTATGATTTTACCATTTACGCAATAATAATGATAATTTTAATTATTAATTTTTTTTAATTATTTTCTTATAAAAGTATTTTGTTTTTGTTATGATTTTTCAAGTCAATTTAATTTTTATTATTATTTTGATAATAATATTGATAATAATTTTAACTCTTATAACAATGATAATGACAATAATGTGAGGATGAATTTTCAATTTATATTTTCAGTTTTTTTATCAATAGAACATTAACTATTTATATTTATTAATATATTTTTGCAGATTTTTATTTTATATTAAACATTTAGTTTCTTTTTGTAATTATTGAAGAATATATTTTTTTATTCGTATCTATGTATCTATTTAAATTCAATTATAAAATTAACTAATCTTAATGCAATGAATGTAATAATTCAAATATCCAAGTCTTTTTATTTTTTTAATAACAATCATAAATTAATATAGATTATTTCATCAAAAACTACTAAACAGATACATTTATAACGATTTAAAATTCATATATTTGATAAAAAAAACTTGAACTTCACAAGATTTCTAGAAAAATTTATTATTTTAACTAAATTTATAATACAATTGAAAATTATATATAATTAATATTTTTTACATTTAAAAAATTATTGTGCACCCCGCGGCGAAGCGCGGGGGCACTGTCTAGTAAAGTCTTTTTCTCGTGGGTCACTTTGAGTCCCTAAACCCATAGTTGTGAATCCCGTTCCGGCCGGAACGGCCCGTTCCACTTCAAAATCCGGGACAAAACGGCGATGTTTTTGTCCCGGTAAAAATCCCGGCCAGATCCGGCAAATCCGGCCGGATTCCGGCCGGAACGCCCCGATTCTGTACCGGGCGTTCTATTCCGGGTTCAAAATAAAAATAAAATTCAAAAAAGAAAAACTCAACCCATAAATTATATATTAGTAAAAATAAAAAATTAAAATCAAGAGATAAAGTCTGGCATCAGTGTAGCCTTCAAACTTCAGAACGGAGCCAAGAAAAAACAATGGAGAAGAGGATGAGGAGATGAGGAAGAGAGTAAAGGAGATGAGGAGGAAGAGAGTAAAGGAGATGAGGATGAGGAGGAAGAAAAATAAATGGAGAAGAGGAGATGAGGAGATAAGGGTGGGCGGCGGCTGGGAGAAGGAAATTGAGATTTAGCCTTTAGGGTTAGGGGTTTTTATACTTAGTTATTATAATAATAATAATTTAAAAAAAAAAAGAAGAAGGTAGGTTTCTACGCGGGGGGGGGGGGGGTTATATAAAATTATAAATTAATAATAATAATAATAATACTTTCTAGGGGGGTTATATAAATTAATAATAAAGTAGGTTTATACGGGGGAGGGGTAATAATAATAATAATAATAATAATAATAAATAAAAATACGTTTCTAACTTTCTAGGGGGGGTTGTAAATTAATAATAATAATAATAATAATACTAAGAATAATATTTTTTTTTGGAGGGTTAATTTTTAAATATTATTTTAAATTCAAATCTCAAATTTGTGGGTCTTTTAATTATATTTAAATCTATTTTTTTTTTAATTTAAATATAATTAAAAATAATAATTTTATTGTTGGAGGATTTTTCAAAAGCAATTATTTAATTATATAACTTACTCCTATTTATTATATAATTAATTGTATCATTAAACTATATATAAAATACTTGAACTTTATTTAAAATAAGATAAAAAAATGGTTCTTTTATTAATGATGTAGAAGATGTTTGATTTATATTTCTTTTATTTTCGAACATTTTACTTTCATAATATTTTGGAATTTTAGAGATGTTTCTAATTTTGAGATTATGTTTTTTTGACTTTGTGTTTGTATTGTATAATTTAAAGTTCATTTATATTGAATTTAAATTATACTTGTTAAATTAATATTTTATTTTTTTCATATATATAATTAAATTAAAAAATCTATGCTTACACTTTATGCTTTTACTTAAATACATTGAGAATCAATTGTGCTAATAAATATAAAAACTAAAGTGTTAACTTGTTTTTTCAACTCCCCTAACTGCAGATCAAATAATTTTTTTCTAACATAAAAAAATTAATGCAGGTGTTATCAATATGTTTTTTGACATTGAGTATAAAAAAGAGCAGTCAATCAAAAAGTTGATACTAATATATAATAAGATATAATAAAAAATACATATATATATATTAATAAAAACATATAAAATCTCAAATTAATTCTTAACATAACATAGAAATCATATTAAATGTTCGACCATAGCTTAATAGCAAGGCCTCATTATTATTGATTGAATTAACAGAAAATCTGAAAATTACAATATTATATGAGGAAAAAAATGATCTAAGAATGAGTACGAGGGCGACTAGGAGGGTAACTGTAGTCCTCATTCTCGTAAAGAGTCTCTTCATCTCCTAATTTCTTCTTGCACTCTCCCCTCTCCTTGCCTCTACACTCGTGATCATCTGCTCTTCCCTGTGTCATCATTTCAAATTAATCAAACCAAACCACAGAAACCTGAAAATTAAGGTTTTGCTAATTCAAATAAGAGACAATACCTCGTAGGACTAATGGGTTTTTCAGTAGGGTATCATTAAACAAAGGAAAGAAAAACATCAAGGGCTAAACTTGGGGGAAGAAAAGAATAATGAAGTGTCAAGCACTGACCATATGAGCAGAATCTCCATTGCCCACCAGAAGCTGATTGGTTTCGTCTTTCCCATGAACGAAAAGCACCAAATGGAGGAAGAAAAGCAAAGAAACACAGACAGAGAGAGTTGTGAGCCTGACCATATTCTTAAACTCGGTGTTTCTCTGACTTGAGATGCGTGATTGCTATCTATAGCAAAGTTCAGGCAATGTTATATAGGTACATGAAGAATAAAACCCTTTATTTAAAAAAGAAGAAGAAGAAAATAAAAAGAAAAGGACATCGCCGACCGATGGCGCCTGTATAATACTAACCAAGCAGGACCAGCTAATCTTATCTGTATATCGAGGCTGTAAGTGTTCATCTTCTTTTGACCTGTCTCCAGATTCCCCAGCATAAGCTCGACGAGCTCAAGACCTGTGGGCTGGCTATTTTGGTGCCTTCTCACTAAAATATAAATCTTGAGAGAGAGGAGGGCGGGGGAGCTGTTGCTGGCCTGTCTGGTCTCCAAGATTCTTCAGCTATAAATGTCTAATAATTAGATCCCTACAGCACTATACACCAATGTCATCTTGATTAGTTTTCTTTTCACTTGCTGATTGTTGCAATGAGATTTTGATCAACTACGAGAAATGAACTCTTTCGGGTCCATGTAGTGCTCAACCAGTGGCCACAGTAAAACTTCGCGATGGGGGGGCTGCCTCATGCACTTTTTTTTCTTATCTTTTTTATTTAAAAAAAAAAACAGTGAAGTCCAATGAATTCGAGTTAGATCACTGATAATCATATTTCAATCCCAAATCGGTACCAGTACTCCTCTCGGAATTGAACGTAACCTTCTAATAAATCTCAAATTTTAACCGCTAGATTATACAATTATTGAATCGCAAGCGTTGGATCACAGTACTAGCTACTAAGTACTAAGCCTTAATACTTTGGCTAGAAAATTAAGTCATATAGAAGAGTTGAATGTTAACTTATTGTTTTAGATTGCGCAAATGCTTCGGACATGGGGCGTTCACTACTAAAAATGGGGGGCGTTTGCAATGGACATGTCCGTTGCAAACAAGAAAAGAGGCCGTTGCAAATATGTATTTGCAACGGACTTTGTAACGGATGCGTTCCGTTGCAAATACGGGACTGCAAATTTTGTTGCAACGGCGTTTCTGTTGCAAATATGATTGCAACGGAAATGCCGTTGCAACCTTGCAACGGAAAATCCGTTGCAAGCTTGTCAAAAAGATTGTTTATTTAATTTGTTTATTAAATTATTTATTTAATTTCTTAAATAATTATAAATAAATATTTTCTTTAATATTATTAATTTTTAGAAGCAAATAAATATAGTTCAAATAACATAAAGGATATTTTATAATACAACAAAGATTCAGTTACATTTACATGTTAAAGTAAATACATATTTTGACATCAACATGAAACAAAAAAATAAAGAATTTTACATCAACATGAAACAAAAAAAATACATATTTTTAACCATTGTTTAAGGTGGAAATGATTTACGATGTTGTGGATGAGATGAAGATGGACCACTATTTGGGAGATGGGGTCGAGGTCGATACACTGTGGAAGACACGGGACCCATAGGTGCCATTGTTTGTGATGGCATCGTGTCAACAGGTGTTGGCATACCTTGACTCATAAACTCAGGCCTAACATAACTTCCATGCTGGGCGGCAAGATAATTTGTAATCGAGTCAATTTGACGTTGCATATTACTAAGAAGAGCATCTTTTACTTGCAATTCATCTTTCAACTCCTGAATAACTGTGCTCGGATATGTGGAGTGTACTGAGTAGGAATGTTGTGACGAACTCGCAATAACCTTAGATTTTGGCATACGAGGTGCACCGTAAACTCTACCCTTGCTTACCCCCCCCTCCCGAAGCCTCACGCCAAGCTTCTCCATCAAAAGAAGGATGAACGTCTCGATCAGGTCCATACTTTGCAATCATCTCATTTCTATAATTTTCCTGCAAACAAACAAGTACATGTAGAAATAAATTTATTTGAATATGAAATTATATTTAAAATATTTAAAAAAAAATAAAAGTACTTACCACCACTGTTTTGGACCTGCTATCTACGAATGTGCCGGTTTCATTAACATTCTGATGCAACATTGAAAAGACATCATCCCATGGAAGTTCTTTTGCCCCGGCTTGTTGTTGCTATCAACATTTAAAAAAATAATTAGCAACATAAATATTAAACAAATACAATTACGAGTGTTCAATAATATTAATGCTTACCATACTGGCTCGATATGATGCAAATGAAACTGAGCCACCAGAATGAGAACTTATTTTACCATCTGTTTGTTTCAACCGATTGCGTTTTGAAGAGTCAGATCGTCTTTGGAATCCATCGGTTGACCAAACTTCTTGTATCATGGTATTCCAATCTTCCTTTTGTATCCAAATGGGACCATTATTCATGCAGTCAATAATATTTGTGGTGTTAAGTTTTGACAGAGCTTTAGTGCGAGCTCGTGCCAATTGTTGTTCAAAGAGATCCGAGCTTTATCTTCCCAAATATTCCGAACAATTTCTTCATCTTCCTCAGGGAAGGCATATTTTTTCTATCAAATATATATGATAAGTAAAATAATTTACAAACAACATCAACAAAAATTACAGGAAATAGTGTCCATAAAAATATATATCATAAATGAGTCATGATCATAAATATGGAAATAGTTGCGTGAATTCATATTAAAAAAGGCAATAAAGTCAGCAATATTTTGTTGTCATACCTTGAACTCTTTGAACAGTTCATTCTTATACATCGAATCTACTTTTTACCAAGAGTGCCATGGCCCCTTGAAATTACATCTCAAAATGTTTCCGATTTCACGTCCACATGATGCGTTATTAAACCTGAAATATTATAATAAGAAACTTTCATGAAACAAATACAGACATAAATATTAAATGTCTACAAAAAATATGAAACTTACTCTGTTCTTCCATACAAACTTAACTGTCTTTTTTTGTCAGTGGATCGATTTCGGTGTCAAAACCCTTCCGTTTAATGCAAACATTATTGCCAGAAGAGTTTGGACCATTGTCTGATTGGAGACAATCTTCATTCTGATCATTATTACCATCTTGGTTAATTGGATCGTCAATGTCGTTCTCCTCATCCTCATTATCACCAACTACTCTCGGATAACTTTGACTCGCCAGCAAATGTTGAAACCCGGACATGTAATTATCTTCTTCATGTGGATATGAACTTGGGACTTCAGACATGTAATTATCATCTAAGTCAGTAGGGTGAATTGGGCGAGAAGTTGTTGCATTCGTATTCATCCTGTATGGAGTTCGATTTGATCTGGATGCAAACCTACCAGTACTGGAATCTAATATAGATCCACGTCGCGACATTCTAAAACAATTGTATTGTCATCAATAAGTGTTTGTAATAACTAATAAATATGGCAATAAAAAAATAAAAGCATAATGCTACTCATCATTATCACCAACATCAAAATTTCAATCAAAATAACAAATCCAAGCATAATGCTACTCATCATTATCATCAACATCGAAATTTCAATCAAAATAACAAATCCAAGCATAATGCTACTCAACATTAGCATCAACATCAAAATTTCAATCAAAATAACAAATCCAAGCATAATGCTACTCAACATTATCATCAACATCAAAATTTCAATCAAAATAACAAATCCGTGTATAATGCTACTCATCATTATCATCAACATCAAAATTTCAATCAAAATAACAAATCCGTGCATAATGCTACTCATCATTATCACCAACATAAAAATTTCAATCAAAATAACAAATCCAAGCATAATGCTACTCAACATTATCATCAACATCAAAATAACAAATCCAAGCATAATGCTACTCATCATTATCATCAACATCAAAATTTCAATCAAAATAACAAATCCAAGCATAATGCTACTCATCATTATCATCAACATCAATATTTCAATCAAAATAACAAATCCAAGCATAATGCTAATCATCATTACCATCAACATCAATATTTCAATCAAAATAAAAAATACAAGCGTAATGCTAATCATCATTATCATCACTCCTAATTACATCAGCATCAGCATCATCACCATCACCAATGACATCATTATCATAGTCAATTTCTTCATCCGAAGCTATTTCATTCTCTTCTCCCCAATTTGCCTCTACCCGAGGCAACTCATGCTGGTTGATTTCTTCATAATAAGATGAGTTAGCAAGTATATTTTGTTCATCAAGTGTCGGATCAGGAAGCACACAACATGGATGAGAAATTTCATCTAACTGATCAACATCAAATGATTTAACATTGTCAGTGTTTTCAATAAATTCCCCCATATCAACGTTATAACGACTTCTAGCTGATGTCTTTATAACTGCCCACCATTCTGATGATTTATTATCGGGTGGACATGTATAGTACACTCGTTGACATTGTTGCGCCAAGACAAAATCTCCATTCCCATGTAGTCTAGAAGTATGTTTGATTTCAACCAAACCATTTGAACGATGCAATTTAAGACCACGTTTTGTATCGTACCAATGACACTTGAACATAAATACCTTGCACTTATTCCCTAAATATTTAAGCTGAATCACTTCTTCAAGCATTCCATAATAATCAATCTCATTCTCATTGTAGCTACTTCCTTTAACACAAACCCCGCTATTCATTATTTTTTTATATCGTCCATAACATTGAGTATGAAATTTAAACCCATTTACATAATACCCATTATAACATTTCACTGAATTTGACGGCCCCATAGATAGTGCAAAGATTTATTCTCAATTCCAGTTGATTTGTATTGAACCTAGCATAAGAATAATAATAACAATGGATGAATTATTATTTAATACAAAATATTTAATGTAACAAAATGTTTCTTGCAAATACTTACATGATTTTTCAACCAAATTGGAAATATCTCCTCACATAGTTTTTCAATTTCAACATCGCTAAGTTGTGGTTGTTGTGTCTTGAGCTCTTGACGACATTGCCTAAATTTGTAATTGTTAGGTGAAATTAAATTATTATAAATGAAGTTTGAATAGAAAATATTTCACACTTACTCCATATAGGGTTTCAATTCTTGACAATTGAAAATGACATAGCTGTGTGCAATTTTCATTTCTTCGTGCGAAAAGTGCCTTCTATAAAATTTCTTGGACAATTTTCTCCCAGGATAGGAAAAAACTGAAAGTTTTCCACATTGACCTTTAGATCCACCATCGTCATTTATTGGAACTCTATTCCATATTGTTTGAACGTCATCACCGAAATAATAAGACGCAAAATTTGTAATTTCGTCAATCAAGTAAGCTTCACATATAGAACCCTCTACGTGAGCTTTATTGGTTACTTTGTTCTTCAAATAAAACATATACCTACATCATTTATGCTAATTAGTTTGAAAGATAAAAAAAATATAAATTGAAAGTTAATAAAAATTACATTGTGTGAGAGCATACCGTTCAAATGGATACATCCATCGATATTGAACGGGTCCTCCAGCTTGTGCCTCATAAGGAAGATGTATCGTTAAGTGTTCCATGGAGTCAAAGAAAGATGGAGGGAAAATCCTTTCAAGTTTACATATTATTTCAATGATATTTCTCTGCATCAGCTCCACATGGTGGACATTTAAATTTGTAGCACAGATGTCCCGCAAAAAAACTGACAATTCGGTTAATGCCTCCCATAGTGGTCCAGGCAAGTAAGGTCGGAACGCAACAAAAATAAGTCTTTGAATAAAAACATGACAATCATGACTTTTCATGCCCGAAACCTTACATTGAGCCTCTTTTACACACCGTGATATATTTGAAGCATAACCATCAGGAAAGGACAACTCTTTCATCCATGACAACACTTGTTGTTGTTGTTTCTTGAAGATATAATAACTACCTTTCGGTTTGTAAACTCGACCACTGGCATGTTGTTGCAAATGTAAGCTTGGCCTCCTACAATACAACTGAATATCTAACTTAGCCTTTACATTATCCTTGCTTCTATCAGGACAATCAATTACTGTATAGAAGATATTCTCAAAACATTTTTTCTCTATGTGCATGACATCTAGGTTGTGACGAATTATATTTGTATGCCAATATGGAAGCTCCCAAAAAATACTTTTCTTCACCCAATTATGATAGACACCGAAACCAGGAATTTTATCACAAGAGCTATGAACATGTCCCTCAGTAAACTTTGTCACTTCATCTAACATCTGTAAACCAGATCGACGTGGAAAAAGAGGGAGCTCTTCAATTACTCCATTCATAAACTTATCTGCCTGGTATCTATAGGGGTGATTCATGGGTAGGAATCGTCGATGACAGTCAAAAAATGAAGTTTTCCCACCATGTTTTAATCTAAAAGCCTTGCTATGTTCCATGCAATAAGGACAAGATAATTTTCCATGAGTACTCCAGCCTGATAAAATAGCATATGCAGGAAAATCACTAATGGTCCACATCAAAGCTGCTTTCAATTGAAAATTTTGTTTATTGTATACATCATAAGTTTCAACACCCACAGACCACAACTTATTCAATTCATCAATCAAGGGTCTTAGAAAAACATCAAGCTTCTTTCCCGGATTTTTTGGCCCGGGAATGATCATTGCTAAAAACATAAATGGTCTTGTCATGCACTTCCAAGGAGGCAAATTATACACTGTCACAATTACTGGCCAACAAGAATATACATTTGACATCATATTAAATGGACAAAATCCATCCGTGCATAACCCTAATCTCACATTTCGTGGATCTGCCGCGAAGTTAGGATGGATACAATTAAACTCTTTCCATGCATATCCATCTGATGGATGCACCATTACTCCATCATCTGACTTGTGAAAGTGATGCCATGTCATATCCTTAGCATGATGTGGAGACATAAATAGCCTCTGAAGTCTTGGTGTCAATGGAAAGTATCGGAGTTGCTTCTCCGCCTTATAAGAGCCTTTACTAGTAGGGTTTCTAGGTTTATATCGTGAACTTCCACAGAAGTCACAAATTATTTTCATTGCATCCACCCCATAATACAACATACAATAATTCAGACACACATCATATTTCTCATACCCAAGTCCAAGTGGCTACATAAATTTCTTGGCATCATAAAAATTTGAAACCAAATTTGCATCATTAGGCATACAACTCTTAGCAAATTCAGTAAATTTGTTGAAGACATTCTGAGTTAAATTTAAATTTGACTTTATATTAAGCAATTGTACACAAGCAGATAGTTTTGATTGCTTGGTACACCCTTCCCACAAAGGTTCCTCTATAGCTTTCAACAACTTAAAAAAATTAGATGCCTCTACATTCGGAGGTTCCTCTATGACAACAGTACTGCAAACCCTATCATTATAGTATGCATCATCATTCCCCATTGCATCTAGAACCATATTTCTATACGGATTTGCATCTCCCATATCATTCACAACACGACTAAGCCCTCCCGATGAAGGTCCAACCAATATATTTGTGACAAAAGGCTCCCCATGTACAGTCCAATTTTCATAATAAGGTAAAAACCCTCTTGTCAATAAATGCTTACAAACATCATCTTCGTTTTGAAACTTTTGATTTTTGCATCTCACACAAGGACATCTAATTTTCCCCTCTGATATATTGTTATCAATTGAATATGCAAAATTGATAAATCTTCTAACACCCGCAATATATTCAGGATTCAGACGAGCACTTCTCATACGACGATACATCCACTCTCGATCGTCCATATTAATCTAGTAAACATTATGACATACAAAATGTTTAGAATGTTGATTCATTTTGTATTACGCAGGAGGCAAATAAAAAATAATATGATTTAAATAATTGAAACATAAGTTAAGTTTTTTTATTTTACAACTATAGATTCATGCGTAAGATCATTACGGTGCAAAGGGGACAACTATGTCTCCCTTCAATTCAATAGCTATCTCCATTATTACAAATTATTAATGGCCAATACAAAGAAAACAAAAGGCAACAACACAAATACTTAACAAAACATTGAACAAGTTAGAAAATACAAGAATCTTGGAGACCAGACAGGCCAGCAACAGCTCCCCCGCCGTCCTCTCTCTCAAGATTTAATTTTAGTGAGAAGGCACCAAAATAGCCAGCCCACAGGTCTTGAGCTCGTCGAGCTTATGCTGGGGAATCTGGAGACAGGTCAAAAGAAGATGAACACTTACAGCCTCGATATACAGATTAGCTGGTCCTGCTTGGTTAGTATTATACAGGCGCCATCGGTCGGCGATGTCCTTTTCTTTTTATTTTCTTCTTCTTCTTTTTTAAATAAAGGGTTTTATTCTTCATGTACCTATATAACATTGCCTGAACTTTGCTATAGATAGCAATCACGCATCTCAAGTCAGAGAAACACCGAGTTTAAGAATATGGTCAGGCTCACAACTCTCTCTGTCTGTGTTTCTTTGCTTTTCTTCCTCCATTTGGTGCTTTTCGTTCATGGGAAAGACGAAACCAATCAGCTTCTGGTGGGCAATGGAGATTCTGCTCATATGGTCAGTGCTTGACACTTGATATTCTTTTCTTCCTCCAAGTTTAGCCCTTGATGTTTTTCTTTCCTTTGTTTAATGATACCCTACTGAAAAACCCATTAGTCCTACGAGGTATTGTCTCTTATTTGAATTAGCAAAACCTTAATTTTCAGGTTTCTGTGGTTTGGTTTGATTAATTTGAAATGATGACACAGGGAAGAGCAGATGATCACGAGTGTAGAGGCAAGGAGAGGGGAGAGTGCAAGAAATTAGGAGATGAAGAGACTCTTTACGAGACTGAGGACTACAGTAGTCGCCGTCGTAGTCGCCCTCCTACTCATCCTTAGATCATTTTGTTCCTCATATAATATTGTAATTTTCAGATTTTCTGCTAATTCAATCAATAATAATGAGGCCTTGCTATTAAGCTATGGTCGAACATTTAATATGATTTCTATGTTATGTTAAGAATTAATTTGAGATTTGATATGTTTTTATTAATATATATATGTATTTTTTATTATATCTTATTATATATTAGTATCAACTTTTTGATTGACGGTTAGTTTTATACTCAATGTCAAAAAAACATATTGATAACACATCTATGTTAATTCTTTTATGTTAGAAAATAAAATATTGATTTGTAGTTAGGCGAGTTGAATAGACGAGTTAACTCTTTAGTTTTTATATTTATTAGCGCATATGATTCTCAATGTATTTAAGTAAAAGCATAAAGTGTAAGCATAGATTTTTTAATTTATAATTAGAAAAATAAAATAAAAACCAGCATATTTATTTGATTTTATGAATGTAGTTTTTTAATGATTTTTATATTTCTCTCTCTCTACCTACCATTTTTATCATTTTATACTTGGCCTATTTTTTAGCATCATTTTATACTTGGCCTATAGTTGCAACTAAAAGATTAAGCAAGCACAAGGTAGAAAATACAAGTTGATAGTATTTTAAATTGCCCCCCCATCCCCCGGGGGGTAATTCTCTTAGGAGATGTGGAAACAACTAAAATGCCACCCACCAATCCACCAATCACTATTTAGAAAAGAGAAGCAGCCAATGACTGAAAAATTTGCAAAAACATCTATTATCTACATTTTTTAATGCTTTTTAAATATGCTTATTACTTGACAAAATACAAAATCTAGATATGTAAATATGTAATTTTTATATCATTATATTGTAGGTTTTTTAATGTTTAGTCTTTAACAGCACATTTTACCCAAAATCTTTTTTCTTTTTGTAGCAATCATAGTAATAGATAACAAAAGCCAACAGTACTGTCAAACAAATTGTAAGCAAGGTATTTATTGAAACTTCAATAACTGATTATGAAAACTAATAATAAGTTAAATGCTTTCAGCTCACATACCATTCAAACCTCAAATTAAGAAAATATAATCTCGTAATGAAGGAAAAGAAAGCTAAACAAATTATAACTGGCTTACTCCTCAATGAGTCACATTCTGAAATGTGGATGAGAATAAGCCTATCAGTAGAGAATGACGTCAAATATGTGACCTAATCCAAACACAGGCAAACAGGTGCCGATAGCCAAAAAATAGGACAACAACGGCAGTTTACTGCATGGGGCTGATAAGAATCCCAAGGGCGAACTGCTACTATTAGTCATCTAAGGTTAACAGCTTAAGTAAATCCCAATGTTCCATTTAGCGAGAAAACTCTTTCTAAGAGTAATTATGTTAAGAGAAAAGGGAAAGCGCAACCACGAAATTTGTTTTGATCAAAGGCTTGTGATAGAACGAATCCAGCTTATGTAGTGTGACTATCTCATAAAACCAACAACACAAATCAGTCACATCTTGCAAAATCACATGATACCGATTGAACTTTTATAACATGTCAACACATACAAGTTATCATTTATCAATATTACTATCGGAACCTGTCACGCCAGCAAGCTCAGCAGCAAGCAAAAGAGAAGGTAGAATGCTGGTTTAATTGTTCATTGCTCTCTGGCTATTTACAGGTTTATATCATTACAAATGAAGAGCCCAAAGCATTAACAAAAGAACAGATTGTTGAACTCGTTTTTTTCTCTACTGTTTTTGCAAGCTCATTTAAAATCATTCATATTGATGGTAACACAGAATTAGCAATAGCTTAGGACAATATTATTCATTCATTTTTTCTAACAAATCAGAGCAACTCTACTAAGAATCCACCAGAATGAACATATTTACCCTCGCCATTGTTCTATCGGCAACGTTATCAACTAATCGGACAACTTGAAACACTAAATTAAGCTAGCATAAATCACAATTCCAATTCAAGCACCTAAAATGCTAGCTCAAAACATTCATTGTTTAGTAATAACCTAACTGTAGTAGAAACATGCACCAAAACAAGCTAAAACAAATCAAAGAATGGTCAACAAGACCCTGTCCAAAAATAATCAGCAGGATTATTTTCAAAAAACAAAAAGTTTGAATTTACCTCGAGAGTGCATTTCAATGGAGGAGGTTGGAACAATTGCCGCTTTAATTAAGTGGTGGTGGCCGTGGATGTCAGCAGAGAAAGAAGAAGAGATTTAGAGTTTCATAAATTTTTCGTTTTCTTTTCAAGGTCACGGAGTTGATTTGTAAGGTTACTGTCAGTTGGGCTCTCAATGTTTCTTTGCATACAAACTACAAGAAACCCAAACACAAATTTTCCTGTTAAAAACTAAGGAAATTAAAAATGGAAATGCTTACCGTACATGAAGGAGATCAGCGTTGTGGTGGTGATGGGTCTACTGTATAACTCAAGCTCGACGCCGGCAAGGTGGAACGGGAGCAAGAGCTGGAACGCCGGCAAGGTGTCAGTACTGGTACTGGCCAGTAGAGAGAAGGAGAGAAAGGAAGAAATTTGTTCTGGACGAGGGAGGAAGAGAGACGAATAGATAATTAGTTCAAAACGATGCGTTCTGCGAAGTAAAGATTGCAACGGTTAATCCGTTGCATTTTGACTTTTGCAACAGATTATCCGTTGCAAATTGAAATTTTATTTGCAACGGATTATCCATTGCAAATGGTTTTCCATTGCAACGGATATCCCGTTGCAAATTGAACTTTTATTAGTTCAAAACGGTGCGTTCTGCAGAGTAAAGATTGCAACGGATAATCCGTTGCAAATGGTTTTCCATTGCAACGGATATCCCATTGCAAATTGAACTTTTATTTGCAACGGAAAATTCATTGCAAATTAAACTTGCAACGGAAAATCCGTTGCAACTTAAAGTACTAGCTACTAAGTACTAAGCCTTCATACTCTATTTCTAATATATTTTGGCTAGAATATTAAGTCAGATAGAAGAGTTGAATGTTAACTTATTGTTTTAGATTGCGCAAATGCTTCGCGCCAGATTTGAGGCTCAACGAAGAGTTGAATGTTCCTTGGTAATGGATGCAACAACAAATGGTAACCCTAAGTTAAACGCAACGGCCACCTTTTGTAAAGTAGAGAGTACATGCAGTTGTACACGTGATGATGATCAAGGTCTCGAGAAGACTTGTAATGCCCTAAGGTTGAGCTTCGACGACATGGATGATTATCTAGAGATTTTAAACGTTGTTTGATAACGCGATTTGCACATCAAATTTTAAATTCAAGTTAAGACGTGTATATTTTATAAGAACATGAAATGACTGAAATTTTACTCACTCACCTAGATTTATAAAATATATTTTCCAAAAATGAGGTTTGCTAGGGGAAAAAAAGCCTTTATAATTGCCTTTTAAAAAAATATGTTTGAACCGCAAGAAAATCATGTTTTTTCACATCTCTGCACTAAGTAATTTAGGTTATGTATAGGTGCATTGGTCTCCTCTAGGTTGTCTTTTTCCATTGTAGGCCTCATTAAGTCAGGTATTTTCCAGCTAGGTTTTGACCATAGCTCTTATACTATATTAGGACCCATCTAATCTCCCTGTATATTCTCTTGCTAGTTAATAAAATAAGCCAGGAAAGCTCCTTCTAGCTAGATTCCATGAACCATTTGCAAAAATACTTATTCAGATGTCTGGATTTCATGTTCTAACCTCTAACCCTCACTTGGGAATGGAGAATTATATATTTGATGGAAAAAAAAGAGATCGGCGCGTATAAATCATTTAATTTTAATTTCAAATTAGATGTTTGTTCTAAACAAGAGTTTAGAGCAAAAAGATTATGCATATATATATTCACCCACATGAAGCATCAATAAAATCAACCCGTTAAGTGCATAAGAATAAATGGGGAGTGGGGAGTTGTGTGGTGTGTTCCAAGGTCTATTAATGATCTATTGCATAAATGACTATATCTTGTTGATGTTAACCTCTTGATCACATGGCCAAGCAACTCACATGCAAAGATACCGATTCTCAAAAAGTCAAGTAAATCAGGTTTGATAGAAACGTGATACAAATATAACTTATATCTACGTACCCACACTATTGGATTCTAACACCACCCAACGAATAAAAATTCGTGAATGAGAAGTATGGATTGACATTACAAAGTCAATTGAACCTTGATAAATCATTTTCAGTCTTTTAGAGAACCAAAAAAGAGAGAATTCTCACTTCACAAGTACACAAACTTGTAGTTGTAATTTGAATATCATTAAGGAAAAAACATGATCTGAAACTTTGGTTACATATGTGTTTTTAACCTAAACTAAATCCTAGAATACCCAAAGATATGGACTTGTATAAAGCCCTCTTATAATTAGACTCAAATCTCAAAGTATCTAAGCCCAATTGATGTTTATTAACCCTAAAATACAAATTTAAACAAAAATTTAAGTTGCAGCAACATAAAAATAAGATAAAAAAAATTTATTTGGTTTTGAATGTTACTTACTTGTAGGTTTTCTTTCTAAACTAGATTTTTTTTAATGCTAAAAACTCTCCCTTCTTTAGGAATTAATTTGGACTTAGACTCCACATCATATTATAAAAAATAAACTCAAATCAAATGTTATCATAGGGCTTAACTCACCAGCCCTTTTTCAGAACATGAATTAGACCCTTCTTGAACTTGGATTAGTTAAGTTAGAGATTATCCTTTAAGCTCCATAGATATCATTTGTCCCTCTAGGTCCATCTCACTCCATGTCTTCTGAACTAGCCTATTCAATGCCTATTTAAATTTGTTTGCCCTAACTCTTATAATAAACTCACTTGGCATCACTAATGGGTTATTTACATGATTACTTTGGTGTTGGGTTGATCCTCCTCACTTGTAATTAGAAAGACAAAAGGAAGATGTGGAGAAGCTTATCCTTTGATATTTGCTATAGAGTTTCGCTAGCTCAAAATACAATTATTTTCAATGACAAATGAAGTGATTATGATAAAATTTTGTTCTTGTTCTTCATTAGTTATCTTTTTAGTTTAAAGTTTATGATAAGAACTTCATTGACACCAAAAATGATCTACTTTGTATTATACTAGTTAAATTGCCCGCACTGCGTTGCAAGCCGAACAAACAATTTTACATGAAAAAAACTAATAAAAAAACCCAAAAGAATGAACAAAGGAAAAAGAAGAAATATCAATTTTCAAATGATCATAAACACAAACTAAAATTTAATAACAAAATTTTTGAAAAAATATTATCTCAACAAAAGGGAAAATAATAAAAATTAAAAAAAATAATAAACATGGACAAAAATAGGGACTATTTAAGAAATATAGAAAAAATAAAGGAATTAAAATAAAAAATTAAAAGTATAAGGGCCGAAATGAAAACCAGATATATTATCAATTTCAATCAAAGGAGAAAATTGAAATAATCAAATCTTCCGTACCGAAAATATTAAGGGATTTAAAAGCAATCTAGAAATTAAAAAAATAAAGGCTGAAATGAAAATGCAATATATAATCAATTTCAATAGAAGGACACAATTGAAACAAATCAAAACTTATATGACAGAAATAAGGACCATAAAGCACAATTAGAAGAGAAGGGATTGAAATGAAAAACCAATAAAATCGAGGGGATGACACGTAGTTTAGGGTGAAGGAGAGAGAAAAGAGGGAAAAAAGTTCAAACGCCCATCGTCTCGTTTCTGGCCACCGTATGACATCATGTGCCACACCATAAGAAGAGGCAGCGCATCCACGGAGACGCCAGATGGACATTTTTGGCCACCTGATGATGCCGCACGTGGCACCCGAAGAGGACGTGAGGTCGAATACTGTCGGCTGCGTGTGGCAAACGCACCCACAGTATTCGAAGAAAAAATAGTAATAATAATAATAATAAATGGTAAATTATTAGGACACCCCTACAAACAACTTTCAATTTTCTTATTTGCAAAGCTTAAATATCATCCCTCACTCATAACAAAGAAAAGAAAAAAGAGGAGAAATCAAATGGTTCAGCATAGGGCGTAATCCGCTCAAGAGATTTGCCAAGGAATAAACAGAAACGATAGAATGTAAGACATTTGCTAATGAAAAGACTCAAATCTTTAATGTTCGACCATAGCTTAGTACCGAGGCCTCATTATTATTGATTGAATTAACAGAAAATTTACAAATTACAATATTTTATGAAAGAGAATAACAACTATGATCGATCTAAGGATTAGATTGAGTGTATATGTAGTCCTCATTCTCGTAAAGTGTCTCTTCATCTCCTAATTTCTTCTTGCACTCTCCCCTCTCCTTGCCTCTACACTCGTGATCTGCTCTTCCCTGTGTCATCATCTCAAATTAATCAAAGCAAACCACACAAACCTGAAAACTAAGCTTTTGCTGATTCAAATAAGAGATAATATCTCGTACGAGTATTGGGTTTTTCAGTAGGGTATCATTAAACAAAGGAAAGAAAAACATATGGAGGAGGAAAAGAATAATGAAGTGTCAAGCACTGACCATAGGAGCAGAATCTCCATTGCCCACCAGAAGCTGATTGGTTTCGTCTTTCCCATGAACTAAAAACACCAAATGGAGGAAGAAAAGAAAAGAAACACAGACAGAGAGAGTTGTGAGCCTGACCATCTCCTTAAACTTGGTGTCCTAACTTGAGATACGTGAGTGATAGCTATATCAGAGTTCAAGCAATATTATATAGGTGATACGTACATGAAGAGCGAAACCTTTTCTTTTTTAAAAAAAAAAAGAAAAGAAAAGAAAAAGGAAAGGGCATCACCGACCGAGAGATCTTGAATGGCGCCTGTATAATACTAACCAAGTAGGACCAATCTTATCTGTATATCGAGGCTGTAAGTGTTCATCTTCGTTTGACTTGTCTCCAGATTCCCCAGCATAAGCTCGACCTTCAAGACCAGTGGGCTGGCTATTTTGGTGCATTCTCACTAAAATATAAATCTTGAGAGAGAGGAGGGCGGGGGAGCTGTTGCTGGCCTGTTTGGTCTCCAAGATTCTTCAGCTATAAATGTATAATAATTAGGTCCTTACAGCATGCAATATACACCGATGTTATCTTGATTTGATCCTTGCACGTACACACGTAAATCCACACGGTCCATTTGACCGAACACCATTGTCAACTTGATTAGTTTTCTTTCCACTTGTTGATTGTTGCAATGAGATTTTGATCAGCTATGAGAAATGATCTCTTTTGGGTCCATATTGCTCAAACAGTTTGTCCACCGTAAGACTTCTCGATGGGGGTGCTCATGCACTCTTTTTTTAATTTCTTTTTTATTTTGTTAAAAAAACAGTGAAGTTCACTGACCTCTAGTTAGATATATAACGGATAATCATCTTTGAGTCCCAAATCGGTACCACTCCTCTCGGAATTGAACGTAACCCTCTAATAAATCTCAAATTTTAACCGCTTGATTATACAAATATTATTGAATCGCAAGCGTTGAATGTTTTGATCTTAAGATAGTTGAGGAAAAAAGTTTGAATATAAGGGGTGCTTACATGGGACACAAGAGGTTATATCAATTAATTATGCTCGATTCAAATTCAAGCTTAATACAAAAGCTATAGCTAGCTAGGAAATCTTATGCACATCGAACTCCGCCATTTGCATGCAAGCTTTCCATCAATGTTGGAAAGTTCTTGGTGTTGAAGATATTACAGTTATTACAGCATTTAATGGTGATTAAAGGCTGTGCACATTCTGCCTTAGAGAATGTGCACAGTAATTGATTAGTGTGCTTCTCAGTCCTGTAATTAAAACTAAGGTATTGTTACCGTTAGTATGAGTCTGCTCTTTCATGTATAAAACACACACTGTACAAACCAGTTTATTTTTATGATTCAATAATACAATTGCCCGAGAGCAATTTCAATTCATATTTTCTTTACATCAGAAACTACTTAAAATCTTCATGGTATCAGAGCTGTGATTCAGCTCCTTAACACCCATTTTTTTTCTATCGATTCTCTATAATTGATAGACATGGACTGTCAAGAATCTGGGAATAATCCTCAAAAAATTATTCCTTCTTCAAACATTGACAGTGATGTCAATTCTTCACAAAAGGTAACCACAGTGTTACTCAATGAATTCAATTACTTACCTTGGTCAAGAGCAGTGACCATTGCTCTTGGGGGCAGGTCTCGGTTGGGATTTATCAATGGGAAAGAAATTGCTCCCGGTAGCAACTCCCCGGAATTTGACAGTTGGTTAGCCAAAGACCAAATGGTGATGTCTTGGCTGTTGAACTCCATGGAACGCCACCTTGCTGAGATGTTCAGCTATTATCAATCTTCATAGGAATTGTGGGAGGCAGTGAAGGACATGTATGGCAACCAAAAAAATTCAGCCCGAATTTTTCAAATCCAACAAGAAATTGCCGGCCTTCACCAAAATGGGCAGCCTTTCGTCAACTTGTTGAGCAAATTCAAGGGTCTGTGGAACGAATTGGATGTTTACAGACCACACTCAGTAGACCCAATTGTTCTTCGCAACCGCAAGGAAGAAGATCAAATCTTTCAGCTACTGGCTAGCTTAGGATCGGACTATGAAGACCTTTGAAGCCATATCTTGATGAACGACGAGCTTCCCCCATTAAAGAGTGTCTGTGCAACCATCCAAAGAGAAGAAATCAGAAGGAAGGTGATGACCCGAGAAAACCCATCCAAAATTGTTGAAGCCCGTGCGTTCGTTACCCAGAAAAATGCAGAACCGGGCACCTCCAAATTTGCAGAAAAACAACCCTTCAAAGGTAATCGATCGAACCTAAGATGCAATTATTGTCACTCTGTGGGACACCAAATGGATCGATGTTGGATCCTTCACCCCGAATTGAAACCCAAAAATTTGGGTAATCGGCAGCAATTTCCCAAAGAAAACCCAAAGAAATTCCTAAGACCTAGGGCTCATGTTGCTGCGCATGAACATAATTTCTAGTCCTATGAATTTACTAACTGAGTTTGCAAGTTTTCTCCAAGAAAAACAAAATTGTGGCAGAAATGGAGGAGAAGGGTGTTCGGCTGAGAATGGCGACGCCAACGCTTTCTTAAGTCATTTCGGGTTGACCCGGGAAAATGACTCAGCCGGGTTGACCCAAGAGGCAGCAGCTGGGTTGACCCGTGACTATGCAGAAAAATTCCAAGGTATGTACATAGCTCTTATGACTGCTTTCGAATTAAGTAAATTACATAATATATGGGTAGTGGATTCGGGTGCGAATGATCACATGACAAATAAATTAAATAAAATTCATGATTTTATCCCCTTTCCGATATCATCCTTTGTTTCTATCGCTAATGGATCTACTGCAGCAGTGAAAGGTAAGGGAAAAATTAAAATTGTGTCAAAAATTATTAATTCTGATATTTTATATGTTCCGTCATTTCCATTCCAGTTATTATTCGTTCACCAGTTAACCACTTCCCTTAATTGTGATGTTATATTTACTCCGTTTAAGGTGTTTTTTCAGGACCATTACACCAAACAGAAGATTGGTGAAGGATTTCATTTGAATGGTCTCTATTTTTTCTGTGATTCCGAAGTTCCGAAAGGACTACAAGCTATTTATTCTCCGATCAATGATCATCAATTATGGCACTTTTGTCAGGATAATAATAAGGAGGAATGCGTGCTGCGTGCGTGGCATATTTTCTGAGTCACCATAACAGTTTTGTTATGGATTGTTTTCTGTTTTCAATTGTTTGCAATTCTGTTAGTAACAGAATTGCTAAACTGTTTCTACAATTTCATTTTGTCTTTTATTATTTCCAGTAAACATGTGGACATGATGCTATGAGAGCATCTTGTAATCGCAGGCTATATAAAGCCATCAATTTCATTAATATGAAGTTAGTGAGTATATTCTTGAGTTTCCAATTCAAATACAGAGTGACCTCACAATTGGTATCAGAGCTTAGCTTTGAGCTGCTCAGATCCAAGAGTGAAAACAAAGATGGCAAATGAAGGTTCTTTCGTGCAAGCATCCATTCCTAAGTTCGATGGTTACTATGACCATTGGAGCATGCTTATGGAAAACTTCCTGCGCTCAAAAGAATTCTGGGGTTTGGTGGAAGTAGGTTATACTGAACCAGCAAAAGGATCAATCCTGAATGATGCACAACAGAAGAAGCTTGATGAATTAAAGCTGAAAGATCTCAAGGTGAAGAACTATCTCTTCCAATCTATCGACCGAACTGTCCTTGATACTATCTTGAAGAAAGACTCTGCAAAAGACATCTGGGATGCCATGAAGAGAAGATTTGAAGGAAACATAAGAGTCAAGAAGTCTCACCTTCAAGCTCTACGACGAGAGTTTGAAACTCTGGAAATGAAGCTAGGAGAAGGAGTGGCAGAATACTTCTCCAGAGTTATGACTGTGGCAAATAAGATGAGGTCTTATGGTGAAGAGATGGAAGACGTAAAGATTGTGGAGAAAATCTTACGTACTCTCACTGAAAGATTCAACTATATAGTCTGCTGTATAGAAGAATCAAAGGATACTGAAAAGGTATCTGTGGATGAACTTTAAAGCACTTTGATAGTGCATGAGCAGAAGTTCAGAAAAACCAGTGTTGAAAAGCAAGTGTTGAAGGTAACACTGGATGAAAGAAGAAGTAGGGGACATGGCAGAAACACTTATAGAGGAAGAGGAAGAGGCAATACAAGCAGTTTCAACAAGGCCATAGTTGAATGCTATAAATGCCATAGATTGGGCCATTTCCAGTATGAGTGCCCATCCTGGAATAGAGAAGTGAATTATGTCAATTTTGATGAGGAAGGGGAGATGTTGCTGATGGCTTATGTAGAAGAAAACATAGCCAAAGGAAGAGATGCATGGTTTCTTGACTCCGGGTGTTCAAACCACATGTGTGGAGACATAACGATGTTCAGCAACATCAATGACAGATTTTGTCAGATAGTAAGGCTGGGAAACAACACCAGGATGAAGGTGTTAGGCAAAGGGAATGTGAAGCTGCATCTTGACGAAATCAATGTCACAGTGACTGATGTGTATTACGTACCAGAATTGAAGAATAATCTCTTGAGTCTGGGTCAATTTCAAGAGAAAGGCTTGGCAATTTTGATTCAAGGAGGGGCATGTAAGATCTATCACCCCTACCAAGGGTTGATCATGGAGACAAACATGAGTGCAAATAGGATGTTTATACTATCTGCACTATCACAAGCAACACAAACAGCAGCACAACACGATGAGTGCCACAATGCAAGTTCGCAGGTGAATCTCTCAAAATTGTGGCATCGCAGATACGGGCATTTGAATTTTAAAGGCTTGAAGACTTTGCAGAGCAAGGGAATGGTCAGAGGGCTTCCCTTACTCACTGAACCAGATGAGCTTTGCACAGAATGCATTGTTGGAAAACACCACCGTGATCCAATACCCAAAAAGAGTTCCTGGAGAGCCAGTCAAGCATTGGGACTCATACATGCGGACATTTGTGGTCCAATAACTCCCGCATCATACGGTAACAAACATTATATATTGTGTTTTATAGATGATTATAGCAGAAAGTCTTGGCTATATTTCTTGCGGGAAAAATCAGAAGCACTGAGTCACTTTAAATGCTTTAAAAGAAGGGTTGAAAAAGAGATAGGCCTTCTTATTAAGTGCTTGCGAACTGATCGGGGAGGTGAGTTTACGTCATTGGACTTCAATGATTTCTGTCAACAACATGGCATTAAGAGGCAGCTAACAACGGCTTATACCCCACAGCAAAACGGAGTAGCCGAAAGGAAGAATAGAACAATAATGAACATGGTTCGCGCAATGCTACTTGAGAAAGAAATTCCCAAGCCTTTATGGGCAGAAGCTGTTAACTGGAGCAACTATGTGCTTAACAGGTGCCCAACATCAATGGTGGAAAACGTCACCCCTGCAGAAGCATGGAATGGGAACAAGCCTGTTGTTGAACACTTTCGAGTGTTCGGGTGCATAGCACATGCACATGTGCCTGAGGTAAAGAGGACTAAACTCGATAGTCGAAGTGTCAAGTGTGTATTTGTGGGGGTTAGTGAAGAATCCAAAGGTTACAGGTTGTTCAATCCTGTCATGAAGAAGGTGATAGTGAGCAGGGATGTAATATTTGAGGAGGAGAAGCAATGGGATTGGGAAGGAGATTTCAAAGAGCAGACATCAATAAACTTAGAATGGGGAGATGATTCTGAAAAAGAAGAAGCATATGAGGATGGAAGTGATGAAATTGAGAATGAAGGAGATGCTGGAATCGAAGGAGATGCTGAAATTGGCAACCTGGGAAACATGAGAAGTGGAGATTGTGCAGGTGAAAGTTCAAGAACTGCAGAATCTGCAGAAATAGAGAATGCAGTAAAGACTGTTGAAGGAGTAGGCCTGCGAAGAGCAAGAAAAGCCCCAGCATGGATGACAGATTTTGTTAGTGGAGAGGACTCTGGTTCTAATGATGATGATGAAGTACACTTAGCTCTACACATGGCTGAAGACCCAATGCAATATGAAGATGCAGTGGCAGATGCAAAATGGAAATCAGCTATGGATGATGAGATGAATTCCATCACGAAGAACAAGACATGGCCTCTAGTTCAGCTGCCAGTTGGAAGCAAAAAGATTGGGGTTAAATGGGTCTACAAGACCAAGTATAATGAGCTTGGAGAACTTGAGAAGCACAAGGCACGATTAGTGGCTAAAGGGTATACGCAAAAACACGGGATAGATTATACAGAGGTGTATGCCCCGGTAGTGAGAATGGAAACCGTAAGGATGATCGCAGCTATTGCAGCCCAAAGAAACTGGAATATTTTCCAGTTGGATGTGAAATCTGCATTCCTTCACGGTGAACTCAATGAAGAAGTATACGTTGAGCAACCGAAAGGATACGAGATTAAAGGCAGTGAAGAAAAGGTATATAGGTTGCACAAAGTCTTATATGGCCTAAAGCAAGCCCCGCGGGCATGGTTCAGTCGCATTGAAAAATACTTCACAGATGAAGCATTCAGAAAATGCCCAAACGAGCAGACTCTCTTCACAAAATGCAACAAAGAAGGTAAAATACTCATTGTGAGTGTTTATGTTGATGACCTAATCTATACAGGTGATGATGCAGAAATGATGAATGACTTCAAGTGCTCAATGATGCAAGTATTTGAGATGACTGACTTGGGAAAAATGAGGTATTTTCTTGGCATCGAAGTTATGCAGCAGAATTGTGGTATTTTCATAAACCAAAGGAGATATGCTGTGGAGATTTTGAAACGTTTTGGGATGATGGAAAGTCGTGCAGTCAGCAGCCCAATGGTCCCAGGTTCAAAATTAAGCAAGGATGAGAATGGAATCAGAATTGATGAGTCGTATTTCAAGCAGATCATAGGGAGTCTTATGTACCTCACTTCAACTCGTCCAGACTTGGTTTATAGTGTAAGTTTGATTAGTAGATATATGTCTAATCCTACAGAAACACATTTGCAAGCTGCCAAGAGGATCTTGAGGTATTTGAAGGGGACCTTTGACTATGGAATCATGTACAAAAAGAGCAGCTCAACCGATCTAATCGCCTACACTGACAGTGATTACGCTGGTGATAGTGATGATAGGAGAAGCACTTCAGGCTACGTCTTCCTGTTAGGGTCTGGAGCAATATCCTGGGCTTCGAAAAAGCAACCCATTGTTACATTGTCCACCACAGAGGTAGAGTTTGTGGCAACTGTAGGGTGTGCAAGTCAAATGGTTTGGATGAGGAGAGTGTTGGAACAGCTCGGTCATGTGCAAAGGAAGAGTACTACAATCATGTGTGACAATAGCTCCACTATTAAACTGTCAAAGAACCCGGTCTTGCATGGGAGAAGCAAGCATATTGACGTACACTTCCATTTCTTGAGGGAGTTTGCTAATGAGGGAATTATTGAGCTGAAATACTGTGGAACCGAGGAGCAAATTGCTGATGTTATGACAAAACCATTAAAGTTGGAATCCTTTCAGAAATATAGAAAGGAAATGGGAATGACACGAGCTGAAGAAGGACTAATGGAAGCTGGTAACAAGAACTGATCAATTAAACCAACTGGAGCACCACAGTGGGTTTAGGGGAGGGATTGTCAGGATAATAATGAGGAATGCGTGCTGCGTGCGTGGCATATTTTCTGAGTCACCATAACAGTTTTGTTATGGATTGTTTTCTGTTTTCAATTGTTTGCAATTCTGTTAGTAACAGAATTGCTAAACTGTTTCTGCAATTTCATTGTCTTTTATTATTTCCAGTAAACATGTGGACATGATGCTATGAGAGCATCTTGTAATCGCAGGCTATATAAAGCCATCAATTTCATTAATACGAAGTTAGTGAGTATATTCTTGAGTTTCCAATTCAAATACAGAGTGAACTCACAATCACTTTCGTCTGGCTCATGCTTCCGACTACGTCATCTCAAAAATAAAACCAAATCTGTCCAAGAGAAATTATGATTGTGATACGTGTCATTTTTCCAAATCAAGCAGATTTCCTTTTAAATTATCTATGTCCAAAGTGTCTCAAGTTTTTGAACTGATTCATTCAGATGTATGGGGACCCTTTTCAATGTCAATTGATGGTTTCAAATATTTTGTCACTTTTATTGATGACTTTTTAAGAGTTACCTGGATATATTTGCTAAAAGCAAAAAATGAGGTTTTTAATTGTTTTCAAGACTTTCACAAACTAGTTTCTACTCAATTTTCCACACATTAAAATCTTCCGATCTGACAACGGATCTGAATTTACATCCCATGATATGGAAAATTATTTAATTTCTAATGGCATAATTCATCAAACTAGTTGTGTTAATACTCCTCAACAAAATGGAGTTGCTGAACGCAAAAATCGAGATTTATTAGAAAAAACTAGAGCTATAATGCTTCAAATGAATGTTCCAAAAAAAATTTGGTCCTATGGAATTCTTACTGCTACCTATATTATTAATCACTTACCCAGTCAAGTACTGGATTTTCAGTGTCCTCTTGAAATTTTGCAGGGTAAACCTCCTAATATTTCGCACTTAAAGATCTTTGGGTGCCAATGCTTTGTTCACCTTCATCCCAATCAACGTGACAAACTTGACCCTCGAGCTTCCAAATGTATTTTCCTAGGGTATTCTCATACCAAAAAAGGGTACAAATGCTATGATTCCGTGTGTCAGAAGCTTTATGTCAGCAGGGATGTTTGATTTATCGAAACCAGCCCTTATTTCACTACTCCTAATCAGAGGGAGTCCTTGGAGGATTTAGTTCCTCTTCCTAGAGCAGAAATCTGCAGTCTCGACGTGCCTAGGCCAAATAATCCAAATGAGATTATCCCGGTTGGCGAGCCTTCATCCGCGATCATGCCAACCAAATCTGTGTCTCCAACGTTATCAGAAGAGGCGCCAGCTTCACGACCGCGCCAGTGCCCTTCCAAATTTCAAGACTATGTGGCTTATACAGTCAGGTACCCTGTCTCAAATTATTTGGATTACTCAAAACTCTCACCCTCGCACTCTGCTTTTTTGTCAGCCATATCCAATGATCATGAACCTAGAAATTTTGTTAAAGCTCAATCTCAACTGGTGTGGAGAAAAGCCATGGAGGAGGAATTGACCGCCCTAGCTGACAATAATACTTGGAGTCTAGTTCCTCTTCCAAAAGGTAAACATGCCGTCAGTAGCCGATGGATATACAAAACCAAGTTCAACTCTGATGGTTCTGTTAATCGGCATAAAGCTCGCCTGGTGGCTCAAGGTTATACTCAAGAATTCGGTGTTGATTACAAGGAGACATTTTCTCCTGTTGCAAAAATGACCACTGTAAGAATTCTTTTATCCGTTTTCGTCAATAATGGATGGTTTTTATCTCAAATGGACGTAAAAAATGCCTTTTTACACGGAGATCTGGAAGAAGAAGTGTTTATGAAGCTTCCTCCGGGCCATTCCTTGAGTGCCACTCCTAATTTGGTATGTAAACTTCATAAATCTATTTATGGGTTAAAGCAAAGTCCCCGTGCTTGGCATGCGAAACTTAGTGGTGCCCTTGCTACATTAGGTTTTAGCAAAAGTTCTGCTGATTCCTCTCTATATATCCGGTTCCAAAATGATGATAAATTTATGGTTTTAATTTATGTTGATGATTTAATTATATCAGGAAATAATATTGACTCCATTGCTAAATTGAAGAAAACCCTTCAACAATTATTTCCTATTAAAGATCTTGGTGCTTTAAAATATTTTCTTGGGATTGAAATGGCTTCATCCAAGAAAGGATTTTTTCTTAATCAACGTAAATACACTCTTGATGTCCTTCAAGATGCAGGTATGCTTTCAACTAAACCTTCCCCCACTCCTGTTGATAGCAAACTAAAATTATCTTTTACAGGTACGACCCTTACATCGCCTAAGTACTATCAACAGCTTGTGGGTAAACTTATTTATCTAACGATTACTCGTCCAGATATTACCTATGCAGTCAGTCTGGTCAGCCAGTTCATGCATGCTCCAACTGTTCATCATTTCAGCATGGTCAAGCGAATTCTGCGATACCTGAAAGGCACTATCGGTCGCGGAATTGTCATGACCAGAAACAACCATACCAACATCATGGGATATACCGACTCCGATTGGGCTGGAAATCAACTTGATCGGCGCTCGACTACTGGATATTGTATGTTTGTTGGAGGTAATCTTGTGTCCTGGAAGAGCAAGAAATAACATGTTGTTGCTCGATCCAGTGCCGAAGCCGAATATCGTGTAATGGCAGTTGCGGCTTGTGAACTTGTGTGGCTTCGGAGCCTTCTAACAGATATGGGTTGTTTATCAGTCACTCCAATGAGCCTGTTTTGCGACAATCAAGCTGTCATGCATATTGCCAAGAACCCTGTGTTTCACGAAAGAACCAAACACATCGAAGTTGATTGTCACTTTATTCGTCAGCAAGTTCAATCAAACAATATTACTACTCATTATGTACGGACCGGTGACCAACTTGCCGATGTGTTTACCAAAGTCGTGCCTTCTTCCCAGTTTAATCGTCTTCTTTGCAAGCTTGGATCCATCAACCCTCTTGATCCAGCTTGAGGGGGAGTGTTGAAGATATTACAGTTATTACAGCATTTAATGGTGATTAAAGGCTGTGCACAGTTATTGATTAGTGTGCTTCTCAGTCCTGTAATTAATACTAACGGTATTGTTACCGTTAGTATGAGTCTGCTCTTTCATGTATAAAACACACACTGTACAAACCAGTTTATTTTTATGATTCAATAATACAATTGCCCGAGAGCAATATTCAATTCATATTTTCTTTACATCAGAAACTACTTAAAATCTTCACTTGGGCATGCAAATATAAGGCAAAAACTGCAAAAATCCTTTTTAGAAAGAATTCATATTGTCCAAAGACATAGATCGATGAATCCATTTGTTGTGGCTCAATTTACACCCCCTTCTCTTTCCTTACTCATGGTTTCCTATGAAAGGTTTTCAGGTTGTCATTTGATTGTCGCATAAGGTTGCCAGTTCTTTCCCGTGCTATTTTTCACTATTACTTAGGAGAAGAACAGAGTTATACAAAGTTTTTGGTTACTAGAGCAACCACAAATGTTGAAGACATTCTGCTTCTGATTAGTTATTGAAGCATATGCTTTTGAATTCTCTATTGGAGAGCATGTTTTAGGTGGTCCCTATACCGGGATCAATACTATAGCGAGCTAGATGGTATTCTCTCTAATCTATGCTCTCTTTTTTTGCATTTTCATGATATGCTTTCTGTGTTTTTTTTATTTATAAAATATGCTTTCATGCTGCTTGGCATTATTTGTTAGGTAGAAGAGCACACAGGGTTGCATGTGCAGCCACACAAGGGTACTACTGTTGATGGGGGGAGGGTTTTTTTACGAGAAAAATATATATTTTAAAATTATTAGTATTTCTATTCAGTTTAGCAAGATATAATGTTTTTTAATCATAGTAGAGATGGGCATCATTCTTGATAGTTTGCTGTTGTCGTTCTTGTAATGTGGTATAATTGATTGTTATTTTTTTTTTGTTTTCTTCATATGTTCTTTATCGATTTTATCAGATCATGACATTTTATTTGCCATTTTATGCTAAAGAGGGCGGCATGCTCTGAAAGATCGACTAAATGAGGTGCACAAAGATTTGCGAATGCTAGTCGATTCAATTTCCTGGCTCTATGCTGCAGTTCATTAACAGTTTTTTTCTTCTTGATTCCATCAGCTTGGTAATGATGCACAGCTTGGCAAATATATTTAGCTTCTCAAGGTAGTAGCTGAGACAAAAATGGTGAAGATGAACTGGTGATGATATCTTACTAACCTTTGCAAAGTGCATCTTTGAGTACTACCGAGGATTGTTTTTCATAGATGAATTTGTGAGAAATTATCATTATGCCTCTGATAACACATTCATGTTCTTGTTTTTTCAAATTCATAATCATGGGGGTCAATTGTCTAATTTTCTCCTTGATGGGAGAAGAAAATTAGCTAACAAATTGATGTGAAGGGTCCCTGATCTACCCTATAAATAACATGTATACTCCATCTGTTAGATTAGAAGGTTTCTCTCGTAAAAGTTTTTCTACTATTTTGAAGTTGTTGGGAATTATTCGGAACTTGAGCAAAAATGACTGAAAGTATTTATAACATAAATTTTCGTTGCTATGTAAATTTAGCCTTCGAATATATAAAATGTATAACTGACTTACCATATTTTCCTCCATATTGAACAGCTTTTTGGATGATTGCTGTGGTCTTGCAAAAGCATGTATCTTGTTGCGTTTTTATGTACGCGATGGAAAATACAAATGAAGAGAAATCAAGAAGAAAAATCTGTGCGGGTTGTAGCTTCCCATTTTCTGCCCAGAATGTTGAGAATTAAGAAAATCAGGAGAAAACTTTGTGGCCAGGGATACAAATCCAGTCTCTGAAAAATCAGTAATTGTTTGTATGCTTGAGCATAGGACACTGCTGGTGGGAATGTAACTTGAAGAACTGTAGAGCCTATGCTATATTTCCACAAGTTTTCCCATGAAATTCAAACAAACACAGCTTTTTTTTGTTGATAGAAGGACGGATTAGGTAAGACGATGAGGATAGATTATGTTGAAAGAGATGGTTGCATTAAACTGAAGATTATCTGCCTTGCATCCAGCTGAGACTTCAATGATTGCCCTGCCAACCTGTTGAACTGAAGTCTTGTAATCATGCGTGGGATTGAATTCCTTAAATGTAGTTGACTGTAATCTAAATTGCTGATGTTCTAGAGAGTTTGCTAGTTACGGATGCTGATTTAAAAGAAAAATTGGGATAGAAATAGTTTTTCAAAATATTTTTGTTTAAAAATATAGCACATATGATATCATTTTTAACCCTAAAAAATATTTAGGGTGTTAACATATTTCTTAATAATACAAAAAAGTTAACCAAGAATTCAAAAATATGATACATATTTTTGCTTTTTTTTTTATAATTGACTTTATAACTTATTTTGATTAATCAATATTGGGATCTTGCAATATCGACAAAAAAATCTTGTTCTTGACAACTGAATTATATTGATTTAGAGTAATTAGGTCTCTTCAAGGGGCATGATGTGATAACAAAAAATTTATTATTTGTACAACAGATCTCGAGTTTGAGTAAGGGTGTGATGTTTGGTATATCAAAATAAAACTAAATTATATTGATTAAGAGCAATTAGGTTTCCAAGAAGCGTGATGTAATAATAAAAAGTTTATTATCTGCACAGTAGGTTTCGAGTTCGAATTAAAAAATATATATTTTATAAAAAACTAAAACAACTAGAATTTTACACGTTAACCTGAGCCCACCATGTATTTTCCAGAGACGAGGATTACTTGCATTCAAAAAAAGATTTAAAGCAATCAGGGCTTAAAGTATCAATTGGACTAAGGAACAGGAAAGCAAAAATTGGTTGAAGCCGTAACGCTCCAGCATCCCGTGCAGCTTTCATCAATGGCCAAACTCTGTCCTTTACTTTATTGCTAATTTTTATTTTGGGTCTTTCATAAAATTTTAATTATTTTCACTTATACTTTCATCCTTCGATTTAAAATTATCCTCTCATTTTATTTTTCAATTTGATCCTCATTTTTTATTGTTATTTTCTATTTTAAGTCATTTTGAAAAATTGATTTTTTTTTAAATAATTTTATCATCCAATATAAAATTGTACGTTATCCTCTCAGTCTTGTTTTATTTTTAATTTGATTCTCATTATTTTCCTTACTTTTTTTTTTTTAATGTAGATTTTTTTTCCAATTTTGTTCTTCAAGGAAAACTAGCATGCATGTACCGATGGAGTTTTTATGTCTGTTGATGATTCAAACAGTGGTTTTGGTGTCACTGATTTAGAACGCCTCACGCTAATTACTAAAACAGGGACTGAACACAGAATCTCTCTATGTATTGGAATCTCTCCAAGTAATAATTCAATAGCTGAATCAAAGGTTGGTCAAAAAAGTGTCCTCCTGTATTATTCAAGAACCCCTTAAATAGTAATGAGGTCCCTGTTTTAACTGAAAAAGAAATACTTGGAAACGTAGCTAACTAGGAAATCATAACAACATTGATTTCCTGTTTTAACTCTGAACATAGTAATTAACTGAAACAAAATAATATTAAAGGAAATAAAAGAAGCTAATGTTGCAGCAGCTCCAGCTTGGTTACGGGACTGTGGGAATTTCCTGTTCTGTGTTAAATTCCTGATTTGCATCTTCTGCGTTCCTTGCCTAATTTGCATCAATTGCCCGGCCTCCCGCAGAACTTGACTCCGGCAAGTATTGACTGGTGTATTCCGTGTAGAGTTGTGGATGCAGTCGTTTGATCTCTGATGCTTGTAACCAGACAGAATCAGATTGTGGACGATTTTTCCATTGGACTAGGAATTTATAATAACCCCCGCGACGAGTGGTTACGAACTGGTGGTCAAGAATTGCTGCAATTTCGTCCCTTGGTGCTGTAGTTTCTGGAATTCGTGGTGTTTGTATAACGGTTGGAACTGGTTGTGTAGACATGTTATCGACATCACCTTTGAACTCCGTAAGGTCTTCAATGTTAAAAATTAGGCTAATAGCAAAATCAGAGGGTAGGTCAATCACGTACGCATTGACACCTAATTTCTTTGTGACTTTGAAGGGCCCTGCTCTTCGTGCATGAAGTTTAGTAAAACTCCCTTGAGGAAAACGTTCTGGTCGTAGGCGAACTAATACCATGTCACCTGCGGCAAATTGTCTATCTCTGCGTGTTGCATTTGCTGCATCTGCATAAGAGGTGGTTTGAATCGTCAGCCGTCGTTTGCATTCATCGTGAACATCTTGCATATAACTGGAAAAATCCAAGGCTGCCTCGCTTGCTCGGGGTGGTGAACAGAGCGAAGTAACATCCAGCGGGGCGTTGGGTCGAAACCCATAAACCACCTCAAAAGGGGTGCAGCCTGTTGATCGGTTTACTGAGTTATTAAACGCAAACTCAGCATGTGGAAGCACCATATCCCAGCTGGACACGTGATCTGTAATTAGGCAGCGTAATAAATTTCCCAAACTCCTGTTGGTTACTTCCGTCTGGCCATCCGTTTGAGGATGGAAGGCACTAGAGAACATCAATCTTGTACCCAAGTTTGCCCACAATGTTTTCCAGAAGTAACTTACGAATTTGACATCCCTGTCAGAGACGATTGAAACTGGAACGCCATGTAGCCGAACAATCTCCTTCAGAAATAATGATGCCACTTTAGAGGCGTCAAATGTTTTTTGGCATGGGAGAAAATGAGCCATTTTGGAGAAACGGTCGACTACCACCATAATAGAGTCGTGGTGTAGCGAAGTTCGCGGTAAACCAAGGATGAAATCCATGCTCAGGTGCTGCCATGGTTTGTTTGGTATGGGCAGTGGTGTGTAAAGCCCTGCAGGTAGCTTAGTTCCCTTGTTCAATTGACACACACGACACCTGTCAACCACCGTGTGCACATCCCGTCGCATGCGAGGCCAATAGAATCGATCAGCAACCAAGGCATAAGTTTTATCGTACCCAAAGTGGCCAGCTATACCCCCACCATGCAGCTCTGTTATCAAGAATTCTCGAAAGGAACCACGTGGGACGCAAAGCTGTGATTTGTAAAATAAGAATCCTTCCCGTAACACATACTCCTTCCCAGCTGCGTGATTGTGATCAGTAATGTTTTTACATACACTACCAAAGTCCTCATTGTTAGTATACTCTGTTTTCATACTGTCGAAACTTGTCACGGTGGCTGAAAACAGATGCAACAAGTGTGGTCTTCTACTCAAGGCATCAGCCACTTTATTTTCTGTCCCTGCCTTGTGTCTGATGACAAATTCGAATTGTTGCAGGTAATCTACCCAACGAGCGTGCCTTGCATTCATTTTACTCTGGGAATTTAAATGCTTTAATGAATCGTGGTCTGTAAATAGAATAAATTCCCTGTGGATTAAATAGGGAAGCCAATGCTTGAGTGTTTGTACCAAGGCGTAGAACTCCATGTCGTATACGGAATATCGTCGACGAGGGTCGTTTAATTTCTCGCTGAAAAAGGCAATGGGGTGGCCTTCTTGACTCAGTACCCCTCCAATCCCCACATGGGATGCATCGCAAGCTACTTCAAAGATTTTGGTGAAATCCGGCAATCTAAGTACTGGTGCTTCCCCCATTTTTTTTTTAATCTCTGTGAATGCTTTTGCTGCGGCTGGACTCCATGCGAAATTCTTTCCCTTTAGGCATTCCGTAAGTGGGGCCATTATGGTGCTGAAGTTGCGAATAAATCGCCTATAAAAAGTAGCCAAACCATGAAAGCTCCTAATTTCGGATAGACTTGTAGGGGTTGGCCACTGCTGGACAGCCTGTACTTTTGCGGGATCAGCTTCAACGCCGTGATCGGAAATTATAAAACCTAGAAACTTGGCACTCTTCCTCATAAATGAGCATTTGTCTTTGTTAATATATAGTTTCTCAGCCCTGAGAACTCGCAACACCTGTTCAACATGGTTTAAATGCTCCTGTATACTTTGGCTGAAAATTAGAATGTCATCGAAATAAACGACAACAAATTTTCCCAAAAATGGCTTGAGGACTTGTGTCATGACGCGCATGAAAGTGCTTGGTGCGTTGGTTAATCCAAATGGCATGACTAGCCACTCGAATAGGCCATCTTTTGTTTTAAATGTTGTCTTCCATTCATCTCCCTCTTGAATACGAATTTGGTGATAGCCACTTCGGAGGTCGATTTTTGTAAAAATAGATGAGCCACATAGTAAATCCAACATATCGTCAAGACGAGGGATAGGAAATCGGTACTTCACTGTAATTTTATTAATTGCTCGACTATCCACGCACATCCTCCAACTACCATCCTTTTTGGGAGTGAGCAGTACCGGGACAGCGCAAGGGCTTTCTCGAATGAACCCTTTGTCCATCAATTGTTGGATTTGTCGACTGAGTTCTTCATTCTCCATTGGGCTCATACGATAGTGCGGCAAATTAGGTAGAGTAGACCCAGGAATCAGATCAATTGCGTGTTGCACCGCTCTCATTGGAGGTAGTTGATTTGGAATTTCATTGGGCATGATGTCCTCGAATTGTTCCAGTATTGCTGCCAATTCTCCTGGAATGATGCCGTCTGGTTGCTTCACTTCCCGATTCACTACTAGCAGCACCAAGAAGTCTGTTTGTATCACTCGCGAGAACTGTCGCATAGTTAAAATTGGAATGGCCTCCTTCTTTGAATCAAATTCCGAGATTTGCAGGGGGTCTAACACAAACTTCTTTCCTTGGAATTTGAAAGAGTAGGTATTAGCATAACCATTATAATAGACCCGTCGGTCATAAAGCCAAGGACGTCCCAGCAGCATATGACAGACAGTCATAGGGATCACGTCACACCAGGCTTTGTCAACGTATTTGTTGCCCAATGAAAATTGAACCAAACATCGTTGCTTGACTAAGACGGAGTTAGTCTCATTAACCCAACTGATCCGGTATGGGGTGGGGTGTTTTACTGTCTTCAACCCCAGACGTTCAATTGCAGCTTCGGAAACTACATTCATGCCGCTGCCATTATCAATTATAACATTCAAGGCCTTACCATTGTGTTCCATTCGAGTGTGGAAGATATTGGTACGCAACCAGTCAGGATTAGTTTGGCATTCCTTCTTAGTCCCTGTCAATACTCGATGAATAACACAGCTAGGTAGTTCTGAGGCACTCAAGTGTTCTTCATCGCTGAAATTGTTTTCATTCAGTTCCTCTCCCTCCGTGTGTTCATCAACAGTATCTTCTGCTATCAGTTCTTGCTCACAAATGAATGCCAATTTCTTATCTCGTGTAGGACAAACAACAGCATAATGACCGAAGCCCTTACACTTATAGCATTGTGGTCCTTCATTAGGGCCTTTTGCTCTTCCTCTATAGTCTCCATTGGCTCCATTCCTTGTCTGATCTCTCACGGGGGGGGGGGGGGTTCTGGTTCGCAGAAACAGAAGTAAATTCTGATTTTTGTTCCCATGTTGTCATTCTTCTCCCAGTGACAGGTCCTGCTTGCTTTTCCAGACGAAGTGCTAGTTGATAAGCTTCTTCCACGTTACTCAAGCGTGCAATCCACATGTCTTTGCGTATATCACTACGTAATCCTGTGCGATATCGGGCCAGAGTTTGCTGCTCAGTTTCCACAACTTTACTACGCACCGATAATTCATGGAAGCGATCTGTGAACTGATCAACACTTAATGATCCTTGGCGGAGTTGCAACATCTCTTCGAACATCATCTGCTCATAATCAATGGGCAGATATTTTTCTTTTAACCTTTCTTTCATCTCCTCCCAATTTGAAATTGATGGTCTGTGTGTTCGGCGCAATTGCTCCTCCACACTTCCCCACCATACTCGTGCATGCCCCTTTAGTTTCATCCGAACATATCGCACCTTTCTATCGTCAGAAACAGCAAACCAATCGAAATAGTCTTCGATGGCTGTCAACCAATCTTCAAACGCGTGGGGCTCCAATTTGCCAAAAAAATCTGGCACATCCACCTTCAGTCGTTTGGTTAACTCATCAAGTGGTGGTTGATGAAAAATTTGTCCCTGTGTCCAGCTTGTCTATGGTAACGACCTTGATGTCCATGATCATCTAATTCGTGATTTTCCTCCTCCGTCTCGTGGACATCGTCTTCACCAGCATTGTTCCACCTTCCTCGGTGGTCTACTCCACGGCCTTGCTGGTTGGGAAGGCCATATTCCTCTCGAACATAGCGTTCCTCCATTACGTCCAAGCGACGCATAACCTGTGCCATAACTGTGGCAATTTGATCAAACTGATACTGCAGCTGTGGCTGATCTGAGTCTCGGGTATTTGGGTTTTTAGTGTTTGGGTTTTGGTGGCTGGAGGTGGAGTTGTTTGGGTCTTGGAGAGTGGGGTTGGGGTTGGGGTTGGGTTGGGTCTGGTTGATGGGGGCATGGTTTGTGGGAATGGGGTGAGTCGGGTTAGGGTTGATGGTGATGGGGTTGTTTCTGTTATGGGTGGATGCCATAGCGTATGAGTTGCCACTACGAGTAGTAGGCATATACGCGAGGCTCTGATACCAAATTGGTGTCACTGATTTAGAACGCCTCACGCTAATTACTAAAACAGGGACTGAACACAGAATCTCTCTATGTATTGGAATCTCTCCAAGTAATAATTCAATAGCTGAATCAAAGGTTGGTCAAAAAAGTGTCCTCCTGTATTATTCAAGAACCCCTTAAATAGTAATGAGGTCCCTGTTTTAAACTGAAAAAGAAATACTTGGAAACGTAGCTAACTAGGAAATCATAACAGCATTGATTTCCTGTTTTAACTCTGAACATAGTAATTAACTGAAACAAAATAATATTAAAGGAAATAAAAGAAGCTAATGTTGCAGCAGCTCCAGCTTGGTTACGGGACTGTGGGAATTTCCTATTCTGTGTTAAATTCCTGATCTGCATCTTCCGCATTCCTTGCCTGATTTGCATCAGGTTTACTAATTTTCTTATGATATTAAAATAATTTTAAATTATACAAAACTAAATGAAGAAAATTAAATTGAAGAATATACTTAATATTATAATTAAATTATAAACATCAATATATATATATATATAAACATTAATTAGAGGCTACTAACTAAGGAGGAGAAAGATCTTATGGAGGTCCATAAAAAGAGGATAATGATTGGAAATATATGCAATTATCTCCTCTCATGGTGGACCATTATTTTCCTTATACTGAACCTTTATTTTAGCCCTCAAAACACCAATTTGTTGTTCAGTCAACTCCTCAAATGGCTCGTGATGGCTGACTAACATCGAATTTTAGGGTTTCTATAGTCAAGACACATGGTCTAACCTCATATATCAGGTTGTAGTTATTGAGATACCATAAACTCAATTTCTATCAGGTCCACTGATTTCTCCCATCTCCTGCAACAACTCTAGATTGTATTCCTGATAGGTTGAAGGGTCTTCCCCGTGTTTGGCATGCATGTCGAAGTTAAGAGGGTGTTTGGGAAAGCTGTTGCTGTAGCTTTTCAAAGTATTTTTCGTGCCGAAATATATCAAAATGATATTTTTTTATTTTTAAAAAATTATTTTTGACATCAGTACATCAAAATGATCTAAAAACACCAAACCATACTTATTTAAAATGAAAAAAAAACTGCAAACCGGCATTTGAAATGCCATCCAAACAGTTCTCCACAACAAAATAAACAAGTAAGGATATGGGTAAAAAAATATATATTACTCTGGACAATGTACAAAAAGTTTTAAAGTTGACTTATAATAAACACCTTAGCTTGTTTATCCATGAACTGTTACTCCCTTTCTTTTTTAACTATCATCCCTCTGTATATGTGGTTCTATCTATAACTCCATTAGAGTTTGCTCTTTCCCAATCTGAAAAATAAATCCCTAGCTAACTTCATCACAAATAATGTTATAAGAAAATTGCTTAAAACTAAAACGATGTTGATTTTGTTGAAGAAGAAGAAGAAGATGGAGGAGAGGAAAAATAGAGAAGCTACGGACTGCCTCGACATTTATGGGTTTAAAATCACTAAGAAAGTTTTTTATTGGTAGTAAACCACATTAGCATATCAATGGAGTCACCAATGAAAATTTTGAAACCATCAATAACTTCAATGGTCAATTAAAGAATTTATAAACTCTTTTAAAACCTCCAAATTCACCAATGAATCTTTATATGTCAACATATCCATCGGTGAATCCAATCCCTTCAATTCTTTAGCAAACTCTTCGTAATTCTTTGATGATTTGATGTTCCATCTGAAAAATTGTCATAAAATAAAAATTCTTGAATTCTTTCCCAAGCTTTCTGTAATTATTTGATAATATTGTTTTTTTATTGATGATTGCATCAATATTTAATATATCACCAATAAAAACTATCCCGTCAAAACATTTCTTTATTGGTGTACATTCTTGAATTCTTCTTTGACCTCTCTATAATTCTCCAATGGATTTATAGTTCATTGGTAATTTCATCGGCAAAGTTATATAGGCGATAGACCCGTCAATGGGTTAGTTAATAAAAAAAAATTATTTTTTATTGTTGTTGGTGATTCCATTAGTAAATTTATTATAATTTATTTTCTAATTCATATCAAACCTAATTACGTGGCAACAATAGATGCATTCATAACTTATTCAACAACTATTCATTAAAACCACAACCACAATAGACTTCTTTCCAGGAATCAAACCTGTTAGTGATTTTATAATTATTATTATTAGAGCTTGAATCTTTCAATTTTACGTTCTACATCTTTTGGGCAGTTGAAACATGAAATAGGAAGAAGCAAACATTCAGACTCAAACAAGTCTTCTTCTTCTTCTTCTCTATTAATGGCTCAGGCCCCATCTACAAAGCTGTATTGTTCAAAAGTCTTTAAAAAAGAAGAAGCTAGAAGGTTGACATTTGATTTATTGTTTTAGTATTTTTAGATTTGAAATTCAATTCTTAATACTAGAATTCCAAGTATAAAATTTAATTAAAATCCCTTGATTGAATTTAATTTAGAAAAATTCAAACAACCATTAGTTTACAAGTAGGCTGTGGTCATAGTCGCGTTTGCAGTTGTGGCCACTATGGAGTGCACTACCGCGGATATTGCTTGCAAAAGTTTTATAAATTTTGTTTATAATTTATCTTGTTGGATTTCACTATCTATAAATAAATAAATAATATTAATACGTTGTAAATTAAGAATTTTAGATAGTCACGAGCCAATTCGCCCGCTCCGCTGGGTTTTTTTTATCTATGTAGAAAATTGAATGATTTTATAAATATTATATTTTGTTATTTTAATATTTAATTAGTAAAATTATATTTGATAAAATCTGTTAAAAATATTTTTTTTCAACTAAAAAATGATCGAATATTGCTATTGCTAAAAAACTTTTGATAAAATTTGTTAGAAAATTTGCTAAGAAGGTGAAATGATTTGTTAGAAATTTACTGTCACGGATACTCTGGTTAAAAAAAAAACATGGACACGACGGTTATTAAGAAATGAAAAAAAATATGAAAAAAAGGTCACCGTTTATTAAAAGAAAAGAAAAAAGAGTATAAAATAGAAATTTAAATTCAAAGCCAAAGTTATATCTATAAGATTTATTAATCATATTATTATATTAAATGTATTCAAGAATACCTATATAAATTTTTTTTTGCAAGAAATCGTAGGTCATTTTTTTCCTCTCTATATATATTTTTAGGCGATAATATTCAATAAATATTAAAACATATAATTAGTCTCACATACTTTATAGTGTCATCGAAATGGAAAGTGGGTCGTAGATTTTTTAATTGTAGATAATCTAGGTAAATTTGTCAAAAACAATTTATGAGTTGCCTTTTTCCTCTTGTAATATTAGATCTGACACATTATAAATAAAAATATTGTAATTTGTTTTTAGAAATAAACCTAAATTTTTTGCGTGCTATAATTACTTATCTGTCGTCTAAAAAAAACAGTGTAATCGAAACGGGAAGTGACCCGAATATTTTTTAATTGTAGATAATCTAGGTAAATTTATAAAAAAAAAAATTGTTGTATTTTTTGCCCAGTAATATTAGATATGAAATATTAAAGACCAAAATAATATAAATATTTTTTAAGAAATAAACTTTATAAAACAGAGCACAAAATTAAAATTTGTAGACAATTTTTTTTTAATAAGATTTATTCCTTGTATTATTATATTAAATGTATTTAAGAATACTGATATCAAATTTTTTTCTTAAAAAAAACCTAGATAATTTTTTTCTCTCTATATACATTCTTAGGCGATAATATTTAATAAATATTAAAACATATACCGCTCCGCTGGGCTTTTTTATTTATGTAGAAAATTGATTGATTTTATAAATGTTGTATTTTCTTAATTTAATATTTAATTAGTAAAATTGTAATTGATAAAATCTGTTAAAAATGGTTTTTTCAACCAAAAAATGATTGAATATTGTTATTGCTAAAAAAAAATTGATAAAATTTGTTAGAAAATTTGCTAAGAAGGTGAAATGATTTGTTAGAAATTTGTTGTCACGGATACTGTGCTAAAAAAAACACAAAAAAAGAAACCCGGTTAAAAAAAAAGACTTGGACACGACGGTTATTAAAAAATAAAGAAAATGTGAAAAAAAAAAGTTTCCGTTTATTAACAGAACAAAAAAACATAGTATAAAATAGAAATTTATATTCAAAGCCAAAGTTATATGTATAAGATTTATTAATCATATTATTATATTAAATGTATTCAAGAATACCGATATTAATTTTTTTTTCAAGAAATCGTAGGTAAGTTTTTTTTCTCTATATATATATTTTTAGGCGATAATATTCGATAAATATTAAAATATATAATTAGTATCACATACTTTATAGTGTAATTGAAATGGGAAGTGGGTCGTACATTTTTTAATTGTAGATAATCTAGGTAAATTTGTAAAAAAAAAATTATGAGTTGCCTTTTTCCTCTTGTAATATTAGATCTCACACATTATAAATAAAAATATTGTAATTTTTTTTTAGAAATAAACCTAAATTTTTTGCGTGCTATAATTACTTATCTGTCATCTAAAAAAAAAGTGTAATCGAAAGGGGAAGTGACTTGAATATTTTTTAATTGTAGATAATTTAGGTAAAAAAAAATTTAGTTGTATTTTTTGCCCAGTAATATTAGATATTAAATATTAAAAATCAAAAGATTATAAATATTTTTCAAGAAATAAAATTTAAAAAATAGAGCACAAAATTAAAATTCGAAGACATTTTTTTTTATAAGATTTATTGCTTGTATTATTATATTAAATGTATTTAAGAATATTGATATTAAATTTTTTATTAAAAAAATCCTAGATAATTGTTTTCTCTCTATATACATTCTTAGGCGATAATATCCAATAAATATTAAAACATATAATTGGTTTAACATAATTTAATTTGACATAAATATATAAATATATAATGAATTTGACATACTTTAAATAATACATGTAATTTTAAGAACAAAATTGAAGCAAATCCAAACATTCAAATTAAATAATTGAAAACATAACCTGAAATTAAAATAAATGGGCCCAAAATGAAACTAAAATACATAATTAACTTGCATAGAAGGATAAAATTGAAAAAAATCAAACTTTGGGACCGAAAATATTAAGGATTTATAATAAATTTGCACGGAAGGATGAAATTGAAATCCATCAAAACTTTGAAACCAAAAATATTAAAAATTCCAGCCCAATCCGAAAAATTAAAAGAATGAGGACCGAATTGAAAGTCCAATATATAATCAATTTCAATTGAAGGACACAATTGAATCAAATCAAAACCTATATAATAGCATTAAGGGCAAAAAAACCAAATTACAACGTTCAGGGACTGAAATGTACTTTGATAAAAAACAGCTTAGCTGACGTCATCTGGCGCAGGCAGGAGAGAGAAATTAGGGGGGAAATTCAAACGACCATTGACACGTCTAAGGATATCACAGTGTTACACGCGCCACTCCTGGTGTTAGAGAACATGCTTGAAAACCATTCTAGACGCCGGTTGGGCATTTTTCGACGCCTTAGGACGCAGCACGCGCCGTCCAAAGAACGCGTAAGCGCTGCAACGAACGGCGCGTCTGGAGACGCGCCAGCAGATGTCAGCGGAAAATAAAAAAAAAAAATTGGCTAATTACCGTGAAGCCCCTCCCCCATAGCCGTGTGTTTTGTCCTTTTCGAGGGACAAAAGCGTCAATACACTGTGCAATGAAATATTAAACAAATTGAAAACCCGGTCGGATGAACCGGGATGGACCGAACCGGAACGGTCAATGACCGTCCAGCCCCTGAAAATGACGGCGGGTTTTGTCGTTTTCGGGGCGTTATTTTGCCAATACACTGTTCAAAAAACGGAAAAAAAAGACAGACGTGCGCCGCGATGCACCAGAGCAAATTGCCAGTAAATAATGACTATGAGTCACGGGCTACAGTATAAAAACCGAGCTGTTTGAGGTAATAGGTAATTACAAACATAATGAAAATACTGAATCTGTAAAATGAGGATCATATAGTGTTTCGATTGTATATTGTTTCTTTATTAAAACCTCTTCTCTGATAATAATGGTGTATATCTATAGCCTTTTTCATTTATAAAAATCTAATTAATTAATTAATTAAGTTGTATATAGTAAATAAATGAAACAAATTATTTTCTTATAGGCCTAAAACATAAGAACTAAAAGCACAGAGAATAAGGGGGAAAGGAAAACGAATCAATTTTCAACTTTTCTCAAAATAAAATATAATTTTATTAAACTAGAAAATAATATGAACCACTTAGAGAGAGAAAATAGAGAATATAAAATTCATAATCCACTAAAAATAATAAAAATATATTTATCTAGAATTACTCTACCCTGATTATTTATTTCTATTTTTTATAATAAAACACAGTAAATAATTAATAAAATGTTAGTATTTACTTCTTGATTACTATAAAATTCATCGAATGACAATAAAATCTCAGAACCCGTTGTAAAATGGAAGAATATATTGTAACATTAATACGTATGACCGTTACTTTTATCTTATGAGAAACCTACATGTCGTCCCGTACTAATAGTCTTGTTTAGTAGTGTGATTGATATTATTTTTTAAAATATTTTTTATTTAAAAATATATTAAAATAATATATTTTTTATTTTTAAAAAATAATTTTAATATCAACACATGAAAATGATCTAATTTTTTTAATTTAAAATAAAATATAAAATTTTCAAATTTTTTTCAAATTTTTTTGTGAAATCCAATACCAAACAATATCTAATTTAATTTTCAGTCTTACCTCAAAACAAAATATTTAATTAATTGTAAGCGATAATGTCGGATTCAAATCCTCTCGTAGGTTTTATCTTAGCCTAAAATTGTGGATATTTAAATTAGTGTAAAATGTGCCGGAGCTTTTGAAATAACGATTTAAGTTTAATTTATTTATGACAGATTGAAAATTTTATTCATTTTTATCTTAATTTCGAGGCACCACTGCATTATTTATATAAAAATTTTTGTTTAGAAGTGTGATTAAAGTTATATTTAAGATAATTTTTTGTCCATAAATACATAATAATGATATTTTTTATAAAAATATTTTTAACATCATCATATCTAAAAATATATAAAAGAATAATTTAATAAAAGAATTAAATTGTTTTTTTCAATTTTCTTCAAAAATAGTACACAAATTAGATCTGCTTTTGCTGCCGGCTAAGATCATCCATAATTCCATGTCCCATTGATTCCACCTCCGAGTGGGACAAAGTCATTATTATTATTTTATTTATTTTTGCTTCCTATTTTAGAAATAGTTCTGTCGATCTATTACCATTTTCAATCCTTCCAAGTCAAAGCTTTGTCCTATTCTGCTAAAGCAATTGCACTAGCCCCGGGAAGACCAAAAGATACTAGTCTCTATGTTCAGCTTGTCTTCCCTAGTGTTCCTATCTATTATATATCTAGTCTCGATAATTTTTCTGAAAATATGAAAGTCAAATTGACATGAATGGTGATGATGTTTCAAAACTCTAAATGCTTATAAATAAAATTCATATAATTAGATAATTAGTTAATCATCATGTTCTTAAAAACTTACTTACTTTTTAAAATCAATATGAATGGTGAATTGATTTGGAAAGCCAAATAGATACTAGCTTGGTATAAAAATAAAATACATATAAACGGTTTAATTACTTTGATAAATTTGAGGACTTTCATGTTAAAATAAATACATTTAAGTGGAATACATCTCATAACTAACAATATTAATTTATAAAGTAATAACAGGCGATGCTTAATAAGTCAAGGTGGTTCGTGGCTATGTCAATAAAAATTGAGGTACAAGCAGATGATGCCTAGTAAGCAAAGGTGATTATTGGTTGGTGTCTTCAAAAGATTACATCCGATGTTGAAAAGGTGATAGGTCATAAGAGATTCTTATACATCAGAGATGCATGATCCAAAATAAAATATATTGGGCCAATAAAAATATTTAAGATACCATGTGAGGTCCAAAATACTAGGCTTGAAAAGTTAGCCTCAAGTCGCTCTATAAAGCCCAATAGGCATCTAAAATAGGACCCGGCATATTGTTTGGGCCAATAGAGTTAGGCACAAATACTACACTAGAGCCTATATCCATTTAAGCCTAGGCATGTTGTCTAGGTCCATAGTTTTTTTTTTTTTTTTGCAGGGTCTTTGAGCCCATTAAATTAAGCTCAGAATAACAAATTTTGTGTCGGAAACTACTAATAAATCTTGATGCATCCTTAATTATCTTAGTCTTTGTGATATTGACATGCAAATACTTATAAAGATATTTGATTATTTTTGTGAGATTATTGCTTTTTCTTTGTATGAGAAAACGGGTGAAAACCTCAGAGTAATTTACTGAAGAATCCATGTATTTAAGTGTTTAACACAATTGAAAAAATACTTATGTCATATAAGAATAGTTGGATATGATCCAAACTTAGAGAAACTTATAAAAATATAGAGGAGAACCTATTAGAGAAACCTATACGTAGAAAAGTTTTCTAGGAGGTTGAGGAGAGAACCCATGAAAGAAGTCATACTTAGAAATATTTTCAAGGTTGAGGAGAACCCATGGAAGAGCCTAAAATCCCTTATAGAATAAGCCATGCATGGAAAAATTTCTAGAAGATTAAAGGAAACTTATAGAGGAGCCCATACTCATAAAACATCTGAAGAAGTTAAGGAAAACTATGGAGGAACCCACACTTAAAAAAAAATTAATAGATTGAGGGGAACCCAAGGAGAAACCTATGCTTGGAAATTTTTTTGAGAGGTTAAAAAGGTTTATACTTAGAAAAATTTCTAAGCTAAGGGTAACCTATTGATGAGTTAACCTTAGTGATAAAATGAGACCCAAGGACTCCAAATGATTGTACAGGGCTTAGGATCCCTCTACTAAAGAGCTTTTTTACTATGGATCACACATAAAAAAAAAAGCTCATGGTCTCTTGAGTGACTCTATGGGGCTGCAGAGCCCTCCAATTAAAAGTCATAGTAGTTCGAGATTGTACTAGAGAGAGGGAAATTTGAGATCAAACTTAAAGATAACATGAGGCTCTGGAATCCCACTAAAATGTTCTGTCAGTCCAAGATTATACTTGAGATAGGAGATTTGAGATAAATCCCTAAAGATAATAGGAGGCTCGAGGGCCTCACTAGATATTCATGTCAATCTGTGACTACACTAAAAAGCATGAGATCTTAAATCAATCTTTAGAGATAGCATGAGATCTAGGACCCTACTAAAAAAAATCATGACAATTCAAGGCTACATTAAAGAGCAATGGATATAAAATGTATATCAAAAATACAATATTTTTATTTTATAAATAAACTTACATTCTTATTCTTGATAATGCATCCTGAGGTGATTTGAGTGCCAAACGTAAGGGAGATTCCCCCCCCCCCCCTCCATATCATGGTGTGGTAGGTGTTTGTTTTGATTATCTTGATAACTTTGAGTAAGTCATCTCATTTTGATTCAAGGGTGTAACCAGTCTATTGGTAAATATCCATAGGATGGTCTCTCCTAGTTTTTTCTTAAGATTTCATTCATATTAGGATAATCATTTTTCTTGGAAGATCCTTCATATTTGTTGTGATTGTAAAAATAGATAGGTCTATGTCACAACATACTTGCTTCATTCACTCATATATGATTTTTGATGATTTGTTTCACATTAAGCAAACTTCTATCTAACAAGGTGTAAAGCTTTCTTCATAAAACACTCTCTTACCCTATTATTAAGGCCTCTAAGGAGCCTTAAACATCTTTAATTATTCATGCATGAAAGCGCACTCTAACTAGGTAACACCAAATAACTTTATAAAGCTATTTTTAGTGGGTACACTAATGATGAAAAACACTGTTAATTTGGAATAGAAGTCATTGAAACATCTAATAGAACTCAACTCTAAATTATTATATTTGACACACACATGCCCTCTAAAAGTTATGAGGGGTATATTACATATCACAATATTATTATGGATAACTAGTTTTAAGCTATTACATGGGTTTTGCACAAGTTTTTTGGGGTCAACAAGACCATCATAATTTTCTAGATTTATTTTTGTATAAATGTCGCTAAGGATCAAGTACTCAAAATGCTTTTAGACAAAAGAGAGCCCTACACCTAATGGAAGTTATAGACATTCTTTTAGGGATGTTTAAATATTAATCATCTCTCAGTCTTCTATCTACTAATCTCTAATGAACTCATAGAGTATAATGTAGAATGGTGAGATTGACAAATGATATTCATCCAACAATTATAGGAGAGAGAGCATTTGGAGTTCCCACTTTTCATAAACATATCGCAATAACATGAATGACCTATTATAGGACTTGAGCACCGAGGCATAATACTCTATTGGATGTCATTTTTTATAAACTCCCCAATGAAGTGAAATGGCATATGAGCTTTGGGAGTAGATGGTGACACGTTCTAGGGTGTTATGTTTTTCTAAAAGTTCTAAAACTTGTTGAGGTAATAATGTTTGGTTTTGCCTCTAAGTTACCAACACAGCCTAATTAAGGACTTGTGTTTTTAATAAGTTGTTTAAAGTTTGAATAGGTAAAAGTGCTCCCAATGGTGCTAATGAGTAGATTCATCATGCATCCTAGTCCAAGCGTGCCTTAGTTTTTAAACGAAATAGGAATGTTAAAAACAATTCTAAAAAGGAACTAATGATTTTTGTACTGGTTTCCTATATAGATCACCAATTGATGATGTATCAAAATTCAAGATGCTTAGGGATAAAGCTTGTATGGTTGGATAATAGGTTAATCACTTAATACTTGCAATTTGATTCATTTTCCTTAGCCAAGTGGGTGGTATCTTGGTGCGGAAAGCCAAGTACCTATAAAAAATACCCTTGAATGGATTTTGGAACTCTCCGATGCTTAAACAAATATTTTGAAAACTATTGATAAATCTTGACAGATGAAAAAAATAAGAAGGTATAAATTTATTTCATAATTGTGTATTCAATGACACCCATGAAAAAAAAAAGTCAGACTTAATTTTTTTGAAAAGAAAAGGAAAAAGAAGAACTGATGAATTCATCCATGGCATTGCTATATTAAAATCTTTTGACTAGGAACATGATGACACCTTTAATTTTCTTAATAAGCTGGACAAGGAGGCATTGGTCAGATAAGATTTGGCTAATGGCCAAAACTAAAGGACGTGACACCGAAAGGGGCAAACAGAGAATAATTGATAAAAACATAATAATAATAATAATAATAATAATAATAATAATAATAATAATAATAATAATAATAATAAGATGCATGTCTTATTGGAAGGTATGTTGCTCTGCTGTTTTTTCTAAAATGTAACGTGCTTGTTTTATTTTATTGGATTCAACTCTTAATCTCTACGGGTGGCATATTTAACGTATATGTTGTTGTGTTCTGTATATTACATTAAAACTTAAAATCCGTCATTTTGTATCTATTTGAGTTTTTATATTAAATTTGATTTTTATATTTTAATTCTCTTCTAATTACTTTTTTTTTTAGTTTTGTCCTTCACCATTTAATTTTAAATTATTTTTATATCAAATTTAATCTCTCTTTTTTATTATTATTTCTTTTGTTTTGGATTTTTTTATTATATATATTTTTCAATTTCATCTCTTAATATTTTAATGATTTTTATTTTGTTATTTTTTAGGGTTTGTCTATCTATAGAGTTTGTATCGAGCTCATAACAAGATTAAGGGGTTTAGAGGTTAAAAATGATTGATTTTTTTCTTTTTTAATTGATTTTTTCTAATTTTATCAGTAAAAAATTGATTTATTAAGAATTGATCTTCGGGTTTTTTTTAATTAATTTTGTATGGATTTATCTTAATCTTGTGTTATGGTCACGGTGTTACAAGTTAACCTGGTTTGATTCAGATTTTGTTATTTGCTTTTTTAATTAGTTTTTTTATTCGTTTCAATGTTGTATTGTTTGATAATTGATTTTTTTTTAATAGGGTTATTTATTATCATGACAAGATCAAGATATAGGATGTTAACTCAAAGAGCTCTAGTCAGATTTTGTTTTACTCATTTTATATAAATTAATCAGTTTATAAAATACAACTAAATAAATAACATTTTTTTTAAGAAAAATTCAATCAGTCCACATCATATCTAGTGAACTTCTAACTGTTTAAATAAATAGAGAAGCAGTGATAAGATGAAGACATTTTTTCTCCTTAGCTCGTGATGTCTCATTGCAAGCAGCTCATCACATTCTCTATGCGTACATATTGTCATATGGGAGTGGAGAGTAATTACATTTACATTCTTGGTGTTTGTTTGTATTTACTTTATTTTTATACTTTTTCTTTTGTGTTTTTTATCACTATAAGATTTTTATTTTTATTTTTAAATATATCAAAATAAATGTTTTTTTAAAAAAAATTATTTTTAACATCAGCACATGAAAATGATCTAAAAATACCAAAAAAAATTAATTTAGTATAAAAAATAAAAATATTTTTAAAATGCAATGCCAAATAATACTTAAATTTATTAATTAATATTTGCGTTTTCATGACTCATCCATAACAGGATTAATACATTCATAAGAAAATTTCTTTCATAATTTGTTATAAAAAATAATTCAAAGCTGATATTATTTTAAGTCATTCTTCACGTGACGATGTGCTAGTTTGAAAAATAAATTTGACAATTGTGCTAAGGTGAGAAAAAACAAAAACTCCCAATTTTCAACGATTTGACACCCATTTTTATTTATATATATATATATATATATATATATATATTCTATTTTACACTACGTTTTAAAAATATTTTTGAAAAAAATATTTTTTTATTTTAAATTAATTTTTAAAATATTTTTAGATCAAATATTAATATCAAAAATAATTTTTAAAAAATAAAAAAATAAATTATTTACTCTGTCAAACAGTTACTATGGAGCAAGTGAAAAGAGAGGGAGGCGACAAGGACATGACATGAATCTCCATGTTATTTAGGGACTGAAAAGGTAGCTTTTCCAAATCCAATAGAAGTGTTGAAATCGAACCCTCACCACTATCATCAGCAGCAGCATTACAAGGACACTTCATGAACACCCACTATTTGACTTCATCTGTAATGTTTGACTTCATGCGACAGCAAATCTGAGCCGTCCAAGACCCCTTTTTACTGACATAAGCTTACAAAAAACACTGCATGCTTTGGGGCCAGGCTGAGAAAACCATTTCGGTTTCCGCTTTTTGAGCACGTGCAGCATTATTGTAGCTATTGTTTTTTATAATTTAAAAAAATATAATTTTTTTCATAAAAATAAATGGAACTTAATTCTTAAAAGATTTAATCTCTTTAAGGGATTTCTTTGTTAACTCTAATAAACAATGTCATAAGCCATTATTTAATACTGAAAAATAAAAAATATGCTTAAAATATTATTAGTAAATTTCATTGTTAACTCTAATAAACAATGTCATAAGCCATTATTTAATACTGAAAAATAAAAAATATGCTTAAAATATTATTAGTAAATTTCATGTGAAATGAAATTTACTATTATTAATTGCCTAAAATCAAAATGATATTTTTTTATTTTTTATAAAATTATTTTTGACATTAATATCGAAAAATATCAAAAAACTATTTAAAATAAAAAGTAAGAATAATTTATTTTAAAAAAAAAATACTCTTAAAATTATGTCATCATCAGCCTTTGTTGCAAAAATAAGTTGTAAGAAATAAAAAAATATATTATTTTAATATAAATTTAAATAAAGTAAAATAATACCATCACAGTACCAAATACTAGAAATAGAAAAATATTATTTAAAAAAAAAAAGGAATATAAGATACTAATTTTATCTTATGTGTTGACATCCAGCTGTGTGACACATCAATCATAATCCTTTTCTCTTTTTCTGATCACCAAGAAAAGTTAGCATTATAGTGAAAATCTCTCGATATAAATAAAAATAATTTTAATTGGTAATTATTCTGATCTGGAAATATTTTAGATAGCAACAAAAAATACTTTCCAAAATATAATCTATAAAATTTTAACAAAAAAGGGGAAGCTTTTATCTCATTAATTACTTTCCAAGAACACAAATATATTCGAAAGCGACCCGATATCTGATTCTTCATTATTTTGGTGAAGCTGCTATCAGATTTCCACGTCAGGAAATTTTAATTTGCTGACTCGTTAAGATATTTTGCAATTATATACCTGCAACCTTTGACTTTTTCTTTTTAAAAAGACTTTCCTGTCATTGAGAGAGATTTTTGTTTTAATAAGTGTGATGTAATGACAAAAAAAATTGTGAGATATCTTGAATTTTAGTAAAAAATTATTTAAATCGGATAGATGACTATATAATAGGGTTTTTTAATAAAATAGATTCGAGTTTAAATTTTTATTTTTTAAAAAGGGAAAAATATTTTTTTTTTCTTTTGCTTATAAAAAGGGCAGAAAGCTACCTGTTTATTTTTGTATATATATATAGCACGATTTTATTAAAACCTTTTGATGAAAAAAATAAAATAAAATAAAAACCATGAGTGATGACCCTTGAATCTCTCCTCCAATTTCACAGATATATCCGGGTCAAAAGACAAAAAACCAACGAATACGTTGATGTAAAATCCTTTGAGAAGCATGTGAGTGGGACCCTCACTTGGAAACACTATTCCAAGGAAACACACGGCAATAAACATGATTGTGTTTGACATTTCGTAAAAATATTTTTGAAAATTAATTATTTTATTTTTTATTTAAATATTTTTTTTGTGTTTTTAGATATTTTATATTTTGATATCAAAAATAATTTTTTAAAAATAAAAAATATATTATTTTCATATATTTCTGAACGAAAAATACTTTCAAAATTAATCTCAATTACACTCTCAAACAATCACGAAGAGAAAGAATTTGAATAGGAAAAAATGAAGAAGAAAAAGATTATGTGTTTTTATTGGTATATAGAAAAATCTGAAAAAAAATCCATGAATTTATAAATCTGAACATAGAAAAAAATATTTTAGTTTCTCTAATAGTTGCATTAACAAAGCTTGGAAAATCATATCGATGATGCATATTTAGAGAGTTTGTTTATTGACAACAAAAATCCACAACTAACCATTTCTTACATTTATAATTTATTAATGAGAAGGATAGATGAAATGTTTAGTTATAGTGCCCGTTTGGCATTGCGATCCTACCGGCTTTTGACCGAAATTTGAAAAACAAATTTCATTTTAAAGACCGGTGTTTTGGTGTTTTTAGATTATTTTGATGTGCTGATTTCAAAAATGATTTTAAAAAAAATAAAAAAACATTATTTTGATGTATTTCGGCACGATAAGCACTTTGAAAAGCTACCGCAATCGCACTCCCAAACAGGCCCATAGACTAGGTAGGCACGCTAAAGTTTTTGCAACGTAAAACAATTATGTTTAAGAAATGTTAGTGTATTTTAAAAAAATAAAAGAAAAATCCATAACTTAATAGCCGAAGATAATCAATAACAGAGATTGAAGAAGGTAATCAATTGGTAAGAATTTTCATATATTCTGTATCTATTTCATACATACATACATATTGTGATTTATACAAGTATATGTGTAATAGAATCCTAATCTATTGCCTACAAATGAGCTGAATATTACATAGAAAAGGAAAGAAATAAAAACGGTATGATTTACAATAAATGTGTTGGTTGACTATGTATTCTAGTCTTCTTTAATCTTAACAATAGCATAGAAAGAAAAAAAATATATATATATATACATATATAAAAAAAAAATGATTGTCAATCACTAAAAATCCAAACATGGAAGTATAAAATCTATAAAATCAAAAAAAGAATCAATGAATAAAAAAAATCTAAAAAAACAAATATCCTGCAAATTCGGGTGAGGGCATCAAAACTCACAAGCATGATCATGCAAATGAGATAATTCAATAAAAAACAAAACATAAAAAGGATGAGGTTTAATTTAAAAAAAAACAAATTTCAATGGATGAAACTAAAAAGAATAAAATGAGAAACCTCCAAAAATACTTGAGATCATTATTGATGAAAGGATAGCCTAAATAAAAGAAAATTAAATTTTTAAAAAATCATTTTTAAAATTAATTTGAAGGATGTAATTGGAAAAAAAATCAATATGTATCAACTTTTCAAACACATGACCTTGACTAATGACTAAACTAGAAACACCTCATTTGGAAAATAACAATTTTAAAACTCGATTTGACACAATGGATTGACATGACCTAGGGATTAGTTCAGATCGAGTTTCAAATGAAATTTAAGGAGTATTGACTTGATGTGAAACAATTAAAAACATGGGTTGACCAATGATCCAGTCAACCCAAGGCAAAGCCAATCAAACTCAAGTGAAAACTCATTAACTTTTTCTTCTTCAAAACGATGTCAATTTAACATTCTTATAAAGTAAATAAAAAAAAGATTTAGTTCACTTAGGTCAAGTCTCATACCTATGACCCAATACTTGCCCCAAAATTGCCCCCGAGTTGGGTCTTAAAACTAAGGGCAACATCATGAAGAATGACTCTAAACAAATCAAATATTAAATGATAAATTTTAAAAAAAATCATACAAAAAATAGAAAATAATAAAATAAGAACTTAAATTGTAAGAAAAAAAAATGAGACGAGAACCTAAAATCTTGAATTATAAAGAAAAAATCAACAGAAAAGTTAAACTTGTAAAAGAGTCCAAAACAAAAATAAAAATCAATTGAATATGGAGCAAATTTGAGAAAAAAATATAAATCAAGAAATTAAACTTAGAAATCAAAATATTAAGGACTAAACCTGAAATGTCATAAAATTAAAGGACAAACCTGTTTTTTTTAATGGCCAACATGAAATTCAAGGAAAGGGGGAATATAAGAGGATAATAAAAGAAAAGGGTGGTCGGCAACAAATTGTCACCATAACCACACATGAAGTTGCCCCAATTGAAAGGGGTCATTGCGTAACTTTCAATGTTTTAGCGAGACACTGATATTTCTCCACCTATAGGTAGCTCACACATCGCTTAAAAACCTTAGAGTTGATCACATAATTGTGTCACCCATTTGTTTTTAATATTTTTTGAAAACAAAATTGGATTATCCCTAACTTAATTTAATAATAAAAACATCCATGGAAAATGATAGAAATATCTATAGACGCAAGGCTTAGATAAAAATGATTTTAGGAAAAATTTAGTCATCTAGTTTTAAAAATAAAGTTAAAACCTAAAATTTTCCCTCGATACAACTTAAATAAAATTAAAATTTTATAGGTAATTTAGTAATGTTATTGTACAATAAAAATATAAGTCAATCATAATATCCTTTGTGAATTTGACAATTACATTTGTATCTTAATCAAAAGATCCTCCTAACAAGAGTAAATATTATTGTGTAGTAAGGGTGAGATTTAACACAAATTTTTAGTGTATACACAATGTTTAATTGATCTATATTAGTTTTTTTTAATTTATCAAAATTTAAAAATAACATCTTGCTTAACAAAATGAGATTTTAGTTGTCATCATTATTTATGAATAAAAAAGAGAAGGAAATTATTATATTAAACTATTTTCCTACTTGATTAAAGAATAAACTAACATAGAGAGGTAAAATATGACCTGATATTTAAAAAATGGACACGAGAGATTAAAAATTATAATTTTTTTCAAGAAAAAAAGAGTTTACTTTCAACATTTCTTGGATCATTTAAGTATTTTTTTTATTTAATTCAATTTGTTTTTGCTAATTATGATCTTGGGATTAATACTATACTTTAATTTCTAATTTTATATGGTGGTGATAAATTTTAAAAACATATAAAAAATTAATTTGAAACTTATTTTTTTTATTTGTTTTCAAAAACACAGTCAAACCACTATCTTAAACCTCACTAGAGGTGTTTTGCACATTTCTATTTTTGTTTGGAAACACTTTTTAAAAATATTTTTCTTTTAAAAAATATTAAATTAATATATTTTTAAATATATTTTTTAATGATTTTGATATTATAATATAAAAAATATAAAAATAATTAATTTCAAGAGATATTCTCAAAAAAAAAAAAAAAAACCCGGTAAGCAGCCAGGTATGATAGAGAAAAAAAAGTTGTGTACGACCTTTACAGTCTGTCGTCACTCACCCCATCAACGAACACTCCCCACCAGAGTTATAAATTCCGTTCCGTTCCGTCCGGAACGGCCGGAACGGCCCGTTCCAGTGCAAAATCCGGGACAAAACGGGGACGTTTTTGTCCCGGTAAAAATCCCGCCCCGATCCGGAAAATCCGGCCGGATTCCGGCCGGAACGCCCCGGTTCCGTACCGGGCGTTCCGTTCCGGGTTCCTTCAACACATGGATCGCTGAAAAACCCAACAAAAACTCCTCTGAAACAACCACCCTGCTCACCATCCTCTTATAGTTAGCCTTGACATCGAGTGGAGACCCAACAGGAGCCGACGATTCGAAAACCCAGTCGCCACTCCAGCTTACAGCTGGCAATGACTGCTTGATCTTTCAACTCCTATACTGTCCCACTGGTATCCCATAATCCCTCTATGCTTTTTTGAGCGACACGATTATACTTTTGTTGGGGTGGGTATTGAGAATTTGAGAGTGATGCGAAGAAGCTGATGGATGATTATGGGCTGAGTGTGGGAAATGATGTGGATTTAAGGGGTTTAGCTGCTGAGAAACTGGGGGATTTGAGAAGTGGAAGAAATCTGGGATAAAAGGGCTGGAGAGGGAAGTTTTGGGGAAGGGGGTCGAGAAATCGAAAAGGATTACTCTGAGTAGGTGGGACAATGCGTGGCTTTCTGCTGCTCAAGTTCAATATGCTTGTCTCGATGCCTTTTTGTCTTGGAAGATTGGTGAGAGTTTGCTGGCTGCTTGAGCTAGCTAGGGTTCATCATGATGGGATTCTACTTTATATGATATTAAACTATAAAGTATTAAACTATAAAGTATGGTAATGTGGTAATGCTGTTTGTACTGTTTCTATATCGTCACAATTTCATTATTTTGCAGCACAGAATGATTTCTACTTTATATGATATTTGATTTTCTGTGTCTACTAGCACCTTCACAGACACAGAAAAAATTATTGTGTTCTTATCGAGTGTTTTTTATTCATGTTTTTTTTTATTTTTTTTATTTTAGAACATTTTACTTTTATAATATTTTGAAATTTCAGAGATGTTTCTAGTTTTAAGATTATGTTTGTTTGACTTTGTGTTTGTATTGTATAATTTAAAGTTAATTTATCTTGAATTTTTAATTATACTTGTTAAATTAATATTTTATTTTTTTCATACATATATATATATATATAATTAAATAAATATGAACAGTACAAAACCGGAACGGAACACCGGAATGCACCGAAACCGGAACGTTCCGTTCCAAATAAAAAACCGGAACGGTACCCGGAACGGATTTTACAACTATGCTCCCCACCTCCTAAAACCGCCATTTTTAACAACACTCTGTCCTTCCTCCCTCTCTTACAAAAAAATAAATAAAATCCTTAACCCTCCTCTCCCTCTCTCTAGATTCCTTTCATCTTCTTGATTTCACATTCTACAAGGGCTTCAAGCTCTCTAATCAAATCAAATGAGTTACTAGCACAGACTCTCCTCCTCTTTAAAATGACTCTGTTCACCCTCTTTTCCACTCTCTCCCTCCTCTTTCTATCCACTTCCGGGTCGGACCTCCGATCCTTACTCGAATTCAAAAAAGGTATTCTATCCGACCCACTTGACAAAATCCTCTCAAAATGGGACCCCTCTTCTATACCCGACCCTAATTCTTGCCCCAGTTCATGGCCCGGCATCTCCTGCGACCCCAATTCGGATTCCGTCATTGCTATAACCCTTGACCACCTTAGTCTCACCGGCAACTTAAAGTTCTCTACTTTACTAGACCTCAAGTCACTGCAGAATATTTCATTTTCGGGTAATCAGTTTACGGGTCGGATTGTACCTGCATTGGGATCCATGAGCTCGTTAGAGTACTTAGATCTGTCTGATAACAACTTCTCAGGCCCGATCCCGGGTCGGATCGCTGAGTTGTGGAATTTGAAGTATTTGAACTTGTCAATGAATGGTTTTGAAGGCGGGTTCCCGGTCGGGTCACCAGTTGGGTTTAGGAATTTGCAGCAATTGAGGGTTTTGGATTTGCGTTCTAATAGGTTTTGGGGCGATATTGGTGGAGTTTTAAGTGAATTGATTAATTTAGAAAGTGTGGATTTGAGTGATAATGAATTTTTTGGTGGGTTTAGTGAGATAAGTGTAGAGAATGTGTCAGGTTTGGCTAATACAGTGCATTTTGTGAATTTGAGCAAGAATAAATTGAATAGTGGTTTTTTCAAAGCAGATGTAATTGCGTTGTTTAGGAATTTGGAGGTTTTGGATTTGGGGGATAATGGGATTAATGGAAAGATGCCTTCATTTGGGTCTTTGACGAATTTGAAGGTTTTGAGGCTGGGGAATAATCAGCTTTTTGGTGGTATACCCGAGGAATTGATCAACGGGTCGATACCGCTTGAAGAACTGGATCTTAGTGGCAATGGATTTACAGGTCTAGTGATTCTTGATTATTCTTTTTGTGGTTATTATTTGTTTTTAATTGATATGTTTTTGGATTTTTCTGCTTTTTGTTAGAAATTTGTTTGGGTGCATAGTCAACTGCAAGTAATAATTCTGATGATTTTTTTATCCAGTTTTAGCGCTTAAAACCTGAGGTTACATGTGTCATAGTATTTAGCTGGTACCTGAATTTTGATATTTTTTTGAAAAAAATTACATATATTTTTGCCTGGGTTATCTAAGTAAGGGTTTCTACAAATAGTAGAAATACGCACAGATTGTATTCAAGGTGCGAGTGGTGACTTTGTAGATTCAGACTCTAGAGGTATAGGTGAAATGTGGCCTTCTTGATTTGGATGCTATAGGAACATTGGTAGATTGCTGTTTCTTGTTAAATGAAGTGTAACCTGTCTGAATCTGAGCTAGCATCACAAGCTTTTTGGGCTGAGTCATTTAAGTTGAGATGTAGGAAAATTGGCTGGAACAAGTACATGTGCCCTGAAGTTAAGCCTTTTGCTTTTCATATCCAAACAGAAAATCAATGCATTTGTTTTGGATGTCTATGATGAAAGATTTGAATACGGAGTATAAAGAAAGCAGTTGAAAATAAAATTGTAGAAGTTTAATCAGATGTTGTATACCATTGTTTTCTTCTTCCATAACTTCTTAATCTGAATTCTGTGTATCTGAATTCCTTATTTTTTATCTCTGCAGGTTCTATTCATGGAACTCGCTCCACAACTTTGAACATTTTGAATCTTTCTTCAAATGGTTTAACAGGTACCTTGCCCACTTTTCTTCAAAGATGTTCAGTCGTGGATTTGAGTGGAAATATGATCACTGGTGGTCTTTCTGTCATGCAACAATGGGGAGCCAGTGTAGAGGTCCTTGATTTGAGTTCAAACCAGTTATCTGGAAGCTTGGCAAACTTGACTTGGTTTGTGAGGTTAAGTAAACTTAATCTTAGGAATAATTCCCTAGACGGAAATTTGCCTACCCAATTGGGGGACCTTTCAACATTGTCTTCAGTTGACCTCAGCTTAAATAAATTAAATGGGCCCATTCCAAGTGTTTTTTTTACTTCATTGGCGTTGATGAACCTGAATCTTTCAGGAAACCGGTTTTCAGGGCCAATTCCAGTTCAAGGTTCAGATGCTGGGGAATTATTAGTTTTACCTTCTTATCCATTGATGGAGTCTCTTGATCTCTCTAAAAATTCATTATCTGGTATATTGCCTTCTGGCATAGGCAACTTTGCCAATCTCAGATCATTGAATCTTTCAAGTAATGACTTATCAGGACAGCTGCCTATTCAATTGAGCAAGCTAACCCACTTGCAGTACCTTGATTTGTCTTCCAACAAATTTCAGGGTAAAATCACTGACAAGCTTCCATCCAGTCTGATTGGATTGAACATGTCCAATAATAATCTCTCTGGAAGTGTTCCACTAAACTTGAGAAATAAATTTGATATTTCTTCATTTCGTCCTGGGAATCCCTTATTAATCATCCCAAATGCTGGGGTTGGGTCATCAACAAATTCTGTTCCAGATCAGATTTCTGTACATGGTAAAAATCACCGTTTGAAGCGTAATATTACAATAGCAGTAATTGTCGCTACAGTTGGGGCTGCTGCAATGATAGCTTTTGTTGTACTTGCATATCAACGGGCTCAACGAAAAGAATTTCATGGGAAAAATGATTTTAGTGGCCAAACTACAAGGGAGGATGCTAAGCAAGGAAGATCTTCCCAAACCTCCCTTTTCAATTTCCACTCGAATGCTCACCGCCCTCAAACTTCATTGAGTTTTTCAAATGATCACTTGCTTACTGCAAATTCAAGGTCATTATCGGGGCAGGCAGAGTTTGAAACTGAAATTGTTGAGCATGATTTTCCTGAAGGAATGGCAGCTAGTTCATCTTCAATTCCTAATTTGCTAGATGACCATCCCAGAACATCTGGAAAGATGTCCTCCCCGGGTTCCCCATTATCTTCCTCACCTCATTTTGTTGAGCCTACAAAATTGGATGTCTATTCACCAGACAGGTTGGCCGGGGAACTGTCCTTCCTTGACAGTTCACTTGCATTTACTGCAGAGGAATTATCTCGAGCCCCAGCTGAAGTTCTTGGCAGAAGTAGCCATGGAACTTTATACAAGGCTACTCTGGACAGCGGACATATGCTGACTGTGAAATGGTTGCGGGCTGGACTGGTCAAGCATAAGAAAGAATTCGCCAAGGAAGTCAAAAAAATAGGCTCCATCAGACACCAAAATATTGTTCCACTACGAGCATTTTATTGGGGTCCTAGAGAGCAAGAGAGACTTCTTTTGGCGGACTATATCCAGGGTGATAGCTTGGCCCTACATCTATATGGTAAACATTTTATTATGTTGAACTTCGCGCATTTCTCGTCATTTTTTTATTTGGAACAATTATTATGCTACTTCGATAGATGTTTGAAAAAATGCCACATTACTGCTGCATGCAGATTGTTTGATTTTAAGTTAGACATCTTGTTGATCATTGTGGGCAATTTTAACACTCATGTTGACAGTGATGCAGATCCAAGTTTCTGAACTTGAGTAGTTTTTTCAAACATGTTCTGTAAATTGCTTTTGGTGTGTTCTTGGAACATAAAAAGCTATGATATCTCACATTCTGAGCCTGCTACAAACAATAGGAATATTTCCTTCAAGTGTCTTGAATGTGGAGTAGCCCCACTTTGGAGAGGCTCTTATTCAGGACTAGAAGCACAATATAGAAAAAGAAAAGACAGCGCCACTATCCCACCATTGAGGTTTGCAAAAATAATAGGGTACATTAGTGCAATGAACCTGAAGCAGACAATGCACCATCAAATATTGCAAGAATAACATTCTTTAATACAATGAACCTCAGGTAGACAATGCTGTCATCAAATTGATCTGTGTTCTGCCAGTTGTCCTGCATTTAGGCCTGGTTTATCATTGGAAAAAAGTTATGTTAATCTGGAATATAAGCATCTGGGATATTAGTGGTTTCTTACTTCAATGTCCAGATATAGATATATCAGGGAATTTTGTACCCTTCACAGTTTATTATGTAGAAACTTGGCCTCATATCCTGGGAGCTTTGTATTATACTTATATTAGAATGGTGCTGCTCCCTCCCTCCCTCCCTCCCTTTTTTTTCCCTGAACGTTCAAAATTCAGAGTTGTTTCATCCATCCAGGTTTTTTCTGTCATGTTTTTATCTACAAAACTTTAAAAGAACCCATTTTGTGTCTGTTAAATATAATATGATTGGACAGTGTACTTGGAATATAATCCTGTACATGCTAGTCATGTCCATATGACTCTTCTAATTTATCAGTGATTCTACTGGCAAGAATGTCATTGCATCTATGGATAACTCTGCTCATCTGCAGTATAAAAACCATTATCGTTGACAGTTTTGCACAGATAAATAAATAGTCACTCCATCATAGCTCGTTAGTTGTATTGACTTTACACAAATTATGAAGTTCAATTATGTAGTGCCCTTTTATTGTTCTTCTATTGTTCAAAATAGTTAATCCAATAAAAAGAATTAAATGTAGAAGTGGGTTTTAAATTAGGGGTATAATAGATTATTTGAACAATAAATGGTTTGATTAGACAAGAGTTTTGGGACAGTTAAAAATGGAAACTAAACTAGCAAACTGGGATGTAGAAGTATAATATTTTTAGTTTTAATTAGTTGTTCCTTTGATGAAACTAACTAGGGTAGATTCAAAAGCAAGTACTCCAAAGTTGTGGTTGCAATTGGCTATTTTATTACCTGGCCTTACTCGAATATTTGACCAGCTCTTATTCCTGGGTCTAATCCCTTCCAAAATTTCCTCTATGACAACATAATAGATTGTCAGTTTAGCAGAAAAGACCATCTACAAATGCGAACGATGTTGGGTCTTTGACTGTTTTTCCTTATCACTGAAGACTGATGGCTTCTTAAAGGATTGATTTATAGTAAATGGGAACTAAGCTTCGAGTAGTGTGTGAAAAACCCAACTAGATTATAACAAGATTAGGCTTAAAACTTCTGACGTGATCAATTGTTCAAGTGACATTAAGTTTGTTAGGAGAGGGTTTTGTTTTAGAATGCACATGTTACTCAACATTACTGCAATGATTTTCACTCGTTAAGTTGCATTAATAATGATTCATCACTTTGCATGTTGTAGTCCCAGATGTTTTGATTGGCTTTGCCATATTTGTGATGTTATAGCTGAAAAATTATGCACTTGATTTTGGTCATACGGTCTGGTTTGCCTAAGAATTTTTCCCCTCGTGGATTGGGGAATCTAAAATATTCTTGGTGCAGGAAATAACTATTTTATAGATTCAGAAACATTTCGTTGCATGACAAATCTTTGCACAAATTCTTGACTTTAGACACCCATTGTCTATTTTTGCTGGTTTCTCTATGGTATAATAGATTACCTATGTTTCCAGTGGGTGGGTGAATACAATAGAATTATGAATATTGCTGGTTGAGTGTGTTAATGGTGATGAAATCTGATTTTTTTTTTGTTATCACAAATGCATCTGATTAAAGTGAACACTTTTGATAATTAGAATGGTTATATGGTTTGGAGGAATATGAAATTCCTGGCTTCTGGATATAGCTAGGTGGGTTTATGTCTGTGCAAGGCAAGGTGTCAGCTTCTCTGTTTTTGTGCATGCTTGCACATGTGCCCAGGAATTTAGATGGTATGGGGTCTATAGGAATACTATAGCGATTCTTCATTAGTTCTCTTCGCTTTTCATCTGACAGATGTGAGCTTTGACTTTAGTTTTATAGTCTTTAGATATGTACAAATTGTCTACCAGTGTCTAGTGGTTAACAGATAAATTGATTGTAGTGTGCATAAAAGGGAGGCAACAATTTCAGTTGTCCATGGAACTATGAGCTTGCTTCAACTCTTAAATAACAGGGACTTGCGTTTCGGGTTTTATACACAATTATTTTACATTTTCATTTAGATGTCTGCTGGCTGCTGTTGCTGTTCTTTCTAATTTTTTTTTTTTCTGGAACTCGTGTTGCACAGAATCAACACCTCGGAGGTACTCCTTGTTGTCATTCAGCCAAAGACTAAAAGTTGCTGTTGATGTTGCTTGTTGTCTTCTGTATCTTCACGATAGAGGCATGCTCCATGGAAATCTAAAGCCAACAAATATACTCCTTGAAGGTCCTGATTACAATGCTCGCCTCACTGATTATGGACTTAATCGCTTGATGACCCCAGCTGGCATTGCAGAGCAGATACTAAATCTGGGAGCACTAGGGTACCGGGCTCCAGAACTCGATACTGCATCTAAACCTGCACCTTCATTCAAGGCTGATGTTTATGCATTTGGAGTTATCCTGATGGAATTGCTAACCAGAAGAAGTGCCGGGGACATAATATCAGGTCAATCCGGAGCGGTCGACCTTACAGATTGGGTTCGGTTGTGTGATCGAGAAGGCAGACGAATGGACTGTATTGATAGAGATATTGCAGGTGGGGATGAACCAACGAAGGCAATGGATGATTTGCTTGCCATATCGCTCAGGTGTATTCTTCCTCTAAATGAGAGGCCTAACATCAGACAAGTCTTTGGTGATCTCTGCTCTATATCTGTTTGAAATTTTGTACATGTGTCCTGGAATTAATTTTTGTCATTCCTCGACCCCCCCTCCAATTGTCCATTTCCCCCATTTTTTTCATTAATTGGTTTTGAAGCCTTCTGATTTTGGGGCTGATCATCACTTCTTTTTTTGTCTGGAAATTTTCTTGTAAAGGAACAACCAATCTATTGATTATTTGACAGTGTTTTTGAGTTTGTTCTTCAATCGAAAGGGATTTCAATTCTTGTGCTCTCATGTGTGCCACTTCAGTCTCCTGTTTCAAAATCAATACATGATGCAGTTGCTTTTACATGGGACGTGGCCTAGGAGTTGTGGTCAAGAAAGCTATTAAATTATGCTTCTTCTCAACACCATAATCATTGATTTTTTGAATAAGATTTGAAATTTAAAAATTTCAAATCTCATTCCATCCTACGCCCCGATTTACAATTAATACTGTTTGATAACAGATAAAATATTCTTTTCTATTTTATATTAACAAAGTCAATTCCACACCAACATTGTTTTTAATGCAGTAGCTTGTTATAGTTTCATGAATCACAAACTAAACTCGTCCCACTTCGCTGAATTCTGGCCAGACCACTCCTAAGCTTGTATATAAAATGCAGCACTCCAAATTTTGAACATGAATTTTATTTTGAGATAATATGTATGTTCTTCTTCTCCCAGCAAGATTTACATGCCTGATCAAGAGATTAAATCAATGGCTTGCTATGGGGCTCTATAACTAGCATCGATACCGGTTATTTAACTGCTAAAAAACAAACAAAAGCATGAAAATCCTGCAGAGAACTACCACGTGATTGAGGTTGTAGGCATTGATAAAAAGGGGAGAGTTACTGCAACAGAGGATGAGGTTTTTTTTTTTTTTTTTAAATTTGCTTTTATTTTTATTAAATAGGTGATGTAGAAAAACAAAATAAATGTATTTTTATTGAGATGATATGATATTTTTTGTTTTTGATTTGTTTGATTCCTTTAATTTTTTTTATAAATAGTCATTTTTTTTATCCATTTATATGTATATGTTTTTAGTTTTAATTTTTTTTATTTTTTTTTGTTGAGGTTGTATTTTTTTTTTAATTTAGTCTTAGAATTTTAATATGTGTTGATGATCATTTGAAAATTATTTTTTTATTCTTTAGATCAAATCATTTTTATTTATTAGCAAATTATTTGATTCAGTTAAATTTAAATTAGTGTGTGTATATATATATATCAAATAACTCCTACCGAAGGAGAAACTAATCTATATATATCAAATAGCTACTACCGAAGGAGAAACTAATCTTGAACTGCTTCTCTCTCTCTCTCTGCCAAGAGAAAATCACCATAAAACACATTCATTCAAGAAAACCTATCATCTCTCAAGATTCACACGTCCTCTCGGCGTCAAGAAACCCCAATTTCTGCAAGATTTCTCACCACCCATGCCAAATGGCCTCAACTCCACCAGAATCACCATCTAACTCTGGTAAAGTAAAAAGTGCTAGAATTCGTGCTTTCAGTGATTAACAAGTTGTTTGCTGATGGTAATGAATATATTAGAACTACGTCTTGAAACTTGTGTGACAAACTTGAGAAAATATTAAGTTCAAGTGATGTGTCATTGAAGGTGAAAGAAGCAGCTGTTGAGGCCTCTTTTGGTTGTATCTTGCGCATTAAGAATGCTGTAAATGATGAATTCTTGCAAGATCTTTTGCGTAAAGTAATGAATGCTGTTTTCTTTAATGGTGAAATAAAGTTTGATGTGAATCAAGAGGGATATGCGCGTGTCATTCTTGATCAATTGGTTGCATTGGCTCGGGTGGACGCGTGGTTCTTGATCAATTGCTGCAATGGAAATTACCACTTTGTTGAGAATTGCACTTCAAATATGTTAGAACCTTACCTTGATGAGATTATCAGTAAATTGCTCAGATGCCTACAGGTGAGGTAGCATGTGATCATTCATGGCATGTGTTTTTTTCTCTTCTCTTCTTTGCTTTTATTCTGAGCTTTCCTTGATAAATATAAAAACTCACATGCACACGCATAATTGTATAAAAAGAATCTATATCTTGTCTCTGATTTGCAGTCTTTATGTTGATTTTGCATTTGCACAATCCAGAAAGGAAAACAACTATTGAAACAGTGGGCCTTATCAGCATTAGCAGCAATTGCTAAGTCATCACAGGTACCAGTCAAGAGTTTCTTGTGGCCTATTTTAAATTTTCTTGTTTTTTATATTAATTATTGTATTTTTGCAGGACAGGTTTCTAGAGTATTACAGAACAGTTATGCCTTACCTAAATTTTATGATGATGAAAGCAAGAGGGGAATCTAATGGCGTGCTCCTTTCCGAAACTATTTCATGCATGACAGCAATTTGGATGGTTATTGGAAAGGACAAGTTCAGTGACGATACTCAACAGGTAATAATAAGTACTGTAAATGTAAGATGCGGCTTTCGGATAGGGTAGTAAGGAGTTTTGATATAAAAGAATCTCAAGCTACTAGTTAATCCTGCCTGCTGTACCAAAAAAGTTGTAAAATCAAATATATGTTACTGCATTCCTTTTTCCTCTCATCTGGAAACAGTAATTTGAATTGGACAACCTAGTTTATAGTTCCTTACATACTGTACTGAATTTGGATTCATAGATGGGCTCAGAAGTCTCTTGAAGCCACCCAAATCAAAGATGTATTAGATTCATGTATTATGTAATTTTTTAGCATGATGTTTTTGCTGGACTACATTCATATGACCTTGTTTTTTGCCATGCAAGGTCGTGCAACTTCTTGCTTCCACACCCAAATCAAATCTGGATATACATGACCCAATGAGAATTCAAGGGTTAGTTGTACAGCTTCCACTGCCAAATATATATATAAAGGGTTCTATACTAGCACCTTGTTCATCACTGAAACATGTAAGATACCGCAGGCATGGGGCAGACTCTGCAATTGTTTAGGCCACAAGTTCCAGCCTTATATGGAGGTAGCCATTCGTTTTTTGCTTCAATCTGCGCGGCTCACTTTGCCTGATGTTGCTAACATTGAAGAATCAGATGAAAGGTGAGTCTTCTTAATAGAAATTGAAGAAATTACTAGAGAAACAAATTGATGAGCTGAAAAATAAATGGCACAAAATGAATGTACATACAATTCTGATTTTTGGCACATAAGAGATGGATGAAATGATGTTATTCATATATAGACTTCACTTTGAAATAGTGAATATGTCTTGCAAACTGTAAACAATGTTTAATATCATCATAAAATTAGTTCAATAATTTTGCCAATGCTGGAACCCAAGTAACAGGTACAGGATCAAGTATAAACCATGCTATTTCTGGATCTTTATTTATTTATTATTGTTATTGCTTCATGGCTGATGTATCAATTTTCTGTGTGGAACACTGATAAGAAACCGGATGATTCAAATCAAAACTGAGATTCTAGAGGAGAAAGCCAAAGCTTGTGTATTGTTGTGCGATTGCATTGCTGAACTGAAAGAAGGCATTGATTTATGGATTGATGAGGTGGTTAATTTTGTAACACATAATAGCACCTGCTCCTAACAAGTTGCTGGTTTTCCATAGCTTGACCTCTCTGAGAAAATGTGAGAAGGGCTGAGCATATGTGCAGGTTGTTGAAACTTTAGTTCCACCACTCAATTTTTATCAGCATGCTGAGGTTAGAATAGCTGCTGCATTAGGTAATTAAAAGCTAATGTAGTCTCCAATCATTTTCTTTTATGCATTTCTTAACCATCTCCAGTAATCACAATTTCCTTTCTGCTTTGTGATTAGCCATGCCAGAAATACTGAAATCGTCGAAAGCAGCAATTGATAAAAAGCTTCTTCAGAAATCTCCTTTTGAAAAGCTGAGTTCTGATATAATACCAGCTTAGTTCATAATTAATATTAGATACGTTGTGATTACGGGAAATCTTTAACTACAAGTATTTTCTAGCAGGAAGAGGTCATTAAAATTAGTGCAGTTATGCTGGACTCCTTGGAGGTCTGTAGCATTTTTTTTAACATATATATATATATATATATATATATATATAGTCTAGGCCTCTAGGGAAAAATTAATGCTCTTATCTTATCAGCACAAACTTCTCTCCTTCAGTTATCAGGACCTGTTTTAAATATAGACCACATCAAGCGCTTCTTGTCTGTGATAATGGACGTTATCGACACTAGCATATTGATTCCCGAAGGTAAGGAAGCATTAGAGAAAGGAGAAAAAGTTAGAAGAAAGTAAGTAATTTTATCACGTTTCTCTGGATGATTCACTCCGCAACCGCTTGGCTTCCTTTCATTTACGTAAGGATATTTCAGTTAGTGTTATTTCTTAACACATATTTGTTTCTTGATAAAGGCCTGTGCTTGCTTGAAGATTTTCATGAAAACTTACAAGGGTTCCTTGTTGCAATTCTTCGACCAACTTTTATCACCTCTGGAACATATGTGGGTAAGTTTCATCACCAGATTTCACTTCTTCCTTTTTTACATAAGCTCAGTTTACTGTGATTCCCTGTTAGTGACCAATCAGTATGTTGATGTCTCATGCTTAGCGAGCAGCATTTGCATCTGTATAAAAAGGTTGAACGACCATCTCCATGCTTAAAATTGGCCTTTTCCTGTAATGTAGGCTTCAATGCCATTCCATTCTAAGGTGAGGAATTTCTGGCATAAAAATCTTCAGTATTGTGTTGAAAGTTGTTTCCTTAGATCATACTGTTTGAGTACTGGATATGTTGAAGAAGGTGCAGGTATAGGTTGATTGTAATGCTACATCTTATAAAGAATAGGGAAATTACCAGTGCCCATTTTGTTACTCATTGAATAACATATTGTGAATATGAGCCCATGGAGGTTCAGAAACAGGGAGACGTAGAACTGAAAATTGAGAGAGCTCTGCTCCATTTACTGTTTTGCCGCAGGTCAAGGATAAAACAGTTAAAGAAAGAAAAATTGCCTTGAAAATTTTCACTGATGTTGTAGAGGAATTCCGGGAAGAAGCTTTGAAGTAAGCCTAGTCCTTTTTAATTTGGTTAGAGAATGTAAAATTTAATTCTCTATAATATCAATTGATAAAGGCAGGTTCTGTGAGAGTGAACTCTTGTTGCTATTTAAAGCTTGTAATGATGATGAACCAGAATTTCAAGAGGTATGTTTCTGACCCCGCCTGGGGGTGGCAATGATGTTCATAAATAGAGAAAATCTCTTAATCAAAGCGTGAATTATCGCAGGTAGTTGCACATGGAATTGGTGTTGCTGCAGCCTTTGGTGGATCTATCTTCAAATCTCTGGTTGGAGGTAGCAAGTTTATTCTTCATGAAGTGTTGTTATTACCTGCATGCAGTTTTTATACAATAAATCCCATTGTTGTCATTTGGCAGAAGCAGTTTCTGCTCTAAATACTAACATAAGCGATCCAATGGCATTGCACCGAGATTACTGCTGGTACAGCTCTCAGAAAAATATGCCTATTCCATAAGGACAGAATCAATGCAAGTGAGGTACATTGCTACTCCTGCTTCTTATACTTTTAGGTCAGGGGAGCATGTCTAGGACTAGGATGTGCAAATCCAAGTAGTTTTGAATTTGGTCTAGAAGTACAGAAAAGTGATTTCATTTTGCAATCCGAATAACGTGGCTAGCTCAAAGACTATTTCTTGTAACTTCAATTGAGGGTAACATGAGGAGGTAATAAGGCAGAAGTGGACTTTTTCCAGCTTCTTCAATATTCCAAAAATTTGGAAAGATGCTTTGAAACTCTTGAAGGGTTGGTAAGACAGACTAATTTATGTTGGCTTTACACAGCAGAAATGGCTCCGGTGTTAGGATTGTCAATATAGCATCTCTGAAGAGATTCAGTATAATATTTGTGTCTGGTGCTAAAGCTGAAGCAACTCTTCCTCATTCTGGTTTTTGACTGCAATAACAGCCAAGAGCTCTATATTATCAAGGTGTTAGAAATATTCAGGTGTCACAGATGGTAGTAAGAATCATAAAATCACATCTGTAACGTATTGTGACCCAAAGAATCAATCTGAAATGTCTGCAGAGGAACATCGCAACATATTTTCATTCTTCTAAGTTATTTAATTTAATTTACAGAAAAGTTGCTGTTGAAATTTTCCACAAGTCCCAAAGGGAGTTTTCTACAGCTCTCAGTCTGTGGAAGCAATTTGATACTATATTTATGCTACCAGTAATAACAATAGTTATGAACTTCATGATAGAAGTTGCAGCAGAGTTTTCCATGCTGAACTTTGCTAGAAATGCGAATTCTATGATTGGATATTAGATACTTGTATGCAAGATCTCTCCGTAGGTGAGTGATTTGTTATGTAAAATCTTCCTTTTCAAATTGGACTGCAAATTTCATCAACTTCCATTTCTCTCATGTTTCTTCTTCCTTGTATTCTACCGACTCTTACAATATTTATTTCTATTCTACTTAGCAGGTGTTTAGTACATGGTTAAGCCATTTGCCAATAAAGAACAATCTCCTCGAAGTCAAAATTGCACATGATCTGCCGTGCTCAATAGTTGAGATGTAAGCTATATAATATTTATTTTACCATATGAAACTGGTGTAACTATAATTGTCAAAATCAATTGTTTACTGATTTGTTTTCCTGATAGCTTGCTTATTTGTTGTGTTTTTTATCCTCGCAGATCAAAGGACGAACTTCTTCGCCGACATTTTATTCATCTTCCCAGAATCATTGCTTCTTTTGCAGAGGTAATTTCTCTCTCTGACCTGTTGTGGGTCATACTCACTTTCAATTATAAACTGGCCGTGGCACTTAATAGCAACTCATAATATCTCTTAGTTTTCCCACCTCCACAAGATTTAACAATTCTCACTTTCTCTAACCAGTTTTTAAAAGATCCAGAGTTGTATGTAATATATGTGATCATAATCTGAGCCTTAAAAGATCCAGAGTCGTATGTAATATATGTGTTTTATTGGGTTATTTTACTGATGAATAATTAAATTGTAAATTTTGTAATTATTATATCGATTATTATATTTGTAATATGTAATCCAGCGTCTATTGGTGGCCAAACACCAATTTCCAAAATGGAGTTGGAATATATATAATTGATATTCCCTCCATGCATGAGTAATAGTTATGGTCAATGGATGATCTTTTTTTCTCTTATTTTGTCTCTCCTCCTCGACTTCAAATCCTCCAGTTTTTCCAAGTAGTCGTTCAATTATTTATCTTTTTTTAATATTTCTTTTATTTTAAATAATTTATAAAATTAGAATTTGTTTTCAATTTTATTGTCCTTCAATTTTTTTTCATTCATATTTGGTCTTCATTTTTTTAATTTATATTTTTTCTATCATTTTCTTTATTTATTTTATATTTTTATACTTTTAGTTTTAGTTTTTAATTTTTTTTTGTTGAGGTTGTATTTTTATTGAATTTAGTCTTAAAATTTTAATTTGTATTGATGATAATTTAAAAATTGATATTTTTTTCTCTTTGTTTTTTTATTTATTCTTTAAGTCAAATCATTTTTATTTATTAACAAATTATTTGTTTCAGTTAAGTTTAAATTAGTGTGTTTATATATATCAAATTACGCCTACAAAAGGAGAAACTAATCTTGAACTTCCTCTCTCTCTCTCTCCCAAAAGAAAATCACCATAAAACCCATTCATTCAAGAAAACCTATCAGCTCTCAATATTCACACGTCCTCTCGACGTCAAGAAACCCCAATTTCTGCAAGATTTCTCGCCACCCGTTTCTAATGGCCTCAACTTCACCAGAATCACCATCAACTCCACCAGAATCACCATCAACTCTGGTAAAGTAAAAAGTGCTAGAATTCGTATTTTCAGTGATTAACAATTTGTTTGCTGATGGTAATGAATATATATTAGAACTACGTCTTGAAACTTTGTGTGACAAACTTGAGAAAATATTAAGTTCAAGTGATGTGTCATTGAAGGTGAAAGAAGCAGCTGTTGAGACCTCTTTTGGTTGTATCTTGCGCCTTAAGAATGCTGTAAATGATGAATTCTTGAAAGATCTTTTGCGTAAAGTAATGAAAACTGTTTTGTTTAATGGTGAAATAAAGTTTGATATGAGTCAAGAGGAATGTGCGCGTTTCATTCTTGATCAATTGGTTGCATTCTCACGGGCAGACGTGTGGTTCTTGAGAAACCAGGTTGATAAGGTACTTAAATTTACGTTTATTATGATGGAGAATCCTCAATGTGAAGAAAGAACGAGGTTTCTGGCGATAGAATTCGTGCTAGTTCTAGTTGAAGATAAAAAAGGTTGCCAGATTTTGGTAAATACAGGGGCTTTGCATATCAAGAGGATGCTTTCTCAACTCAGTAAATTGCTCAGATGCCTACAGGTGAGGTAGCATGTGATCATTCATGGCATGTGTTTTTTTCTCTTCTCTTCTCTGCTTTTATTCTGAGCTTTCCTTGATAAATATAAAAACTTACATGCACACGCATAATTGTATAAAAAGAATCTATATCTTGTCTCTGATTTGCAGTCTTTATGTTGATTTTGCATTTGCACAATCCAGAAAGGAAAACAACTATTGAAACAGTGGGCCTTATCAGCATTAGCAGCAATTGCTAAGTCATCACAGGTACCAGTCAAGAGTTTCTTGTGGCCTATTTTAAATTTTCTTGTTTTTTATATTAAATATTGTATTTTTGCAGGACAGGTTTCTAGAATATTACAGAACAGTTATGCCTTACCTAAATTTTGTGATGATGAAAGCAAGAGGGGAATCTAATGGCTTGCTCCTTTCCACAACTATTTCGTGCATGACAGCAATTTGGACGGTTATTGGAAAGGACAACTTCAGCGACGATACTCAACAGGTAATAATAAGTACTATAAAAGTAAGATGCGGCTTTCGCATAGGGTAGTAAGGAATTTTGATATAAAAGACTCTCAAGCTACTAGTTAACCTTGCCTGCTGTACCAAAAAAGTTGTAAATATATATATATATATATATACACAACCTGTTCATCACTGAAACATGTAAGATACTGCAGAGACATGGGGCAGACTTTGCAAATGTTTAGGCCAAAAGTTCCAGCCTTATATGGAGGTAGCCATTCCTTGTTTGCTTCAATCTGCGCAGGTCACTTTGCCTATGATGCTGACATTGAAGAATCAGATGATGAAAGGTGAGTCTTCTAAATAGAAATTGAAGAAATTACTAGAGAAACAAATTGATGAGCTGTAAAATAAATGGCAGAAAATGAATGTACATACAATTCTGATTTTTGCACATAAGCGATGGATGAAATGATGATATTCATATATAGACTTCACTCTGAAATAATGAATATGTCTTGCAAACTGTAAAAAACGTTTACTATCATCATAAAATTAGTTCAATAATTTTGCCAATGCTGGAACCCAAGTAACAGGTACAGGATCAAGTATAAACCATGCTATTTCTGGATCTTTATTTATTTATTATTATGTGGAACACTGACAAGAAACCGGATGATTCAAATCAAAACTGAGATTCTGGAGGAGAAAGCTAACAGGTTTGGTCTGAATACCTCCCCTCTTGCTATACTATTCTTATTTATAATCTAGATTACATTCAATTACAACTGTAAAGCTATATCTAGGGTGCTAGTTATAGTAAGTAAATCTGCCTATTGTAATCCTACTTTAGTGCTGTATATATATGCTTTCCTTTTCTGTGTTTACTGTCACCCCTAGCATGCTTTTCCTTTTTGGTGATAACTGTCTACTGTCTTCCTTTTTGCTGTCACAACTTGTCTTTCCTTTTCTGTCTTTACTGTCAAAAGCCAAAGCTTGTGTATTGTTGCGCAATTGCGTTCTGAACTGAAAGAAGGCATTGATTTATGGATTGATGAGGTGGTTAATTTTGTAACACATAATAGCACCTGCTCCTAACAAGTTGCTGGCTTTTCCATAGCTTGACCTATCTGAGAAGATGTGAACAAAATTTAGAATGGCTAAGCATATGTGCAGGTTGCTGAAACTTTAGTTCCACCCCTCAATTTTTATCAGCATGCTGAGGTTAGAATAGCTGCTGCATTAGGTAATTAAAAGCTAATGTAGTCTCCAATCATTTTCTTTTATGCATTTCTTAACCATCTCCAGTAATCACAATTTCCTTTCTGCTTTGTGATTAGCCATGCCAGAAATACTGAAATCGTCGAAAGCAGCAATTGATAAAAAGCTTCTTCAGAAATCTCCTTTTGAAAAGCTGAGTTCTGATATAATACCAGCTTAGTTCATAATTAATATTAGATACGTTGTGATTACGGGAAATCTTTAACTACAAGTATTTTCTAGCAGGAAGAAGTCATTAAAATTAGTGCCGTAATGCTGGACTCCTTGGAGGTCTGTAGCATTTTTTTTAAAATATATAGTCTAGGCCTCTAGGGAAAAATTAATGCTCTTATTATCAGCACAAACTTCTCTCCTTCAGTTATCAGGACCTGTTTTAAATATAGACCACATCAAGCACTTCTTGTCTGTGATAATGGACGTTCTCGACACTAGCATATTGATTCCCGAAGGTAATGAAGCATCAGAGAAAGGAGAAAAATTTAGGAAGAAAGTAAGTAATTTTATCACTTTTCTCTGGATGATTCACTCCGCAACCGCTTGGCTTCCTTTCATTTACGTAAGGATATTTCAGTTAGTGTTATTTCTTAACACATGTGTTTCTTGATAAAGGCTTGTGCTTGCTTGAAGATTTTCATGAAAACTTACAAGGGTTCCTTGTTGCAATTCTTCGACCAGCTTTTATCACCTCTGGAGCATATGTGGGTAAGTTTCATCACCAGATTTCACTTCTTCCTTTTTTACATAAGCTCAGTTTACTGTGATTCCCTGTTAGTGACCAATCAGTATGTTGATGTCTCATGCTTAGCGAGCAGCATTTGCATCTGTATAAAAAGGTTGAACGACCATCTCCATGCTTAAAATTGGCCTTTTCCTGTAATGTAGGCTTCAATGCCATTCCATTCTAAGGTGAGGAATTTCTGGCATAAAAATCTTCATTATTGTGTTGAAAGTTGTTTTCCTTAGATCATACTGTTTGAGTACTGGATATGTTGAAGAAGGTGCAGGTATAGGTTGATTGTAATGCTACATCTTATAAAGAATAGGGAAATTACCAGTGCCCATTTTTTTACTCATTGAATAACATATTGTGAATATGAGCCCATGGAGGTTCAGAAACAGGGAGACGGAGAACTGCAAATTGAGAGAGCTCTGCTCAATTTACTGTTTTGCCGCAGGTCAAGGATAAAACAGTTAAAGAAAGAAAAATTGAGATGTAAGCTATATAATATTGTCTATTTAATGGACAGGACACTAAAAAAGAAGGGCATTCAGTTACTATTCAATACAATTTTGACAAAAATTGCACATGATCTGTTGTGCTCAATAGTTGAGATGTAAGCTATATAATATTTATTTTACCATATGAAACTGGTGTAACTATAATTGTCAAAATCAATTGTTTACTGATTTGTTTTCCTGACAGCATGCTTATTTGTTGTGTTTTTTATCCTCGCAGATCAAAGGACGAACTTCTTCGCCGACATTTTATTCATCTTCCTAAAATCATTGCTGCTTTTGCAGAGGTAATTTCTCTCTCTGACCTGTTGTGGGTCATACTCACTTAATGACAACTCATAATATCTCTTAGTTTTCCCACCTCCATAAGATTTAACAATTCTCACTTTCTCTAACCTATTCTTATAAGATCTAGAGTCGTATGTAATATATGTGATCACAATCCGAGCCTTAAAAAATGGTCATTAATGAAGGCCAAAAAGGATCAAAATATATAATGCAAAAACAAAACACAAAAAAAAGAGGAAGAGAGAAGAAAAAACAGATTCATAAAGTATGTTAATTAAAAAAATTCTAAGAGGAGAAAAGAAAATAAAAGGAGAAGACATATCTACATATAGAAGAGAAGAGAAGATGCAGAGTAGAGGATGTTGGTTTTTTTTTTTTTTACAGAAGGGGAAGAGAGAAGAAAAAGAATACAAAGATGAAGTTCCTGTTTGACATTGCGTTTTAAAAATATTTTTGAAAAAAATTGAATTTTTTTATTTTTGTTCTTTACTTGAATTTTTTTTATGTTCTTAGATCATTTTGATGTGTTGATGTCAAAAATATTTTTTTTAAAATAAAAAATATATCATTTTGATACATTTATGAACGAAAAACACTTTAAAAAACAACAACAACCATACTCTACAACAGGCCATGGGCGTGTATATTATGAAATGAAAGATTCTTGTCTTTTATTGGGTTATTTTACCAATGAATAATTAAATAGTAATATTTTTAATTATTATATCAATGATTATATTTGTAATATGTAATGCATCGTCTAATCGTGGACAAACACCAACTTACAAAATGGAGTTGGAATATACACGCCATTCCCTCCATGCATGAGTGACACATGGTCAATGAACGATCTTTTTTCCTCTTATTTTGTCTCTCCTCTTCGACTTCAAATCCTCCTGTTTTTCCAAGTAGTTGCTCAATTATTTATCTTTTTTCTTATTATTTCTTTTATTTTAAATAATTTATAAAATCAAAATTTGTTTTCAATTTTATCATCCTTCAATTTTTTTTATCGATCATATTTGGTCTTCAATCTTTTAATTGCTATCTTTTCTATCATTTTCTTTATTTTCAGTTATGTACCTCATTCTCTTATTTCATTCAATTCTTATACGTGATTTGGTCATTATTCTTTTAATTGCTACTTTTTTGCTTTTATTTTATTTATTTAATTTATTTTTCAATTCTATCCCTTATTGTTTTATTTTTAAATCAAGTTTAATCCTCATTTTTTTATTTGTTTTGTTTTTCAATTTTAGATGGTTGAGAATTTTACTTCTTAATATTTCTGAGTTTGCTTTCTATGAAGTAACCCGGTTTCATGACTAGTGTCACGAGTTTATAGATTAACTTCTTTTATTTATTATCTGTGGATGTACATTGTAATGTAATTTTACACCCTAATAGCTAAAACAAAATAATTATTAATTTTTTTTTAATATTGTGGCCAAATTCTAACGGATAATCATAAACTGGTTACGATACCCAATTTTCATTCAAAACATGTGAAAGATGCAACATATATTTTTAATGAAAAATATGTTTGAAAAAACTTTGAAATTTGGCTGTATGTACGAAAAACAACACATTTTTTTTGTTTTTTTTCAATATGATTTTTTTATATTATATTTTTCTAAAAAAAATAAAAAAATTTGAATTGGGCTTGACCCCTACGTGGGTCGGCCCAGCCAAGGTGGGCCAAATCTATTGGACTTGGGCTGGACCCGGCCCAGCCAACTGGGCGGGGCTAAGAGCAGGATGCTGCAAGGGAGAGAGAGGGATGCCAGCCTATGGTGACTTGCTGTTGCTAGCTGTTGTTGTCAGTGCCAGTATCCTACCAGCATCGAAGAAGATGATGGTGGCTACCACTGTGTCTTCGTCTTTCTCTCCTTTGTTTTTCTACTAATTTTCCTCATGTGTGTGTTGTTTCTGTTGTCTACCCTAGTTTTATTAGTATCATTTCATGTTATCCTCCCAAGATAGGATGACGACAACGCTGGGGACATTGACGGACCGAGCTTTCTTTGTTTGATTGTTTGTTCTTTAGTTTATTTTCAGCATATATTTTTACTGTTTCAACATGCATTTTACTTTCAATTCACGCATAATATTGGGTATGAATTAATGTTTCATACATTTTAAATTCATAAATAAACCTAATTCTAAGTTAGGTGGGGAGTAGCGATCTGTCTCATGACTTTTAGTTGGGGTTTAAATTCGTGAAACGTCTAATTATGATCTGAATGTTTACCCAATAATAGCAGTCACATCGTGCCCCAACCATTTCTTGTTAACCCCTATACTACTTGTCGCACCCCATCGCGAGAGCGCAGCGTCGTGACGACCCTCCCCCGCGTACCGGGGGAATATTCAATGTCCGGGGTATTATCTTTATTTTTGTGGAAAAGGGAAACGCCACCTAGTATTATGGTTACTAGGAAACCTAAAACTGGTCTTTCAGATATTCTAAGGCAAGGGACTGGTTGTGTAAAGGGAAGGTTTTAGCACCCCTAGTACGCCCTACCTAAGGCAAGCTGCTTGGCGTTTTTGTTTGCTTTATGATTGCTATGATATTGATCTTTCAAAAAAAATATATTGGTTAAATGATGATGACATATTATTCCCGTTGAATATTTTGGATATTAACCCCTTATAGGATTTATTTACCAAACACCGAACAGTGAATAATAGCATACTATCCCCGCCGAATATTTTGGATAATGACCCTTAGGATTTTTTTATCCAAACACTGAATAGTGAATAATAGCATACTATCCCCGCCGAATATTTTGGATATTGACCCCTTAGGATTTATTTATCAAAACACCGAACAGTGAATAATAGCATACTATCCCCGCCGAATATTTTGGATATTGACCCCATAGGATTTATTTATCCAAATATCAACAGTGAATAATATGAATCACAAAAAAAAAGGGTTTTTATATTTTTTGGAATATTGGCCAATACCCTTTGGATTTTACAAACATGTTGTAAAATCCAAAAATGCAAGAAATGATTTTTCTTTGCGAAATTCATGCTAAAATACATTTTTTTTTCAAACTCAGATAAAATATATTTTTTGAAAGAAAACGATTTTTTTTAAAATATGCTAGTGTATTGGTCGTATGCAAGAAAACAACACATTTTTTGTATTTAATAATAAAAATATTTTTTGCAAATTTTGTGTTTTTTGTATCTTTTCTTTATTTCTTTTTGTTTTTTCTCTTTTTCGGTGGGCTGGCTGTCAGCCCACCTAAATTCGAGCTGGGCTGACAGCCCAGCCCACCTTGTCTCTAGGCTGGGCTGCTAGCCCAGGTGACTGGCAGCCCAGACCCATCTGGGCCCCATCTGGGCTGGGCTTTCGGCCCAAAGGCTGGAAGCCTTCTTCAGGGGCCGGGCCAGGCACAAAGGCCTGGCCCGCCAAGCCCACGCGAGGAGTGAATTAATTCACTCCCCGCATGCAAACACAGGGACGATGAACAGTGATATGCCGAATTTTGGAGTTTGATGAATGGCTTACCTGTTAGCACCTTTGGGTAGAGGAGGTCATGGTGGTTCTTCTGGTCCTGGTGGCGTCGGAAATGGTGGCTTGTGGTGGCCGGAATGGACGCCGGAAAGTGACGGGCTGAGCTTGCTGCGACGGTGGACTTGCTTCTGCCTTCGCCTGAGACGATGACTGGGATTCTGGGGATGAGGTATTGCTTCTGTTGATGACAAAGCGACTCTTGATGGCTGAAACTGGTGGCTGGTGTTGCTGAACCGAGAGAGAGAGAAAGGCTTCTGGTTTTAGAGAGAGAAGCAGAGAAAACCGAGAGAGAGAGCAGCACCGAGAGGGATGAAGATCAACTATCTTTTACGTAAATTTTCCTTCGTTTGTCTTTGTTTTTTCTCTGCTTTTTCTCTTCTTCTCTACGTGAAAAATCTTCTTCTTTTCTTTCCCCTCTCTGTTCTCTCTTTTCTTTTTGCGTTCAAGATCCTCCCCTGTTTCTGCTTTTTGTCTTTCTTTTTTCCTTCCCCTGTATCTTTCTTTCTCGTCTTGCCCCCCTGTTCTGCATGCATGGGCATGCCTTTTATAGGTCGGAGGCAACCCTTCGGCTACCCCTGGCGTGCAGCGATGGATTGCCGCCGCCTGAAATCGCAGAGGCGTGCTCTGCATTGTTCAGGTGACTGAACAGTGTAGGCACGCTTGCACGTTTCAAAAATTTCAGAGGGTGAAAGTATGATTTGGTCCCTCACTTTGTAATTGTCTTAATTGCACCTCCAATTGGATTTAAACATATAAATTTTTGCAATTGCATCCCCGTTAAAATTTCAAGAGTAACCTTAGCTTTACGCTCCTTTTTTATTTTGGTCCTTGATTTTTAATTTGAGCGATTTAAACCTCAATCGACCATTAAATTCTCAATTTATTCAATTTTGCCCCTGTAACAAAATATTTTTGGATTTTTGTCTTTTTTCTATTTTTTTCGTTTTCTTTCGAAACCTAAAAATAAGTGGGTCAAAATTTGGGTAGCAACAGATGCACCCTCTTTACAATGCTTACGAATAAAGTCTCGTAAAAGACTTTAACTAGTAAGTGTTGTAAAGAAAAAAATGAAGTTGGTCTCATTGTTCCGGGTGACCTACCCAAGTTAGAATGGTGTCATTGTTCCGGGTGACCTACCCTGTTAGCATGGTCTCATTGTTCCGGGTGACCTACCCAAGTTAGAATGGTCTCATTGTTCCGGGTGACCTACCCAAGTTAGAATGGTCTCATTGTTCCGGGTGACCTACCCTGTTAGCATGGTGTCATTGTTCCGGGTGACCTACCCAAGTTAGCATGGTCTCATTGTTCCGGGTGACCTACCCAAGTTAGAATGGTCTCATTGTTCCGGGTGACCTACCCTGTTAGCATGGTCTCATTGTTCCGGGTGACCTACCTAAGTTAGCATGGTCTCATTCTTCCGGGTGAACTACCCAAGTTAGCATGGTCTTATTGTTCCGGGTGACCTACCCAAGTTAGCATGGTCTTATTGTTCCGGGTGACCTACCCTGTTAGCATGGTCTCATTGTTCCGGGTGACCTACCCAAGTTAGTATGGTCTCATTTTTCCGGGTGACCTACCCGGGTTTAAGATGAAGGTGGGGGTCTTATTATAACGGGTGATCTACCCGGATGTAATTGGTAAAGATGGGGATGCAATGTATGATAATGCATGTATACTTACCTCAAAAATATAGGTCCCCTTTCTCTAAGGCTCCATTATCATACGATGCCTTTGCCCAATCTCCAAAGCTTTCTTGGCTTCTCTGATTAGATGGCTTATTGAAGTTTGTCATAAGTCATTCATCCACTTAACGCAAGCGTATTGCTTATTCTGGGCTATCTGCGATGATCTTTGCTTTCATTGCTTATCAAATCTGACCATGCCCCCAAATGTGGTGTTGTTTGACTCATCTTGAAGGAGTGCAACAAGTCCATCCATTTTCTTTGATTCTTGCAATAACAGTTCTTTGATTTGTGTGCCTTCGGCTAACAACCATTGCAAGACTTGCTAATGTTATTCTAATCTTAGATTGCCGATGGAGTTTTTTTATTAATTGAATCATATTCCTTCTAGCATATATCATCATCCACATTCATGCGTTGGGTTGTCAAGTTGTCTAGAAATGCATTGAAAACTCATCATTGCATGCCTAATGTTATCCACAATAAATCCCTCTCAGCTCGCGAGAAGAGATATATTGTCATCATAACCCATGATCATGCGATGAATTGTGCCTTGAATTGATGCAACTGTCCAGTCATGCAATCTGAAACTCTTCGTTATAAACTCAATTTCTTCTAAATAAAATCTTCTTAGTCCATGTGAAGAATTATAATGTTGTCATTAACAAGGTTATTATTTTTCTTTGCGGTGAATTGAACCTTGAGTCGATGTGCTGTTAAAGTCAATTATCCCCCCATTAGTCTTGGTGGCACAATACTTTTCAACATTTATCAATAATGCGACTCATGTGATGACATCTTTCTTTTTATCACTAACATGTATGTAGTGAAGCAGAGCTTGAATCTAGAACTTCAAAACATATTATCCCACATTCAATCTCTATGGCGCGCACATTCTTCAACATTTATCAAAATATACCTATGTGACAATATCTTTTTTTAGAGACAATCAAATCTGTGGGTAAGCCAATATTTCAAAATCTGAAGATGCCCTTCAAATGCAATCTTATTCTCAATCACTGTTGGAGCTTATCAAACCATCACTCTCTATTAAGCAATGTTGCCCTGAGTTAAATCTGTTGGTGCTCATTGATGAATTTCACTAAATCTTTATTTGCTTGTGCTTCTTTGCCCCCAAGCATGAAATCTGAAGATGCCCTTCAAATGCAATCTTATTCTCAATCATTGTTGGAGCTTATCAAACCATCACTCTCTATTAAGCAATGCTGCCCTGAGTTAAATCTGTTGGTGCTCATTGATGAATTTCACTAAATCTTTATTTGCTTGTGCTTCTTTGCCCCCAAGCATGAAATCTGAAGATGCCCTTCAAATGCAATCTTATTCTCAATCACTGTTGGAGCTTATCAAACCATCACTCTCTATTAAGCAATGTTGCCCTGAGTTAAATCTGTTGGTGCTCATTGATGAATTTCACTAAATCTTTATTTGCTTGTGCTTCTTTGCCCCCAAGCATGATGTGAAACTGCTTGCAAGATCCACATTTTTGGCCTCTAATCATAAGCTTCCCAATGATAATGAAGAATTGTCAATGTCAAGGATTTTGCAAATCCGAACAATGTTTTCTCTGTTTATAAATCTTTCTTGTTCTGACATTAAGTCACCAATTTCAAAAGAGTATGTGCATCCAAAGTCTAATCCTTGAAATAAAATAAAAAAGATGTCATTTGTTGAAAATCAAATTCATTTGGTCAAATTCCCAATACACGATATTCAATGCATGCAAACTTGTAATTATCTTGTATTTTTGCAAACAACAATTGACCCATTATGAGATTGAAATTTTTTTTTCTATGGGTTTATTTTTGTTTCAATTAAAATCTCTGATTTTAGGGGTATGTCATTTGACAGTACATGATGAAGTGATAATTTGGTTTTCAAACAATTAGACTGTCAAGTAAAGACCCAAGATTCAGTTGAAAATTTGTCTCCTTTTTCCGCACTTACTTTATCAATATGAATAGCAACTTGTAACTTAGTTCGTGAAATTATAACCCTTATGGAAAAACCCTAACAATATTGGAGAGCACCATTTATCAATAAAAATTGCTTGCTTGATCAAGAAAGACTTTTGAAAGCATATAACGAGGCTATGGTTCATGGCTATAAAAGAAAAGGACATTCATAAGCTTAAAAAAAAGTGTTTAAGGGTTTCAAAGGCCTAGGATCACCATCATCTAGTCGTTAACTCTTTTTCTCTTGTTGTTTTTGTAGAAGAGACCACATCAAAATACGTTAATTATCTTAACGTGATTTGTATCAATCAACCATCGCTCTAAAAATCTCTACAACCATGTCATTCCTTTCATTGACAATTTCAACCTTAAAAGAGAAATACTAGACTCGAATCATCATTTGTCATCTAATGTTATTTCATCTCTTGTTGTACTCAATACAGTCTAACAAAACAATTATGCAAGATATTCATTTGATGGATAACTTATCTTGAAGACTCGATAATCTTAATAACATTTCTTCCCATGTGAGGTTTGACCAGGGATACCAACGAACATGATATAGCTCAATATTCTCTTTTTTTTTCTTTTTTTTTTGAACTTGTCCTAAGCATTGACTCTTGGTTATGTCATGTGCTATCTCAATTTGATTGTTCTCCCATGTTTGGGTTTTTGTTCTTAAACATCCCCTCTTTTATTGATTCTAATGTTGTCACTGCATCTTCAAACTACAAATCCCTCATTTGCCCTAGTGCATTTGCCTCCAGCGTGAGGGTGTGATCCTGTTTTTTTTTTTTTTAATTTCACGAATAATGAAGGAAATAAACAAATATGGACTTTTGTCTTTTCAAGCGAAGTTGGTTTTAACTGATAAATTTTGACCTTGATCAGTGTAATGATTTGGAGGTGAAAGAGTCATGATGCGTCCAATATCTATTAAAGCTTAGTTCTACGATGTGGTTCAAAAGACTTGGTGTATGGGCTCAAAAAATTGTTTGATCGCCTTGATATTGCTCATCATGTCATTTAACAAAAGCTGGGGTAATTCTGTAATAAAAAAACAAAAACTTTAATTTTTAGGAATGATAAACTTTAAATTTTGCATGTTGAAGTTTGATCAAAATGTTTTGTCAAAAATAAGAATGTTAAACATCTCTTAAATTCAAAACAATAAAAAGACAAGGAATACACATGCTTCAATGAAACGATGATTTAGACCCCGAAACAAAGTGATAACCGCTGAGATTCCGTAAGAAAATTATTGACAATGCGAAACTTTTCTCAGACAATCATTTCTGTATTATCGATGTTCATTGATCTTGCTTATGCTCGCGATGATTTATTGCTGAGATTGTCGATGATAACATCCTTCACAAAACTTGACTTGCTGATAGTTAACTTTTACGCTTGATTACTGAAATTCTTGCGACTATTCATCTCTCATCTGGATTATGTGGCAAAAGGAAGGTTTTTTTTTGGCGCTCCACCGCGCTCCTTGTTGGACATAAAAAGTGAATCAAGCTTGGAAGCACTCTTGTCAAAACACCGAAGTGCGCAAATCATAAAAAATTTCATCATACGACGAAAAGACTCTTTTTGCGGCAAATTCGCTTCTTCGAGCAATGTAATCTTGCAGTGCACATGCTTTGACCTCTCAGATACCGGAATAGATTCAACAATCCCATATTATGTTTCCACACTCGGGATATTTTATCTTTGCTCGCAAAATAACATGGTTTAATGTGCGTGGCGGCATAAAACTCCTAAATTGGACAGTGCCGCAAGAACTCCACATGATTAAGAGAGAAATCAACTGATACTTAAATGGGCTGACAACTTCTTTGACTGATGCTCGCTTTCTGAAAATAGACTTGTATAGGGACTACCCGCACTCCTTCAAAGAAAACCCAAATTTTCACAATGTTCATTTATGAATGCATTAACACTTTGCAGATGATATCTCAGCGTATGTCTCACTAGAGAGTAGAGAACTCTATCTTTGGTTTGCCGAAAAACACGAATGCTATTTCTATATTGGTGTGAATTTTCCTTACCAATGTCAACGACTCCTGACCTTTTGGAGGATGATAGATTGAGGGACCCCTATTTCAAATTGTGGGAATGCATGTTGAAATGTATATGCATGTTTTTTTTTTAACAAACTTGCCTCTTGAGAAGTGACACGTGTTCGTAACAATTGCATGATAAACAACACTGTGGGAATGCATTTTTTTTGACATTTTTTTTTTAAAAAAACTCGCCCTTTGAGGAGTGACACGTGATCGTAACTATTACAATGAAAATTTCTTAAGTGATGACCACTGTGTCACTCAAAAGTCTTGAATTCAAGATGCTTTGAGAAGAGTTTGTCTTAATGCAAAACAAAATGGAGGGAGCATACACCCTAAAGATAGGTTCTAGTTCTTGTATGTGAGACATAGGGTAGGTTTACTACTTGGTCTCTAAAAAGGGTCTCTTGCTGTCCCAGTGATCACCTTCGTAAAGGCGATATGGGGGTTTAGCAGATAGCGGGATGGCACGTATACCAATCACTACCAGTCTAAACACTCAGCAAAGAGTTGAGGTTTACACAAACTTCAACCTTGACTCAAGTCATAGGTAAGCTGCTAGTCCCCCACTTAACTTAAAGTTTAGTGTGTGCTCTCAAAATAATAAAAGTGATGCATGACAAGGCATATTATGATGACAGGATGTAAAGATGAATGCTAAAACTTCTAAAAAAATATAAATCATCCATAGCAACATATCATAAACAAACAAAATTATCAAGCTTAGTCCAAAGTCCCTAGCGGAGTCGCCATCCTGTCGCACCCCATCGCGAGAGCACGGCGTCATGACGACCCTCCCCCGCGTGCCGGGGGAATATTCAATGTCCAGGGTATTATCTTTATTTTTGTGGAAAAGGGAGTCGCCACCTAGTATTATGGTTACTAGGAAACCTAAAACTGGTCTTTCAGATATTCTAAGGCAAGGGATTGGTTGCGTAAAGAGAAGGTTTTAGCACCCCTAGTACGCCCTACCTAAGGCAAGCTGCTTGGCGTTTTTGTTTGCTTTATGATTGCTATGATATTGATCTTTCAAAAAAAATATATTGGTTAAATGATGATGACATATTATTCCCGTCGAATATTTTGGATATTAACCCCTTATAAGATTTATTTATCCAAACACCGAACAGTGAATAATAGCATACTATCCCCGCCGAATATTTTGGATATTGACCCCTTAGGATTTATTTATCCAAACACCGAACAGTGAATAATAGCATACTATCCCCGCCGAATATTTTGGATATTGACCCCTTAGGATTTATTTATCCAAATACCAATAGTGCATAATATGAATCACAAAAAAAAGGGTTTTTATATTTTTTGGAATATTGGCCAATACCCTTTGGATTTTACAAACATGTTGTAAAATCAAAAAATGCAAGAAATGATTTTTCTTTGCGAAATTCATGCTAAAATACAGGTTTTTTCTTCAAACTCATAGATAAAATATATTTTTTGAAAGAAAACGATTTTTTTTAAATATGCTAGTGTATTGGCCGTATGCAAGAAAACAACACAATTTTTTTGTATTTAATAATAAAAATATTTTTTGCAAATTTTGTGTTCTTTGTATCTTTTCTTTATTTCTTTTTGTTTTTTCTCTTTTTCGGTGGGCTGGCTGTCAGCCCACCTAAATTCGGGCTGGGCTGACAGCCCAGCCCACCTTGTCTCCAGGCTGGGCTGCTAGCCCAGGTGACTGGCAGCCCAGACCCATCTGGGCTGGGCTTTCAGCCCAAAGGATGGAAGCCTTCTTCAGGGGCCAGGCCGGGCACAAAGGCCTGGCCCGCCAATCCCACGCGTGGGAGTGAATTAATTCACTCCCCGCATGCAAACACAGGGACGATGAACAGTGATATGCTGAATTTTGGAGTTTGATGAATGACTTACCTGTTAGCACCTTTGGGTAGAGGAGGTCGTGGTGGTTCTTCTGGTCGTGGTGGTGTCGGAAATGGTGGCTTGTGGTGGCCTGAATGGACGCCGGAAAGTGACGGGCTGAGCTTGTTGCGACGGTGCACTTGCTTCTGCCTTCGCCTGAGACGGTGACTGGGATTCTGGGGATGAGGTATTGCTTCTGTTGATGACAAAGCGACTCTTGATGGATGAAACTGGTGGTCGGTGTTGCTGAACCGAGAGAGAGAGAAAGGCTTCTGGTTTTAGAGAGAGAAGCAGAGAAAACCGAGAGAGAGAGCAACACCGAGAGGGATGAAGATCAACTATCTTTTACGTAAATTTTCCTTTGTTTTTCTTTGTTTTTTCTCTGCTTTTTCTCTTCTTCTCTGCGTGAAAAATCTTCTTCTTTTCTTTCCCCTCTCTGTTCTCTCTTTTCTTTTTGCGTTCAAGATCCTCCTCTGTTTCTGCTTTTTTTCTTTCTTTTTTCCTTCCCCTGTATCTTTCTTTCTCGTCTTCCCCCCTGTTCTGCATGCATGGGCATGCCTTTTATAGGTCGGAGGCAACCCTTCGGCTGCCCCTGGCGTGCACCGATGGGTTGCCGCCGCCTGAAATCGCAGAGGCGTGCTCTGGAGTGTTCAGGTGACTGAACAGTGCAGGCACGCTTGCACGTTTCAAAAAATTCAGAGGGTGAAAGTATGATTTGGTCCCTCACTTTGTAATTGTCTTAATTGCACCTCCAATTGGATTTAAACATATGAATTTTTGCAATTGCATCCCCGTTAAAATTTTAAGAGTAACCTTAGCTTTACGCTCCTTTTTTATTCTGGTCCTTGATTTTTAATTTGTGCGATTTAAACCTCGATCGACCATTAAATTCTCAATTTATTCAATTTTGCCCTTGTAACAAAATATTTTTGGATTTTTGTCTTTTTTCTATTTTTTTCTTTTTCTTCTGAAACCTAAAAATAAGTGGGTCAAAATTTGTGTAGCAAAACTACTCGATAATTGCTTATGCTTTTTTTTCCAAGACAGTTTGAGTGGGGCACCTTTGAATTGGTACATAAGACTAGACAACACTAGGATCCGTAGTTGGAAAAATCTAGTAGATGCTTTCATCAGTCAATATAAGTTTAAGATAGTTAAGGCATACAAACTTAAAATATTATTTACATCAAGAAACAAACGTGAGCATTTGTATCAACGACCAAACTAATATGAAGAATTGATGCTACAATCATTTGATGGATCTCTTAAACTTGTTGGATCAGCCATATTGATCCTATTATCATTTGATGTCTGTTGTGGAACGAGAAAAGGCTTAGGAGGCATTTGTAGAGATTCAATAATTGCTACAAGCATTGGTATAACTTTGTGCATTGAGGGACAATCAATAGGCTTCAATTGTATGCACCATAATGCCACCATAGTCATCTTTTTTGTTGTTATCATTTCCTGCTCTGTGGCTTCATCTTCTAGTATATCCTTTCCTTCACTAACTTGGTCATATATCCATGAAGGGAAGTGCATTTGGCTCGAATGATCTGCTAATGTATTCAAGTTTTTTCTTCTCCCAACCATTTCCATTAACAACATCCCAAAACTATAGACATCGGCTTTGTAAGAGACGCCTCCGATGCTTTTGTAAAATAATTCAGGAGCCATGTATCCCATTGTTCCTCTAGCCATAGTAAAGGGCATAATGCTATTATTAGCTAGATATAATTTTGCAAGTCCAAAATCTGAAACTTATGGAGAGAAGTTTTCATCGAGAAGAATGCGTGAGGCTTGATGTCAAAATGCAAAATCTGCATTTCACAACCTTGATGTAGATATTCAATATGACGGGCCACCCCAAGAGAAATTTCATATAATTTACAGTTGCTGATAATGTGTTCTTACCTTTAATCATAAGTATAACAATTGAAATAATTTATTATTCGATGTTGTATTTTCTTTTTATTGTTTTTCAGTCTCAAGGTTTTGATTTATTACAGTTTTGTTATTCAATTTAAATTAATTATATATTTTGTTTTTCATTTGGCACTTATTCTTTTAAATTTTTATTTAGTAATGATTATTTTCTTTTTTTCGGTCCTTCTTGGACAATGTTTTCTTTTTGTCCATATTTATTCATTTATGCTTTTAGATTTTGTTTTTATATTTTTATCATTTTGCTTTTTTTCTGGGTTTTATATTTTTTAGGATCCGTTTTGAAATTTTAATTTATGTTGGTTACACTGCATTTTATTTTTAAATTTTTCTTTATTGTTTTTCGGTCCCAAGGTTTTGATTTGTTGTAGTTTTGTCATTCAATTGGAATTAATTATATATATTCTTTTTTATTTTGACACATATTCTTTTAATTTTTTATTTAGTATTGATTCCTTTGGTTTTTTCGGTATTTCTTTGACAATGTTTATTTTGTCTGTATTTATTCATTTATACTTTTGGTTTTTGTTTTGATTTTTTGTCATTTATTTTTTATTGGAGTTTTATTTTTATTCGGTTCAATTCTGAAATTTTAATTTATGTTGGTGATCATTTTAATATTAATATTGCTTATTTTTTACCTTTTTTTTTGTTTTCTGTTAGTTTTATCTTTTTTCTAGATCAACATTGATTTAGATATTCAATACGACGGGCTGCCCCAAGATAAATTTCATATAATTTATGGTTGCTTAACTGGATGCTACCTTATCAAGAAAAAATATATTTTTCAAGAGATCCATTAGGCATGAACTCATATACAAAGACACACTTTGAGCCCTCAATGGTATAGCCTATGAGTTGCACCACATTGCAATGGTGCATTCTTCCAATGGTGGCAACTTCATTGATAAATCTAGCCCTTTAGTTTTTTCTTGGCGCAAAAGTTTTACAGCCGCAAAATAGCCACTACGAAACTTTCCTTTGTACACCGAGCCATCACCTCCCTCACTAAGAATATAGAATTGCACACACAATTTTTTTTAAAAAAGAATAATTAAAAAAATGTATAAAATAAAAAATGTCAAATATTAGAAAAAACTCAAAATTGGAAATTCAAATAAATTTGAAAAAAAAAACAGATTGAACACTGAAATTGATAAATCAATCATTATAAAAAGAAACACCATGGAGTATTGTAAATATTATTTTTCATAGTAGAGAAAAAGAAGAATATGTTAAGTCATTGATATTTATTGACATTTTTTACTTTTTAATAAATTTTTAAGCACCATTTCTTTTTTTTCTAGAAGCTTTTCATTTTTTTTAATATGATATAAACTTTTTAGTAATTTATTTAATATTTCTTTTATCCTTAATAAGTTTTGAGGTTGAAGTTCTATGTTTTTTTTATGCTTGTCCATATTTAAAAGAAAAATTGATAGAATCATAAATAAGAGACCACATTAAGAAATTATCTAGAGTAGATATTTTATGTGTTTAATATAAATGGGTGACTGTAAGAAAATATCAAGAGTATAGAATGAAATATTTGATTGATCCAGTAAACACCTTTTAAGAATGAATTTATGCCAGTTTTTATGTGCCTCTATGATACAAACAATAAAGTTTATAATAAATAAATAAAAACATTGGATATTTTATATGATTAAAAGATTTCCATTCAATTACATTATAAGTCATTGAGCAAAACTATGAGAATGTTTGGAAAATCTATGAGAGAGCAAAGAAGAATACTTACCGATGAGCACAAGTAGGGTAATGAGCAAAACTATGAGAATGCTTGGAAAATCTATAGAGATAGTCTTAGTAGTATAACGTTCGTTTCCTGCCAAATAAATACATGAAGAGAATGAAAACAAATAGGAACACAATCAATTTCCTTTTAGGTTTCAGGAAATTCATCATCTTGTTTTACTTGTTAATTATTTCTATTGTGAAGAGAGAAACTAAGATTGAGATTTTAACCTCCTAAAATTCACATCCATTTTCATAAGAGGAAGATTGTAAGTGAGCCTACTACAACATGCATGCATGAACTAATCCTCACCTTTATGAATTCGGAGTTTCAATCGTGGTTTTCCTACATTAACAGATAAAGAGTGACGTAAATATGTGAAATATTAAAGGAAACGTACGTACGTACGTACATTCATTATGGATTAAGTGAAAAAAACTAGCATGAACCACATGTAGGATACTAAGATATATAGGCTTCGTTCTCATATTTCACAACTCACATATATATAAATTTATTCAGCCAAATTTTAGGTTCATCAAAACAAAAACTCACCGAAGCTATCATATCGTATCTAGGAGCCATCTATATTCAACAAAAAAAAAGGTATTGTCAACATCTAAAAATGTGATGAATGAAGAACAAACCATGATATAAAAAAATTAAAGGAAAAGATATATATATATATATATATATATATATATATATATATATATATATTCTTTTTGCAAAATTGAACCATGATAAAAATAGTCCTCACTTGGTAAATACCTCTTTAGCGGCCATATTGCTACATTTCAAGGAAAGGAAAACGTTGTGTCAATGTTCATAATATTGTTATAAGATTACTGATTCGTGAAATTAACTGAAGGAGAGCACGCAAGTGTTTTTTGATATTCAAATAACGTGATAGCTAGCTAGCTAGGGTAGAATTGGAGAGTTTAGAGCAAAGTTAAGAAGATATGTACTAATTAAAAATAATATATCTCATTTTGGTTGATTATTGATCATTATTTTGAGTCCAATTCATATTGCATAACCCAGTTTTGGGTCATTCCCTAAAAAGTACCCGAAAATAACAAAAAAATAAAATAAAAGGGGCTGGTGCCGGTAGGAAAATCAAGGTGAAATTTTGAATGTTTTCGAGAGCTCGATCGTACCTTTTTTCGTGCCCAAAATGAAGGAAATCGCAGATTCAATGCTAAAGTAATTTGTTATCGGATAAATCTGCGTAGAAATTTAAGTCGACAGACATGATTATATTTTTATGGGTCAATTTGATTTAATCGTTGGTCGATTTAAAAGTGTAATTATGTTTGAGAATTAATTTAGGATCCAATCGAAAGATTTAATTAAGTGCAAGGGCTTGATTATATTTTAAATTGGCCAAATTAATTTTATTAAGGGCTTAGTCAATAAGAAATCAAGTTCTTGAATTTAATTTGGGCTCAATTGAGAAAATCAAAATTTTTGGAGACCCAATTGAATTTTTTTCAAGCCAATAGCGCAAGTTAGGGTTCAAATTAAAAACAATTGAAAGTTTAATGATCAATTGAAGGTCAAATTACATAAATAAGAAATAAAGGACCAAAATGAAAGAGGCGCGCAAAGTTAAGGCTAACGTTGACATTCAGTCAGGGGTACAATAGCATAAAATCATAAATATAAATCTGATTGGGGGCGCAATAAGAGCAAATACAAATAGAAGGACCAAACTGCATATTCACCCTTAAAGCAACCCCTCCTTCGCGTGCACCGACTGACATACCTGCAGCCGCCGCTGACAAGCCACCTGCGCTCGCCGCCGACAGCCACCTGCCTGAAGCCACCGGCAAGCCGAAAGCAGCCCACCATTGTGTAATGGTAACCCTGCAAATGGCTATAAAAACCGACGAGCAGAGGTGCAAAAAGAGGAGAAGAAAACGGAGAAAAAAAGCTGGAGAAGACTAAGGAAAATTTCACGTAAATTTTGAATCTTCTATTCCCTCTCATCTGCTCTCCTTCACTCTCCCTCTCTGGCTTCGTTTTTTTCCTCTTCTCTCTCTCTAAAAACATAATAACAGACCCGAAGCTCTCTCTCTCTCCCTCTCGGCCAGCCAGTCACCACCACCGTAGACAACCATCCCCCCTCAGCACCACCTAGGCATCACCATCGTCTTCGCCATCAACCCCAACAGCTCAACCACCTTCTCCGGTTGAAGAAACGGTGACAGCCCCCAGCACAGCAAACCGACCGGGGCACTTCCGACGCCCACTCCGGCCACCACAGGCCACCATCTCCGAAGCCACCATGACCAAAAGAACCAGCTCGACCTCCTCTACCCAAAGGTGTTAACAGGTACACCATTCATCACACTCCAAAAATCCACTATTCACCATCTTCTTCCTCTGTGCATGCAGCGGGGAGTGAATTAATTCACTCCCTGCTGGGTTGTTTGGGCCGGGCTTTACGCTCGGCCTGTTGCCAAAAAAAGGCTTCCAGCCCACTGAGCTGGCAGCCCAGACCTCAAACTGGTGGGCTGGTAGTCCAGCCCGCCAGTAAATAAATAAAAAATAAATAAAATAATATAAAAATATATATATATAAAATATATTTTTTAGGAAAATATTTAGAACAAAAAATGTGTTGTTTTCTTGCATACGACCAATACACTAGCATATTTTAAAAAAATCTTTTTGTTTCAAAAAAATATATTACCTTGGAATTTTAAGAAAAAATGTATTTTTGCATAAATTTCACAAAGAAAAATCATTTCTTGCATTTTTGGATTTTACAACATGTTTGTAAATCCTAAGGGTATTGGCCAATATTCCAAAAATATAAAAGCCTTTTTTTGGTGATTCGTATTATTCACTGTTGGTATTTGGATAAATAAATCCTAAGTGGTTAATATACAAAATATTCAGCGGGAATGATATGCTATTATTCACTGTCGGTGTTTGGATAAATAAATCCTAAGGGGTTAATATCCAAAATATTCGGTGGGAATAATATGCTATTATTTACTATCGGTGTTTGGATAAATAAATCATAAGAGGTTAATATCCAAAATATTCGGGGGGAATGATATGCCATTATTCACTGTCGGTGTTTGGATAAATAAATCTTAAAGGGTTAATATCCAAAATATTCGGCGGGGATAATACATCATCGTCATTTAACCAATATATTTTTGAAAGATCAATATCATAGCAATCATAAGACAAACAAAAACACCAAGCAGCTTACCTTAGGTAGGGCGTACTAGGGGTGCTAAAACCTTCCCTTTACGCAACCAGTCCCTTACCTTAGAATCTCTGAAAGACCAGTTTAGGTTTCCTAGTAACCATAATACTAGGTGGCGACTCCCTTTTTCACGAAAATAAAAATAATACCCCCGACATGAATTTTCCCCCGGCACGCGGGGAGGGTCGTCATGACGCCGCGCTCTCGTGACGGGGTGCGACACATATGTTTTTATCGGCAAAACTTCTTAAATTTAACCTTGTATTATTTTTGAATTATTCAATCTTATTCCTATTCTTTTTTAATTTGATCAAATAGCACTTGTGTTCCTATTTGTAATTTTCTGGTCTAGTCCCAATTACAAATGTATATTTCTTTATATTGTTCAATTATGCTTTGTATTAACATTTAAGTTACTCTTATTACAAGTTTATTTATTTATCTTTGCAGTTTTCTTGTAATTTATTTTCAAATCTTCTATACAGTTTTACATACACACACACATGCCCGTGCATATTCTTTTTATAGTATAGTTGTCAAAAAACCATCTCAGCTAGAAGTTTAAGTTTATATTTTTTATATATAATTGTAACTAAAATAAGTGCTCTTACAAAGGTAAACGATTATACGATTAGCCAAAAAATCTGCAAGAAAAACAAACAGTTGTTAAAGAGACCAAGTGGCCTTCATGGTACTGTTTACCAGGGCTTATAGAATAATTCTGCATGATACCAGTAGAGTAAAATAGTTGAGGAGTTGACTTGAAATGGAAGAGATATTTATATAGAATCAAGCCGTGCATGGAGAAAGGAAACAAAATATGTTGTTTCTAACATTTGCAATGTCATTAATTCTACATTTCAAAAGAAAGAAAAGGATCAAATAAGAAAATAAAAATTTTACATAGTTATTTCTTTGAAAGCAATTTGATCACAATTATTTCAAATTACCTAATTCTATCCAATGAGTGGATCTAGAAAAAAAATTAACGATTCAAAGGAGCTGCTTACCTATTGCAGCTCTGATGGGAGCACAGTTTCCTGTGTTCATTTAGAAAAAAAACAAAGAAAGAAATAGTCAATTGAATAAAATTAATCGGCATGCGTGCAGAAAACTGAAAGCTATGTTATGTGTAACACAATTATATATATATATATATATATAAAGATTAGCAAGTGAAGTGCTTAACTATATAAAATGTACCCGTAAATGCAGTTAATTAATCAAGCATAATTTTATCCTGCCGCCATGAAAGCTCAAAGCCATACACCAAAATATCATGGAATACTATCAAAGACACATTGGTAATATTTGAAGGTGCTTCATAAATCAAATATATACTTCAGCAATTTTTACATCACCAGCCATCAAATAGGAATAACCTTCCATATGGCGGAAGCTGAGAGAATAAATACATTCATTTTTGCAGGTAGAAGTATTGACGAAATAAAAAGGAGGACTCTGTATTAGCCTTATGACTTAATATTAGTATCAAACAAAAAATATTAAACATTAAATTTTATTATAATCCAAGTGGTTATAATAATTATATTCATAATGATAATAATACGAATTTTACTTGTCTTTTAATTTTGTCCTTTTAACTGTTTTAATTTGTTCTTCAAATCAAATACTAATTTTTTATGTTGATAATGTGTTTTTACCTTCAATCATAAGAGTAACAATTGAAATAAATTATCATTCGATGTTGTATTTATTAAATATTATTTTTTACAGCTTCTCTGTGTATTTATTAAGCTCATTATGCCTCACAGCTTATCCAACCTCATTGATAGATATAACGAGTTGATTTGCCCGCGCGTTGCGCTGAGTTTTTTTCTATGTAAAAAATTAATTGATTTTTTACATGTTGTAATTAGTTAATTTTATATTTAATTAGTAAAATTATAATAGATAAAATATGTTAGAAATAAGTTTTTTTCCGCCTAAAAGAAACAGTGTGATCAAAACGGGAAGTGATTGGTATATTTTTTAATTGTAAATAACCAAAGCAAATTTGTCAACTTTTTTTTTTAGTTGCATTTTTTGCATAGTAATATTAAATCTGAAATATTATAAATAAAAATATTGTAATTTTTTTAAGAAATAAAATTAAACAAAAGAGCACAAAATTAGAATTAAAAGCCAAAATAATTTTTTATTTTATAAGATTTATTCATCATATTATTATATTAAAAGTATTTCGGAATACTGATATTAAAAGTATTCAAAATATTTCTCTCTCTATATATATATTTTAAGGCGATCATATTAAATAAATATTAAAACATATAATTAGTCTCACATATTGTGCCTGTTTGGGTGTGTGATTGAGATTTTTTTTAAAGTTCTTTTTGTTAAGAAATGCATCAAAATGATATATTTTTTTAATTTTTTAAAAAATATTTTTGATATTAGCACATAAAAATCATGTAGAAACACCAAAATTTTTAATTTAAAATAAAAACTTACAATATTTTTTTTTTAAATTTGTTCAAAAGTGATTTCTAAATGCATTCCTAAACACTCCTGCCATGTCCCACCATAACCATAATTCAGTTCACCTTTTAAAATAGTAATGAACAACAAAAAAACAGTTCAAATCACTGTTAATTACTGTTTGGAATTGCAATCTCATTTGGCTATCTATAAAATAATAGTCATGGTGCACATAAGCTAGTCAGACACCCCAGTTATAAACAAAAATTATACGTGGGAAAAAAAAACATAAAAAAAGTGGGTCCAAGGATTATTTGTGGCGCGTGTAAGCTACCCCGGTTATAATATATATATATATGGGAACAAAATCGTGGTGCGCGTAAATTGGCCCGGACACCACGATTATAAAAAAACAAACAAAAAAAGGAAGCCCGATAAGAAAAAAGGGAAAATATATTTTCAAACAGTAATGAACAATGAAAATTGTAAAAAGAAAAAGAGAATAAGTAAGTTTAGAGATTTATCATGATACGCTTAAGTGGACCCGAACACTTAGGTTATAAAAAAAACAAAAAAAAAAGAAGTCTGAAAAAAAAAACACTTTGCAAATAATATGATCATATAATTTAACTGAGATTGTGGCTGATAAATCTCTGAAAAAAGCAAAAAATTATGCACCATGGTGATCATATAAGTTTTATCAGTTATGCTTTTTTCAGAGATTTATAAGTTATGCCTAAAAACCAAAACCATTGCAAATAATATGATCAGATAAAATCTGAATTGTTTTCGTTGCTGAGATTCGAACTCCCGCGCCCCGCTTGAACGTGCTTTAACCACTTGCCCAAGTGACTCTTTTGTTCAATTCTTGGATACAAATAATAATAGTATGATCATATAATTTAATTCGTCGCTTGGGAGATTCGAACTCTTGCTCCCTGTTTAGACGCGTTCTAACTACTCGGCCATATGACTCCTTTGTTCAGTTCTTGGATACAAATAATAATAATAATATGATTATATAATTTAATTGTTCCAATCTACAGTGTATTTGAGTGTAGGCGAACAGTGCAAAACACTGTTCACCAGGCTGTTTTGTTGTAGCTATATACTAATAATTTTTTAAAATGTTTTTTCTTTTAAAAAAAACAAACCAACGGGCTATAAATATCTTTTTCTTCGCTAAAAGTCAAGCTTTTCTTTTACTTTTCATGAGATTGCTTGATTCACCCAGCCTCGTAGAAATTTCCTATGTGTTCGTTCGTTCGTTCATCCATCTGTTTTTTATGAACAGTGCATGGAAATAATTAGGTGAACTGCTGGTGTGCTTCTCGAAGTAGTTTTAGTACCAGTATGTTGGGTAGCCTTTAAATTTTGTCCTTGCTAATTAATTAGAATGCAGATGATGATATATTACTTGTCCACTCTACGATTCGGTGATTTGAACACCTGCAACGGATGATTAATGGTATGGCATGCGCCGAACATTGCTACCTCAAAAGAAGATTTAGGTGGCATATCTTACCTCCAATATGGTGACCTGTCGTTCGGGCAGCATTTGACAATCAACGTTTGTTGTGGACACAGATGATATGCAGTCACGGGAGCTATTAGTTCCAGTCCAGTCCACGGTGGAATAAACAGTATGGCCATGACTTTTTTTAGTCGAGCATGCGTCTATGCTCGCAAAAGCTGTAGAATTAAATACAGTCATAATTTCTTTGACATTGGAGATATTTTGTTTTTCATGACAGATATAACTGCTTTTATGGAGTGTTGGTTAAAGGAGGTTTTCAATTTATTTTTCATAAAAAAAATTATTTGGATAAAAAAATAATTTGTACCAAATACAATCTCTACCTTCCTTTAATGCGTTCTAACTGTCACTGATCTGATGTTGCCCAAAGTATTAACTTTCATTATTTAAATTTAACATTGTATAACGGGCTTTTCTTTATATTGCTATACCAGGTAAGGTATAGCAATAAAAGAAAGGAGTCTTTTATTGCCCTAATATTGAATTGCTTAATTGAATAATTAATAAATTGAATTAATATTAATAATTTAATTAATTTTAATTGATATATTTATATAAATTTCTAAATGAATATAGAAGTAGAATTCTAGAGAATAGAAGTAACTTGTAAAATTTGTTGATGAGATTTTTGTAGTTAGTTTTATTTAATGAACCAGGTCAAAATCAAGATGGTTTACATTAATTTACTCTTTTTCCAGTACGTTATAGGCAGCACTGGATTTATCTACTTTCTTTCCCAGATGTTTATAATTGGTCAGAGGCATGCAAGCCCCAATTAGAGTAAACCAATGTTGTAACCGGGGTTTTAAAAATAATTCAGAAATGGAAATAGAGAGAGAGATTGTCAATGTTATTTGCAGAGAGCTTCAGCCAAGAAAAAAGATGCATGTTCCTTTCATCAATTATACATGGAGAGGACCTAAATCTTTACACAGGAAAGAAAAACATGGGTTTAGAGAGATTTCTCTAAAAAGCTTGCTTGATCATGTCGCGTGCTTGTTCATGGGAGTACCGATTGGCATCATCAGTTATCGTGACTTCTCGCTTTTGAATCTGCAAAGGAAGAGTAGAGCTTTCTGTGTGGTGACGACGGTGTCTACTTTCATAATTTGTGGCGAGGATAGTAGAAATCTGTAGGTAAGAAGTTGTATTGAGGGCCAGCCATGACAATGAAGCTTTCAAGAATCAAGAGATGGCTGGTGACAAAGAGTACAGCAGCCACAGAACTTGAAAGCTTTGCAGGACATAGAATCTAGGATGCGGTGTGCAGTGAGATTCTTTTTCGTTGAGAGAGCTTTGATTTCTTGGTTGAAAATGTGGTGCTTCGCAGTTGATATTTATAGAAGGGGAGAGGGGATGTGCAGATGGAACAGAGATTAATTAACATGAACAGTCGCATAACATAAATGAGAGTGAAATGCACTAATACAATTTAGCTTTTTGTATAAATAATATATATATATATATATATATATATATATATAAATTAATAAAAATATTGACACCAGTTAAGTATTAAAGCATCATAGATATACTCACATGCTAATATACACTAACTGGATTTTCTATTTTAAAGGTATGTTTGTGAGGGTAGTTGCGGTTACTTTTGATAGTACATTTCATTTAGAAATATATCAAAATGATATTTTTGATTTTTTTAAAATTATTTTTGATATCAGCACATCAAAATGATTTAAAAATACAAAAACAAATTCATTTAAAATGAAAACAAAACAATTTTTGAGAAAACAGCAATACAACTACTCTGCCAAACAGCTTCTAGTCATCCTCATTCTATTTTTTATAACAAATCATGTTCATAGAAAAAATAAAACACCATATTAAAACCTGATTCTTTTAATTTTTCTTGGGTAGTAGATGTTATGATGTAAGTCAGATCTAAGATTTTGTTTCGAAATTAGAAAATCAATGCAAAGATCTAATCGAGCGAAAAGCAAGAAATAGTGCAGATGAATTTTGTTGCCCCTGGAAGGTGAGTCAGACACGGGAAGAAGAGAGACAAATTAATTGCTGCCCCAATCACTATTATAGCTCACAGGTCAAGCAGGAAAAGAGTGCAAATTAATTGATTCCACTGAAAATTGAGCCAAATTAATTGCTCTTACTATTACAATCCGTTCAAAACTTCAAATGGATACCATCGCATAATGAACAGTATCTTTACATTTTGTTTTAGCTTTTTTTGTAATTGTAATTAATATATTTATTAAAAAACACATTATAAAAAATAACCATCAACGCCTACCACCGGATAACTTGTCGAGTCTGTTTAATATTATATTTTAAAAAATAATTTTTTTTTTTTTTAACTTTAAATTTGATATTTTTATATAGCTTTTTTTTGTAATTGTAATTAATATATTTATTAAAAAACACATTATAAAAAATAATCATCAACGCATACCACCAGATAACTTGTCTAGTCTGTTTAATATTATATTTTAAAAAATAATTTTTTTTAACTTTAAATTTAATTTTTTTATATTTTTAGATATTTTTTTTGAAAATAATTTTTAAAAATAAAACATAATTAAATTTGAAATATTTATAAATAAAAAATAATTTTATAAAGAAACTCTAAAACATTCAAACATGGCCTTCGTATCCGGACAAATAAAAGAAAAGCTCATTCCAAGGACACATTTATGACCTATGACCAGGCCACATTTATACCAATGACCAGGCCGTACATGGAAAAGCAGGTGAACGAAAAAAACGCAAGACCGCAGTGTTAATAAACAGTTACAACACTGTTTATAATAGGAAAAAACAAAAAAAAAGGTTGGATGAACTCTCGCGCAACACGGTAGCAAATATCCAATGAATAGTGATTTTACTCTCAATGAACAGTTGAAGCCCGAAAAACAAAAAAAAGAAAGTTGGATGAACTCTCGCGCAACACGGTAGCAAATATCTAGTGAATAGTGATTTTACTCTCAATGAACAGTTGAAGCCCGAGCTGTTTTAGTTCTTTTTACTCTCAGTGAACAGTTGAAGCCCGAAAAACAAAAAAAAGAAAGTTGGATGAACTCTCGCGCAACACGGTAGCAAATATCCAGTGAATAGTGATTTTACTCTCAATGAACAGTTGAAGCCCGAGCTGTTTTAGTTCTTTTAACTCTCAATGAACAGTTGAAGCCCGAGCTGTTTTAGTTCTTTTTACTCTCAGTGAACAGTTGAAGCCCGAAAAACAAAAAAAAGAAAGTTGGATGAACTCTCGCGCAACACGGTAGCAAATATCCAGTGAATAGTGATTTTACTCTCAATGAACAGTTGAAGCCCGAGCTGTTTTAGTTCTTTTAATTTAATTAAAGCCCGAGCTGTTTTAGTTCTTTTAATAATAATAATTAATAATAATAATAATTACTGATACTGATACTAATGGCAGTGAATATCCTGTTAAGTTTCTCATATATGATTCTGTCCTAACATGGGCATTAGATGTGGCCCGCAATAAGGGCATAGAAGGTGGTCCATTTTTCAACACATAGAAAGATGTTGTCGACATCATTACATTTTTTAGCAGAATATCTAATGTCCGAGACCACTTGATTTATGGAGAATGGACTTCCTTTTTGTTTTCTAACATAGATATTTTTTTTGTTCTGTGGACGTGATTGCTGATAGATAATCATGAAATTAAGACTTGCTCACCATCCGACGGAGAATTGCTCACCATCCACGCACTTCCAGAAGACTCTTTCACAGAGGTAAAAGATGGCCAATAGGAGCCATGTACTAGTAGCTCCATTCCCAGGTGCAGGCCACATAAATCCCATGCTGCAATTCTCAAGGCGCTTGGTCTCGAAAGGGCTCAAAGTCACCTTCGTAATCACCAAGTTCATATCCAAGTCCAGGAACCTTGGCTCATCAATTGGTTCTATTCAACTTGATACTATATCGGACGGCTATGATGATGGTGGATTTACTCAAGCTGGTAGCATGGAAGCTTATCTTTCAAGACTACATGACGTTGGTCCAAAAAACCTATCAGACCTCATAAAGAGATACCAAACCTCTTCAAGCCCTCTTCATGCTGTAATATACGAGCCTTTCTTGGCTTGGGCTCTGGAAGTGGCAAAGGATTGTGGGTTATTTGCAGCTGCCTTTTTTACTCATGCATGTGCTGTTGATTACATTTTTTATAACGTCTACCATGAAGTGTTAAAGCTGCCGGTTTCTTCAACCCCTGTGTTGATCGAGGGATTACCACTACTCCTTGAGCTTCAAGACTTGCCATCATTTGTTGCTGTGCCGGATTCATATCCTGCTAATGTTAAGATGATCATGAGTCAGTTTGCAAACTTGGACAAGGCTGATAGGGTCCTTATCAACACTTTCTACAAGCTGGAAAATGAGGTACGTAGGCAAATTGCCATCATTTCTAGACATTAATTAAGTAGAAATATCCGGACAAAGTGTGTTTCAACCTTGTCCACATCGGCCTACACGACTTTATTAAGAACATTCAAAGTTAATGTACTTATATTTCAAAGAATTACAGCAGGAGAAAATCAGAATTTATGATTTATCGCGTAAAGTTTGAATACTTATAGCTAGCTAGCTAGTTGTAAGAACTTTTCAGCAATGACAAATTGCTTGTTTAGGGAAGAGATGAAGGCGGTTTCGGGCTAGGAAAGTGGCAACAGAACCAAGCCTTCTCATGGTTTTTGATTTCGAATTTCTTTAATTTAACCCTTAAACTTTGATTTTCTTCATTTGAATCCTTGATTGAATCCACGAAAGGGACACCAACTCCAGGTGCTTGTCGTTGTACACAGGACGCTTGGGTCTACTTACAGTAAAGCAGGAAAAAAAAGTCTGATGTAATTTGAGCCAAGCATTTGAATGCTAAGGAGATTGAGTAGTACATATGGCATTATGGGCAGGAAAGTCCGATCTTCCGAGCACCAGTGTCAAAATGAGAAAATATCATTGTTTGTCTTGTTTATATGTTGGTAGACAATCCTATCAAGATCAAGACATTGTCAATTGTAAATGATTAAAACTTGAAATTCTCAGTAGTGAACGTAGCAGAATTATGAATATTTTGAACTTGTTGAGTTTTTATGTATGCAAATTAAGGGTCCAAATCTCCACAAATATTTTTTTGTTCTTCTGTTTCAACACTTCAGGTGGTGGATACAATGTCAAAAGCTTGCCCATTATTGACAATTGGACCAACAATCCCGTCAATATACTTGGACGAGCGTATTGAAGATGAGGATGACTACGGTATTAGTCTCTGTGAAATAGACGCATCTCTTTCTATCAATTGGCTCAGCACTAAGCCCACTGGATCAGTTGTATATGTGTCCTTTGGTAGCTGTGCTACTGTAAGCAACGAGCAAATGGAAGAGATTGCATGGGGCTTAAAGAGGAGCAATTTTCACTTCTTGTGGGTGGTGGGGGATTCTGACAAAGGGAAGATCCCAGAAGGGTTTGTGGAAGAAGCGGAGAATAAGGGGTTGCTAGTGAACTGGAGTCCTCAAGTGAAAGTGCTAGCAAACAAGGCTGTGGGATGTTTTTTCACACATTGCGGTTGGAACTCGACAATTGAGGCATTGAGCTTGGGAGTGATCAACCAACGAATTCTAAACTTGTTGAAGATGCTTGGGAGGTGGGAATCAGAGCTAAGGTTGACGAGCATGGAATTGTGAAAAGAGAAGAGATTGCCATCTGCATAAAAGAAGTGATGGAGGGAGATAGAGGTAGAGAAATGAAAATGAATTCCAAGAAATGGAAAGAGCTGGCTATCGAGGCTACGAGCGAGGGTGGAACTTCTGATACTAACATTAATGAACTAGTAGCTGTGTTGAGAAGCACCAAATGATTTGAATCAAGTCTTCTTATGCACAATGCATTTGTTTTTTTCCCCTAAAATATTAGAGTTGGAAAAAATAAAAATGAAACTCGTTAACATGCTACATAACTGATGAGGTGATGTATCAACTAAGATGGAAGATAACTTCTGATTCTAATCTCTTCACATGTATAGCGCTAGTATTTTCTTGGGCATAAATTTTGAACACATTTATTTAGTTTAATTATCTACTTCCTGGAATGATCATGTGGTTTCCTTGTTATACACAGACCGGTTGGAATTCGAAACCACATGCTTCACTAAAAGATTTATATCCTCAGTCAAAAGGATATGGTTTAAGTGAATATACATGAGAAAAGACCCACATGCTCGGAAAGAAATAATTCAAGGAAATCCATCAATGCAGAGTGATATTTTATAAAACTATTCTGATGTTAATTGTAGGTTGCGCCTGCCCGACTTCATCTCTATATATAATGCCTCTCTATTGTGTGTGTGAGACGAGAATTGGAAAACAATGGACAAGGAAAAAAGAGCCAGGGAAAGTCATGCTCCCTTTGCCTCTGCAGGGTCATATAAACCCTATGCTGCAATTTTCCAAGCCTCTAGAATCATCATCACCCCTTATATTGCCAAGTCTATGCAAGGGCAACACAGTTCCATCAATTTGGAACCAATTTTTGATGGAAGGTGAAATGGCAGCAAACATTGATAAGTATTTCGATCGAGAGTTACAAGCTCATTATGCCTCATAAAATGGTGTCCTCAACTACAAGTTCTGGCTCACAAATCAGTTGGATGCTTCGTGACTCATTGTGAGTGGAACTCAACACTCGAGGCATTGAGCTTAGGAGTGCCAATGGTAGCAATGCCACTGATGCAAATCAGCAGGAGATACATGATCAGGAGGATACGATTGGGGCAGAACACATGCCAAAAATGGATACAATTGTCACATGATCACAGCTGCTACAATTCAACACCTTACCGTTGCAAGAAGACATATATGGATACATTCAACATCAACATAGGATGCGATCAAGCCTTGGAATTCTACCGTTACAAGAAGCCTGCATTTAGTTAATTTCTTTAATTATTGGATTGCTTTATTTATCTGAATTTATTTTAATTTCCTAATTTGTTGCTTTCCTAGTTAAGTTTGGTTTTTTTTTTCATTCCTATTTAAGAAGAAGAATGTAACAGTGAACGACACTTCAGAATTTTATCTTTGATTGAATAAATTTCAATTTGATTTTGGAGAGACTCCAATACAATTGCAAAGAGACTTTGCACTAGCCTAATTGCAATTCCTTGTGACTTTGAATCTGCAATTCACGGCACCAATTTGGTATCAGAGCTTCATCATCTATGCCAGTAACAAGAAGTGGAACTTCTTACGCCATGGCCACCACTCAAAACCGAAACAATCCCAGTCCAAACAGCCAAACCCCAACCCATTCCAGCCCTCCTAGCCATAATCCAAACACTCCACACTCTACAAATCCCGAACCAAATCACTCCAACTCAATCCAACAACAAAACCCAAACACACAAATCCCCAATAACCGAGATGCAGAACAACCCCAATTGCATTACCAGCTAGACCAGATTGCCTCTGTCTTGGCGCAAGTTATTCGTCGACTGGATGTCATGGAAGAACGTCATGTTCGGGAGGAGCATGATCCCTTTATTCAGCGTGGACGCAGAGGAGTTAATGGAGCAGGACTATACCTTCATGACGTAGACAACACTCGTGCGAATGAGGAAGACAATCGGGAGTATGAGGATCATGAACCTCACAATCGTTATCCTTCATCGACAGTTAGCGAGCCTTGATGATCTGACCAAGAGAATGAAGATTGACGTTCCAGATTTTTGTTGAAAATTGGAACCTCATGCTTTTGAGGATTGGTTGACAGCGATCGAAGATTATTTCGATTGGTTCGCTGTTTCGGAGGACAGGAAGGTGCGTTATGTTTGGATGAAACTGAGAGGACATGCACGAGCTTGGTGGGGAAGTGTGGAAGAACAACTACGTCGCACTCGACGTCCTACAGTTGCCAATTGGGAGGAGATGAAGGAACGACTCAAAGAAAAATATCTGCCCATAGATTATGAGCAGATGATGTTTGAAGAGATGCTGCAACTAAGGCAAGGCTCGCTAACTGTCGATCAATTCACAGATCGATTCCACGAGTTGACAGTTCGCAGCAGAATTGTAGAAACCGAGCAGCAAACATTGGCTCGTTATCGCACTGGGTTACGGGAAGACTTGCGAAGGGAGATGTGGATTGCACGTTTGATAAGTGCAGAAGAAGCATACCAGCTGGCCCTCCGCATTGAAAAGCAAATGAAATTTTCAACGGGAAGGAGAGTGACGTTGGCAGAGGGAAGAACCGAACAAACTGCCACAAATCCATTCCAAAGGTCATTGACTCCAAAGGACCCCGTGAGGACTTTTGGAAATAATAATTCAAGGGGGGTGAACAAATCCATCAGTGAAGGTCCCCAGTGTTATAAATGCAAGGGTTTTGGACATTATGCTGTGATTTGTCCAACAAGGGAGAAGAAGTTAGCTTTTATTTGTGAGAAGGAATTATTTGCAATGGACGAAGTTAAAGACACTGCAGTAGAAGAGCCAAAGGAAGAAACCTGCAGTGAAGAGGAGCATTTGGAAGCATAAGATTTACCCAGTTGTGTAATCAACAGGGTTCTAACAGGCTCAAAATCAGAAATCCAAGCCAACCCGGAGAGGCTAAGAACTAATATTTTCCATACCCGAATGGAACATAATGGGAGGGCTCTAAATGTTATCATTGACAATGGGAGTGGTATGAACGTGATTTCCGAAACAGCTGTCAGGCGATTGGAAATGAAGACGGAGAAACACCTGAACCCTTATCGGATTAATTGGGTGAATGACACCAATTCAATCCTGGTTAAACATCGCTGCCTAATTAAATTCTCATTAGGGAAGAATTACGCGGATGAAGCTTGGTGCGATGTAATTCCTATGACCGTATGCCACATGTTATTGGGGCGGCCTTGGCTTTACGATCGCAAGGTGTTTTATGATGGGTACACTAATACCTATTCCTTCAATTTCAAGGGGAAGAAATTTGTTCTGGAACCCTTACACATTTCGGAATTTGAGGCTAAGCAAGAGGCGTGGCCAGTGTTGATAATGCGACAATTCACCCGGGTCATGAAGGAGGACAACATGGTGCTTATGTTAGTCACGCGGGAGACACATCAAGCTGACAATAACACGCCCGTGGAGTTGTCAAGTTTGTTGGAAGAGTTCCACGATATCATGCCAGATGACATGCCAAATCAGCTACCCCCCATGAGGGAAATTCAGCATGCCTTTGATTTGATCCCTGGATCTACGCTACCAAATTTTCCACACTACCGCATGAGTCCCACAAAAAATGAAGAACTCAGCAAACAAATCCAAAGTTTGCTGGACAAAGGATTTATTCGGGAGAGTCTCAGCCCTTGTGCTGTTCCCGTATTGCTCACCCCTATGAAAGACGGCAACTGGAGAATATGCGTGGATAGCCGAGCAATCAACAAGATAACAGTAAAATACAGATTTCCTATTCCACATCTAGATGACATGCTAGATGTATTGAATGGTTCATCTGTTTTTACGAAGATTGATCTTCAGAGTGGATATCATCAAATACGGATTCGATTGGGTGACGAGTGGAAGACGGCTTTCAAGACCAAAGATGGTTTGTTCGAGTGGTTAGTCATGCCCTTCGGACTAACTAACACGCCCAGCACTTTTATGTGTGTTATGACTCAGGTGCTCAAACCTTTTTTGGGAAAGTTTGTTGTGGTATATTTTGATGACATCTTAATTTTCAGCCAAAGTGTGCAGGAACATATCAGTCACATTGAGCAAGTATTAAGGGTGTTGCGGGCAGAGAAACTCTTTATCAATAAAGAGAAATGCTCATTTATGAAGGAGAATGTCAAGTTTTTGGGATTTATTATTTCCAGCCAAGGAGTCAAGGCTGATCCTGCAAAGGTCTATGCGGTTCAGACTTGGCCTACACCCAGTAATGTTTCCGAAGTCAGAAGTTTCCACGGTTTAGCCACTTTTTATCGGAGATTTATAAGGAATTTTAGCACTATCATGGCACCTATTACCGAGTGCCTTAAGGGGAAAAACTTCCTGTGGAGTACAGCAGCAGCCAAAGCCTTTCGAGAGATCAAGAAAAAAATGGGAGAAGCACCAGTGCTCAGATTACTTGACTTCTGAAAGGTCTTTGAAGTGGCATGTGATGCGTCCCATGTAGGTATTGGAGGTGTATTGAGCCAGGAAGGTCACCCCATTTGCCTTCTTTAGCGAGAAGCTTAATGACACACGCAAACGGTATTCGGCTTACGACATGGAGTTTTATGTGTTAATGCAAACGCTGAAGCATTGGCGACCATATCTAGTCCATAGAGAATTTATTCTCTATACCGACCATGACTCCCTAAAGCACCTCAATTCACAAAGCAAGATGAATGCCCGGCACGCCATATGGATGGACTACGTGCAGCAATTTGAATTCCTCATCAGACACAAGGCCGGAGTGGAAAACAAAGTGGCGGATGCATTTAGCAGGAGACCTCATTTGTTACACATAACATCAGTGACAATCACTGAGTTTGACAGTTTAAAAACAGAATATTCCGGGGATGAGGACTTCGGCAAAGTATGGAATGAATTATCCAACCAAAACATACGGCACCAGGGAGATTATATGCTAAATGATGGGTTTTTGTTCTTCAAGTCTCGCCTGTGCATACCACGCGGGTCCTTTCGAGAATTTATCATTTCTGAATTACATGGTGGAGGCCTGGCTGGACACTTTGGTTATGACAAAACTTTTGCGATTGTGGCTGATCGTTTTTATTAGCCAAAACTGCGGAGAGATGTGCACACCATAGTTGACAGATGCAGAATTTGTCAAGTGAATAAGGGAACCAAGCAACAAGCAGGGTTGTACACTCCCCTGCCTATACCAGATAAACCGTGGCAGCACATTAGCATGGATTTTGTCCTTGGTTTGCCGAAGACTAGCCGACAGAATGATTCCGTCATGGTGATAGTAGATCGTTTCTCCAAGATGGCTCATTTCGTCCCTTGCAATAAGACATTTGACGCATCTAAAGTGGCAGCATTATTTGTTCGAGAAGTGGTGCGTTTACATGGGGTTCCAATGTCCATAGTGTCGGACAGGGATGTGAAGTTTGTGAGTTATTTTTGGAAAACCTTATGGGCAAAGATGGGAACCAAGTTGATGTTTTCTAGTGCCTTCCACCCCCAAACGAATGGCCAAACCGAGGTGACCAATCGAAGCCTGGGCAATTTATTACGCTACCTTGTAGCAGACCATGTTACCAGCTGGGATTTAATACTTCCTCATGCCGAATTTTCCTTCAATAATTCGGTTAATAGATCAACGAGATGTACTCCATTTGAAGTGGTGTATGGACTTCGGCCAAACACCCCTTTGGATATCAACATTTTACCACTACCACCTAGGCCAAGTGAAGCTGCTTTAGATTTCTCCAGTTATATGCATAACCTTCATGAAGAATGCAAATGACGCCTCACGATCAGTGCAAACTCTTACGCAGCTGCAGCAAATTCCAAACGAAAAGATTGTCAATTTTATGAAGGTGACATGGTGCTTGTCCGTTTGCGACCAGAGCGTTTTCCTCCGGGTAGTTTTTCAAAGCTCCATGCTCGCAGAGCAGGATCTTTTAAAATTACTAAGAAATTGGGAACAAACACATATGTGGTATTACCCTCTGAATTTGGAATCACTCCAGTGTTCAACATCGAAGACCTTACTATATTCAGGGGTGACGTCCCTACTCCACCATTCCCAGACACCACAACCAGCATGCAGTTGCCAAAAGATACAGCACCACGGGATGAAATTGCCTCCATTCTGGACCATCAATTTGTTTCAACTCGACGGGGAGGCTATTACAAGTTCTTAGTCCAATGGAAAAATCGGGCAAATTCAAACTCGATTTGGCTACAAGCAGAAGAGCTGCAATGTCTACACCCCCAGTTATTCACTACCTACCTTCAGCATAACTTGCCGGAGTCAAGTTCTTCAGGAGAGCCGGCAATTGATGCAAATCAGCAGGAGATACATGATCAGGAGGATACGATTAGGGCAGAACACATGCCAAAAATGGATACAATTGTCACATGATCACAGCTGCTACAATTCAACACCTTACCGTTGCAAGAAGACAGATATGGATACATTCAACATCAACACAGGATGCGATCAAGCCTTGGAATTCTACCGTTACAAGAAGCCTGCATTTAGTTAATTTCTTTAATTATTGGATTGCTTTATTTATCTGAATTTATTTTAATTTCCTAATTTGTTGCTTTCCTAGTTAAGTTTGGTTTTTTTTCATTCCTATTTAAGGAGAAGAATGTAACAGTGAACGACACTTCAGAATTTTATCTTTGATTGAATAAATTTCAATTTGATTTTGGAGAGACTCCAATACAATTGCAAAGAGACTTTGCACCAGCCTAATTGCAATTCCTTGTGACTTTGAATCTGCAATTCACGGCACCAGCCACAGTGGACTGATCACCAACCAATGCTTACCAATGTTTGGCGTGTAGGAGTTAGAGTGAAGGCAAATGAAAAGGGGATTGTCACCAAAGAAGAGGTAGAAAGGTGCATAAGGGAAGTCTTGGAAAGTGAAAGGAGCAACGTGATAAGAGGGAATTCTGATAAATGGAGGAAATTAGCCGAAATTGCAGTAGATGAAGGTGGAAGCTCTGATAAAAACCACATTCCTCATGGAAGACAGAGAAAAGAAGAAACACCATAAGAAGCAAAAACACCAACACCCAAATGATCAGACCACCAAACCACCGTCAGATTTTTCTTTCAAGCCTAGCCCAGAAGTGAAGGGCCTTTGTTTTGGGGGGCAGTTCATTGTAAAATCTTTCACAATCTAGCGAGCAAGGCCACTCGAGCTTCTAAAAGCACTCTCATATCCACCAACAAATAAGAACAACAACGACAATAAGATCCCCTTCCCTTCAACAACGACTTTTCTGCACTACAGAAGACAGAAAAAGAAAAAACCAAAAACACCCCCAGCCAACAGAAGACAAAAAAATAAAAAAATAAAAAACCAATAACACTCCCAGCCAACAACACCCAGCCCGATATCATTAAGGGTAAAACCATCAGCAGCCAACAACACCCAGCCCGAATCATTAAGGGTAAAATTATCAGCGTACTGTTGAAATCTCACATAGTACAGTGCATTACACAATAAACATCCACATTTTTTATATTTTAATTAATATATAGTGGATCTATATTGGCATCAATCAATCTATATAAAAACGAAGAAGAAGAAGAAGATTCGTTTGAGTTGAGGGTGAATTAATTCTTAACTCATGCAAGGCCACTTGTTTGGTGACACATCGTTAACTGTTAAGGCTTGCACTGCTTGATAATAAGAATTCACATCGCACATAAAAGACACACATGAAGCTAAATCATTCATGAGAAGTATTAAGATTAATGATATGATTTTAGAAAACTCATACTTTAATGTTCGATTCAATACTCACTTTTAAAAAATTGACAAACAAATTACGTCAAAAAAAATTGAGTATGTCTTTTCGTAGTCATTGGTAAACACCAAAAAAATATAGACAAAACTACACTTGAAAAAAAACTGGCGTGTTATTTTTACAAATAAAATTACTGGTGGATTTAAATTTGATGATTAAATCTGACGGTAGATCCATCTATAATATTTAATTTATGGCCTAACGAGCAACCCTCCTCTTTCCCTCTCTTATTTCATCATCTTCCTCTATTTTTTCTCTGCAACAAACACTACAAAACCCCTTTAATTTTATCACAAATCAACGTCCCACTTCAAATCCATCCACCCCAACACTTATTTTGTTAGAATCTCTCTTCTTATTCAATTGTTTTTAGTAGTATATGTATTTTGTTTGGGTATTTACTCATTTTATATCTTTTTTCCATTGAAATTTATTGTATAAATGTATGATTTGTTCATGTTAGAGGTTGTTTGAGATTTTATAAAATTGTATTTTTTTTGTACATTGATGAAGTTTGAATTTGTGACATAGGTGTTTTCTATGAAATGTTAACCTTCGATAGTGAAGTTTGGAAACATTATAATAGGGTGTATTGCGGGCTGCATGCGACACCTAAAAGGTTGGTCAACCTCATGAGTATGTGTGTGGAAAAGAAGTTGTGGGTATAATTATACAATTATAGCTATAATTTTTTGGATTAGCCATCTAATATTAAGATCACTAGAAAATCTTATGGTTTGCGAGAGTCTATATACGGGAGCTTGTTGTGTAAGGAGAAGACGTATCCATCCCAGTACACTCTACCTAAAGTAACTTGCATTGTTGCTTAATTGTTTTTACGTTCGAGGTATATCTCTCTTCATGAAGGAGTGTCTACCTTATTGGATCAACACCTAACTATTCTAAGACCTTAATTTTAATAAGCTTTTATTTTAGTGTGTTTTTATACCTAAGAACATACTATATTGTGTAGTTTTACACCCCACATATTAAAGTCTATAACTAAATTCTACTATTCCAAAATAAGAAAAAAAAAAGAACAAAATAACTGGTAAAGAGTTTTTGACATTTTTCCTGAACCGTAACCAATAATTATAAATTGGTAACTATACCATTTTTTACATTTTAAAACATGAATAAATTGCCTTTTTAAAAAATATTTTTTTATATAAGAAGTTAAAAATTAGGTTATGATAGTTGTCTCCTTTTTAAAATGTTTATGACAAAAAGTCTTATAAAAGACTTAAATAGTATGCTTTGTAAAGGAAAATAAAATAATTGGATAATTGATTTACCATATCAAACAATGATTAATTCATAAAAATATGCTAGAAATAAAGGCTAGAACGTGCGCTCAATAAGAAGGGATAAAGTTACAAAGTGCACTATTAGAAAGGTGAGGGCTCAAAGACGCAATCCAAGGGAAATATGATGCTTATGAAAAGTTGGAAGAATGTTAAAAACATGAATATGATCTCTTTGTAACATGTGACCTATCAAGGTGAAAAAACCAAAGATAATCTCATTGTAATGGGTGACTACCTAGATGAAAGCACACAAATGGTCTCATTATAATGAGTGATCTACCTAGGTGAAGAACATGAAGATGATCTTATTGTAATGGGTGACCTATCGAGAAAAAAAGATGGTATCATTGTAATGAGTGACTTATCCAGGTGAAGACATGAAGATGATCTCATTGTAAAGAGTTTTTTTTTAGCGTTTTATATATTAGTAAATCCATTTGTAAAATTATTATTAATGGGCTCACCAATAAACCACAAATCACCGACGAGAGTTTTTTCTAATGAATTATTTTTGATTGTGATGATATTGTTGAGTATATATCGACAGAAAATTCCATCGGTAAATCTAAAAGTTCTAGTAGTGATTGTAAGCTAAAATTAAATAAAAGATTGATATAATAAATATATTTCATATGCTTATAATGAACATAATTAATTAATTATCAAATTCTATAAACAAACAATAATATATATTTATTAACGACCAAACTAATATGAAGAATTAATACAATAACTTGGTGGATCTGATTGATTGACCACGCCATCATCTTTTGACATTTGTTGTGAGGAGGTGAGAAAAGGTTTAAGAGGCATCTGTAGGGATCCATAATTTGTTTCAAGCATCTTTACAACTTCATGCATTGAGAGACGATCCTCTGGTTTTAATTGTATAAACCACGATGCCACTATAATCATCTTCTACATTATCTTCTTTCTTGCTCGGTGGTGGCTCCTAGTACTTCTAGGTCATTTCCTTCACCAACTTGCTCATAAACCCATGAAGGAAAGTAAATTTGACTTGCATGGTCTACCACTTCACTCAAGTTCTTCTTTCTTCCTATCATATCCATTAACAACATCCTAAAACTATAAACATCTTCTTTGTAAGACACACCTCCAATATTCTTTTAAAATAATTTAGGAGCCATGTATCCCATTGTTTCTCTGGCTGTAGTGAGAGGCACAATACTATTATTTGTTGGGTAAAATTTTGCTAATCCAAAATCTTAAATTTTTGGAACAAACTTTTCATCATGAAGAATATTGTGAGGCTTGATATCAAAATGCAAATTTGCATATCATAACCTTGATGTAGATACTCAATGCATGAGCAATCCCAAGAGAAATGTCAAACATTTTCTCTTTACTTAATATGATGCTACCTTGTTTAGAAAAAATATACTTATCGAGAGAATCATTTGGCATATACTCATATATAAGACAACGCTTTGATCCCTCAGCACTGAAGCCTACAAGTTGCACCACATTGACATGGTGAATTCTTCTGATAGTGTCAACTTCATTAGTAAAGTCTTGTCCGTTGGCTTTTGGATTGCTCAAGATTTTTACTACTGCAAAACGACCACTACAAAGCTTTCTTTTATAAAATGAGCCAAAGCCCCCCTCACCTAACTTCTCCTTGAACTCATTTGTTATCTTTTTAATCTATGAGTAAGAATACCTTACAGGCATGAGATTATCATTACTCTACAAGAATTCTTCAATAGTGTCGTACATTGATAAATGCTTTCTTCGACATGTGTAGATTAATAAGGTCACGAGGCACGAAAACCCCAAAAGGAATAATATTGCACATGTTAAAAATATAGTTGTTATGATAAAAATATAGTCATTAACTTGTCATTTAACCTAAAGTAGCAACTGTTGTTATGGTCAGTAAAAGTAGGATTGTATTCTAGCTAATTTAGCATTGTAATTATTCTATATATACAGCATAAAATGTATTAGCAAGAAATCAATTGAATATATTGAAATTATTGGAATTTTGAATTCTTACATGGTATCAGAGTGAATCTCATATTTTTTTTCTTGAATTGTATTTTTTTCTCTTCTTTTTTCTGGTTCAAAACCCTGAAATTGACCTCTACAGTACCTGTTTGTTCAAAGTTACTGTTCATACCGAGAGAAAAACCCATATTTTCTCAAGAAAAAAAACAAGAATCAGGGCTTTTTCATCATCTCTGACGAGTCCTGTTCATCGTACCTCTTCATCATCTCCGGCGAAACCCATCTTGAACCAGCAAAATCCATTTGCTAACGGTTACTTATTAGAAACCCAAACACCTAAACAAAAATCAACCCAAACCCAAACACCAATACACCTAGAAATTCTTGACCACTCTTACTTTTGTAACAACAACCCATATCATTCTGGTTGTCCATGAATCGAGCTAGTCTGCAAGTCACTAACCCAGTGGAGTACATGGAGAAAGTCTTTGCCATCGAGAGCTAGGAACTCACCGTGGAAGAGCGAAACCTCCTCTCCATGGCTTACAGAAACGTGATTGGTGCTAGACATGCTTCGTGGAGGATTATTTCCTCGATCGAGAAGAAAGCAGAGAGTTGTGGTGACGAGACCATATGTCTGTGATCCATGCCTACATGGCTAAGATAGAGACTGAACTGTCTTTGATCTGTTATGGGATCTTGAAGTTGCTCGACTCGAGGTTAATTCCAGCGACGTGCGGTGTAGTCTGGCGTCCAAAAATGCCCAACCAGCATCTAGAATGATTTTCATCCACGTTATCTTCCTCCTGGTGCGGCGTGTGTGATGACAAGGTGGCCGAAGACGTGTCAATGGTCAGTGGAATTTCCCCCCCTTTTCTCTCTCCTACCTGCGCAAGCACACGTCAACGCCGCTGTTTATTGTGAGTTTTCATTGTAGTCCCTGATCTTTCGATTGTTTGGTATGGTCCTTATTGTTGTTATATAGGTTTTGATTTGTTTCAATTTGGTCCTTCAATTGAAATTGATTATTTATTGTAGTTTTATTTCGGTCTCCAGTCTTTTAATTTCCAGATGACTTTGAAATCCTTAATATTTTTCGGTATCAAAGTTTTGATTTGTTTCTATTTTATCCTTCGTTACAAATTAATATAAATCCTTAATATTTTCGGTATCAAAGTTTTGATTTGTTTCAATTTTATCCTTCCATGCAAATTGATTATATATTTCAGTTTCATTTTGGTCCTCATTCTTTTAATTTCCGGTTTTGTTTTAAATTATTTAATTTTTTCGATGTCAATATTTATATTTATTTAATTTTTTCCTTTAAATGAAATTTATTATATATGTGTTTTTTATTTTGTCCCTTATACTTTTAATCGTGGATTTTGTTTTACTTCCTTTATTTTTTATATATATTTCTTACATAGTTCCTATTTCTATCTATGTTTATATGTACATGCTCTTAGTTTTTGTTTCCAATTATTTTTATTTCCACTGTTATTAAAGTTTTTTTTATTTAATGTTTAAATTTCAATTTGTATTGATGATTATTTAAAAATTAATGTTCAAATAGTGTGTTTTTCATCCCTCAACCATAGATCCTAGATAAGCACATTTCTAGCCCTATCTTCCGTTCCATGAAATCTTCATCACCACCATTTTCTTTCGGGGTAAGTCACCCATTACAATGACACCATCTTCACCATTCTCACCTGGGTAGGTCACCCATTACAACGAGAGACCATCTTCACCATTCTCACCTAGGTAGATCACCCATTACAATGAGACCATCTTCACCATTCTCACCTGGGTAGGTCACCCATTACAACGAGAGACCATCTTCACCATTCTCACCTAGGTAGATCACCCATTACAATGAGACCATCTTCACCATTCCTACTTGAGCTGGTCACCCATTACAATGAGACCATCTTCACCATTCTCACTTGAGTAGGTCACCCATTACAATGAGACCATCTTCATTATATTTCCTGGGTAGGTTACCCATTATAATAAGACCATTTTCATCATTCTCACCTGGGTAGGTCACCCATTACAACGAGACCATCTTCATCATTCTCACTTGGGCAAGTCACCCATTACAACGAGACCATCTTCATTATATTTTCTGGATAGGTCACCCTTTACAATGAGACTATCTTCATTATATTTCCTGGGTAGGTCACCTATTACAATGAGACCATCTTCACCATTCCCACTTGGATAGGTCACCCATTACAATGAGACCATTTTCTTGTGTCATTCACAAACATCATCGTCTTTCCATCCCTTGAGCGTCCTACTTAGGCCTCAATTTTTAGGTAGTGCGCTTTCTAGCCTTATTCTAGTGTTCTTTTCTGAGTGTGCTTCATATCCCTCATCTTCACTTCTGTATAGATCACTCATTTCTTGGTTTGGTAAATTCATTCTCTTTTTCTTTACAACACTCACTATCTAAAGTCTCTTACAAGACTTTAATTGTAAGCACTGTAAAGAGGAGGACAACTATCATAACCCATTTTTTGGTTATTCCCCAAATTTTACCCAAATTCAAATAAAAATAACAAAAATAAAATAAAAAGGGCTGGTTTCGGTAGAAAAATCAAGGTGGAAAATAAAAAGAGCTGATCGTATCTCTTTTGTGTCTGAAAATGAAGGAAAATGTAGATTTAAGACTAAAATATTTTTTTATTGGATAAATCACTTAAGAATGAAGTTGAAAATCAAAAAAAATATTTTTATAGGGCATTTTGATTCAATCATGTGCCAATTGATAGTATAATTATGTTTAGAAATTAATTTAGGGTCCAATTGAAGGATTTAATTAAGTGCAAGGAGTTAATTATACTTTAAATTGGTCAAATTAATTTTATTAAGGACTTAATCAATGAAAAATCAAGCTATTGAGCTTCATCTAGGTTCATTAAACATGGCATGAAAAGCTAAGGTTGTTGTTGAAATTCTGATGGGGATACAATTGCACAAAATTACAAGTTTAAATTCAATTAGGGGTGCAATTAGAACAATTATAAATTGAGGGACCAAAACGTATTGATACCTTCTCCCAAATATCCTGAATCCTGCAGAAGTGACTGCACTGTTCAGTCACCTAAACAGTGCAGGCACGCTGCTGCAGGAGGCAACCCATCGTTGCACGCAATGGGCAGCCAAAGGGTTCCTTCACCTATAAATACACTGATCACACCATGAACGGGGGAGGAAGGGGGGAACGACGGGAAAATTTAGAGAGTGAAAGGAGGAAAATTTTGAAAGTAAGGGGACGCACAATAGACATAGGGGGAGAAGGGAAAACAAACGGAAAATTTTGCAGAAAAACAGGGCAAAAACACGGGAGGAAAAAGAAGACACCACGTGAAAAAACTGCACCACCATCCTTCATCTTCCTCGGCATCAGTAGAACTGTCATCGACAGCCTTCCTTGTGAATGTTCTCTCTCTCATCCTCTATCTCTCCTTCAGCACCGACTATTCTCTCTCTCTCCTCTACAACACCGGCAACCCTCCTCTCAGCAGCTCTTGGTATGTGGCCGCAGGAAGAACCACCTCGACCTGCTCTACGTGGCCATAATGACAGGTACACCGGTCATCGCACTCTACTCACCACCTTGTCACTGTTCACCACAATGGTGAACATTAGGGGAGTGAATTAATTATTTCACTTCCCCGTCCCACTGTTCTGCATATGAACAGTGGGACCTACGTCCCACTGTTCACTTGCGGAATAGTGGGCTGGATAGGCTAGGTCCTATGCCCGGTCCGACCACCTAGAAATGAGTGGGCCTCTCTAGCCACCTGGTCTGGGCAATCCAATTATGAAAATGGTTGACGACATGCATCATCATGCACATTGGGGAGTTATGTATGCAGTTGAGGAATTATCCAAGTACTTACACCCTGAATTACAGAATCACTATCATCAAAAAGTGCTGCCTGCTTTAACAAAAGCTATGGATGATTTCAGTGATTCCAAAATTTAGGTACATTGTTGTTCTTTTGAATGACCCACCACCACCCCCAACATATAGTCCTGCTTTGTTCTTAGTTTCTTATTTTGCGCATCACCTCTTACTAATGCTTCAAGTAGTACTAGTCAAGGTATTCTCAGACTGTAAAACTGGCGTGTTGACAGGCCTATCTATCATGAAAATAATTGATGCTGATGAAGTCAATGACAAGAAACTTAGGTTTTTCTATAAAAATGAACCTTTTTAAAAATATTGTTTTCTCCCATCAAAACACTAATCAGGATTTGATTTAAGGATTGATGAGGTGGTTAATTTTGTAACACATAATAGCTTCCATAGCTTGACCTATCTGAGCAAATGTGAACAGAATTTAGAATGGCTGAGCATCTATGCAGGTTGCTGAAACTTTAGATCTATGTCTATTACCAGTTCTTCCTCTCGAATGCGTGGAATTAGCTAAGCATTTTATTCGAACAAATATAGAACCAGAATGGATGGTTTTATGTCTATTAACAGTTCTTCCTCTCGAATTGAGACCCATCATTCAGATAAATGAGTTTAGATTTTAATGAACTCTTTAGGTAAATGTAGAAATCTTTTTCTTTTATCTTTTAAAATTTTTAGAGTTTGAAAACCATTTTTTTTCAACTTTCTATTTTTTTTTTAATTTTTTTAAAATGGGTTCAAAAAGTGAAAGTTCTTTTCAGGCGAAACCAAAAGGAAGTTAAGTTTCCATTCCCCAATCTGTTAAAAACACAAAAATCATATTTTTGTCTTTTCTTTTTTATTGGATCTTTAGAAAGGAATTTTAACTTAAAGTAATAATTCCAACGGCTTTTGCTACTCTAACCTTCCCAGCCACTATTTTTTCTGTTTTTATAAGCATTTCGCCTTGAAATAAGCAATTTTATTATTTTTGAATTTTAAAATATTGTTTTAAAAAATCAATTTTATTATTATTATTTGACATTATTTTTTTATTTACTATACTAAGAGAATTTTAAAAAAATAATATTGTATTTATAAAAACAATTATAAATGAACATTCAAATACCCCGAAGATAAAGAGTTGTTTATTTATATTTTTAAGTATTTTAAATAAAAACCTTTAATTTAAGTTATTTATTTTAATGTATAATGGTTTATGGAGAAAAACGAGGTAATCAATGGCACCTCAATTTTTCGTTTCTGATTTTTTTTTATATTATTGTACAAAAGCTAAAGGAATCTGGGTTTCAAACACTAATTAACAGTAAATTTCATTGTTTATCTAGATTTAGAAAGATTGTGGATTGAAATAGTAAAATTACTATTTTATTCTTGGATTACTGAGTTTTTTAGCTTCGGATCCAGGAGTATTTTTTGATTTTTTGCATTTTTATGCACAGTCAAATAACCATAATATCCACATATAAGACAAAACAGCACAATTACCATCGGAGGCATTAAGGTTATTGCACTTTTTTTTAATGGCTAAATAAAAAAATACTCTCATATAAGATAAAACTGCACAGTAAACGCTAGGATCAGTAGGGTCATTGCACAATTTTTTTAAATGGCCAAATACGTATATACCCTCATATAATACAAAATCCATGAATTCTCTGTAGGGATGCGACAGTAATTTATCATTTTTTATTATATTTTCTAGTGACGTATTGTTTGCACGTTGTCGGATCTACCGTCTGTTTCTGCGCTCACCCAGATTTTTTTATTATATTTTTTTTGTGTGTAAAAGAAAAGAAAAAAAAAAGAAATGTCGTTATGGGTGGGTTTACGAGGTGGTTTGTAGAAAAACTGCCCCCCCCCCCAGGGTCAGTCTGCATAGCGTGGATGAGCATTAACATGTGAAAAGCCTTGAACAGCACACATGTGAAAAGCCTTGAACAGCAACACATGAGAATAGCCTTCACGCTGCACTATATAGTTTTTTTAATATTTTATTTTGTTTTAAATTAATTTTCTTTTAGGTTTTAGATTTTTTTGATTTCATTGTATTAAAAATAAATTTAAGAAAATAAAAAAAATTATTATTTTAATATTTTTTAAAAAAATTAAAAAATAATTGTGATCACAATATCAAACTCTTGATAAGAATACCAACCATAACCAGGAGTAATACATTACATTTCTACGCGATATATTAAATGTAATGCGTGATACTATGAAGATTTTTATTTATAAAGTATTTTTATATATAAAAAATTAAACTAATATTTAACGTGTTGTTTGTTAGGAAACCATCACACCTAAAAGTTTAAGCTGATAGGTGAGGTCCAGAATATGATTTATATTATTCTCTAACACCCCCCTCAAGTGAAAACTCTTTGAGCTTGAAACTTGCAAAGGCCCATATTACCTTGTGCTTGATTTTTATCAAATATAATGAGGATGGTGAGATTCGAACTCGTGACCGCTGAGTCAAAAAGACTCTGATACTATGTTAGGAAACCATATCATCTAAAAGCTTAAGTTGATAGGTGAAGCTCCAGAATATGATTTATATTATTCTCTAACATTGTTCTTATTATTTTAATATTGTAATATCATATATATATTATTTTAAATATTTTTTTAAAATACCATGCACTATATATCACAAAACACACAATAAAATAAAAATATTTGAGAGTGTGGTCTCAGAACAAAAAAAGTTTTAAAAAATCATTTCTGGTGTGATTCCAAAGAACCTAAGGGGTGGGGTGGGTGAGAATATACAGGGGGTGAAGGCATATAAAATTACTAATAAAATCCTCAATGTATTTGATCGGGGGATCAAAGTAAACAAAATATTCAAATAATAAATTGTGGGATGATAATTCGAACAAATCCTGGATAGGAAAAAAGAAACATCAACATGCTGATATGACTCTCCAATCGATTCCATACACGATCACACTTCCAACAGAGAATATTAATTAACTAGAAATCAAAACATTGCTCAAGCCATAATCAAAGGTTAAGGCGATAAGTTGGAGCGGCGCACAGATGGTTTGCTCTCGGGGTTACAAGACCAAACGCCTCCGTCATGTCCAGTTCCTCCGGCAACATATTGTTAGGAAGCTCCCAATCAAAGCAATGCACCAGCTGCGCCACAGTTTGACGAACCATGGCTAGTCCCAAATGGATTCCAGGGCAGCCCCTGCGCCCTGATCCAAAGGGGAGAAGCTGGAAATCGCGTCCACGAACATCTATGTTACTCCCAGCAAATCTCTCTGGAATGAACTTGCTTGCATCAGTCCAGGCACTTTGGTCGCGCCCAATAGCCCAAACGTTTACAATTATACGTGTTTTTTGTGGGATGAGGAAGCCATCTATAGTGCAATCTTCCATTGATTCGTGAGGGATGAGTAGAGGTGCCACTGGATGGAGCCTGAAAGCTTCCTTTATAACCATGTCCAAGTACTCCAGACCCTCCAGGTCTGATTCTTCCACCATTCTATCCATGCCGATTTTCTCTTCCAGCTCTTTCTGGACTTTCTTCATAACTCTTGGATGCTTGATGAGTTCGGAGAGAGTCCACTCAATTGCTGTGGCTGAGGTGTCCATTGAGCCTACAAGCATGTCCTGAAAGAGAAAGGCACGGATGTAAGGATAATCATGTGATTTTGAAAGTGTTTCAAAGAAGAAGAAAAAACACAAAAACAGGGGAAAACAGAATTTTAGAATGCCAGAAATTGATTTGCACAGTAGCTGTTTTTACTGTTCACAAATCACAATTGATTGCTGAATTGAATTGATTAAAAAACTGAATTGAAAGCTTACAATTTATAGGAAAGAAAGCTAGACACGACAGCCATGAAATGGACTCCATTTTCATGTAACAAGCTGCCACTAAGACACGATCAAAGACACGAACGAAGGACCACTTACGCATGCCACTACGCAGCAGACCACTACGCATGAAGTGAGCTGAATAAGCTGCACTTTCATTTACACGTAATCAACAATTCCTAAAGACTCGGACAAAGCTTGACTGAATTTAAGTGCAGCTGAATTAAACAACAATGACTAAAAATAATTAATCAAACAAATGCAGGACTAAAATAAATAATTAACACTCCTCCATATTTTAGGAGCTGCAAATACCGAGTTTCTCCCTCAGAAATTCGAACTGGTTGGCTGGCAATGGTTTTGTGAAAATGTCAGCAAGTTGCTCTTCAGACTTGTAGTAAATGAGTTTGATTTCACCTTCCTTCTGCACTTCCCTCAAAAAGAAATATTTGATCTTGAAATGCTTTGTTCTCCCATGAAAAACTGGATTGCACGAGATTGCAATTGCTGCTTGATTATCCACAAACAATTCGGTTTGTTCCAATTGATTCCAGTATAAGTCACGACATAATTTTCTCAGCCATACCGCTTGGTTTGCTGCAGCTGTGGCAGCAACAAATTCAGCCTCAGCAGTTGATTGTGCCACAGTTTCTTGCTTCTTCGAGCTCCATGAAAACACTCCTAATCCCAAGCTGAAACAGTAGCCAGAGGTGCTCTTCATGTCATCCACAGAACCTCCCCAATCACTGTCAGAAAATCCCAGCAGTTTGGAATTTTGACATTTCGTAAATTTTATACCAAAGGCAACAGTTCCTTTGATATATCTAATTACTCTCTTTGCTGTTTTGAGATGATTTTCGCTAGCACAATGCATAAAGCGCGAAAGGATGCTGACAGCAAATAGAATATCTGGTCTAGTTGCCGTTAAATACATTAGACAACCAACCATGCTTCTGAAATAATTTTCATCCACCTTGTCTGCACCATCATCTTTGCTTAAACTCTCCTTCGAATTCATTGGAGTAGCCATGGCCTTGCAATCTTCCATGTGGAATTTCTTGAGAATTTCCTTGGCATATTTTCGTTGGCAAATGAAGACTTCATGCTCTTTTTGCTTAATTTCCATCCCAAGAAAATATGACATTAACCCAAGGTCTGTCATTTCGAAAATCTCCATCATCTCCCCTTTGAATCCATCAATTTGCTTAATGTTGCTTCCTGTAATTAGAAGATCATCAACATAAAGAGAGACAATAAGCAAATCATTTTCTTTATGCTTCACATAAAGAGTAGCTTCGGATAGGCTCTTCATAAATCCCAGCCGTGATAGGTGCTCATCAATCTTGCTATACCATGCTCTAGGTGCTTGTTTCAAGCCATATAGAGCCTTCTTCAGCAAATAAACCTTCTCTTCTTGTCCTTGCGCAGCAAATCCTTCAGGTTGATCCACATAAATCTCCTCCTGCAAGCTGCCATTGAGAAAGGCGGATTTTACATCCAATTGAAAAACCTTCCATCCATTTTGGGCTGCCAATGCTAACACAAGTCTGATGGTGTCAAGTCTGGCTACCGGGGCAAATGTGTCGGAGTAATCAACTCCAAAAATTTGCGCATAGCCCTTTACGACAAGTCTTGCCTTGTACTTGTTGATGGTTCCATCCGCGTTCAGTTTTGTCTTGAACACCCATTTTACGCCAATCACTTTCCTGTTTTTCGGCCTTTCAACCAGCACCCAAGTCTTGTTCTTCTCTATCATTGACATCTCCTCCTCCATTGCCTTCAGCCACATTTCATTTTTGACAGCTTCAAAATAATCAGCAGGCTCACATACAGCCACATTACATCTTTGATAGATGTCTTGAATCAGCCTTGTTCCACGAATTGGTTCTTCATCTTCCAAGTCTGTTTCTTCGTCTTCTGCTGGTTGAAGAACAGATGTGGATATGAGTTTGCTGCTGCTGGTGTCACTTGTTGGCTCCCAATTCCACTTTTGCTCCTCATGGAAAATCACATCTCGGCTCACAACTATCTTCCTTGTCTTTGGTTGATAGACTTTGTACGCCTTTGAAGATGAGCAATACCCGATGAAGATGCCGGGTTCTGATTTTTTGTCTAGCTTATCTCGCTTGACCTGTGGAATGTGAGAAAAACATACACAACCAAACACTCTTAGAAAATTGAGTGAAGGTTTGTAGCCATACCAAGCTTCAAATGGCGTCATGTTCTTGACAGCTTTTGTGGACATCCTGTTCTGCAAATACACAGCAGTGCTTGCTGCTCCGGCCCAGAAATTTTTGGGCAAGTCCTTCTCATGCAACATGCTTCTTGCCATCTCCATAATGCTGCGATTTCTCCTCTCACTCACTCCATTTTGCTGAGGAGTGTAAGGAGCAGTAAGTTGGTGTTCAATACCAGCTTCTTCGCAAAATGTGTTGAATGCCGAAGATGTGTATTCAGTTCCATTGTCAGTCCTCACGGTTTGAATTTTGCAGCCACTTTGGTTTTCCACAAGCCTCTTGAAATTCCAGAACACTCCAGCCACTTCTGACTTGAATTTCAAGAAAAAAATCCAGCACATTCGCGAAAAATCGTCAATGAAAATGACATAATATCTGCTACCTGCAAGTGATTCAGTTCTGTGAGGGCCTGCCACATCTGAGTGAATGAGTTGCAGCTTGCGAGTGGCTTTCCATGATGAAGTTGGAAAAGCCCTTCGTCTTTGTTTCCCGAATTGACAAGCATCGCAGATTTGGAAATTGTCATCAAATGTTGAAAGTCCAACCGTGAGCTCCTTCATGGCCTGCATACGTTGCAAGTGACAGTGGCCAAGCCTCTTATGCCACAATTCCGTGTGGCTTGCCGCTGTTGTAAATGCTAGAAGCTCTTCTTTTATTGGATTAAAAGAGAAGCTTTTCCCCTTCATTTTGACTTTGAGAATCTCCTCTCTATTAGCATCAAACACTTGACAGCAACCATCTTCAAAGACCACTTTAAGACCCCTTTCAATTAGCTGGCCAACACTTAGCAAATTTTGGTTAATTTCTGGAACATAAAGAACATCAGAAATTAACTTGACGCCACTGCTGCTAGTGATGGTGATGGTTCCTTTCCCTTCGACAGAAATGTAATCACCATTACCAATTTTAACTTTGGTAATTTCAGTCGGCATCAAGCTTTTGAAAAGCTTTTTGTCATTGGTCATATGATTTGTACAACCTGAATCAATTAACCAACTTTCAGTAGAGGTTTCACTTACAAAACAGGTTGCTACAAAGAGTTGATCTTCATCTTCTTCTTCGGCAATTTGAGTTGCACTCTCCTGCTGCTGCTGTTGATTTTTCCCTTTGCAAATCACGGCTTCATGTCCAAGCTGGTTGCATTTTGCACACTTTGCATCAGGTCTCCTCCAACATTTGAATGGGGGATGGCCTTCCTTGTTGCAGTGATGACAAGGAGGATATTTGCCCTTGAAGTTTCCCTTCTTGCTGCTGTTATGGGCTGCGGCAGAATGAGAAAAATTGCCATCTTGGCCCTTCTTCTTCTTCCACTTGCTTTTATCACCTCCATGATGCTTTGCAAACAAAGCTCCTTCGGTCTTGACCTCCTCTCTCATGTGTCTCCTCTGCTCTTGTGCTTGCAAGGAATTCAGCAATTCTGCCAAAGAAATTTTTGTCAGATCCTTGGTATTTTCCAAGGTTGTAATTGTAGCTTCATGCCTCTCAGGTACTGTAACTAGCAATTTTTCAACAATTCTGGAATCACTAAAATCAGAACCAAGTAGTCTGATTTTGTTTGCAATTCCAAGAAGTCTGTCTGAATACATCTTAATTGTTTCAGACTCCTTCATTTTCTGCAATTCGAAATCTCTGATAAGATTCAATACCTGCATTCCTCTTATCCTTTCATCTCCTGCATATTCTTCTTTGAGATAATCCCAGATGGATTTTGCTGACTTGTGAGACATGACCCTTGTGAAAATTGTTGCTGAAACCGCAGCAAACAAGCATGCTTTGGCCTTTGATTTCTTTGTCTTCAACTCCTTATGAGTTTTGATTTGCGTCATGGTGGGATTGTTTGCAAGTGCAGGAATTGCGTAATCCTCTTCCACTGCATCCCAAAGATCCATTGCTTCAAGGTAAGTCTCCATACGGACAGCCCACATGTGATAATTGTCTCCATCGAAAATTGATGGAGCAATTGAAGAGAAGCTTGATTCAGATTCCATGATCGCAACACACAAACAAGAAAACCTCACACACAGATCCCTCAAGAATAAAGCTCTGATACCAATTGAAAGTGTTTCAAAGAAGAAGAAAAAATGCAAAAACAGGGGAAAACAGAATTTTAGAATGCCAGAAATTGATTTGCACAGTAGCTGTTTTTACTGTTCACAAATCACAATTGATTGCTGAATTGAATTGATTAAAAAACTGAATTGAAAGCTTACAATTTATAGGAAAGAAAGCTAGACACGACAGCCATGAAATGGACTCCATTTTCATGTAACAAGCTGCCACTAAGACACGATCAAAGACACGAACGAAGGACCACTTACGCATGCCACTACGCAGCAGACCACTACGCATGAAGTGAGCTGAGTAAGCTGCACTTTCATTTACACGTAATCAACAATTCCTAAAGACTCGGACAAAGCTTGACTGAATTTAAGTGCAGCTGAATTAAACAACAATGACTAAAAATAATTAATCAAACAAATGCAGGACTAAAATAAATAATTAACAGATTTATGTGCTGATCACTAACATTTATTTTAATTCTAAGCATTCTTACCAAGATTATGGCTTTGATGTTGTCTCGACCAATACGATACTCAGTTTCTTCAGATCCCAGGAAGTCCAACATCACATCAACAAAATCTCTGGTTCTGGTTTCATCCTTAAATTGAATGTGCTCATCAATAATCTTCTCAAAGAAGTCATCAAAAACCTTCCCTACGGCCTTCATGCGCTTTGTAAGACCCTGAAGGTCAAGTGGAGCAATCGGAGGGATGTAATCACCCAAGTTAAAACTTGCTGCTAAACGCATGCCCTCGTGAATCACTGGCGTGAACCCCTTCTCATCAAATTCCTTTTCCAGGTATTTCTTTCCAAAAACCATCCTACAACTGATGTCAGCGCTTAGAGATGAGACCTTGGCACTGAGATCGACAGCAACACGCTCACAACAAGCATCCTTAATGCAGCCAATCAAAAGGGCAAGCTCTTCTTTCCTCGTTGACATGAAAGAATTTATTTTATGGTTGCTAAGCAACTCGAGGGTGCATATCTTGCGCACGTTGCGCCAGTAAGAGCCATATGGAGCAAATGATACGTTCTTCTGCTCGTAACTGATATACTTCGCAGCCTCATTTGGTGGCCTGTTAGCAAACACGAGGTCATGGGTCTTGAGAATCGATTCGGCAGCCCGAGGCGACGAGACAACTACAGTAGGCACCAGGCCTAAACGCATGTACATGATAGGGCCGTACTTCTTTGCTAGCTGATGCAAATCTTGGTGAGGGAGGTTCCCTAGTAAATGTAAGCTGCCGAATACAGGCCACCCTGTCGGACCAGGAGGTAGCTTGCGATCCCTGATCATTCTTCTCCACAGCCATTCTCGGAGGAAGAAAGAAAGTGCAATCAAGGCTAGAGTGATCAAGATCCAAGCCATGCTAGCTATATCTGATAGATCAAGGTTGGGCTCTATGTGCCAGTGGTGAGCTATAGCTAACTTTTCTTAGCGACAGCTAGCAAACTTCAATTAGAAGTTGTCACCTTAATGATTGTCGCAGAGAAGTAGTTGAGGCAGAGCACAAGCGTTAGGGGGAAGAGTAAATAAGAGACAGAAAAATTTGTGTCGTTTTAGGGGGAAGAGTAAATAAGAGACAGAAAAATTGGTGTCATTATAGGGCTCTGTTGCCTTGGACGGCGATGACCCATGAAACTGACTTTGACCAACAATTCTTTAACACCCGAGAGACAGAGAGAGATCTGTTTTATTTTTTCAGTACTATATATTTTTTATTCTTAGATTTGAAAATTTAAAAGGATTGAGAGATATCAATCCAAATTATATTCCATCACCCCTATCTCGCAAACTTATATTAGCATCAACCGAAATAAACAGACACTGTTTTTTTTCTCTCCTTTAAGTGAAAAATAAAGGATTGATAAAAGAGAAATGAATATTATTGTCATTGTTGTTGTGTGTGATATGTGGACTAATATGAAATAATGATGGGTGTTTGTGGTTTTAGGAGAAACCGAAGGAGGAGTACAACAACAATAGAGGAACACAAGTCGAGTGTTTACAATAGGTAGGTACTTGGTACCTATATTTCCTCTAATTAATAATTATTTTAACTAACTATTAAACTATAAGAAAATAATTTGGTGCTTACTGATGAGAAAAAGAAAAGGGAGAAAGAAAAGGTTAAATGAAGAAAAAAAATCTATAGAAACAGAGGACTAGATTTAATTTATGAGTTTTTTTAGAGAAAATGAATAGTAACAATGAATTTTGATAATGATTGTTTCTCGAATTTGATTTTGTCTGTCCCTCGTATGGGAGGCTAATAATGTTAAACAAGCTAGTTAACTAGACATTATCGGTATATGGGAGGAGAAATATAAACCTTGATTAACTATTCAAGTTCAGAATAGTTAATGGTATCGGCAGGTGCCGTTGATATCGGTAAAATTTATAAACTTGATTAACTATTAAGGTTCAGAATAGTTAATGATATCGCGGGTGCTATCGATATCGGAAAAATTTATAAACTTGATTAACTATTCAGGTTCAGAGTAGTTAATGATATAGGCGGGTATTGTTGATATCGACAAAATTAATAAACTTGATTAACTATTCAGATTCAGAGTAGTTAATGATATCGGCGGGTGACGTCTAACTAGCATAGATATTGTTTATAGATCTGCCAAAAATCAAACAAAGGCATGAACTCTAACACCACCAGCTGCAGCACTTGGAGCTTGAACCAGTCATTGATAACGCAGACAATCTCGATCGCTTCTTTTTCGATGAGGTTGCCGCCGATTCCATTACTTTCAGCAGCAATGGTGTGGCACCAGCTGTCTCCACATTATGAGATCCTGCAGAGAACTAGCACCTGATTGAGGTTGCAGGCATGGATAATGAGGGGAAAGTTACTGCAACAGAGGATGATGACTTCTATCTTAACATTCATAGATTTCACCAATTGATGGGGCTCCAGCAATCCAAGCAACTTCTCACATAACCGCCGATAAAAGAATTGGATCTACCCTGGAAGAATCATCTACTGCCGAAGCCAATGACTACTCTATTGGAGATGGAGTTTCACCAATTGCAGTTCTTTAGCACCTATTGGAACTAAAGTTGTCAATACCGTTTCGGTTGGTGTTTTATTTTTTCAATTGGAATGGAATGTTTTGGTTCCGGAGAACTTCGGCGCGTCGTTTCGGGATTGCACTGTTCAAATGTAATTAATTAATTATATATATGAAAAAATTAAAATATTAATTTAAAAAACATAATTCAAATTTGCCAAAGATTATTTTTCTTTTAAAATAAATTTTTTTTGTAAAAAATATTTTTTAATTGAGAAGTTTTCAAAACTCAAGGAACTGCATGATGAATATTCCCGTGATTTTGCTACTAGCTACTACCACTTTATTTATTTTTACTTTACTCTATTTTCTTATTAACCTGTGGGGCCCACAAGTTTCATATTTCATACATAGTTATTGATCTCATTCCGTTCCGGCCGGAACGGCCGGAACGGCCCGTCCCAGTCGGAATTCCGGGACAAAACGGCGACGTTTTTGTCCCGGGTAGAATTCCGGACCGATCCGGCCGTTCCGGCCTAATTCCGGCCGGAACGCCCCGGTTTTGTACCGGTGGTCCCGTTCCGGTGTAATCCCAAACGACGTCGTTTACACTTGAATCAAAACGACGTCGTTTAGGAGTTAATAAACCCCCCCAGACCAGACCCAAAACCCATTCCCCCGATTTCAGAAATCCCTAAATCAATTCCCCCAATTCCCCGATTTCTTTTTACCCAAATCGTTGCCCTAATCTCAAATCAGCTCACAAATCCAGTAACCCATCAATTAAAAAGCTCAATTTGTAATTTCAATCCCTAATCTAGCTCAAATTCTGAATTCGTAAATTGAAAATAAAAATCACGGCGGCACAATTTGAACAGCACGGCGGCACAATTTGAACAGCACGGCGGCACAATCTCTTCCACACGGCGGCACAATTGACCTTGCTCGGTTCTTCTTCCTCAAATCTTCAGTGAAAGGTACACATTTGAGGCCCCTAATCCTTTAATTTTTTGAAAAAATGAAAGTGCCGAAACTTGGGATAATTGATTAATTGATTACATTTGTATGGAATGTTTAATTGGAAGATGTTCATTCATGTTGTGTTCCTAATTAAACTGAGCATTCTTGTTAATTGTGATTCTGTGAATGATTGTTGATGAATTTTCGGAAAGTGAGTTATTGTAAAAATTGAGTTTGATTGTCAATTTGAGATGGAATTGTATTGTACCGAAACTGGGCATAATGGTGTATAAACTGGGCATTCTTGTTAATTGTGTTTTTGTGAATGGTTGTTGATGAATTTCGGGAAGAGAGTGATTGTGAAATGTTGTTTGATAAACTGGCCAGTGCATAATGTTGTTTGATAATTTGATGCTGTTTTGAGGGAAATAATACCAAGAGGGTGTTGGAAGTAGTTGTTCCTGGGAGCAATTTGTAGAAGAGATATGGGTTTGTGAAAAATATTTCGAATTTCCAAATTAGTGATCGATTATAGGGGTTGATGATATGGGTTTCTGAATGAAAGAAAATAAATAAGAAAAAAAGATAAACATGGATTTTGTTGATTTAACTACTGTGTTTAATGTTTAGAATGTGGATGATTTTTGGTTAGATTTTTGAATGAAGATTTGGAAGAAAAAATCATAGGACTACTAGTTAAACTTGAACTGTTAAAGACTTAAAGTCTCAACCAAAAATGCATGTTAAGAGGATAGGAAAGAAAAAACCTTTCAATCGTTTTTATTTTGAAGCCAAAGACTTGTCCTTGCAGTGCTCACAAGAATTTCCGAAGCAACGTATGAACTTCTTGAGACCCTTAAAATTACAAGCCTTGTTCATCAACTCTTTCTTGAAATCCCTCAATCTATCCATATGGGCACCTGTGTCTTTCCCATCAACATCTTTAATTAAGCAATGCAATACATTTAGCTCATTAAGATATTTCAATTTCCCATCTAAGACCATAAGCAAAGCCTTGCTTGACAAGGTAGAGTCTGAAAAGTCTAATATCCTAAGTTTAGGTAAGCCTTCTACAATAGCCAACACTTCTTTCTCAGTAATATTCCCATGAAACCCAAGCTCACTGATGTTACAGCAATTAGCCAATTGCGAGATGATGTGCAAATGCAACCCTTTGTCGGGGCATAATCTAGCATGAAAAACCTTAAGCTGCTTCCAGTATAACAGCGGTATGTATATTGGTGAAACCCTAAAAATTGTATCACAAGGCAGAACAACACATGAAACATTAGGCGTTTTTTCAGCTATGTAAATGGTAGCGAAGTAGCCAAAGATATATTTCCGTGGGAAATATATAGACACCCAACCGTTGAACCGATTGATGGCCAGTCTGAGAAGATAGGTCATCATACTAAATGATTTTGTGTTTACTATGCATGATACTTGATATGTGTTGATGTGTGAAAGCAATGATGTACCGTTATGTAAAAGGTGTTAGATTGAGATAAGTATATGATTGAATCATTGATTTGCTTATTATATTCCATAAAACATGTAGGATAAGATTCCTAGGTCAAATGGATATTCCAAATTTCCAATAGTAGTTTGAAAATTATATATTGATGTAAAAGAGATCACTTGAGTGATACATCAAATAGATTCTTAGAAATCATTAGTATAAGAGATATGGGTTTGTGATTCATTAGTATACTTTGATTATGATTTATATTATGTTCCATTAAGAGATTCATGTTTTGAAATCCAATTTGGTATGGATTTCAAATTGTGGAGTAAATAATGATACATGCCTAACTTGTGTTATCTTTTTAAAACAGATTAAATTACATGGCTGAAAACTCATCTAGTGGTGGGACTTCAATTGCTTTAGCTCCAGCAAGATCAGATGATCCAGCATGGGCTCATGGACAAGTGGTTGCTGGTGTAAAGAATGCAAGTATATGCATTTATTGTAATAAACGGATCAATGGTGGTGGTGTTACTCGGTTGAAGTATCACCTAGATGGTATTAAAGGTGAAGTTGAACCTTGTAAAAAGGTCCCTCCAGATGTTAAATGGCAAATGAAACAAGTGGTAGATGACATGACAATGGAGAAAGAGAGAAGAAAAAGAATTAGAACTGATATTGGAAATGCTCAATCAGTTTTCAATGATGAAGAAGTAGAAGAGTGTGATGCTGCAAATCCTCGTTCGGGTGATATACGTTCACAAACAAGTAGAAGAACGACAGTGCAAGGAACAAGTACATCTAGAAGAAGGATTCCTTTATTTGCTCCACGAACTACCCCGGGTTCCCAGCCTAGTATTAGAAGTGCAATGGCTACTAAAGAGATGGAACACAATGCAAGAAAAGCCATAGCAACATGGTGGTATGATGCTAATATACCGTTTAACAGTGCTAATTCGTATTATTATCAGCCAATGCTAGATGCCGTAGCATCCATAGGACCTGGGTTTAAAGGCCCATCATTTCATGATTTAAGAGGACCACTTTTGAAAGATGTAGTTCATGATGTCCATGAATACATTTTAAGTATCAAGGCTGATTGGAGACTTTATGGATGTTCAATTATGGCTGACGGGTGGTCAAATAGGAGGAATGCACCAATTGTGAATTTCCTTGTCTATTCTCCGAGAGGCACCGTATTCTTGAAGTCTGTTGACACTTCAGGACTTCGAAAAGATAAAGAGACATTGCTGGAGATGTTTGATGAAGTTGTCAAAGAAGTTGGACCAGAGAATATTGTCCAGTTTGTCAGTGATAATGAGGCTTCATTTAAGGCTGCTGGGAAAGCTTTGCAGCAAAGGTATGGCACCTTTTTTTGGTCTCCTTGTGCTGCCCATTGCATTGATTTAATGCTAGAAAATATTTGTGATCCGAGATATTTTCCAATGATTGATGAAACCATTAAAAATGCAAGAAATATAACCAAGTTTATATATAATCATGCATGGGTTCTAGCTTTGATGAGGAAAGAATTCACAAATGGACATGATTTATGTCGTCCTGGCATAACAAGGTTTGCAACCCACTTCTTAAGCCTCCAATGTTTACTGAAGTTTAAGAATGAGCTTCGACAGATGTTTACTTGCACAAAATGGGTTGAATCAAGTCATGGCAAAAGTCGGGTTGGAAAAGAAATTGCTGCTATAGTTTTAGAAGATAAAGACTTTTGGCCGAGATGTGCACATATAGTCAACGTCAGCGAGCCTTTAGTACGAGTTCTAAGGTTAGCAGACAGTGAAGAAAAACCATCAATGGGATATTTATATGAGGCAATGGATAAAGCAAAAGAAGCCATCAAAACAAGGTTGAAAAATAGAATGTCTCAATATGGACCATATATTCGGGTAATTGATGCTAGATGGGATAAGCAACTTCATAGTCCATTACATGCAGCAGGATGTTTTCTTAATCCTGGAATATTTTTTAGGCCTTCTTTTTCAAAACAAAAGGAGGTAACTCGAGGTTTGCTTACCACAATTATGAGATTGGTTCCTGATTGTGATACTCAAGATAACATCAGTGCCCAAATTGAGGAGTATAAGAGAGCAACTGGTGATTTTGGTATGACCCTAGCTATTCGTCAAAGAGAAAAGTTAAATCCAGGTAATAACTTTTTTTTTTTATGATATAATGTCTTTTTTTTATCTATAATATTTGATTTATTCAAATTTTCTTATCTAGTTTTTTGGTGGGAGCAATTCGGCAATGATACTCCAGAACTTCAAAAGTTTGCAATTCGAGTTCTTAGTCAATGCTGTAGTGCAACTGGGTGCGAAAGAAATTGGAGTGTATTTGAATACATCCATTCAAAAAAACGAAATAGGCTTGAGCACAAGAGATTAAACGATCTAGTATTTGTTCGCTATAATCTAAAGATTCAACAGAGGTAAAATATCAATATTATTATATTAGTGATTATTTTCTATTACATTGCTATTAATTTTTTAATTTCTTTCGTGTTTATTCTTTTTAGGAATATGAGCAGAATAAGAGATGCTTTAGATCCCATTAGCCTTGACAACATTGATCTATTGAATGAATGGATTTGTGAAGAACCCGGTCTTCTTGATGGAGAGGACATAAGTTGGGAGAGTATCGAAGCACCTTTCGCTACTTTAAATTTAGATGATGAAGAGACATGTGTAAATGAGGAGAATGAGCTTGGTGGAAATGACCAACTATTGGAATGTCTTGTTGACGACTTTCCTTATGTTCCACCTCAAGATCAAGATCCTTATTTTTATATTAATGATGTAGAAGATGTTTGATGTATTTTTCTTTTATTTTAGAACATTTTACTTTCATGATATTTTGGAATTTTAAAGATATTTCTAATTTTTAGATTATGTTTGTATTGTATAATTTAAATTTCATTTATCTTGAATTTAAATTACACTTGTTAAATTAATATTTTATTTTTTTCATATATATAATTAAATAAATATGAACAGTACAAAACCGGAACGGAACGCCGGAATGCACCGAAACCGGAACGTTCCGTTCCAAACAAAAAACCGGAACGGTACCCGGAACGGATTTGATAACTATGATTTCATACGTTCATAACAAAAACCCTTCGCTGCATTACCATAGCCGCCGCCGCCATCTTTCTCTATTTCTCTCATTTTCTCTCTTTCTATGCTGCTGATTCAATTCTTGATGCCAGAAGGCCAGACGCTGTCCTAAGAGGATCATACATATATTTTTTTTAATTCTTCGATTTAATTAGTTTTTTGTTGCCCTTTTTGTTAATTTAATTCTTTGATTGTTTTTCAAGCCCAAACCGCACAACTAGTATGATATCGGGGCGTTTCGGCCGGTATTTAGTCGAAACATCCGGTATTGACCAAAATTTAAATCGAGGTAAAAACGACGTCGTTTTGTCTCATTTTCTTACTAGTATGAAATATTTTGGCCGTTTAAGCTAAAACAAAATGAGATTGATAACTCTGATTGGACTCAGAATGCTAAGTGTCTATTTGGAAGTGTGGTTGCAGTAACTTTTAAAAGTGCTTTTCATTTAAAAATATATTAAAATGATTTTTTTAATTTTTTTAATTATTTTGGACATCAACACATCAAAATGATCTAAAAATATCAAAAAAAATAATTTAAAATAAAAAATAAAAATAAAACTTTTTCAAAAATGCTTTTAAAACGCAGTGCTAAACACGTCTTAAGTCTAGGAGAAAAAAATAGATTGAATACATATACATATACATACAAATACACACACACACACACACATATATTTATAATTACTACCATAATATCAAATGAATTTTTGTGCATGTTTGAGAGTGTGTTTGTGGTTGCTTTTAAATGTGATTTTCATTCAGAAATATATTAAAATTATATTTTTTATTATTAAAAATTATTTTTAATATCAGTACATCAAAATATCTAAAAACACTATATTTTTTTAATTTAAAATAAAAAATAAAAGATAAAAATAATTTTTTTTTCAAAAATACTTTTGAAACATAGTGTCAAACACCTCTTTATCACCCTAGCATAAAACATATGCTTGTTGGGCAATAAAATTACACAACCCTCATATTTTAACTATTTTATTTTTCGAGATAATTAACCTTTTATCAATAATTTCTTCTGTTAATTAATCAATTAAGCCAATGTCAAACATTAGCCAAAAAAAATCTAGATATTTTGGATAGGTTTTGGCCGGACATAAAGTAGTTGTTTTTTAAAATATTTTAAATTGAAAATATATTAAAATAATATTTTAATCTTGGAGCATTAAATTAATCTGAAAATAAAAAAAATATTTTATATATTTTATATTTTATTTTTAATTTATTTTTCAGGGGACATGAATGATATTTCCGAATTCTTTGCACAATAAAATAGCAAAATTGGCCCCTCTAAACAACAAAACAGCACGCCTGACATCGGAGGTATTGAACTACTTTTCCCACCGGTTTTTTCGTAGATATTGCTGGGTTCAGGGGTATATGGGTAATTAACCATTTTTTTATTATTTCTTTTCCCGGGACACTGTAGGCGCGTCATTTGGACACGCCAGCAGTGTTCCAGCCGCATGTGTCTTTCGGGAGGTGCGTGCGGTGTATTCAGGCGGTGGAAATTATCTTACGCCGTGTCACCCGGTTTGCCTCCATTTCCTCTACCTCCGAGCGCAACGCATGTCCTTTTAATGTGACCGTGTAAGCGCCGGTGGACTGTTTTTCTTCCTCGCCCCTTTTTCTCTCTCCTGCTGCCGGAAAGTAAGGTGCAGTCTTTCATATTTATGGTTGTTTCATTTCAGTCCTTGATCTTTTGATTTCGTTTTGCTTACTGTTTTTTCAATAGAAATTTTGATTATTTTTAATTATGCCCTTCAATTCGAATTGATTATATATGGTAAGTTTCATTTCAGGCCTTAATCTTTTGATTTTTTATTTGTTTTTGGTTCCTTTAATTCATTTGGCACTTATTCTTTTAAATTTTTATTTAGTAATGATTATTTTCTTTTTTTCGGTCCTTCTTGGACAATGTTTTCTTTTTGTCCATATTTATTCATTTATGCTTTTAGATTTTGTTTTTATTTTTTTGTCATTTTTCTTTTTTCTGGGTTTTATTTTTTTATGTTCCGTTCTGAAATTTTAATTTATGTTGGTTACACTGCATTTTATTTTTAAAATTTTCTTTATTGTTTTTCGGTCGCAAGATTTTGATTTGTTGTAGTTTTGTCATTCAATTGGAATTAATATTATATATATTCTTTTTTATTTTGACACTTATTCTTTTAATTTTATTTAGTATTGATTCCTTTGGTTTTTTCGGTCTTTCTTTGACAATGTTTATTTTTTGTCTGATTTTATTCATTTATACTTTTGGTTTTTGTTTTCAATTTTGTCATTTATTTTTTATTGGAGTTTTATTTTTATTCGGTTCAATTCTGAAATTTTAATTTATGTTGGTGATCAATTTAAAATTAATATTGCTCCCTTTTTACCTTTGTTGTTTTTTGTTTTCTGTTAGTTTTATCTTTTTTCTAGATCAACATTGATGTAGATATTCAATATGACGGGCCACCCCAAGATAAATTTCATATAATTTATGGTTGCTTAACTGGATGCTACCTTATCAAGAAAAAATATACTTTTCAAGAGATCCATTAGGCATGAACTCATATACAAGGGCACACTTTGAGCCCTCAATAGTATAGCCTATGAGTTGCACCACATTGCAATGGTGCATTTTTCCAATGGTGGCAACTAAATTGATAAAATCTAGCCCTTTGGATTTTTCTTGGCGCAAAAGTTTACTGCTGCAAAACAGCCACTACGAAACTTTCCTTTATACACCGAGCCATAACCTCCCTCACTAAGAATATAGAATTGCACACACAATTTTTTTTATAAAGAATAATTAAAAAAATGTATAAAATAAAAAATGTGAAATATTAGAAAAAACCCAAAATTGGAAATTCAATTAAATTTGAAAAAAACAGATTGAAAACTGAAATTGATAAATCAATCATTATAAAAAGAAACACCATGGAGTATTGTAAATATTATTTTTCATAGTAGAGAAAAAGAAGAATATGTTAAGTCATTGATATTTACTAATATTTTTTACTTTTTAATAAATTTTTAAACACCATTTCTTTTTTTTTCTAGAAGCTTTTCATTTTTTTTAATATGATATAAAAATTTTAGTAATTTATTTAATATTTCTTTTATCCTTAATAAGTTTTGAGCTTGAAGTTCTATGTTTTTCATGCTTGTCCATATTTAAAAGAAAAATTGATAGAATCATAAATAAGAGACCACATTAAGAAATTATCTAGAGTAGATATTTTATGTGTTTAATATAAATGGGCGAGTGTAAGAAAATATCAAGAGTATAGAATGAAATATTTGATTGATCCAGTAAACACCTTTTAAGAATGAATTTAATGCAGTTTTTATGCGCCTTTATGATACAAACAATAAAGTTTATAATAAATAAATAAAAACACTGGATATTTTATATGATTAAAAGATATCCATTCAATTGCATTATAAGTCATTGAGCAAAACTATGAGAATGCTTGGAAAATCTATGAGAAAGCAAAGAAGAATACTTACTGATGAGCACAAGTAGGGTAATGAGCAAAACTATGAGAATGCTTGGAAAATGTGAATAGATAGTCTTGGTAGTATAACATCCATTTCTGCCAAATAAATACATGAAGAGAATCAAACACAATCAATATGACATAAGATAAGCAATGCCCTTGACAATTGCCTTGGGCACTCCCTTCCTTTATAATAAGCCTTAGGTTTCAGGAAATTCATCAACTTGTTGTACTTGTTAATTATTTCTATTATGAAGAGAGAAACTAAGATTGAGATTTTAACCTCCTAAAATTCACATCCATTTTCATAAGAGGAAGATTGTAAGTGAGCCTACTACAACATGCATGCATGAACTAATCCTCACCTTTATGAATTCGGAGTTTCAATCGTGGTTTTCCTACATTAACAGATAAAGAGTGACGTAAATATGTGAAATATTAAAGGAAACGTACGTACGTACGTACATTCATTATGGATTAAGTGAAAAAAACTAGCATGAACCACATGTAGGATACTAAGATATATAGGCTTCGTTCTCATATTTCACAACTCACATTTATATAAATTTATTCGGCCATATTTTAGGTTCCTCAAAACAAAAACTCACCGAAGCTGTCATATCGTATCCAGGAGCCATCTATATTAAAAAAAGGTATTATCAACGTCTAAAAATGTGATGAATGAAGAACAAGCCATGATATAAAAAAATTAAAGGAAAAGACATTTATATATATATATATATATATATATTCTTTTTGCAAAATTGAACCATGATATATAAGACATGATAAAAAATAGTCCTCACTTGGTAAATACCTCTTTAGCGGCCATATTGCTACATTTCAAGGAAAAGAAAACGTTGTGTCAATATTCATAATATTATTATAAGATTACTGATTCATGAAATTAACTGAAGGAGAGCACGCAAGTGTTTTTTGATATTCAAATAACATGATAGCTAGCTAGCTAGGGTAGAATTGTAGAGTTTAGAGCGAAGTTAAGAAGGTATGTACTAATTAAAGATAATGATGAATAGATCTCATTTTGGTTGATTATTGATCATCATTTTGAGACCAATTCATATGTTTTTATCGGCAAAACTTCTTAAATTTAACCCTGTATTTTTTTTTCAATTATTCATTCTTATTCCTATTCTTTTTTAATTTGATCAAATACCACTTGTGTTCCTATTTGTAATTTTCTGGTCTAGTCCCAATTACAAATGTATATTTCTTTATATTGTTCAATTATGCTTTGTATTAACATTTAAGTTTCTCTTATTGCAAATTTATTTATTTATCTTTGCAGTTTTCTTGTAATTTATTTTCAAATCTTCTCTACAGTTTTATATATATACACACATGTCCGTGCATATTCTTTTTATAGTATAGTTGTCAAAACACCATATCACCTATAAGTTTAAGATTATGTTTTTTTTATATAATTGTAACTTAAATAAGTGCTCTTACAAAGGTAATGATTATATGATTAGCCAGAAAATCTGCAAGAAAAACAAGCAGTTGTTAAAGAGACCAAGTTGCCTTCATGGTACTGTTTACCAGGGCTTATAGAATAATTCTGCATGATACCAGTAGAGTAAAATAGTTGAGGAGTTGACATGAAATGGAAGAGATATTTATATAGAATCAAGTAGTGCATGGAGAAAGGAAACAAAATATGTTGTTTCTAACATTTGCAATGTCATTAATTCTACATTTCAAAAGAAAGAAAAGGATCAAATTAGAAAATAAAACATTTACAGAGTTATTTCTTTGAAAGCAATTTGATCAGAATTATTTCAAATTACCTAATTCTATCCAGTGGCTAGGAAAGTGGCAACAGAACCAAGCCTTCTCATGGTTTTTGATTTCGAATTCCTTTAATTTAACCCTTAAACTTTGATTTTCTTCATTTGAGTCCTTGATTGAATCCACAAAAGGGACACCAACTCCAGGCGCTTGTCGTCGTACACAGGACGCTTGGGTCTACTTACAGTAAAGCAGAAAAAAAAAGTCTGATGTAATTTGAGCCAAGCATTTGAATGCTAAGGACATTGAGTAGTACATATGGCATTATGGGCAGGAAAGTCCGATCTTCTGAGCACCAGTGTCAAAATGAGAAAATATCATTGTTTGTCTTGTTTATATGTTGGTAGGCAATCCTATAAAGATCAAGACATTGTCAATTGTAAATGATTAAAACTTGAAACTCTCAGTAGTGAAGGTAGCAGAATTATGAATATTTTGAACTTATGTTTTTATGTTATGCAAATTAAGGGTCCAAATCTCCACAAATTTTTTGTTGTTCTTCTGTTTCAACACTTCAGGTGGTGGATACAATGTCAAAATCTTGCCCATTATTGACAATTGGACCAACAATCCCGTCAATATACTTGGACGAGTGTATTGAAGATGAGGATGACTGCGGTATTAGTCTCTGTGAAATAGACGCATCTCTTTCTATCAATTGGCTCAGCCCTAAGCCCACTGGATCAATTGTATATGTTAGAATTCTAATAAGATTAGCTTTGTTTTAGCTGTGGGATTCTAAAGAGATTAGCTCTCTTTTTAGCTATAGAGTTCTAATTAGTTTTTATGACTATCTCTAATAGGAGTTATCATAAATCCTATCCTTATCTAATAACCTCTCCTAGTCTATTGAGAGTTCTAGTTTATTTCAATTTCTAGTTCTTGTAAGCCTATATATAGGCAAGTATCAATTGAATAAATTAGATGAATAAGTGAGATTCATTCCAATATTTTATGATTTTATTTTTGTTCTTCAATTTCTATCAATTTCAGATTTTTCAGATTCAATATTTCCAACAATTGGTATCAGAGCTTTTACAATTTTCCAACAATTGGTATCAGAGCTGTTTTCTTACGGGACTGTGGGGTATTTTTTTTTAGTGAAACACAGAGAGGGTGAGTGCTAAAACACAGAGTGAAGTGTGTGCAAAAACAAAGTGAGATTGCTTATTAAATCATGTCTACCTCTAGCAATAATGGTGTTGCAATTCTAGTGTTTTCTGGGGAACACTACCATATCTGGGCTGTCAAGATGAGGTTCCATTTAAAGGCTCAAGGGTTGTGGAATGTAGTAATGTCTAATGCTGATCCACCAGCCTTACCAACAAATCCTACTCTTGCTCAAATGCGAGCACACGAAGAAGAGAAATTGAAGAAGGACAAAGCCATCACCTGCCTACACTCGGGACTTGCAGATCACATATTCACCAAGATCATGGATCTGGAAACACCAAAGCTTGTATGGGATAAGCTACAAGTCGAATATGAAGGTAGTAGCAGAGTCAAGGTTGTCAAGCTACTTGGATTTAAAAGAGAATTTGAATTGTTGAAGATGAAAGACAATGAATCCATCAAGATTTATGCTGGAAAATTGATGAACATTGTAAACCAAATGAGACTCCTTGGGGAGACATTTAAGGATCATAAGGTAGTAGAAAAACTTATGATGTCCATTCCTCAGAAATTTGAAGCTAAGATTTCTGCCATAGAAGAGTCTTGTGATTTGCAAAACCTTTCTATTGTAGAATTAATTAGCAAATTGCAGATCCAGGAGCAAAGAGTGCAGATGAGGGATGATGAAGGTATGGAAGGTGCATTTCAAGCAAACTGGAAAGGAAGAAAGACTGGAAATTTCCAGAAGAAAGATTTCAACAATGGTAAAAAATCTTTCTCGGAAAATAAATCTATTGTACCTGTTAGCAGTCAAATGTTTCCACCATGTTCTTATTGCAAAAGAACAAACCATGGTGAGAACGAGTGCTGGTTTAAAGAAAGGACTCTTCTTCACTGTGAACATTGCAAGAAGAATGGTCACAATGAGAAGTATTGCAGATTAAAGAGGAGGCAACCCACAACAAGAACTACAACAACATGCAAATGTTATCGAGGAAGACAAGGATGAGGAGGAGCATCTATTCATGGCTCTTCAAACTGTCAACACTTCCAAAGAAAATATATGGCTACTTGACAGTGGATGTACCAGCCATATGACAAAGTATTTGTCAATATTTTCTTCAATTGATCAATCAATTAAGCCAAAGATCAAGTTGGGGAATGGTGATATTGTGCAGGCCAAGGGTAAAGGCAGTGTTACTGTCAACACAACCAAAGGTATGAAAGTCATTTCAAATGTTCTTTACATTCCAGAATTGGATCAAAACATCCTGAGTGTTGCACAAATGCTGAAACATGGATATGAAGTATCATTTAAAGGAAGTTTTTGCTTCATTACTAATTCGCATGATTCAGCAATAGAAAAAATTAAGATGGAGGGTAATAGTTTTTATTTGAATATGAATGTTGTGAAAGCGCATGTCTTAAGTGCCAAATCTGATGAGAGTAGTATTTGGTATAAAAGGTTTAACCACGGTAACCTTAATTCTTTAATGGTTATGGATAATAGTGGTATGATTAATGATGGTGAACAAATTTGCGAAAAGCTGCAAATATGTGATAAGAATGGGAAGAACAGAGATGGTGCTCTGTATAGCATGAAATTCAACAATGTTTATGTGAAAAATTCAGCTGAATCCACAACAGATGAAGGCTTGAAAGATGTTTTTACTGAACATGGAGCAATTACTAGTGCTGTAATGATGAGGGATGCTGATGAAAAATCAAAATATTTTGAATTTGTGAACTTTGAAAAAGCTGAGGATGCTGCCAAAGATGTCAAGACTCTTAATGGCAAAGAAATTGATGGTGAGGAATGTTATGTTGGAAAATGGTACATGAAGACAGGAGGAGTAACATTTGAAGGAAATCCTGATGGTGATTTGGGTCAAAACATGGTTGATAAAAGTCTAGTCCATCATGATTTGAAGACCAAGGCACTTTCAGTAACAAGACTGGAATTCCTGAAGATGAAGTTGGGATTGCCCAAAGCAAATCTCCAGGAGGAGTGTTAGAATTCTAATGAGATTAGCTTTGTTTTAGTTGTAGGATTCTAAAGACATTAGCTCTCATTTTAGCTATAGACTTCTAATTAGTTTTTATGATTATCTCTAATAGGAGTTATCATAAATCTTATCCTTATCTAATAACCTCTCCTAGTCTATTGAGAGTTCTAGTTTATTTCAATTTCTAGTTCTTGTAAGCCTATAAATAGGCAAGTTTCAATTGAATAAATTAGATGAATAAGTGAGATTTATTCCAATATTTTATGATTTTATTTTTGTTCTTCAATTTCTATCAATTTCAGATTTTTCAGATTCAAGATTTCCAACAATTGATATCAGAGCTTTTATAATTTTCCAACAGTATATGTGTCCTTTGGTAGCTGTGCTACTGTAAGCATCGAGCAAATGGAAGAGATTGCATGGGGTTTAAAGAGGAGCAATTTTCACTTCTTGTGGGTGGTGGGGGATTCTGACAAAGGGAAGATCCCAGAAGGGTTTGTGGAAGAAGCGGAGAATAAGGGGTTGCTAGTGAACTGGAGTCCTCAAGTGAAAGTGCTAGCAAACAAGGCTGTGGGATGTGTTTTCACACATTGCGGTTGGAACTCGACAATTGAGGCATTGAGCTTGGGTGTGCCAATGGTGACAATGCCAGGATGGAGTGACCAACCAACGAATTCTAAACTTGTTGAAGATGCTTGGGAGGTGTGAATCAGAGCTAAGGTTGACGAGCATGGAATTGTGAAAAGAGAAGAGATTGCCATCTGCATAAAAGAAGTGATGGAGGGAGATAGAGGTAGAGAAATGAAAATGAATTCCAAGAAATGGAAAGAGCTGGCTATCGAGGCTACGAGCGAGGGTGGAACTTCTGATACTAAAAAAATAGAGTTGGAAAAAAAATAAAAATGAAACTCGTTGACATGCTACATAACTGATGAGGTGATGTATCAACTAAGATGGAAGATAACTTCTGATTCTAATCTCTTCACATGTATAGCGCTAGTATTTTCTTGGGCATAAATTTTGAACACATTTATTTAGTTTAATTATCTACTTCCTGGAATGATCATGTGGTTTCCTTGTTATACACAGACCGGTTGGAATTCGAAACCACATGCTTCACTAAAAGAATTATATCCTCAGTCAAAAGGATATGGTTTAAGTGAATATACATGAGAAAAGACCCACATGCTCGGAAAGAAATAATTCTGATGTTAATTGTAGGTTGCGCCTGCCCGACTTCATCTCTATATATAATGCCTCTCTATTGTATGTGTGAGACGAGAATTGGAAAACAATGGACAAGGAAAAAAGAGCTAGGGAAAGTCATGCTCCCTTTGCCTCTGCAGGGTCATATAAACCCAATGCTGCAATTTTCCAAGCCTCTAGAATCATCATCACCCCTTATATTGCCAAGTCTATGCAAGGGCAACACAGTTCCATCAATTTGGAACCAATTTTTGATGGAAGGTGAAATGGCAGCAAACATTGATAAGTATTTCGATCGAGAGTTACAAGCTCATTATGCCTCATAAAATGGTGTCCTCAACTCGAGGCATTGAGCTTAGGAGTGCCAATGGTAGCAACGCCACAGTGGACTGATCAACCAACCAATGCTAACCAATGTTCGGCGTGTAGGAGTTAGAGTGAAGGCAAATGAAAAGGGGATTGTCACCAAAGAAGAGGTAGAAAGGTGCATAAGGGAAGTCCTGGAAAGTGAAAGGAGCAACGTGATAAGAGGGAATTCTGATAAATGGAGGAAATTAGCCGAAATTGCAGTAGATGAAGGTGGAAGCTCTGATAAAAACCACATTCATCATGGAAGACAGAGAAAAGAAGAAACACCATAAGAAGCAAAAACACCAACACCCAAATGATCAGACCACCAAACCACCGTCAGATTTTTCTTTCAAGCCTAGCCCAGAAGTGAAGGGCCTTCGTTTTGGGGGGCAGTTCATTGTAAAATCTTTCACAATCTGGCGAGCAAGGCCACTCGAGCTTCTAACCCGTTTGTTTGCTTGTTTGCTGGAAAGTGGTTTCTTTTTAGAAAGTAAATTCCGGGAAAAGTGAATTCTGGGAAAGTAAATTCCGGGAAAGTGAATTCTGGGAAAGTATTTTCCGATGTTTGGTAGTGTAATGAAAAATGAACTGGAAAACATTTTCCAGTGTTTGTTTGTGTTATGGAAAATGAGCTGGAAAAATAACTTATTAATGTTTTATTTTTCTCAAGTTTATTAAAATAATGAGGAACAAATCTTGCAAATTAAAAAGTTGAATGAGAATGAAATTGAAAAAAAATATAATTTCATAAATTATCTCAAATAAAATAAATAATAATCAAAATAATAGAGATCAAATCTAAAAATTTTAAAAAAAATAAAAGGTGAATAAATTAAAATAATAATAATTAGCATTTCATAAATTATTTCAAATAAAATAAGTAACAATAAAAAAAATGAGGACCAAATTTGATAGATAAAAAATTTAAATAAAAAAATGATAAGAAAAAAGCAAATAGCAATTATAAAAATAAGGATCAAAATTAATATAAAAATTAAATTTTAAGAGATGGAATTGAAAAATAAATATTCAAAAACAAATTATATATAGCAATCAAAAGTTTGAGGATCAAATTTGATATAATCAGTAAATAATAACATTTCTAAATTTTTCACAACTTCCGGAAAGTGTTTTCCGCCAAAATTTTCCGGAAAACACTTTCCTGAAAACCAAGTCAAATTTTTCCGTTGACTGGAAAGTGTTTTCCGTTAACCGGAAAGTGTTTTCCGTTGACCAACTTTTCAAAAAGAAAATAAACACAGAAAAATTTAGAAAGTGGTTTCCCAAAAAATAAATTCCAGAAAATAAACGGGACCTAAAAATACTCTCATATCCACTAACAAATACGAACAGCAACGACAATAAGATCCCCTTCCCTTCAACAACGACTTTTCTGCACTACAGAAGACAAAAACAGAAAAAACCAAAAACACCCCCAGCCAACAACACCCAGCCGATATCATTAAGGGTAAAATCATCAGCAGTCAACAGCACCCGGCCCAAATCATTAAGGGTAAAACTATCAGCGTATCGTTGAAATCCCACATGCTACAATGCATTATGCAATAAACATCCATACTTTTTATATTTTAGTTAATATATATATATATATATATATAAAAGATTTCGTGTGAATTAATTCTTAACTCATGTCAGGCCACTTGTTTGGTGACACATCGTTAACTGTTAAGGCTTGCACTGCTTGATAATAAGAATTCACATCGCACATTCTTAAATCATTCATGAATAAGTATTAAGATAAATGATATAATTTTAGAAAACTCATACTTTAATGTTGGATTCAATACTCGCTATTAAAAAATTGACAAACAAATGGTCACACCAATATAATATTACGTCAAAACAAAATTGAGTATGTCTTTTAGTAGTCACGAGCGGTATGCCCGCGCGATGCGCCGGGGCTTTTTTTATCTATGTAGAAAATTGATTATTTTTATATATATTATATTTTTTTTATTTTAATATTTAATTAGTAAAATTATAATTGAGAAAATCTGTATAATCGAAATGGAAAGTGGTTCGTATATTTTGTAATTGTAAAAAATTTTGCGTGCTATAATTAGTTATTTTAATGTTTAATAACTAAAATTGCAATAGATTAAAGTATGCTTGCCTGCGCATTGCGTTAGCGTTTTTTCTATGTAGAAAACTAATTGATTTTTTAAATGCTGTAATTAGTTGTTGAAATATTTAATTACTAACACTATAATAGATAAAACATGTAACATATAAATTTTTTCCCTGCCTAAAATGAATAGTGCAATCGAAATGGGAGGTGGTTCGTATATTTTTTAATTGTAGAAAACCAAGCTAAATTTGTCAATTTTTTTATAAGATTTATTAATCATATTATTATATTAATTGTATTCAAGAATACTGATATTATTTTTTTCTTAGAAAAAACATCCCAGGTCATTTTTTTATTTATATATATATATATATATATATTTTAAGGCGATAATATTCAATAAATATTAAAACATATAATTAGTTTAACATACTTTATAGAGTAATCGAAATGGAAAGTGGTTCGTATATTTTTTAATTGTAGATAACCTAGGTAAATCTGTCATTTTTTATTTTTATGAGTTGCTTTTGTTCCAAAGTAATATTAGATCTGATGCATTATAAATAAAAATATTGTAATTTTTTTAAAAAATAAACATAAATTTTCTGCGTGCAATAATTATTTTTTTGTCATCTAAAAAGAACAGTTTAATCGAAACGGGAAGTGACTCGTATGTTTTTTAATTGTAGATAACCTAAGTATATGTGTAATAATTTTTTTTAGTTTATTTTTTCCCAAGTAATATTAGATTTAAAATATTAAAAATGAAAATATTGTAAAATTGTTCTTAAGAAATAAACTTAAACAAAAGAGTATTAAATTTAAATTCAAAGGCAATTTTTTTTTATAAGATTTATTAATCATATTATTATATTAAATATATTTAAGAATATTGATATTAATTTTTTTTAAGGAAAAAATCCCAGGTCTTTTTTTTCTTTATATATATATTTTAAGGCGATAATATTCAATAAATAGTAGCCTCACATACTTTAGAGAGTAATCGAAATGGGAAGTGGTTCGTATATTTTTTAATTGTAGATAACCTAGGTAAATCTGTCATTTTTTTCATGACTTGTTTTTGTCCCCAAGTAATATTAGATCTGACGCCTTATAAATAAAAATATTGTAATTTGTTTTTAAAAATAAACATACTTTTTTTGCGTGCAATAATTATTTCTTTGCCGTCTAAAAAGAATAGTTTAATCGAAACGGGAAGCGACTCGCATATTTTTTAATTGTAGATAACATAGGTAAATTTGTTATATTTTTTTTATGAGTTGCCTTTTTTTTCCCAGTAATATTAGATCTGACACATTGTAAATAAAAATATTGTAATATGTTTTTAGGAATTTTTTTTTTTTTGCGTGTCATAATGACTTATTTGCCGTCTAAAAAGAACAGTGTAATCGAAACGGGAAGTGGCTCGCATATTTTTGAAATCTAGGTAAATGTGTCATTTTTTTCGTTGAATTGTATTTTTTGCCCAGCAATATTAGATCTGAAATATTAAAAACTAAAATATTGTAATTTTTTTGAAGAAATAAAGTTTAAAAAAAGAGGACAAAATTAAAATTTAAAGCCATATTTTTTTTATGTTATCTGATTTATTCATTATATTATTACATTAAATGTATTTAAGAATACTGATATTAATTTTTGTTTCTTCAAAAAATCATAGGTCATGTTTTCTTCTCTCTATATATATTCCTAGGCGATAATATTCAATAAATATCCAAACATATAATTAGTTTAACATATTTTAATTTGACATAAATATACAAATATATAATTAATTTAACATACTTTAAATAATATAATTAATTTCAAGAATAAAATTGAAGCAAATCAAAATATTGAAATTAAATAATTTAAAACAAAACATTGAATTAAAAGATTTGGGACCGAAATGAAACTAAAATCTATAATTAATTTGCATAGAAGGATAAAATTGAAAGAAACAAAACTTTGATACTGAAAATATTAAGGATTTATAATAAATTTGCATGGAAGGATGAAATTGAAATCAATGAAAACTTTGATACCAAAAATATTCTGAATTCCAGCCCAATCCACCAAATTAAAAGACTGAGGACCGAATTGGAACTCTAAAATATAATCAATTTCAATTGAAGGATAAAATTGAAAGAAATGAAAACCTATATAATAACATCAAGGGCAACAAAAACAAATTAAAACGTTCAGGAACTGAAATGAACTTTGACAAAAAAAACAGCTTAGCTGACGTCATCTGGCACAGGCAGGAGAGAGAAACTGGGGGGAAATTCAAACGACCATTGACACGTCTCCAGACACCATAGTGTCACACGCAACGCCCTAGTCGGAAGAGAACATGCCTGAAAATCATTCTAGACATCGGGTGGGCATTTTTGGACACTGTATGAAGCTGCACGCGCTGTCCGAAAAACACATCAGCGTTGCAATGGACGGCGCGTTGACGACGCGCCAAACGCTATCAGCGAAAAAAAATATTAAAAAATTAGCTAATTACCGTAACGACCTGACCTGCGGGCCTGGTTTTTGTCTTTTTCGGGGGGTAAAATCATTAATGCATTGTTCATTGTAATATTAAAAAAATAAAAAACCGGCCGGCTGAACTGGACCGGACTGGGCCGGAACAGTCAATGACCTTCTAGCCCCTGAAAATGACGGCGTTTTTTGTCTTTTTCGAGGGCTAATTTCGTTAATACATTGTTCAAAATCGAAAAAAAAAGAAAAAAAAGAGGATGTACACCCGCGAAGCACCGGGTCAAATGGGCAGGTGAATAGTGCGGATGAGTCTGTGTGAACAGTGTTTTACTGTTCAAAACCCCCTAATCTTTTAGGTGTATAATTGGTAAACACCAAAAAAATATATTAACAAAACTACATTGAAAAAAAAAATTGTCGTGTTATTTTTACAAATAAAATTAATGATGGATTTAAATTTGATGATTAAATCTGACGGTAAATCCATCTATAATATTTAATTTATGGCCTCACGAGCAACCCTTCTCTTTCCCTCTCCTATTTCTTCATCTTCCTCTATTTTTTCTCTGCAACAAACACTGCAAACCCCCTTTAATTTTATCACAAATCAACCTCCCACTTCAAATCCATCCACCCCAACACTTATTTTGTTAGAATCTCTCTTCTTATTCAATTGTTTTTAGTAGTATATGTATTTTGTTTAGGTATTTACTCATTTTATAGCTTTTTTCCATTGAAATGTATTGTATAAATGTATGATTTGTTCATGTTAGGGGTTGTTTGAGATTTTATAAAATTGTATTTTTTTGTACATTGATGAAATTTGAATTTGTGACATAGGTGTTTTCTATGAAATGTTATCCTTCAATAGTGAAGTTTGGAAACATTTTAATAGGGTGTGTCGCGGGTTGCACGCGACACCCAAAAGGTTGGTCAACCTCATGAGTATGTGTGTGGAAAAGAAGTTGTGGGTATAATTATACAATTATAGCTATAATGTTTTGGATTAGCCATCTAATATTAAGATCACTGGAAAATCTTATGGTTTGCGAGAGTCTATATAAGAGGGCTTGTTGTGTAAGGAGAAGACATATCAATCCTAGTCCACCGTATCTAAAGTAATTGCTTAATTGTTTTTCTAACCCAAATTTCTATTTGTTGATTTTTTTACGTTCAAGGGATATCTCTCTTCATGAAGGAGTGTCTACCTTATTGGATCAACACCTAACTATTCTAAGACCTAAATTTTAAAAAGCTTTTATTTCAGTGTGTTTTTATTCCTAAGAACATACTATATTGTGTAGTTTTACACCCCACATATTAAAGTCTATAACTAAATTCTACTATTCCAAAATAAGAAAAAAAAATGAACAAAATAACTGGTAAAGAGTTTTTGACATTTTTCCTGAACCGTAACCAATAATTATAAATTGGTAACTATACCATTTTTTACATTTTAAAACATGAATAAAATGCCTTTTTAAAAAAATATTTTTTTAAATAAGAAGTTAAAAATTGGGTTATGATAGTTGTCTCCTTTTTAAAATGTTTATGACAAAAAGTCTTATAAAAGACTTAAATAGTAAGCTTTGTGAAGGAAAATAAAATAATTGGATAATTGATTTACCATATCAAACAATGATTAATTCATAAAAATATGCTACAAATAAAGGCTACAACGTGCACTCAATAAGAAGGGATAAAGTTACAAAGTGCACTATTAGAAAGGTGAAACATGTTGGAAGAATATGATGCAATCCAAGGGAAATATGATGCTTATGAAAAGTTGGAAGAATGTTAAAAACATGAATATGATCTCTTTGTAACATGTGACCTACCCAGGTGAAAAACCAAAGATAATCTCATTGTAATGGGTGACTACCTAGATGAAAGCACAAAAATGGTCTCGTTATAATGAGTGATCTACCTAGGTGAAGAACATGAAGATGATGTTATTGTAATGGGTGACCTATCAAGAAAAAAAGATAGTATCATTGTAATGAGTGACTTATCCAGGTGAAGACATGAAGATGATCTCACTGTAAAGAGCTTTTTTTAGCGTTTTGTACATCAGTAAATCCATTTGTAAAATTATTATTGATGGGCTCACCAATAAACCACAAATCACTGACGAGAGTTTTTCTGATGAATTATTTTTGTTTGTGATGATATTGTTGAGTATATATCGACAGAAAATTCCATCAATAAATCTAAAAGTTCTGGTAGTGATTGTAAGCTAAAATTAAATAATAGATTGATATAATAAATATATTTCATATGCTTATAATGAACTTAATTAATTAATTATCAAATTCTATAAACAAACAATAATAGATATTTATTAACGACCAAACTACTATGAAGAATTAATACAATAACTTGGTGGATCTGATTGATTGACCACGCCATCATCTTTTGACATTTGTTGTGAGGAGGTGAGAAAAGGTTTAAGAGGCATCTGTAGGGATCCATAATTTGTTTCAAGCATCTTTAGAACTTAATGCATTGAGGGACGATCCTCTGGTTTTAATTGTATAAATCACGATGCCACTATAATCATCTTCTTCATTATCTTCTTTTCTTGCTCAGTGGTGGCTCCTAGTACTTCTAGGTCATTTCCTTCACAAACTTGCTTATAAACCCGTGAAGGAAAGTAAATTTGGCTTGCATGGTCTACCACTTCACTCAAGTTCTTCTTTCTTCCTATCATATCCATTAACAGCATCCTAAAACTATAAACATCTACTTTGTAAGACACCCCTCCGATATTCTTATAAAATAATTTAGGAGCTATGTATCCCATTGTTCCTTTGGCTGTAGTGAGGGGCACAATACTATTATTTGTTGGGTATAATTTTGCTAATTCAAAATCTGAAATTTTTGGAACAAACTTTTTGTCAAGAAGAATATTGTGAGGCTTGATATCAAAATGCAAAATTTGCATATCATAACCTTGATGCAGATACTCAATGCCACGAGCAATCCCAAGAGAAATGTCAAACATTTTCTCTTTACTTAATGTGATGCAACCTTGTTTAGAAAAAAATATACTTATCGAGAGAACCATTTGGCATATATTCATATATAAGACAACACTTTGATCCCTCAACACTGAAGCCTTCAAGTTGCACCACATTGACATGGTGAATTCTTTCGATAGTGTCAACTTCATTAGTAAAGTTGTTGCGATGTCGTGGTCGCACAAATTAATTACCCTAGCTTAAAACAAATCAAACAAGATAGTATAGAGCAAGCAAGGGGTCGATCCCACAAGGACGATTTAGTTCAGATTTTCGTGCTATATGTTGTGCAATTGGGGGGGGTTGGAAGTTGTCTAGGCTAGGCTTAAGTGAACTAAGCGAAAATTATATAAAACTGAAATTTATCAATAAAGCAAACCTTGGTCGCAAATCAACATCCACCTACAGAAATCAGAACTGATCATGGAAACGACACATCAATTTATATTCTGAATATTTATCTCTTCTTAAAATTGGTTCGTTAACGGATCCGCCGTATAACTTACTCTGTCCATCAAACAACCATAGTGTCCGCACTAGTAATTTGATTCAATAGCAGCATTAAAATCCAGATAAATTGATCAATTAAGAAACATAATTGTCCTCAATATATGTTTAGTTCGATTGAATGTTCTCCCTAAGATTAATAACATAGATCCGCTACAATTATTAACTTAGTTGCTTCATAAGTTCATATACCACAACTCTAGTTTTGATATCAAACTTAGCAATCAATTGTCTACAATAATAACTTCGAGTCCGCTCATAGTAATTAAATAAACAATCATAGGAAAATAAGTATAGGAGAACAAACATATTCATCATATAAACTAAAAAATTGAGGTAAAAATAGATCTCACAGTTCTTGAAATCTGAAGGTTTATGTGTCCTTGCAACCAAGCAAAAGAATATAGCCTTGCATGTTTATTGAACAACTAAATAAAAAGATGGAAGAAAACATGATTTAGGGTTTAGAGGAGGAAGATTTGTGTTTTCTTTGCTGCTAGCCGAAACTTCTTTGCTCCTCTCTTCTTTTATATATGCTTAGAAACCCTAGTATCTATTTTACAAAATAGTCCTTCCTTAAGTTGACAGAATTTAGCTGTCCCTTGTAAAATTCATATCTACTTAATAACACATAGTTTGGATCTTAAATTTGGAGAGTTTATAGTTCTTTGAGTCCTTAATCCACTAAAATTGATTTTGCATCAATCGGACGTCTGTAGATGGAGATACTGAAGTTGTAATGGACAAAGGTCCACATCGACAAATTACAAGTTTTGACTTTGAAGGCTGCGATTTCCATGCTCTTCCTTATTTTATTTCTTTTGACTTATCTTTACAGAAATTTATGGATGTTAGCTTTTGAATGTCACTGGAATCACTTCATTTTGATCTCTAGAGCTTCCGCTCTGCACAAAACACCGACTGAAGGTCAAATCTGTCAATAAGCTTCAATTACCTCATTTTTGCATCTTTCATCCAAAAATGCCTTCAAAATATAAAACAAAGAATATCAAGGCATTTTATACACAAAACATAAGCAAAACACTAGGTAAATATGGATGAAACTATCAAATAATATGGTCGCATCAAAAGTCTTGTCCGTTGGGTTTTGGATTGCTCAAGATTTTGACTGCTGCAAAACGACCACTACGAAGCTTTCCTTTATAAACTGAGCCAAAGCCCCCCTAACTTCTCCTTGAACTCATTTGTTATCTTCTTAATCTTCGAGTAAGAAAAACTTACAGGAATGAGATTATCATTACTCTGCAAGAATTCTTCAATAGTGTCATACATTGATAAATGCCTTCTTCAACATGTGCAGATTAATAAGGTCACGAGGCATGAAAGCCCCAAAAGGAATAATATTGCACGTGTTAAAAATATAGTTGTTATGATAAAAATATAGTCGTTAACTTGTCATTTAACCTAAAGTAGCAACTGTTGTTATAGTCAGTAAAAGTAGGATTGTATTCTAGCTAATTTAGCATTGTAATTATTCTATATATACAACACAAAATGTATTAGCAAGAAATCAATTGAATATATTGAAATTATTGGAATTCTGAATTCTTACATGGTATCAGAGCGAATCTTGTATTTTTTTTCTTGAATTGTATTTTTTTCTCTTCTTTTTTCTGGTTCAAAACCCATAAATTGATCTCTACAGTACCTGTTTGTTCAAAGTTACTGTTCATACTGAGAGAGAAAACCCATATTTTCCCGAGAAAAAAAACCAGATTTTCCCGAGAAAAAAAAACAAGAATCAGGGCTTCTTCGTCATCTCCGACGAGTCCTGTTCATCATACCTCTTCGTCATCTCTTGCGAAACCCATCTTGAACCAACAAAACCCATTTGTTCACGGTTACTTATTAGAAACCCAAACAAAAAATCAACCCAAACACAAACACTAATACACCCAGAAATTATTGACCACTCTTACTTCTATAATGACGACCCATATTAGTCTGGTTAGTCCACGAATTGAGCTAGTCTGCAAGTCACTAACCCAGTGGAGTACATGGAGAAAGTCTCTGCCATCGAGAGCTAGGAACTCACCGTGGAAGAGCGAAACCTCCTCTTTGTGGCTTACAGAAACGTGATTGGTGCTAAACGTGCTTGTGTTTAGCGAAATAACCATAATAGCCATAAATAACACAAAACAACACAGAAAAATCCAGGGGCACGACCGTTATTGCACATTGTTTTTTTAATGGCTAAATACAAAACTGCCCTCTAATAAAAAACTATATAGTAAAATTCGAGGACACTAAGGTAACTGCACAATTTTTTTAAATGGCCAAATATATATATACCCCCATATAAGACAAAATCCAAGAATTATTTGTAAGGGTGTCCCGGTAATTTACCATTTTTAATTATATTTTCGGCCGAATTACTGTTGGCGCGTCGCCAGAAGCGTCGTTCGTCTCCAAGCTCACGCAGGTTTTGGACAGCGCGTGCAGCGTAGTCCGGCGTCCAAAAATGCCCAACCGGCATCTAGAATGATTTTCATCCATGTTATCTTCCTCCTGGTGCGGCATATGTGATGACAAGGTGGTCGGAGACGTGTCAATGGTCAGTGGAATTTCCCCCCCCTTTTCTCTCTCCTACCTGCACAAGCACACGTCAGCGTCGCTATTTATTGTGAGTTTTCATTTTAGTCCCTGATCTTTTGATTTTTTGGTATGGCCCTTATTGTTGTTATATAGGTTTTGATTTGTTTCAATTTGGTCCTTCAATTGAGATTGATTATATATTGTAGTTTCATTTTGGTCCTCAGTCTTTTAATTTCCTGATGACTTTGAAATCCTTAATATTTTTTGGTATCGAAGTTTTGATTTGTTTAAATTTTATCCTTCGTTGCAAATTAATATAAATCCTTAATATTTTCGGTATCAAAGTTTTGATTTGTTTCAATTTTATCCTTCCATGCAAATTGATTATATATTTCAGTTTCATTTTGGTCCTCATTCTTTTAATTTCCGGATTTGTTTTAAATTATTTAATTTTTTCGGTATCAATATTTATATTTATTTCAATTTTATCCTTTAAATGAAATTTATTATATATGTGTTTTTCATTTTGGCCCTTATACTTTTAATCTTGGATTTTGTTTTAATTCCTTTATTTTTTATATATATTTCTTACATAGTTCTTATTTCTGTCCATGTTAATATGTACATGCTCTTAGTTTTTGTTTCTAATTATTTTTATTTCCATTGTTATTAAAGTTTTTTTATTTAATGTTTAAATTTTAATTTGTGTTGATGATTATTTAAAAATTAATGTTCAAATAGTACGCTTTTCATCCCTCAACCATAGATCCTAGATAAGCGCACTTTCTAGCCCTATCTTTCGTTCCATGAAATCTTCATCACCACCATTTTCTTTCGAGGTATGTCACCCATTACAATGAGACCATCTTCACCATTCTCACCTAGGTAAGTCACTCATTACAATGAGACCATCTTCACCATTATCACCCGGGTAGATCACCCATTACAATGAAATCATCTTCACCATTCTCACCTGGGTAGATCACCATTACAATGAGACCATCTTCACCATTCCTACTTGGGCTGGTCACCCATTACAATGAGACTATCTTCATCATTATCACTTAGGTAGGTCACCCATTACAACGAGACCATCTTCATTATATTTCCTAGGTGGGTTACCCATTATAAGGAGACCATTTTCATCATTCTCAGCTAGGTAGGTTACAACGAGACCATCTTCATCATTCTCACTTGGGCAGGTCACCCATTACAATGAGACCATTTTCATTATATTTTCTGGATAGGTCACCCTTTACAATGAGAACATCTTCATTATATTTCCTGGGTAGGTCACCCATTACAATGAGACCATCTTCACCATTCCCACTTGGATAGGTCACCCATTACAATGAGACCATTTTCTTCTGTCATTCACAAACATCATCGTCTTTCCATCCTTTGAGCATCCTACTTAGACCTCAATTTTTAGGTAGTGCGCTTTTTAGCCTTATTCTACCGTTCTTTTCTGAGTATGCTTCATAGCCCTCATTTTCACTTCTGTATAGATCACTCATTTCTTGGTTTGGTAAATCCATTCTCTTTTTCTTTACAACACTCACTATCTAAAGTCTCTTACAATACTTTAGTCGTAAGTATTGTAAAGAGAACGACAATTATCATAACCCATTTTTGGGTTATTCCCCAAATTTTACCCAAAATCAAATAAAAATAACAAAAATAAAATACAAAGGGATGGTTTCGGTAGAAAAATCAAGATGAAAAATTTAGGCATTTTCGAAAGCCTGATCGTATCTCTTTTATGTCTGAAAATGAAGGAAAATGTAGATTTAAGGCTAAGCTAATTTTTTATTGGATAAATCACTAAAGAATTAAGCTAGAAATCAAAAATATATTTTTATAGCCCAATTTGATTCAATCATGCACCAATTGAAAGTATAATTATGTTTAGAAATTAATTTAGGGTCTAATTGAAGGATTTAATTAAGTGCAAGGACTTAATTATACTTTAAATTGGTCAAATTAATTTTATTAAGGGCTTAATCAATGAAAAATCAAGCTCTTGAGCTTCATCCAGGTTCAATAAACATGACACGAAAAGCTAAGGTTGTTGTTGAAATTCTGATGGGGATACAATTGCACAAAATTACAAGTTTAAATTCAATTAGGGGTGCAATTTGAACAATTATAAATTAAGGGACCAAAACGCATTTATACCTTCTCCCAAATATCCTGAATCCTGCAGAAGTGACTGCACTGTTCAGTCACCTAAACAGTGCAGGCACGCTGTTGCAAGAGGCAACCCATCGTTGCACGCAATGGGCAACCGAAGGGTTCCTTCACCTATAAATACACCGATCACACCATGAACAGGGGAGGAAGGGGGGAATGACGAGAAAATTTGGAGAGTGAAAGGAGGAAAATTTTGAAAGTAAGGGGACGCACAATAGACATAGGGGGAGAAGGGAAAACAAACGGAAAATTTTGCAGAAAAACAGGGCAAAAACACGGGAGGAAAAAGAAGACACCATGTGAAAAAACTGCACCACCATCCTTCATCTTCCTTGGCACCAGTAGAACTGTCATCGACAACCTTCTTTGCGTGTGCAGTGTTCTCTCTCTCATCCTCTATCTCTTCTACAACACCGACCATTCTCTCTCTCTCCTCTACAGCATCGGCAGCCATCTCTCTCAGCAGCTCCTGGTATGTGGCCGCAGGAAGAACCACCTCGGTCTCCTCTATGTGGCCGCAATGACAGGTACGCCGGTCGTCGCACTCCACTCACCACCTTGTCACTGTTCACCACAATGGTAAACATTGGGGGAGTGAATTAATTATTTCACTCCCCCGTCCCACTGTTCTGCATATGAACAGTGGGACCTATGTCCACTGTTCACTTGCGGAAGAGTGGGCTGGACAGGCTGGGTCCTATGCCCGGTCCGACCACCTTGAAATGAGTGGGCCTCTCGAGCCATCTGGGTTGGGCAATCCAATTATGAAAATGGTTGACGACATGCATCATCATGTACATTGGGGAGCTATGTATGCAGTTGAGGAATTATCCAAGTACTTACATCCTGAATTGCAGGATCACTATCATCAAAAAGTTCTGCCTGCTTTAACAAAAGCTATGGATGATTTCAGTGATTCCAAAATTCAAGTACATTGCTGTTCTTTTTTAGCTGTTTTGAATCACCCACCACCACCACCCAACATATAGTACTGCTTTTTTCTTAGTTTCTTATTTTGCGCATCACCTCTTACTAATGCTTCAAGTAGTACTAGTCAAGGTATTCTCAGATTGTAAAACTGGCGTGTTGACAGGCCTATCTGTCATGAAAATAATTGATGTTGATGAAGTCAATGACAAGAAAATTAGGTTTTTCTATAAAAATGAACCTTTTTAAAAATATTGTTTTCTCCCATCAAATCACTAATCAGGATTTGATTTAAGGATTGATGAGGTGATTAATTTTGTAACACATAATAGCCTCCATAGCTTGACCTATCTGAGCAAATGTGAACAGAATTTAGAATGGCTGAGCATCTGTGCAGGTTGCTGAAACTTTAGTTCCACTACTCAATTTTTATCAGCATGCTGAGGTTAGAATAGCTGCTGCATTAGGTAATTAATGGGAAGAAGGACCACCTGGAATGAATGGGAAGATCAAAAGGTTAGAAGAAGAAAGGATCTATGTCTATTACCAGTTCTTCCTCCCGAATGCGTGGAATTAGCTAAGCATTTTATTCGAACAAATATAGAACCAGAATGGATGTTTTTATGTCTATTGACAGTTCTTCCTCCCGAATTGAGACCCATCATTCAGATAGATGAGTTCAGATTTTAATGAACTCTTGAGGTAAATGTAGAAATCTTTTTCTTTTTTCTTTTAAAATTTTTAGAGATTGAAAACCATTTTTTTTCAACTTTCTATTTTTTTTTTAATTTTTTTAAAATGGGTTCAAAAACGTGAAAGTTCTTTTCGGGGAGAACCAAAAGGAAGTTCAGTTTCCATTCCCCAATCTGTTAAAAAAACAAAAATCATATTTTTGTCTTTTCTTTTTTATTGAATCTATAGAAAGGAATTTTAACTTAAAATAATAATTCCAACAGCTTTTGCTACTCTAACCTTCCCAACCACTATTTTTTTTTCTTTTTTTTTATAAGCATTTCGCCTTGAAATAAGCAATTTTATTATTTTTGAATTTTAAAATATTTAAAAAAATCAATTTTTTTTATTATTATTTGACATTATTTTTTTTATTTTTTTATTTACTATACTAATATAATTTAAAAAAAATAATATTGTATTTATAAAAACAATTATAAATGAACTTTCAAATACCAGGAAGATAAAAGAGTTGTTTATTTATATTTTAAAAAAATATTTTTAAAAAATCCCTTTAATTTATGTTATTTATTTTAATGTATATTGGCTTATGGAGAAAAAACGGGGTAATCAATGGCACACGTTATTATACAAAAGCTAAAGGAATTTGGGTTTAATGAATAGTAATTTTTATTATTTATCTATATTTAGAGGAATTGTGGATTGTAATAGTAAAATTATTATTTTGCCTCTCAGTTTACTGTGTTTTTTAGCCTCGGATCCGGGGTATTTTTTGATTTTTTGCATTTCTGTGCACAGTCAAATAATCATAATACCTATATAAAAGACAAAATACATTAAAATTATTGCAATTTTTTTTAAAATGATAAATACAAAAATACTTTTATATAAAATAAAATTGCACAGTAAATACCGGGATCAGTAGGTGATTGCATAATTTTTTTAAATAATCATATATGTATATATCCTCGTATAAAACAAAATTCATGAATTCTTGTCGGGGTGTGGATAATTTATTATTTTGTTATTATATTTTATGGTGACATATTGTTTGCACATCACCAGATACGATGTCTGTTTCCGCATTCACTTGGATTTTTTTATTATATTTTCTGCATGCATTGTGTTTGTATTTAAAAAAAAAATGTCGTTATGGGTGGGTTTACGAGGTGGTTGTAGAGAAACTGGAGCTGAAAATGATTGACAAAATAATTGTGGGCAAACAGCGTGATGACACTACAGTATACATGTGAAAAGCCTTGAACAGCACACATGAGAATAGCCTTCACGCTGCACTATATAGTTTTTTTAATATTTTGTTTTGTTTTAAATTACTAGTCTTTTAGGTTTTAGATTGTTTTGATTTCATAGTATTAAAAATAAATTTAAGAAAATAAAAAAATATATTATTTTAAAATACCATGCACTATATATAACAAAACACACAATAAAATAAAAAATATTTGAGAGAGTGGTCAAAAAATAGTTTTAAAAAATCATTTTTAGACATCATCTTTGCATTGAAAACTTACTTTTGCTTTATTTATTCCTTGTGAACGCATCGCAACAATTGCGACTGGTATTCGTTTCCATGTTCATGTTGTTTTCAGCCGTAAACTCTCTTGACTAATAATCACTCGTAAAATCCTCAACGAATTTGATCGGGGATCAAAGTAAACATAATATTCAAATAATATATTGTGGGATGAAGTTTTATTTGAACAAATCCTGGATAGGCAAAAAGAAACATCAACATGCTGATATGACTCTCCAATCGATTCCATACACGATCACACTTCCAACAGAGAATATTAATTAACTAGAAATCAAAACATTGCTCAAGCCATAATCAAAGGTTAAGGCGATAAGTTGGAGCGGCGCACAGGTGGTTTGCTCTCGGGGTTACAAGACCAAACGCCTCCGTCATGTCCAGTTCCTCCGCCAACATATTGTTAGGAAGCTCCCAATCAAAGCAATGCACCAGCTGGGCCACAATTTGACGAACCACGGTTAGTCCCAAATGGATTCCAGGGCAGCCCCTGCGCCCTGATCCAAAGGGGAGAAGCTGGAAATCGCGTCCACGAACATTTATGTTACTCCCAGCAAATCTCTCTGGAATGAACTTGCTTGCATCAGTCCAGGCACTTTGGTCGCGCCCAATAGCCCAAACGTTTACAATTATACGTGTTTTTTGTGGGATGAGGAAGCCATCTATAGTGCAATCTTCCATTGACTCGTGAGGGATGAGTAGAGGTGCCACCGGATGGAGCCTGAACGCTTCCTTTATAACCATGTCCAAGTACTCCAGACCCTCCAGGTCTGATTCTTCCACCATTCTATCCATGCCGATTTTCTCTTCCAGCTCTTTCTGGACTTTCTTCATTACTCTTGGATGCTTGATGAGTTCGGAGAGAGTCCACTCAATTGCTGTGGCTGAGGTGTCCATTGAGCCTACAAGCATGTCCTGAAAGAGAAAGGCACGGATGTAAGGATAATCATGTGATTTATGTGCTGATTACTAACATTTATTTTAATTCTATGCATTCTTACCAACATTATGGCTTTGATGTTGTCTCGACCAATACGATACTCAGTTTCTTCAGATCCCAGGAAGTCCAACAGCACATCAACAAAATCTCTGGTTCGGGTTTCATCCTTAAATTCAATGTGCTCGTGAATAATCTTCTCAAAGAAGTCATCAAAAACCTTCCCTACGGCCTTCATGCGCTTTGTAAGACCCTGAAGATCAAGTGGAGCAATCGGAGGGATGTAATCACCCAAGTTAAAACTTGCTGTTAAACGCATGCCCTCGTGAATCAGTGTCTTGAACCCCTTCTCATCAAACTCCTTCTCCAAGTATTTCTTTCCAAAAACCATCCTACAACTGATGTCAGCGCTTAGAGACGAGACCTTGGCACTGAGATCGACAGCAGCACGCTCACGAGAAGCATCCTTAATGCAGCCGATCAAAAGGGCAAGCTCTTCTTTCCTCGTTGACATGAAAGATTTTATTTTATGGTTGCTAAGCAACTCGAGGGTGCACATCTTGCGCACGTTGCGCCAGTAAGAGCCATATGGAGCAAATGATACGTTCTTCTGGTCGTAGATGATATACTTCGCCGCCTCATTTGGTGGCCTGTTAGCAAACACGAGGTCATGGGTCTTGAGAATCGATTCGGCAGCCCGAGGCGACGAGACAACTACAGTAGGCACCAGGCCTAAACGCATATACATGATCGGGCCGTACTTCTTTGCTAGCTGATGCAAATCTTGGTGAGGGAGGTTCCCTAGTAAATGTAAGCTGCCGAATACAGGCCACCCTGTCGGACCAGGAGGTAGCTTGCGATCCCGGATCACTCTTCTCCACAGCCATTCTCGGAGGAAGAAAGAAAGTGCTGCAATCACGGCTAGAGTGCTACTGAACAATATCCAAGCCATATCTGATATATCAAGGTTGGGCTCTACGTGCCAGTGGCTAGCTTTTCTTGGCGAAACCAGGGAGATGATATCTGGAAGGAAAAAAACCCGAGTAATATTCAACGATGTCTGTGTAACCCGAGTAATTACAGGAAAAAAACCCGATTTCTTATGCTTATGCTCTTAACTTATCTTCTTCACGTTTTTCTTTTTTTATGTTTTCTTTTCTTTTTTTAATCACAGATTTAGACCATTGTAACATTATTGTCTTTCTAATTTTCGTTTTTGGGAGGAATCCACCACGTACAGCTGCGCGTTACCTTCTGGAATGAAACTAACCTGTAAGCTGCCCGCTTTCTTTATTTATTATTTTGCAAGGACAATGACATCGACCACGAGGAGGTGAGAAAAAAAACCAAAAAATTGATTAAATTAAGAAAAAAACTAATCACATTCCAGAAACTAGTAGCAAAAATGAAGTTGGAAAATTTGGGCATTTTCAAGTTGGAAAATTTAGCTTTAAAACGTAGATTTAAGGCTAAAATAATTTTTTATTGGATAAATCACTTAAGAATTAAGCCAAAAATCAAAATTATATTTTTTATAGGCCAATTTGATTCAATCATGTGCCAATTCAAAGTATGATTATGTTTAAAAATTAATTTATAGTCCAATTGAAGGATTTAATTAAGTGCAAGGACTTATTTATACTTTAAATTGGTCAAATTAATTTTATTAAGGGCTTAATCAATGAAAAATCAAGTTCTTGAGCTTAATCCAGGTTCAATAAATATGGCACGCAAAGCTAAGGTTGTTGTTGAAATTTTGATGGGATACAATTGCATAAAATTACAAGTTTAAATTCAATTAGGAGTGCAATTAGAACAATTATAAATTGAGGGACTAAAATGCATTTATATCTTCTCCCAAATATCCTAAATCCTGCAGAAGTGACTACAATGTTCATTTACCTTAACAGCAAGCTTGTTGTGTAGCACCTGCAACAGCCTAGCTCTGTTGACATAGTGACAGCTTGTTGCAACAAAGACCAGCAAGCTTCTGGTGCTCCTCCCGGCCACCACAGGCCACCATTATTGGCGCTACTATCACGGGAAAAATCACCTCGATCTCCTCTACGTGGCCGCAATGACAGGTATGTCGGTCGTCGCACTACACTCATCACCTTGTCATTGTTCACCATTATCGGCTCCACTATCACAGAAAAAATCACGGTTTTGTTTGATTTTCATTTTTTTAAGGAAAAAATTGGTAAAATAGAAACCAAACCGAACCGGTTCAAATTAAAAAAAAATGTTATATTTTTTTTTTATTCTTCTAATTCAATTCAAATTTGTTGGTTTGTTTCTATTTTGATTAAATAGAAGAAGAGAAAACTTAGTTAAAGTAAAAAAACTAAAATTATTTTTCAGTTAAAAAAACAAAAACTTGGTTAAACTTTGGATTCGGTTCAATTTAAGATTATTTTGTTTATTTTTATTTAATTCGTTTGATTGATAAAAACTGAACGGAACCGAAAATATACATTGTTAACTACAAAGGACATTTGAATCGAAAATATACTCTGTTAACTACAAAGGACATTTGAATAACACAAACTGAAAACCATAAGAAAATCTAATATACCTGCTATTGTTTGTAGCCACCTGGTGAAGTTTCAAGGAAGTTTCTCATGGGGCCATTAACCTCTTATGTACACCAACAAGCATATTATATGTTTGATCAGCAAATGTGGCACGATACAAATCTTTTAGAGATTTATTTTTTTGATATCAGAAAATTAAATTTTTGAAAATTTACTATGTGGATCCAAGTGAATAAGTAAAATTCTGGTTGTCTCAGATTCTTATAAAAAAATATGCTCTAATTCAAACTCGAAACTTCTTATGTAAATCTCAAACTTTTTATTATCACACCAAATTTCTCAGAAGTAAACTTTCAGAGATGCTTTAGTTTGATATGGGCATTGAAGAAATGTTGTTCAGGAATAGACAGGTTGTCGATGATGTATTAATAAATTATCCGCGCATTAATTAAACATGTTCACTCGATTTTGATTTCATATACTATATAGTATATTAGTCGAGTTTATTTTGATTCACTCGATTTTTTTCATGTTTTTTTCCTTCATTTTACCTTTCACTATTTTGTTTTATTAAGTGTTGACCTCCATTGTTTTATTCAATTTCTTTTGTATGGGGTTATCTCGTTCTTATACGCAGACTATAAGTTTGTCATGCTAACTAAAATAAGTTTTTTTTATTCATCCTTCAACATTTTATTTGTTGATAAATGAGCGAGCTTTGAATTATTTTCTTTATTTTTCTCTTTAGACCCATTCTCATTAAATTCTTACTAGTTTATCAAATAAGATCATTAACCTCTTTTAAGGAATATTTAGAGTGTTTTTTTTATAATATTAGCAAACATTTGATTTTTTTTATTAGTAATTATTGTTCTTATATATTTATATATTATTAAATTAACCGAGCTAAGTGAATTTATTCAGCTTCAAACTTTTCTCACTTTTTAAAAACAATATCTTTATTTGAGCTTTTTGTGTTACCCGACATATGGTATACCTCCGGTCACCTATGTAATGTAATTATCTTAAAACCTAAACTAGGACGTGATTCTCAACAGTGAATGAATAGTGTTTTATGTATATTTAAATTTAGAGACACTGTGGATTGGAATAGTAAAATGGCTATTTTGTACCTTCATTTACTATGTTTTTTAGCATTGGATTCGACGATATTTTTTATTTTTTATTTTCATGTACATAGTGAAATAATCAAAATATCCATGAATAAGACAAAATAATACAATTACCGCCAGGGTCAACAAGAACAAGGATTAATACATCCAAGAAATTGACAAAACATGAAGCCATTTTCTCACATTATAGCTATCAACTAAAAGATGATTGAGACTATTTAATTCGCTGAATTGTATTTTTATTTCTCAAATAATGTATTCTGTACACAAAGTCATATATATAGTATTACAGTGATGACAGTTAACGTATCTATTCTAGCTGTCATTATTGTGTATTTAATTGACATAAATTGTATTGCTTATTTCAGTTACTGTAACTTATGAATTGCAGCTGTAATAACGGGTTCCCTGCATTCATGGGATTCTTGATCTTCATGCTTTGATTCAGCTACTGTTACGTGATCTTCATGATTCTGCTTTGATTCAGCTACTGTTACGTGATCTTCATGATTCTCATGCTTCAGTTTAGTTGTAATCAAGGCTGCATTATCTTCATGGGATTCATTGAGTTCAGCTGTCGTTACCTGTTCTTCTACATGCCCCCTCAAGCTGAAGGGTAGGTCACGGACATTCAGATTGAGTTGAACTTGTCGAAACTTTGCTGGTGGTAGAGGTTTAGTGAGAGCATCAGCTAATTGATCTCTGCTGGAAATGAATTTAACAATGAGTTCTTTGTTGTAGACATGATCGCGGACGAAATGGAAATCAATTTCGATATGTTTGGTTCGCGCATGAAATTTTGGATTCGAAGTAAGATACGTAGCTCCAATATTATCGCACCATAATGTTGAGCTGTGTTGTGGGGGCAAGCCAAGCTCATGAAGAATGGACCTGAACCAAGTGAGCTCAGCCGCAGCATTTGCAATAGCTTTGTACTCAGCTTCGGTACTGCTGCGAGCTACTGTGGCTTGTTGTTTGCAACTCCAGGAAATTAAGTTAGAACCCATATAAATACAGTATGCACTTACTGATCTTTAGTCATCGCAATCTGCAGCCCAGCCCGAATCTGTGAAGGCTTGTAGGTTGAAATTAGTGTGTCTGCTGATAAATAAGCCTGTTGAAATGGAATGCTTGAGGTAACGTAGAATGCGTTTGACAGCAAGCCAATGTGTGTCCAATGGATTATGCATAAATTTGCTAACTTTATGTACAGCAAAGGCAAGATCCGGTCTTGTAAATGCAAGGTATTGCATGCTGCCAACTACACTACGGTAGAGGCTTATGTCTTCAAATGGGGTACCATCCGTAGATGAGAGATGACAATTAGAAGCCATTGGACTAGTGCAAGGTTTTCCATTCTCCATCTTGCTTCTGTGAAGTAATTTAGCAATATACTTCCTTTGGGTTAGAAATAAGTCGTCTGCACACCAAAGGGCTTCAACCCCCAGAAAATAATTCAAGTTCCCTAAATCTTTGACAGCAAATGATTTTTGCAGGGAATGAATAATATCTTGAATAAGAGATGCATTGGATCCAGTTATCAATATATCGTCAACATAAATAAGGATATAGATAACAGACTTATCTTTCCACAGTGCAAAGAGAGAGCTGTCTGCCTTGCTTTCTCGGAATCCCAATGTCTGCAGCTTGGTGGATAATTTGGAGAACCAAGAATGTGGTGCTTGTCGCAATCCAAAGAGGGATTTGTGTAATTTGCACACATGATTAGGGTATTGAGGGTGAACATACCCTTGTGGTTGTGTCATGAAAACAGTTTCATGTAGATCACCGTGCAAGAAGGCATTTTGCACATCAAGTTGTGTGATTGGCCAATCGTATGATACAACAACTGAAATGACCAATCGAATTGTGGCATGCTTTACTACGGGACTGAAAGTGTCATAGAAATCAATACCTTCATGTTGGTGGAATCCCTTAGCAACCAACCGAGCTTTCTAATGCTCAATTGTTCCATCCGCCTTTCGTTTGATTTTGTAAATCCATCGACAACCCACAATGTTTGCTTGATGTGGAGGAATGACCAAGGACCAAGTACCATTGTGTAGCAGTGCTGAGAACTCACTATTCATGGCTTCAAGCCAATATGCTGACTTCAATGCTTGACAGTAGGTTGTTGGTTCGGCTGCCTGGGTAACCTGTGCTGCCACCAGTGCTTTTGGAAGGGGATAACAAATGAAATCATCAGCAGCTCGTTTGGGACGATAAATGTGGTTTTTAGACCTTGTGACCATGTAGTGATTGTTGTGGGAGACTGGCTGTGGATGAGCATGTTGATCAATGTTCATATCGGGAAAAACAGAGGAAGCTGATTCTGTTCTGATATTTGCAGGTGCTGTTGAAGCTAGGGCCGGAGCTGATTGTGAAGGATTGTGCGGATCCTGAGAAGTATGAGGCATTTCTGGTGGGATAGACCAATTGGGATCTGGTCTTGGATCTGCAAAGGCCACTTGTGGAGATGAATCTGTTCCTGCAGAAATCAAAACAAGAGTTGCAGATGGTGTACTTGAAGCCAAATGGTTAGATTGCAAATTGACTGGACATGAAGATGGGACAGACACGATTTGATGAGGAAGAGAAATAGAGGAGGAATCAGCCTGATTTTCACCGATGGACATGTCTTTAGAATATGGAAAAAGGGATTCATCAAATATAACATGACGAGAGACATAAATTTTTCCCGTAGATAAATCAAGACACTTGTATCCTTGATGACACAGACTGTAACCAATAAAGATGTATGTTTTTGATCGAAAATTAAGTTTGTTCTTGTTATATGGCCGTAAATTTGGCCAATAGGCACAACCAAACACACGCATAAATTGGTAATTAGATGTCTTGCTATAGAGAATTTCGTATGGGGACTTGTGATGTAATATTGGTGTTGGGAGCCTGTTGATTATGTATGTGGCAGTGGTGAATGCATCTTCCCAGTAGATCATTGGTAAATTGGAATGAGCTAAGAGACTTAAACCAACTTCGACAATGTGTCTATGTTTGCGTTCAATGGAGCCATTTTGTTGGTGGGTGTGTGGGCAAGCAATGCGATGATGAATTCCATTTAGGTGAAAGTAGTTGTTTAGACGGCGATACTCCCCACCCCAATCAGACTGGATAGCTTTAATTTTTCTATCAAACTGTTTTTCCACATGTGTTTGAAAAGTTAAAAACACATGTTCAACATCAGATTTCAGTTTAGTGGGGAAGAGCCACAAAAATTTGGAATAGTCATCTAAGAAACTAACATAATATTTGGCTCCGGTTGTAGATGGTATGAAAGTTGGTCCCCATACATCGATAAAAATTAAGTCCAACGGGTTTAATGACACGGACATGGAAGGGTGAAAGGGCAAATTATGGCTTTTTGCCATTTGACAATCAGAACAAACGTGAGAAGTTTTATTCTGCAAGACACGAAATGGAAGAGTGGACAGGACTTTATTAATGACTGGAGCAGATGCGTGTCCAAGTCTGCGGTGCCAATCACAGGAACGAAGACTAGATAGTGCTCGTGGAAGACTGGGATTATTGATGAATTTATAGAGACCATCATGAAGTAAACCGTGATGAAAGACCTTCCCCGAGTAATCCTTCACAAGAAAATGAAAAGAGTGAAATTCAAAATACACATTGTTATCTACACAAAATTGATGGACTGACAGTAATTTTTGATGCAATTCAGGAACAAGGAGAACTTGATTAAGAAGGAAAGTAGACGAGGGAGTGGACAGTATAGAGGATCCAGATTTTAAAATTTGCAAACCTTGACCATTGCCAACTTGCACAGTAGCTGCACCAGTATAATCTGATTTCTGAAGGTTCAAATTATTAGTATCATTTGTAAAATGATGTGTGGCACTAGTATCTGCAGTCCATGCACTGTCCCAGTTGTTGTTGCCTTGATGCATTGCCACCAGTCCTTGTTTTGCTGGTATATTGGTTGTATCTTGGTAAGTTACGTCAAACCTGAAATAACATTTCTTAGCATAATGGCCAATTTTGTTACAAATTTGGCACATAACAGAGGATTGATTAAAGTTTCTGCCGCTAGAATTATGACCACCACGTTGAGCACGCCCCCTGTCACGAAAGTTGCTTTGCCTATTAAAGTTTTGTCTTTGTGCAATGTTGGCCGAGAGTTGCTGGTTGACAGGGGAAAGTTGATGTCAAGATAAACGTGCCTCAGAAGTCAGTAGCAAGGAGTAGATTTCCTCTAGTGTAATATCATTAGTGCGTGCTGAAATGGAAGCCACAAGACTATCATACTCGTGGCTGAGACCTGCAAGCAAATAAGTGACAATATCATCATGATTTAGTGGCTGTCCAGCGACAGCAAGTTCATCCGTCAGCCGTTTGATGAAATGAAAGTAATTTGTGGCTGTTTTGCCGCCTTTTATTGCAGTTGCAAGTTGCGTGCGAATTTGTAGAATTCGTGCATGGGACCGAAAGGAGAAGGTTTCATCTAGTGCATTCCAGACACCTCTGGAAGTTGTATATGTCACCACTTGAGCAATAATAGGTTCAGATAAAGAAGTCATGAGGATGCTAAGGATGATGTTATCTTGACGAATCCATTGTGAGTAAGCTGGATTAAGTCGTTCAGTGACAACAGATGTTTCAGAATTGGTGATTGAGATGATTTTGGGTGATTTTGGAATACTACCATCAAGGTATCCAAAGAGGTCTTGGCCTCTGAAATAAGGTATAAGTTGAGCTTTCCAAAGAAGAAAGTTGTCATGGTTGAGTTTGACAGTTGTGACAGAGGGCATAGAGATGACAGAAGAGGGAGATTGAGCTGCGGAAGAGTTTGAGAAAGACATTGAGATGTTAGTCTTTTAATAGCTCTAATACCATAAAAGATGATTGAGACTATTTAATTTGCTGAATTGTATTTGTATTTCTCAAATAATGTATTCTGTACACAAAGTCATATATATAGTATTACAGTGATGACAGTTAACGTATCTATTCTAGCTGTCATTATTGTGTATTTAATTGACATAAATTGCATTGTTTATTTCAGTTACTGTAACTTATGAATTGCAGCTGTAATAACAGGTTCCCTGCATTCATGGGATTCTTGATCTTCATGCTTTGATTCAGCTACTGTTACGTGATCTTCATGATTTTCATGCTTCAGTTTAGTTGTAATCAAGGCTGCATTATCTTCATGGGATTCATTGAGTTCAGCTGCCGTTACCTGTTCTTTTACACCAACAGTCAAGGATAATAGCGATATCCAAACCAGGTTACATATTGGTCTCTTTGAAAAGACAAGATGTCAGACTCAAGAAGGTGATGCCTGCAAAAAAAAAAAAGGAAAAGGCAAGATACAAGAGATCGATGAAAACCTTGGTGTTTCTTTTGCTCCGCATCGAGTTTTGTAATGAATCGTTGGGACCCAAGGCGCTGGTGAGTTCTGTAACGTGAGATGGTGAAGAGTATTAAAAAATTATATCATCTAAAAATTTAAATTTTTAAATAAAATTTTAGAATATAATTTATATTATTTTTTAACATATCTCCTCAAGTGAAAGTTCTTTGGGCTTGAAACTTGCACAATCCCACATTATCCTATGCTTGATTTTTATCAAATAGAATAGGGTGATAAGATTCGAACTTATGACCTCTGGGTCAATAAAGCTCTGATTTCATATTAAAGAATCATCTCATCTAAAAACTTAAAGAAATTTATAATTATTATAGATAAGACATTCAAAATAATGATAATAATTATTTGTAAGTTTTGTTTTATTTAAATATATTAGACTAATTATATATTTTCATATTTATTTAATATTAGTGCCTATATATATATATAGATATATATATGACCTAGGTTTTTTTGGGGAAAAAATTATATCATTGTTCTGAAATACTTTTAATGTAATAATATGAGAAATAAATCTTATAAAAATAAAAAATTAATAGAATTTTTCTTTCTAACAATAATTATGGTCTCACCAGTTTTTATTATTTCCACTATTATTAAAGTTATTTTTTTAATGTTTATATTTTAATTTGTGTTGGTGATCATTTGAAAATTGCTATTTATTATTTTTTCTCTTTGTTTTTTTAAAATTATTTTTATTTATTCTTCAATTTGAATAACTTTTTTAAATCTAATAATATTTATTTTTGTTTTATCATTTATTGAGTTTTTTAACTGCTTTTTTTGTTAATATTGCTAGTTGTTGAAATTTTTAATTATTATAGATAAGGCATTCAAAATAATAATAATTATTATTATTATTATTTATAATATTTTTTCTTATAAATATGTGAGACTAATTATATATTTTTATATTTATTTAATATTAGCACCTTAATATATATATATATATGATCTATTTATTATTTTTTTAAAATAATAATTTACTATCAGTATTCTAAAGTATGTTTAATATAAAAATATCTAGAATAAATCTTAAAAAATAAGAAATAATATTTTTTTCAAAAAATAATTACGGTGTAATTGATAGTATAACCAATAATAATTAGAATATTAATTATGTATAATAATATTCATAATAACAGCTATAATAATTGTGATAAAAATTCATTGGTCAATGTTATTTTTGTGAAAAATAACTTCCGCGTCATTTTTTATGTACGATATTTCAGATCTCATATCATGAAAAAAAAATATGAAACCACACATAGACAAGACATGTAGAAAAATTATGCCAAATTATCTACATTAATAAAATAAAAAATTGCCCTGCATTTCGCAATTGTCGGCACCAAATTTTTTAACATGTAACAATTTGTTAATGGTCCTAAATTTTTATATATATTATTTTTGGGACTTTTTCCTTAAAAAAATAGGAGAGGCTAAATATATAATGTGATATTTTTTCATGTTAACATCTTAAAATATATATAAAAAATTGAACTGATTTTTCTTTAAAAATCTCACATTAATTTAATCTCAGTGTTCTAAATTTTTTTAATATTATAATATAGAGAAAAAATCTGAAAAAATATTTTTTGATAAATTTTAGCAATTTTATTTTTGCTATCTGTCAAATAAATTATTTGGTAAATAGTTAAAATATGCCCAACAAACAATTAATATGTTGCACGCAACAAATAATATATCTTTAGTCAATTTGATCAATTGCAGTTTTGCTATCTACCAAGTAAATTATTACCAAAGTAGTGAAAACAAAATCATCAATCAAATTATTTGTTGCATAAAACAAATCATTCATTTGTGCTACAGTTCAATGATTGTAATTTTACTACTTGCTAATGTAAGAATTCATGAAATAAATAAAACATACACAACAATTAATCAGTATGTTACACGGAGCACGTGGCTCATTTTAACACAATTTCTTCGATTCTAATTGTACAATCTACCGATTAAATAATTATTAAAACAGTTTTAACAGTAGCAACATTCAATGACTTTTAGGTAGGAAAAAAAACTCGTTTCTAATATATTCTATCAATTATAATTTTGCAAATTAAATATTAAAATAATCAATTACAATACACATAAAATCAAACATTTTTTCACATAATAAAAGCTCAGTGCAACATGCCAGCAAGTTAGCTCGTAACATTTTTGTCTTTCTAATTTTAGCTTTTGGGAGGAAGCCACCAGTACAGTTGCGCGTTACCTTTCGAAATGAAAATACCCTGAAAGCTGTCTGCTTTCTCTATTATTTTGCAGGACAATGACATAGACCAGGTGAAAAAATAATCAAAAAATTAATTAAACTGATTAAGTTTAAAAAAATAATTTAGAAAAAAACTATTAAAAAACCAATTAAACTAATTAAAAATAAATAAAAAACTTGGTAAACCTCGGGTTCGATTTAATTTAAGTTTTTTATATTTAATTGTTTTTATTGATAAAAACCTAACTAAACTGAAAATATTAATAATATAAACTGAATTTAGTTGACTGGGTGTGGGGATTGCATGGCGAGGGAAATATAATTGAAGCAGCTGATCCTAGGTTGAATAGGGAGTTTGAGGAAGAAATGAGGAAGCTCTTATGTACCTCATTATTATCAAGATCACAACACTTTAAATTATTATTATTAGTACTGTAAAATTAATAAATATTATTAACTTATCCTGACAAATAAAAAAACTTAAAAAGTTTAACAAAAAAGTAAGTAAGAAAAAACACATCTCTAATTATTATTATTATTATTATCATTGCATATATAATTAAAAAACAAAATTACCTTGAAGAATAAAAAATACTAAAAATTATAACAAAAGAGTAGCAAAAGAAAAGAAAATGAAAAAAGTAAAATAAATATTATTAGCCTTCACAAAATCATTTGAAAAAAAAACATTTCAAATGATTATTATTAGTATTGCATAAATAATGAAAAAAAAACAAAATTATCTTGAAGAATCAATAAAATAAAAAAATATAACAAAAGAGTATGCAAAAAATAAATTAATGACAAAACAAAAATAAATATTATTACCCTTAAAAAAATATTTTGGGAAAATATATGAAATAATTATTACCATTATTGCACAACTAATAAAAAAAATTACCTTGAAGAATAAAAAAAACACAACATTATAACAAAAGGAGAATAAAAAAATCAAATAAATGAGAAAAAATATTATTAGCTTTAAAAAAATATTTGAATTGAAGGGAAAAAAAATTAAAATGATCACTAACACAAATTAAGATTTAAGGACCATATAAAAAAAAAGGCAAACCCAACAAAAGAGAAAATTTTAAAAATAGTTTTTACTATTATTTCATAAATAATAAAAAAGCATTAACCTCGAAGAATAAAAAAACTGAAAATTATAACAAAAGAGTAAGCAAACAAATAAAAAAAATGACAAAACTAAAAAAAATATTATTAGCCTGATTTAAAAAAAAAGAAATAAGAATTTTCAAATGATTACTAACGCAAATTAAAATTTAAAGACTAGATAAAAAATACAGCTCCAACAAAAGAGAAGAGAAAAAAGAATTCAAAAGTAAAACAAAAAACATACACACATAAACATGTACAATAATAAGGATTAATGCACAACTATATAAATACTAATAAAAAATTAAATTTTAAAAGAATAATTAAAAGTATAAGCGTCGAAATAGAAATAAAATATATAATTGATTTCTATTGACAAATCCAATTGACAATAATTCAAATTTCTATACCAAACATATTAAGAGATTTAAAACCAAAACCAAAATTAAAAGAATAGGGACCGAAATAAAAATATAATATATAATTAATTTCAATTGAAGGACAAAATTGAAAATAATACAAATTGTTATACCAAAAAGATTAAGGGATAGGATACAAAACCGAAAATTAAAAGAATAAGGACTATAATGCAAACGAAATATATCATCAATTTCAATAAAGGACTAAATTGAAACCAATTGGAACTTCTATTACAGAAATTAGAACAATACACAACAATCAAAAGATAAGGGAAGGAAATGAATATACCATAAACCTAGGGGACTGTACTATAAGATGGCCTTGAGGAGAGAGAAACAGGTACCAAAAAGTTCAACCGATCACCGTTGCCTCTCCGGTAATCATGGGCTGCCACGCACCACTCCAGTAGGTAGAGGACATGTGGTGAATTCTCGAAGATGATGAATTGACATTTTTGGATATCATATGATGCCGCACGCTCCACCAGAAGAGAGTGTCTCAGAAAAAGGCGCCAACACGTTTGGTGGGCGCGCCAATAGGGCGCCAAAAAAAAATATAGCCAATTACATAAAACCCCATAGACATTTCTTAACTTTTGTCTTTTCAGGGGGTAAAGGCGTATTTACACAATTTACAAAAATGGGAAATGTTCGGAGGACCCCTATCGACAATTCATGTTTTTGTCTTATCTATGGGCGATGTCATAATTGCACTGTACAAACACTGGTAAAAATTCAATATTACCCCCGGTTCATTCATTGTTCATAGTCTGAAGGGAGGGGTAAACCAGTATTGTTACTGTGCAAAAATACATGGAAAATACTAAAATACCCCCAAACAATCAGGTAATGTCAACCGGTCCCGTGGAAAAATAAAAAAATATCCCCAATACAAAGGCAATGATTGAGGCGAATTGAGGGGCGAAATCATTAATACACTGTTGCAATCCATAGTGTTTTATGAGTGCATGTACAATGTTTCTCCGAGCTCTTTTAGCTTTTCTTCTAATTTCTATTTTTTTTCTTTATTACATTCTTCAATATTTAGTTTATTTGAAATTAGATTTTATATTTATTTATTTATTTTATATTTTATATAAGATTATCCTGATTTTATTTTTTAGATTGTGAGTTTGGTAGATTAGCTTAACAAGAGTTTTTTTTAATTTAATCCTTCAGCGTTGAGTTTGTGTATCTCTATCTCACAAACAAGGTCGTAGGTTCATTTGAATATTAAAAAATTCATAAATTATTTGACTTAACCTTTCTGATTGGTTTCTTAATCAGCACTCCAAAATTTTTGAACATGAATTTATTTTCCGATGAGGTTGCCGCCGATTCCATTACTTTCAGCAGCAATGGTGTGGCACCAACTGGCACCTGATTTGAGGTTGCAAGCATTGAGAATGAGGGGAAAGTTACTGCAACAGAGGATGATGACTTCTATCTTAAAACTCAATGATTTCGCCGGTTGCTATGAAGAGGGTGATGGGGCTCCAGCAATCCAGGCAACGAGCACCGGTTCGGTTTTTTTATATATTTTTTATTTCTTGATTTGGTTGTTTTATAGATGAAATTCAAATTGGAAATGATCACCCCTAAAACCAGTATATTTATTTATTTTAAAACATTTAAAATCTTATTTTTCATGTTAGTACTGGTGATTATTTTTTATTTTTATTAAATACGTGATATAGAAAACAAAAGAAATGTATTTTTATAGAGATGATATATATCAACAAATTATTTGATTTCAGTTTTATATATATATATAGCTCCTACTGAAGTAGAAACTAATCTTGAACTGCCTCTCTCTCTCCCTCTCTCTCTCCCTCTCCCTCTCCCGAAAGAAAATCATCATAAACCCATTCATTCAAGAAAACCTATCATCTCTCCAAGAAACCCCAATTTCTGCAAGATTTCTCACCACCCGTGCCAAATGGCCTCAACTTCACCGGAATCACCATCATCTCCAGAAGAATCCCGACCGTTAACACCACCGTTATCACCAACTTCAATAGAAATCCTTGAAAAAGCAGCCGGAATTGCCCTAAACAGTGAAGACCCTTCATTCCTTATCGCTGTTCTCAACGAACTCGACGTTCCCGTTCTCACTCACCGTTCCCTTATGATTTTGGACTACTTAATACAGCACCACCCTAACCGCCTCTGTCACCGCCTCTCTAAAATAATTTTTTTCCCAAGGGATACCATAACTGAGGTGACATCTGCAGTTGCTCTCGAGATTTTCAAGAGCCTCTTCTCCGATGCCATCTCGGGAGAATTCATTAAACCTTTTCTTCTTTATCTCAAAAGTGATGACCGTGCAGTAGAAAACATTCCAGCTGTAAACAAGCTTTTATCACATTTCAGTCCCCATTATATACCAGAAAATGATTGGCCCGAGTTCACAACTGCAGTATGTGATAATTTGGATTCTGGTAAGGAAAAAGTGCTAGAATTCGTGCTTTCAGTGATTAACAAGTTGTTTGCTGATGGTACTGAATATATATTAGAACTACGTCTTGAAACTTTGTGTGACAAGCTTAAGAAAATATTAAGTTCAAGAGATGTGTCATTGAAGGTGAGAGAAGCAGCTGTTGAGGCCTCTTTTGGTTGTATCTTGCGCCTTAAGAATGCTGTAAATGATGAATTCTTGCAGGATCTTTTGCGAAAAGTAATGAATACTGTTTTCTTTAATGGTGAAATAAAGTTTGATATGAGTCAAGAGGGATATGCGCGTTTCATTCTTGATCAATTGGTCGCGTTGGCGCGGGCGGACGCGTGGTTCCTGAGAAACCAGGTTGATAAGGTACTTAAATTTACGTTTATTATGATGGAGAATCCTCAATGTGAAGAAAGAACGAGGTTTCTGGCGATAGAATTCGTGCTAGTTCTAGTTGAAGATAAAAAAGGTTGCCAGATTTTGGTAAATACAGGGGATTTGCATATCAAGAGGATGCTTTCTCAACTGTTATGTATGATTGCGACTGTCAACGAGAACACGGCATTGGATAATCGTGATCAAGAGCAATGCATATTACTTGACCAGGGAATGAAGAGCATGGGTCGATTTTCACGAGCTTTGGGCGGGAGATTTCTTCTGGAGGGCTTTCCTCAGCCATTTGAATCATGCTTTAATTCTGAGGAATGGCAAAGACGCCGGGCAGCTGTTAGTTCGCTTTCCATTATTTCAAAGAATTGCTCAAAGGTATGGAAGCTTGACCTTCTAGTTTAAACATACATGCAAGTTTTTTCGCTTTTTGATGTGTTCATTTAAAGAGATAAACGAACTTGAATCACAGCTCTGCAGCCTCTAACCTTTTTTCAAGTCCTTAAATATGATGTACTGGTTCAAACTTCTTTTCCCCATAATGATCTCCTCCTCCTTATGTAGTAATCACTTTTTTTGTTTGCGATACAGACATTAAAGTCGAAGGTAGATCTTGTGGCCGATCCAATCATGAAAATGGTTGACGACATGCATCATCATGTACGTTGGGGAGCTATGAATGCAGTTGAGGAATTATCCAAGTATTTACACCCTGAATTGCAGAATCACTATCATCAAAAAGTTCTCCCTGCTTTAACAAAAGCTATGGATGATTTCAATGATTCCAAAATTCAGGTACATTGCTGTTCTTTTTTAGCTGTTTTGAATCACCCACCACCAGCCCCAACATATAGTCCTGCTTTGTTCTTAGTTTCTTATTTTGCGCATCAACTCTTACTAATGCTTCAAGTAGTACTAGTCAAGGTATTCTAAGACTGTAAAACTGGCGTGTAGACAGGCCTATCTGTCATTAAATTAATTGATGTTGATGAAGTCAATGACAAGAAAATTAGGTTTTTCTATAAAAATGAACCTTTTTAAAATTTTGTTTTCTCCCATCAAAACACTTGGAGCACATGGAATTGAGGTGGTCTTTGCGCCTCTTTCTCCTCCTTTAATATAGAGCTTCTGATTAGTCAGGGATATTGATTGGCATAGATCATATGGAAACTTTTGACAGGATTAAAATTGCTCAATATTTATGGCTCTCAGACATCAATAAGAGGGTCATGCAATGAGGAGCTGAATGAAAATTGACCTGCCCTGGCACTGTTAGAAGTCTATCACCATCTTTCTGACAGACGCCATGCTGTAATTTTGTTTTTGTGGGATTGAAATTGAACCTACCTTGATATCAAGGTCTTTTAATAATCTGTTTGATCCTTGCAGAAAACAATCTAGGGTTGCTCTTCATCTACTTAAAATGCCCGAGTCATGAAATGAAACTCGAAGTCAAAATGACATATCAAAATAATGTTGAGAATGAGCTTGCAAAGGGGTTGTTAGAAATAAAATTCACAGCCTTTGTAGGGTTGATTTTTGTTCATTTGGAATGAATTTTTAATTATCTACATTCTTTTGTTCTATCTTTTCAGGTGCAAGCTGCAATGGCAACCTATCACTTTGTTGAGAATTGCACTTCAAATATGTTAGAACCTTACCTTGATGAGATTATCAGTAAATTGCTCAGATGCCTACAGGTGAGGTAGCATGTGATCATTCATGGCATGTGCTCTTTTCTTTTATTTTGAGCTTTCCTTGATAAATATAAAAACTCACATGCACACGCATAATTGTATAAAAAGAATCTGTATCTTGTCTCTGATTTGCAGTCTTTATGTTGATTTTGCATTTGCACAATCCAGAAAGGAAAACAACTATTGAAACAGTGGGCCTTATCAGCATTAGCAGCAATTGCTAAGTCATCACAGGTACCAGTCAAGAGTTTCTTGTGGCCTATTTTAAATTTTCTAGTTTTTTATATTAATTATTGTATTTTTGCAGGACAGGTTTCTAGAGTATTACAAAACAGTTATGCCTTACCTAAAATTTGTGATGACGAAAGCAAACGGGGAATCTAATGGCTTGCTCCTTTCCGAAACTATTTCATGCATGACAGCAATTTGGACGGTTATTGGAAAGGACAAGTTCAGTGACGATACTCAACAGGTAATAATAAGTACTGTAAATGTAAGATGCGGCTTTCGGATAGGGTAGTAAGGAGTTTTGATATAAAAGAATCTCAAGCTACTAGTTAATCCTAGTAAAAGAAAATATATGCTACTGCTTTCCTTTTTCCTCTCATCTGGAAACAGTAATCTGAATTGGACAACCTAGTTTATAGTTCCTTACATACTGTACTGAATTTGGATTCATATGACCTTGTTTTTTGTCATGCAAGGTCATGCAACTTCTTGCTTCCACACCCATATCAAATCTGGATATACATGACCCAATGAGAATTCAAGGGTTAAAAGTATGTTAATAGTAGTTGTACAGCTTCCACTGCCAAATATATATAGGGTTCTATACTAGCACCTTGTTCATCACTGAAACATGTAAGATACTGCAGGCATGGGGCAGACTTTGCAAATGTTTAGGCCACAAGTTCCAGCCTTATATGGAGGTAGCCATTCCTTGTTTGCTTCAATCTGCGCGGCTCACTTTGCCTGATGTTGCTAACATTGAAGAATCAGATGAAAGGTGAGTCTTCTTAATAGAAATTGAAGAAATTACTAGAGAAACAAATTGATGAGCTGAAAAATAAATGGCAGAAAATGAATGTACATACAATTCTGATTTTTTCCACATAAGAGATGGATGAAATGATGTTATTCATATATAGACTTCACTTCGAAATAATGAATATGTCTTGCAAACTGTAAACAACTTATAAACATGCTATTTCTGGATCTTTATTAGTTCAATAATTTTCCCAATGCTGGAACCCAAGGTGCTGGATCAAGTATAAACCATGCTATTTCTGGATCTTTATTTATTTATTATTATTATTGATGCATGGCTGATGTATCAATTCTGTGTGGAACACTGATAAGAAACCGGATGATTCAAGTCAAAACTGAGATTTTGGAGGAGAAAGTCACAGCTTGTGTATTGTTGCGCGATTGCATTGCTGAACTGAAAGAAGGCATTGATTTATGGATTGATGAGGTGGTTAATTTTCTAACACATAATAGTTTCCATATCTTGACCTATCTGAGAAAATGTGAACAAAATTTAGAATGGCTGAGCATATGTGCAGGTTGCTGAAACTTTAGTTCCACTACTCAATTTTTATCAGCATGCTGAGGTTAGAATAGCTGCTGCATTAGGTAATTAAAAGCTAATGTAATCTCCAATCATTTTCTTTTATGCATTTCTTAACCATCTCCAATAATCACAATTTCCTTTCTGCTTTGTGATTAGCCATGCCAGAAATACTGAAATCGTCGAAAGCAGCAAATGATAAAAGGCTTCTTCAGAAATCTCCTTTTGAAAAGTTGTGTTCTGATATAATACCAGCTTTGGTGGAAGCATTGGTTAAGGTTATCCTGTAGTTCATAATTAATATTAGATACGTTGTGATTATGGGAAATCTTTAACTACTAGTAGTATTTTCTAGCAGGAAGAAGTCATTAAAAATAGTGCAGTAATGCTGGACTCCTTGGAGGATTGCTTGGAGGTCTGTAGCATTTTTTAAAAAATATATATATATAGTCTAGGCCTCTAGGGAAAAATTGATGCTTTTATCTTATCAGCACAAACTTCTCTCCTTTAGTTATCAGGACCTGTTTTAAGTATAGACCAGATCAAGCGCTTCTTGTCTATGATAATGGACATTCTCGACACTAGCATATTGATTCCCGAAGGTAATGAAGCATCAGAGCAAGGAGAAAAGGTTAGGAAGAAAGTAAGTAATTGTATCACTTTTCACTGGATGATTGACTCTGCAGTCGCTTGACTTCCTTTCATTTACATAAGGATATTTCAGTAACTGTTATTTCTTAACACATTTGTTTCTTGATAAAGGCTTGTGCTTGCTTGAAGATTTTCATGAAAACTTACAAGGGTTCCTTGTTGCAATTCTTCGACCAGCTTTTATCACCTATGGAACATATGTGGGTAAGTTTTATCACCAGATTTCAATTCTTCCTTTTTTACATGAGCTCAGTTTATTGTGATTCCCCTGTTAGTGACCAATCAGCATATTGATGTCTCATTTTTAGCGAGCAGCATTTGCATCTGTATAAAAAGGTTGAACAGCCATCTCCATGCTTGAAATTGGCCTTTTCTTGTAATTTAGGCTTCAATGCCATTCCATTCTTATGAGGAATTTCTGGCATAAAAATCTTCAGTATTGTGTTGAAAGTTGTCATATTGTTTGAGTATTGGATATGGTGAAGAAGGTGCAGGTAGAGGTTGATTGTAATGCTACATCTTATAAAGATTAGGGAAATTACCGGTGCCCACTTTTTTACTCATTGAATAACATATTGTGAATATGAGCCCATGGAGGTTCAGAAACAGGGAGACAGAGAACTGAAAAATTGAGAGAGCTCTGCTCCATTTATTGTTTTGCTGCAGGTCAAGGATAAAACAGTTAAAGAAAGAAAAATTGCCTTGAAAATTTTCACTGATGTTGTAGAGGAATTCCGGGAAGAAGCTTTGAAGTAAGCCTTGTCCTTTTTAATTTGGTTCGAGAATGTAATTTAATTCTCTATAATATCAATTGATAAAAGCAGGTTATGTGAGAGTGATCTCTTGTTGCTATTTAAAGCTTGCAATGATGATGAACCAGAAGTTCAAGAGGTCTGTTTCTGACCCAGCCTGGCGGTGACAATGATGCTGTGCACCTCATAAATCTCTTAATCAGAGCGTGAATTATCGCAGGTAGTTGCACATGGAATTGGTGTTGCTGCAGCCTTTGGTGGATCTATCTTCAAACCTCTGGTTGGAGGTAGCAAGTTAATTCTTCATGAAGTAGTGTTATTACCTGCATGCAGTATTTATACAATAAATCCCATTGTTGTTGTCATTTGGCAGAAGCAGTTTCTGCTCTAAATGCTAACATAAGCAATCCAATGGCATTGCACCGAGATTACATAATGGCCCATGATGCTGCTGTTACAGCTCTCGGAAAAATATGCCTATTCCATAAGGACAGAATCAATGCAAGTGAGGTACATTGCTACTCCTGCTTCTTTTACTTTTAGGTCAGGGGAGCATGTCTAGGACTAAGATGTGTAAATCCAAGTAGTTTTGAATTTGGTTTAGAAGTACAGAAAAGTGATTTCGTTTTGCAATACGAACGACGTGGCTAGCTAAAAGACTATTTCTTGTAACTTCAATTGAGGGTAACGTGAGGTGGTAATAAGGCACAAGTAGACTTTTTCCAGCTTCTTCAATATTCCAAAATTTTGGAAACATGTTTTCAAACTCTTGAAGGGTTGGTGAGACAGACTAATTTATTTTGTTGGCTTTACACAGCAGAAATGGCTCCGGTGTTAGGATTGTCAATATAGCATCTCTGAAGAGATTCAGTATAATATTTGTGTCTGGTGCTAAAGCTGAAGCAACTCTCCCTCATTCTGGTTTTTGACTGCAATAACAGCCAAGAGCTATATTATCAAGGTGTTACAAATATTCAGGTGTCACAGATGGTAGTAAGAATCATAAAATCACATATGTAACCTATTGTGACCCAAAGACTCAATCTGAAATGTCTGCAGAGGAACATGGCCTAATATTTTCATTCTTCTAAGTTATTTAATGTAATTTACAGAAAAGTTGCTGTTGAAATTTTCCACAGGTCCCAAAGGGAGTTTTCTGCAGCTCTCAGTCTGTGGAAGCAATTTGATACTATATTTATGCTACCAGTAATAAGAATAGTTATGAACTTCATGATAGAAGTTGCAGGAGAGTTTTCCATGCTGAACTTTGCTAGAAATGCTAATTCTATGATTGGATATTATCTACTTGTATGCAAGATCTCTCCGTAGGTAAGTGCTTTGTTATGTAAAATCTTCCTTCCTCCTATCCTTCTCAAATTGAACTGTGCAAATTTCACCAACTTCCATTTCAATCATGCTTCTTCTTCCTTGTATTCTACCTACTCTTACAATATTTATTCCTATTCTACTTAGCAGGTGTTCAGTACATGGATAAGCCATTTGCCAATAAAGAACAATCTCCTCGAAGTCAAAATTGCACATGATCTGCTGTGCTCAATAGTTGAGATGTAAGCTATATAATATTTATTTTACCATATGAAACTGGTGTAACTATGATTGTCAAAATCAATTGTTCACTGATTTTTTTTCCTGACAGCATGCTTATTTGTTGCGTTTTTTATCCTCAGATCAAAGGACGAACTTCTTCACCGAGATTTTATTCATCTTCCCAGAATCATTGCTGCTTTTGCAGAGGTAATTTCTCTCTCTGACCTATTGTGGGTCATACTCATTTTCAGTTATATAATGGCCGTGACACGTAATGGCAACTCATATTATCTCTCAATTTTCCCACCTTCATAAGATTTAACTATTCTCACTTTCTCTAACCAGTTCTTACTTGACGGGGTTTGTGTATTTGATCAGAATCCCAGCCTTAAAAAAATGGTCATTAATGAAGGCCATAGAGGATCAAAATCTAGTAAAATACTGTTCAGCAACGAAGGAAATAGTATATTGCTTGTAAAATCTTTCCAGTCTCTGGCCTATTACATGAGAACACGTTCGTATTGCTTTGGAATTTGTGTGTGAATTTTGCAGATACTCTGGGCTGATGATGACACTTTAGCAACGAAGGAAACCGCCAACCGAGTGATTAATCTGCTGAGGGACTTTAAGAGCAGTTTACCATCACATGTCTGGTCATCTTTCCTGTCAACCTTGGAACCCTCTCGTCAAAATGTTTTGCAGCTTTCGCTGTCATCTTCGTTCACTATTTCTGGTCATCATGGAGTTCCATGAGATTGAGCAAGGATTTGCCCCCATGGAAAATAAGGCACTTTGGGTGTTATAAAAACTTTTTTTCTTCTAATTTTCTTTATAGACCTCTTCCAATGAATTTCTTTTAAAAAAAAAAAAAAATGACGCCTGTGACCTGTACCTGCTAATTAAATTACCAAATCAGATGGAAACCAATGAAATTGATTTCTATAGCATCATGTAAACTGCGCCATCAGACAGTTTCTACAAATTCAGACAGATTTGCAAGAGTGAAAGAGAAGAATCCTGCATGTTCATTGAATAGGCACTAGTGTACAGGCCCCAATGGCCACTCCTTGTTCTTGGTGCTTGGAGAGTAATAACTTTCTTGTGTGCTAAACAGATGGACATTCTATAAAATGACCTATTTGTAGAATATCACACAAATGCATCGTTAACATTTTCATAAATTTGAACTTTGCTTTTAAAAAAACAGCGAATAAAGAATATTGGATGGGTTTTACAGCAATAAAAGGATAAAGTTGAATACCTCCAATGGAGTTAAAGGGCATTTTTCCATCCAAGCGATTTGCTCTCCAAGCTCTTTCTCGTGCAATACCCACAGCATGAAAATGCAACCATATTCTTTCATAAAAACATTGATATTTGGAAAAGCGTAGAATATAGCTAGAAAACGAGCAACAGTTCATCCTTAAACATAGAATTGAGAATTGCACCTAATTAAATCTTTTAATTTGATCCAATTTAATTTTTAAACATAATTTAACATTAGATTGGGCTAGTTATGAAATAAAATTGGCCTTTAAAAAATCTAAATCCTTAGACTTAAATTTTATGCAAATTTGTCCAATAATCATTTAATTTGACCTTGAATTACAATGTCATCTCAATCTTGTGTATAATAGAGTATAATTGAACTTCTAATTTTGACCAAAACTCTAGCTTGGTTCCTTCATAAATTTAAAATCATTACCAATATGTTCTTGTCAAGTTGTCGGTCATCCCTAAGGGACGTGATATGATAACATAAAACTTGTGATCTGCACAACAAGTCTTGAGTTCAAGTCAGGGCGTGCACTCCTTATAAGAACCTAGAACAATCGAGATTTTACTCGCTCACCTGAGCACACAAAGTATGATTTTGGGGGGATGGGGATTCCTCGCATAAAAAAAAAGTTATTGGTCTTTTTTTTATTATTTTAATTTTAAAAAAAAGATAATTTTGAAGAAAAAACTAAAACCTAGTCAATAACATATGTTGAAGTGTCCATTGAACCAGAAAGCATGTCCTGTGAAATGTCATAATGATATTTAGATTAGTAATGCTACAATTATTGTGAAAGCTTTAGAGTTTTGTTCCTGATGAATCTCATGTCAAGGATTTGTTTTACAACTCCCAAATCCTTCATTTCAAACTACTTTGACAACTATTATTTTAGCTTGTTAAACTCCCTGATGTTAGATCCTGCAACTAGTATACCATCTATATATCAATAAGATAATATATGATGACATAAAATTCTTTACATAACAACAATGGTCTACTTGATATCGTGTGAACCCATTATTGCATATAAAGTTGTCAAAATTCTATACCATTGTCTTAGAGCTTGCTTCGAACCATAAAAACTCTTTTTCCAAATTACAAACCATGTTCTCCTTTCCTTTTTATGAGAAACCCTCTGGTTGCTTCATATAGATATCTTCGTCTAAATCTCCATGAAGAAAAGCAGTCTTCATATTTAACTGCTCGAGATATAGATCTTCTGCAACTACAATTAATAATATCAATCTGATTGTAGTCAGTTTTACCACTGGAGAGAAAATATTTGTATAATCAATACCTTCCTTTTGTTGATATCCCATCACAACAAGTCTTGTCTTGAATTGTTTGTTGCCATTGTATTCTTCTTTAATCATGTACACCTATTTATTATGCAAGGTTGTCTTCCCTTTAGGTTGTGAAGTCAATTCCCATGTCTGGTTTCATGGCTAGCTCCCACTTGCTTGATTCTTCAGCTCTAGTAGCTTCTTCAAGACTTTGACTCACCATTATCTGTCAATAAGATATAGTTCAAAGATTGTGAGAATTGATGTGGAGGTCTAATTGTCCTAGAAGATCTTCTGATAATTGTTCCTAGTGTACATGACTCTTTCTATGGATAAATGTTTTCTTATTAATAATATTACCCTGTACAATACTTTTTGCAATATTATTTATATCTATTACATCACATGTCTCAACTTTGTCGGAATTTGTTGCCTATTTGTTCTTGTATGTCATTTTCTCATTAAATATGATATTTTTTCTTCTGATAATATTCCATTTTTCTTTATCCCAAAATCAATATCCAAACTCATCAATACCATAGCCTACGAAGATATATTTTCTGGACTTTGTATCAAGCTTACTCTTAATTTAGAATCTACGTTCTCATAAGAAACACATCCAAGTACTTTCAAATGTCAAAGATTTACCTTCTTTCATGTCCAGACCTCTTCAGGAATTCTAAAATTCAAAGGAATAGAAGGTCCTTAGTTGATTGAGTAGATTGTAGTATTGACAACTTCATACCAGAATGTTGGAGGTAATCCAACATGCAACCTCATGCTCCAAGCTCTTTCATTGATGGTTTTATTCATACGTTCTGCCACACCATTATGTAGTGGTGTGCTTGGAATAGTCTTTGAGACCTTCATTAGTGTAATCTCCTCCATTGTCTGACCTCAGATATTTTAGCTTCAACTTTCCATTTCTTAAAAGTCTCGAATACATCAGATTTATTTTTCAGAAAATAAACACATACCTTTTTACTTGAGTCATCGATAAAGATTACATAATACTTTGAACCTCCAAGTGATGCAACTGGGGATGGTCCCCACACGTCTGAGTGTACTAACTCAAATTTCTTAGGTTTTGGAACTCTTCCAGTTTTCAAAAAATCATCTTTTTCTGTTTTCCAAAGATGCATTCTTCAAACAAATCAAACTCTATTGATTTCAGGCCTGGTAGCTTTCTTTTTAAGAGAAGCAACTTCATTCATTTCTCACTCATACGGCCAAGTTTATAATGCCACAAATCATCCAGATTTTTAGTTTCAGCGGGAACAATGACATTTTCTAAAGCGGGGGGTCATGTACAATGTGCCAGTTTTCTTACCTCATGCCAAAATCAATACTCCTTTCGAGACTTTCCACATGCCTCCCATAAAATTTATGGAATGACCGCTTTCATCAAGTTGTCCTACCGAGTTCAGGTTCTTCTTTAGTTCAGGTTTATGTCTTACCTGTTGTAGCTTCCATGTAGAGTTATTGGATAGCTTTATCTCAACATCTTTTATACCAATAATTCTTAAAGCCTCTCCATCTGCTAGATACACTACACCATAGTCACTAGTAACATAATTCTACAAGATATTCTGAAGTGGAGTAGTGTAAAATGAGGCCCCCGAGTCTAACACCCAAGAATCAAATGGAGTGGTGACTGAGAGTAATAATATTTCATGCCCTTCCTCTGCCACTGTATTGGTAGATTTACTATCATCCTCTTCTTCATCTAATAGTATTTTGCCTGACATGGTTTGCCACAATACCAACATTCAATTGGTTTTCTGAATCTTGACTTGCTTCGACCTTGACGAGATCTTGGTCTAGATTTTGATATGCTATGATTTGAGTATTTATCAAATCTTCTATCTCTAGTATCAAAATTCAAGACAGAACCTGAAGTTGAACTTTCACTAGCATCTCTTCTACTGACTGTCTTGAATGTCATCATAATTGAACTTAGATTTTCCAATCGAGTTACTAATCGTCGTTTTCATTGCCTCCTAGATGTTTGACAATGAATATAATAGGATCAAAGCTAATATCTCATCATCAAAATCAATTTCAACTGATGATAATTGATTTGTGATAGTGTTGAAATTATTGAGATGCTGTGTGACGGGCATTCCTTCTGCCATTTCATATTGAATAGTTTCTTCATTAAGTACACCTTATTATTGGCGAATGGTTTTTCATACATATCAGACAACGTTGTCATTAATCCTGCAGTAGTCCTTTCTTTAATGACATTGTGAGAGACCTTTTTTGCAAGTGTTAGTCGGATCAAACCCAACACCTGTCTGTCAAGAGAGATCCATTCTTCATCTTTCATCGTCTCTGGATTTTGTCCCAATAAGGGAAGGTGGAGTTTCTTCCCATACAAATAATCTTCAATCTGCATTTTCCAACATCAAAAGTCTCACCATCAAGAGTCCATTATCATTTTTGACAAAGATGGGAAGGTAGGTTTCACACCATTGTGTCCATACTTCAACAAGGAATTGAAGCCTGAAGGAAAAACAAACAGGATTTTATGAAGTTCATATCACAAAGGAACTGTAGGCTAATTTAGTCTCTGGTTGGTAGACTTATGCCTCTAGATATCTTGAATGTACTGCTTGCTGCACCAGCTTTTTGTTTCTAACTTCTCAACTTAGGTTTACAAGTATTCAGCATTGGCGATCCAAATAATGCAGGGTTGTAAGTACTTTAACTGCTAGTGTAAAATTAGATACATTCTTTATGGATAGAGAAAATTATCCTTCTCCAAACCTAATCGGTTGTTTCTGCAGCTTAGCCAGCTTTTTTTCTCTTTAGTTTCAGTGATAGGATTGCTTGTTGGCTTAAACGTGACATTCTAGCTATGGACCTAGCAAATTTACATGCAAAGTTTACTGTTGCTTTTCTTTCCTCTTGCTACCTAAAAAACCAAACCAGAAAAAACGAGATCATATTTCAGAAAATTTCTGTGGCTGGAATGGTTTTGGTGTTTTGATTAGTATATCCATGTTGTGGTAAGTAAAAAACCCAGTAGCAATCATATCCTTTCCTGCTTGCTTGTTTTGTTTTCTTCTAGTAGCCCAAATGAAAAGAACAAATTTCTTTTCTCCTCTTTTTCAAATGATTTTGAACATGCTCTAAAACTGACTGTTTGCTGAAGGGTTGTATGCATTTCAAAGTATATTTGGTACACTGCAAGCTAATATGCTTGCTATTTGACCCAAAATAGTGAATTTTAGCTAATATTATATTTAACATGTGAGGTAGTTTGGGGCTGCAAAGGGAGGGGAAGAATGGGGAAATGAAACAACAACTTGCCGCATGAAAGCGTTAGTTGAGCTAGGATTGTGCCGGTCCTTTGTTATCTACTCGAAGATCGTGGGGAAACCTTGAACATGGGACTGTATTTCCACAATTGACAAGATAGTATTGTTTTTCATTTTTTGGTGCAAGACAAGACAGTATTGTATATATAAAATAGTATTGTACGAGCTAAGTTTAAATTAGATACCCATGTTTTTTCTTCATTAATGGTTCATGACAACAAGTGGTGATGGTGCTGCCAATTTCAGCTATCTTCATATAACCTGTTTTGAAGCATGTAAGTGCTAGAAACTCATAGTATCGGTTTAGATGTTTTTTTAAGAATACCAAACTGGCACCTAACATCTGGATTCTTTCATTTTCGTGACCACTGCAATTTCTATTCAGCTTCCTAGAAAATGGTTCACAGATAATCCAGGATCAACAACATCGTGATTAAATACAAAATGAGCACAAGCAGTAAAATTGGGTGCTACATTGTTGGCCAAAAAGCAGTTTGACAAAGTTCAATCATGGCTATAATAACGAGATATTATTCTGGGTTTCCGCTGCAAAGTTGTGCACAGGTGACAAATGATACCAGAAAAGAAAAAGGAGCCATCACATCTAATGAAGCTAGCACGTATGGGATGGGATGTTAGCTCATGATCGAGATGTTGTCAAAATACCACTTCAATGCCCACATCGAAAAGAAATCAACTGCCGTCATTCCATTGAATCCTAGAAGATTAATTTGGAATAAATAGGTCCACGCTTGTAACTATGAGGTCCATTTAAGTGAGAAATTTTCAATAGGGGAGACTACTTTTCAATTAAGAATAACCATGAACATACATAGTAATGGGAACTGGACAGTTTCTTGCATTACACTACACGTTTTTGTACAGTCACAGAATACCTTAGAACCGATAGGGTCAGTGAGTGCTGCATCTTCTTCTAAACAGTGACTAATTGGATGACATAAATCCCGTCAATCTTCATCTGCCTCTGCAATCAGCATTTTGTCCATCAGAATCAAAGTATGACATAATACAAGGGAAACAAGGACAATTCACTTATAAGGAGTTTTCAGACTTGAACAACTTTCAAAAGTATGACATAAAGGGCATGTTTATCCACTCATCCATACAGTGTGTAAATCATGCATTGCAAAGGCATTGAATATACTTTTGCATTAAAAGCATACCATGTATGGCTTCCATGTTATCTTCCTTGTAGACACCAAGAGGTGAACCCCGCATAGAGAGAAGCATTTCACCAGCTTTGGGAAGCCTTAGAGTTTTTGGTGTCATGCCAATGGACAGTCTCTGGCTGCTGACCTGCATCAACAATGAAGGCATGTCAGACACTGGACATTTTGGGTGATTAAAATTTAAAAAGGCAAATTGAATTATCATCTGGATGCAACATCAGATCACATAGATGCAAAAAGAGAATGAAACTCCTTAGGCTTCAATGTGATATTCATTAGAACCTTCAAAAAGGAGCTCATGAGACAGACCCTAGGTCAGTCAATTCAAAGCAATGGAGCTCCCTAGCAGCCCACTGAAAATATCATCCAGGGAAAAAGGCTTTCATGAAGACTTTTGTGCAACGGAAACAAGCTTTCCTAATGATTCCAAATATCTGCACCTGGATAGGGTCGCAGGCTATATATGTTATGAAATATTCAATTGCCAAAGGCAATTTGATTTGATAAACAATTATCTAAACTTCCAACCACCAATGAATAATTTGCTCAATGCTCTTGATTGCTCCAAGAGTTTTTTTTCATCACAACATTCAATAAAACACTCTAGGCAATAGGCAGCATGGTTGCTTCTGGCAAGATGCTTGGGTGACAGACATGGCACTCAAATACAGCTTGCAATACATTACTGTAAGAGAGAAGCTGCGGAAATTTATAAAACCTAAAAGGATAGTCATGTCTTCCACTTGATCATCTATGTTTCTTGCACAACGTAATAAAAGGAAAAACAAGAGGATAAAATAAAGTTACAGATCGAGGAGAAGCTACTAACCCCAGGAGTTTGGAGACCATCACCACCATGCATCCCAAACATCTGAGAATCAGATTGACCCTCCAAAACCTATGAAAAAGAAATGCCAATTGACGTATTATAAATAATGGAAGTTTGCCTTAATCATTAATACCAGGAGGTGTATGGATGACCTACATATGCATGCCTTTACAAGCTAAATGCATAAATAAACATGTTTAGTTATATCTGAAAAAATGGACTTTTTTTGTGTAAATGAAAACTAAGGAAAGAGAAGGTTAGAGGTTTTTAATTTCTTCACCGTTCAAGGAATGTGCTAAAAAGGTACAAACTACAGACTTTTCATCTTCAAACAACACACATCAATCAGTAAACTTGTTTTAATGATAAGAAAACCTCCCGACCACTTCAAATGCAACAAATATAACAAGGAAGGATAACTCTTCACACCCTTTAAATAAGGAATCCAATGGTTGTAAAAAGACCCTGATTCCATTCTAGTTTCATAAAATAAAATAAAATTATATAAAACATACAGAGTCCGTCATCTGCAAATGATCAGCAGCGCCAAATATGCTTGTTCTCACTGCCACCAATCAAGCAACCCATGTCAGATACGCGACTAACTTCTATAAAAAAAAAAAAAAAAATCTCCATTCTCCTTTCGTTTTTTTTACCTGCTCCGCTTGATAATCCAAAATGACCAACAGATAAGTTAGCAGAACAACTAGGATAAGCCAAGGACAAACGACGTAAGAGAGAATTCATGTTTCCCCCATCTGAAAAACCATCAACATTGTCATTCAACTTCACAAGAAACTCTCCATTTTCCTCATTTCTTTCAATAGACAAGTTGGGCGTGTTTTCTTTAAAAAACTGCAAAACAGGTGTTTTCAGCTGTTCCTTAGTAAAATACGACCGCAGCAACCGCAATTCTGTTAGCAAATGCTCGATTTCCACATCACGCATTGCCCTAATTGCCGCAATTTGACGCTCCACTGCACAAAACAGATTCAAACCCAAATTTAACCCAAAGAAAAAGGAGCCTACGTTTATGTTTTATAATTCAGATACGATTAGTTGCTTAAGAAATAGCTAGCGAAGTAAAAACCCAAAAGGAAAATAATAAAAAGGGTTCATCATGTCCAACGAAACCCAATTTCCTTCCCCTCAATTCTCTACTGATTACTTAACAAAATAGTAAACGGAAGAAAAAATCAAAGAAGCAAAAACTTGAAAAAAGCACCTGCTGGGTCGATTAATGGGTATTGTTCGGGTTCTTCAACTTGGGGCTGGTTCTCTTGTTTGCTCGAGGCAGATTCTTTGACACTCTTTTTCACTCTCCCCCTAGCCATTTTGAGCGATTCGAGCTTAAAGAAGAAGCATAATATAGTAGGAATTAAGCAATCAATTTGAGAAAACCACAAAGGATCTGTTGATTTTGGAGTGGCAATGCAATTTTTTTTATCCGTTTTGGAAATTCAAATTTTGTTAAAAGGGAGGGGGGGAGGGAAAGTAGAAGCCCTAAACAGAAAAGCACAAGACGCGGCCATAAATTCAAGCCCATACTCACATAATTTGTTTGTGTAGCCCAACTAAACTTGCCTTTTGATATTCAACCCAATTATTATTTATTATTAATAAAAAGAAAACCAAAAGTATTTTGAAATAAGGTTTCAAATATAAGTTAGACAAGTTTTAATAGTAAAAATTATTTTATGTATTTAAAAAATATTTAAGTTATACAATAATTTATTTTAGATTTACATAATGCATTATTATTGATGTTTAATCATCTTTTATTTCAGTTATTTTCTATGTTAAGTTTTGTTTGTTGTTTAATTTCTTCATTTAATATTGAATATGTCCCATTTAAATATGTTACATTATGCCACTAAGTATTTATGACACGTTGCCATTATGTTCTTCTAGGTCTAGACCTCTCTAATAGAACAACTGCTCAACATGGTATTAAACTTGGATTCATATTTTTATAAGTATATAGGATATTTTCATAGTTTATTAGGAGTATTATTGATGTTGTTTTTTAAAGTATTTTTCATTCATAAATACATGAAAATGATATTTTTTTTATTTCAAAAATAATTTTTTATATTAGCACATCAAAATAATATGAAAAACCAAAACAATTAATTTAAAACAAAAAAAAATTAAAATGCAATGTCAAACAAGCACTAAACATTAATAAATCTGCTCAACAGCAAACAAAAAAGGCTTTTCATATCACCCTTTGTAAAGGTCTTCTCTTTCACCTAATATATCTTACATGCTTTAAAAACCAACCAATCAAGATGAGACATGATTGACATTTAGTCCAATGGATGTCAAAAAACTATATCAACCATGTTAAGCCTTAAACATGTCACACTAAGACATATCTCAAATAATGAAGATTTAGTTGACCAAGAGGACTTAATCACACAAAACTTTTCTGTATAAGATAAATTGCAAGTGAGAGAAATGATTTTTTGTACTCTTTATTACTATTTACATTGAAAATGGTTAATGCATAACTATTTTTGTAAGGATAGACTCAACAAATTATCAGAAAAATAGCTTTTATGTTTAAATTTCTATAAAAAAAAAAACCTTCCCCTCTCATTTATTTTCTCTACTCTCCTCTTTTTTGTTTCTTGTTTTTTTTTTTTTTTTTTGCCCTTATCTTTTAAAATATAAAGAATGAGGTTTTTCAATGATGGTTCTCACTAAATTATTTATTTGCCCCTTTAATTAATTTTATATCCCCTATATTATTTATTTGCCCTCTCATTTTCTTTGTGTGCTAGAGTAGATACTAACAAATAAAAAAAAGATCTCTCCTTATATTCTTACCTCTTATTTCTTCATTCTAATCTCCATACTTTCTTTTCTCTCATTTTCTACACATATATCACCACTTCCTTTAATTTATTTTATTTTCATGTTTCATATAAGGTAAGAAACATTGAATTCTTTTTTTAAAAATTTTCTCTTTCTATTTTTTTATCAATAAATAACATAAACATTGTAAATTATGAAAATGACTCGGGCATGTAGAAAACATATTTTAATTTTTTTAGAAAACATCAACAAGATAAAACTACTGAAAATCATTTGAACGACCAAAATGCATAAAAAAACACTTTTTTGTTTTTTTCGCTTCATTTTTATAGTCTTAAAAACTCTATAGAAAAAAGGAGTTAAAATTAAATAATGGAAACCCTTCTAAGTTTACATTTTGATAATGTTGTGTTCTTGGTCATTCAAGCATTATTATGTTAACTACAACCTAGTGTGAGCCTAAATTTATCTAAATTTAATGCATTATGGTGTCCCTATTTTTTAACAAAAAAAATCAAAGCCTTATTTGTAACATCTCAAAAAAAATATATTGTTAGTGACAATTTTTAATTTGTCTATATATATATATATATAATTTCGTTTGTAATTATTATATTCCAAGTTATTGACTGCAATATTCCAACATTAATTGTCAACAACACATTGCAAAACAATATTCAGTCAATATACATTAGATATAATTACAACTAATAATTTACATGTTAATAATTATATTCATATGTAATCTAATTCATGCTAACAAAATTTAAAGATTTATAGAAACTTTTAACTAATTTCACATATGTATATTTTCTATAATATTCAATAAAGACATTCATCATACATTACAAACTATAATTTAATAATTGGAATATTTACACAAACTGATAGGATATTACAACCATCAAAAGGATCATCATTTAACTTATTACATAATGTCAACTTCCATTTCATACATTTTTTATTTATTTTTCTTTTCCAAAATATTAACATGTTATAAATATTCTTATAAAGTGACTAATGACTTAATCAAGATTTATCTAATGTTGAGATGGTCCTAAAATAACAAAAAAAAAAAATAGCATTTTAATATATAATATAGTACAATACACTATTACAAGTTAAATCACTTAAATTATTCCTTTAAGGTAATTCTATAATAACTACTCAAATTTACTATGACTATTACAATCATATATAATTTTTTACTTAACCCAATTACTGAGCATTAGCCCCCCACCAAGGCCACCAATCAACAACCTCTTTTTTCTCAAGCATCAGTACCTTAAGGAACACTAATGGGTCAACTCATTTCCTTACCAAAAACATTAATTTGTTAGCCCTTTTTTTTCACAGTAATTTCTCATCAGAAACACTACTCTGTTAGTCTATTTTTCCTAGGCATTAGTTCCTTACCAGAAACACTAGACTTATTGTCAATTAACAAACAATAATTTCTACGATTTTGGACAAGACACTTTTAATTTTGTGGATGAAATAAATGAATATTGAAGAGGATAAGTTAGGTGTTAGACACTCAACTACTAGGTGTATGCAACTCGTGACTCTCTGAGACTGTTCATGGCCTCTCGCTTCTTTTTTTTAGTAGAACTTTCTATATGAATTTAAAACCACATCAATTCGATATTCTTTCTAAAATATTTCACACACAAAATTATAGGTTGTTAAGTCATAATTCTCTTGAATAAACACACCTTTATTATTCATCAATTTAGTATCCCTTGGTCAACCATTAATGCCTTCAATATCACCATTTTTTTCTTCCCTAATTCATACTAGTTTAACACTCATTACAAGTTACCTTACCCCAATTGAGTCAATCCATACTTAAGTTGCATTTCCCCTAAAAAATTTCATAAGCTTTAACCTTAACAATTATTATTTCTACTTCAATTATTGTTCGAATTGTATAAGATTAGTAGATTAAGTCTAAAACCCTTTATTAAACATCATACAAGTATTTGAATGTTTAACTAATTTAAAATTTTATATAACCTTAACTTAAAATTCATGATTTTTTCTACAAATCTTATTTGAACTACATGAAATTGCTAGACTGGATCTAAAACCCTTTTATTTAACATTAAACAAGTTTTTTGAATTTTAACTAACTAAATTTTTTGTATAACTCTTAACTTAAAATTCATGATTTACTTCAAAGCTTATTTGAATTGCATGAAAATACAAGAGTATGTCTAAAACTCTTTATTAAACATTATACAAGTCTTCAAATTTTAACCATCTTAAAATTTTCTATAACCCTTAATTTAAAATTCATGAAACTCCTAGAGTAGGTTTAAAACTCTTTATTAAACATTGTACAAGTCTTTGAATTTTAACCGACTTAAAATATTCTATAACACTTAACTTGAAATTCATGATTTCCACTTTAAATCTTATTTGAATTGCATGAAACTAGAGTAGATCTAACACCCTTTATTAAACATTATACTTGTCTTTGAATTTTAACCAGCTTAAAGTTTTTCGATCCTCCCTTTTAATTCCTTAATTCTATATGGTTTTTTCCCTAAGAATTTCTCCTTTGATTTTGTTATTTATTTTGATAAAATAGACTTCTAATTAAATCAATCTAGCAAATATTTTCACTTTAATTGCATTAATTAATTCTAATCCCCTATAAAACCCTAAATTGTCAAAACCCTACTAAGAAAAGGTGAGGAATTTCTTTTCAAATTTTACTCAATTGAGACATTATCCAACCTTATTTCTACCATATCATGTCTAATTCATAATTAATTCATTCATTACTACAAAAACAAACACAAAACCAATATTTCAAGTATACTAAATTAAAAAAAAAAATTAATCACATAGAGAAATAAAAACCAATAAGGCATTTGTCACCTTATATATAAAGTAATTTGAAGCTTGAAATTCACTCCCATAAACATATTTTTTTCTCCTCTTTTCTTTGTTCATATGCCACCCCTAAGTTAGAAAATCCTTAAGGCTTCTAATAATAGTCATATTTTAATCATTCCCTAACACCATTTGATCCTTTAATCTACTTAAATTTGATGAGTTCGATGATTTGTTTTTACCTTTTCCGTCTTATAATTTCTTCTCCCTTTTAATTCCTAGATTGGTAGGCTATTTAGTCTTTATTTTGCCACCATTCACCATTGTATAATGGGTCGATGTCTCTTTTAAAAGAGTTATGCATTATATTTCCATTTAAAAGAGATAAAGAAATGATCATAAATAAGTAAGAAAATAACCAAAATAAGTTATACACTAATTGTGGCTATTCATACCCAATTCATCATTAAACAATATGTATAGTTATTGATTAATGGTAACATTTTAAAAGTAAAAAAATTGTGGTTGTTAATATTTTCATAACCCATTTTGGGGTTATTTCCTAAATTTTATATAAAAAAAAAGTGATTAGCGTGGTAGACAAATCAGGTTGGAATTCTAGACAAAATTGAAAACGTAGTTGTACCCGACCGTGCTCAAAACTGAAAAGAAATATAGATTCATGGTCAAAACAAGTTATTATTATACAAATTTGCATAAAAATTAAGTCTAAAGTTATAATTAGATTTTTAATAGGCTAATTTGATTTAATCATGGGCCAAAATAAAATTTAATTATGTTAAAAATTAATTTTGGGTTCAATTAAAGGATTCAATTAGGTACAAGGACTTGAATATACTTTAAATACATCAAATAAAATTTTATTAGGGGCTTAATTGGTAAAAAAAAAATAAGCCTAGGACCCCAATTTAGCTAAATTAAAAAAAAATAGAATTTTTAGAGACTAAATTTGATTTTTACCAAGTCAATTGATCAAAATTAAGGGTAAAATTGCAACAAATAAAGTTTAGGGTTAATTAAAGGTTAAATTGAAAATATTCATAGTCATCGACCATTCTGTAAAAGGCATTAGACTATAGGGGCTTAATTGACTAAAATTAGGGGTGAAATTGAAATTTTAAATGTTAATTGAGGATCAAATTACATAAATTCTGAACCACAAACCAAAATAAAAAAGGAGTGTAAATTAGGGTGTAATTGGTCCAATTAATAGCTAAATGACCAAAATAAACTTTGTCCAAAATCCCCAAAACAACGTCATTTCGAGGAAGAAAATAAGGGAAGGGATTAGATAATGTGTCGCCTAGTCCACCAAAGAAACGACTCAACACGTCATCTAGTTTCTAATAATTGTGTTCTTTCTTTATTCACACAAAAACACATTTGAGGGGTTTGCGTTATAGATGTATTTAACGCCTTTATTTAACCAAATTTGACAAAACTTGTACAAAAATAATCCCTTGACATTCAACCATATTGTTGTATATTCAGTTTAGGATAATTGAAACCACACACACGGTGGCGTCACCCCCAAAACAAAAGACTTGGGCAACTCCGAGTTGTCAAATCTAATAGCCCATGATACCAACTTTAAGTCAACGATTAAGAAGCTTCTGAGTTGAATCAAGTGCTAAAAGTTTACCTCAATAAAGATAAAATTTTCTTCTTCCACCACTTTAAAGTCAAAGTTGGGGGGGGGGAGTTTTGTCCCTTACAACAAACTAACTTTCCACCTTATTTTCCTCCACCTCAAGCAATATTATCATCTTCAGCAATTGCCCAACACCTTTCCAGTAACACTGGGAACACCTTTGACCACCACTCCCTTCTAACAAGGTAAGCATTACCTTTGTTTTGCCTCCAAACCCTTACAACTGGTCATTACATGCAGAAATTCTGCATGTACCGACTAATTGAATTATCTTTTGGTAATGGGATGAACCTATTCTAACCTAGTGCAACAAAAAAATTCCAAATAGTTAGGTCAAGTCTAGCCTAGTTGAATGGGTTGAGCTCAACCCATATAAATATATTATATTAAAATAACATTACAATATTAATTTATTATATTAAAAAGATATAAAAAAATTTAAGAATTAAATGGGTATTTCAAATTCTTGTGATTTTCATGCATATTTTTTCAATAGTTTTACATAATATCAAGTTATGGATATATACTATACATTATGACTTCAGTATTATATACCCAATTTTCTCCAAAATAAAAATATTTGAAATTTTTATAGGGTTATTTCAAAATGTTCTTGATTTTATGGCATATTTTTCTATCAATATTTTTAATAGCGGATCGTAGATTTACACTAAAAGATATAGACTTGGTATAAAACATTTGATTATCTCAAAAAAGGTCCTTATTTCAAAAATATAAAAAAATGTTTTGTTTCCATGAGTATAGTCGAGTCTTAAAAATATTCTGAGCATATTTTCACCCAAAAAAATGCATTTTTTCCCATGTTTTGAAATATAAAAATGGATATCGTAATGAATTTATGATTATCCATTAGAGTTTTGTCAAAATATCAATAAAATTAACCAATAAATTTTGTTCATTTTTATTTCATATATTATGATTTAATTGTAGACTTTAATATTTGAAAGGTGTAAAACTATATTATAGAGTATACTCTCATGTATTAAGATATGAAAAGGTAAAATATGATATTAGAATTCAGGTTTTAGAATTATTAGATTTTTTTACCTAATAAGATAAAGACTCTCTCATAAAGAGAGATCTATCTAAACCTTAAAAAAAAACAATTTGACCTAGAAAAACAATCAAATAATAATACAACTTACCTTAGATACTATGCATTAAGGGTAATGCATTTTTTCTTGTATAACAAGTTCTCTTACTCAGGCTCTGGTAGACCATTAGATTTTTTAATGATCTTAATATTAGGTGGCAACTTGTGAAAATTATAATAATAATTTTATGATTATATAAAATTCTATTTTAAAAACAGTCTATCTAAAGAAGGCAAAAAATATCATCGAGACAAACATAATAACAATTCCTAGGTTATTGAACCTCTATAGGTCATTGTCTAATCTTTAGTCCAATAAAGAAAACATAATACAATTGGATCTCACTTTTAAGTAGATGAATTATCAATGGTCACTGTTTGGATATTTAGGACCAATGTGAAAAATATCATTAAAAAAAGACAAGTGATATTTTATCATAGGATAAATGAACCTTTATATATATATATATATATATATATATATCCAAAGATCTGGTTTCTTAAATAAATATTTAGTGACAACTTATCGAGGTTTAGGGCTAAGTACATTGAACCCAGTATAGGCATATATAGATATTCATTGACATAACTTGAAAAGACCATTGTTAATTACATGTCTTGTTTAAGAGTAAATTATCTTAAATATGTTAATTCACTAAATATTGTTATTGTTAGAGTGAATGAACTTTCACTTGTCATTATTCTAGTAACAATTAGACAGACAAAACAACTTGGATTTTAAAAAGGATGAGTTTTGACCCAACCATCCACCTTTAAGTCTTGGGTCTAACTCATTACGATAACCTTTTTTTTTTACCATAGATGACCAAGTAGACAAACTATAGGCATATTATAGGAAGATTAAACCCATTAGGAATAGAAGATAAATAAGATAAATACCAATACAACTTATTTTAGGCATGATATTTTAGGGCGACAATATATTTTTTAGCATAACCAACTCCTTGCCTTTAACATTATAAATCATAATCAATAGCTTATAATAATATGAATAACATTTAATAAAGAATATTCAATTCCATTATCCATAACTGATTAATCATCTTCGAATCCCATATTTTTCTATAACAAACCAACATGTTACTTTTTGCAAAAAAAATCAACTTCTTATTCTTAAAAAATCTATATGTCTAAAAGAAATATATTTGTGTAGAAGAATGAGTTTTCATGGCTTAGTACCCGTTTGGCTGTACGTTTCAATTGGCGTTTTGATGAAATTTGATTATTTGTTTTTCATTTTAAATGAATATGGTTTGGTGTTTTAGATTATTTTGATGTGTTAATGTCAAAAATGATTTTTAAAAAATAAAAAAACATCATTTTGATGTATTTCAGCATGAAAAACATTTTGAAAAGTTACCGCAATCGCACTCCCAAACAGGCCCTTAGTGAATAATACATATACTAAAAAGTAATATCTATTAAGCATAATTATGATGATCCAATTTTAATTTTTATAAAAGTTCATAACTCATCACACTACTTATATGTCACCATGTGTAAATAGTAAACAAGTCAATCTCAGAAAATTCCAACATAAAAATAATTTGACATATATAAATTGTATAACTCATCACACTACTTGCACATCACCATGTGCACGAAGTAAATAAGATGATTCTAACAAGTCTAGGCTTTTAGGTTGCTGGCTAGGCAAACAGCCTAATCGTGTGATATTTTTTATTTTACTTAATACTATTTTTATTTTATTTTACTTTGCATTATATTTTTTTAATTTCATTTTTATTTTATACCATATCTCCTATTTCTTAAACTTGTTTACATTAGATTACATGTTTTTTTATTTGATAATTTTTCAAAGAGTTTTTTTAATTAATATAAAAATTTTATTTTTTTATATAAACAAATTGTATTATTATGATGTATTTATAAAATTAAAACTTATTTATTCTTGAGAAAAAAGATTAAGTTTGAATATTAAATAAATAAAAAGTTAAGAAGAAAAAGAAAAGTCAAAGGTTTAATATTTGTAAATGTATTTGTGTTTTACTTTTAGTAGATAATTTTTTTTAATCTTTAATTAAAATTAATAACTCGTTTTTAATTGATATATTTATAATTTATTCTATTAAATGCAAACAACATGTTTGCTTGTATAATAATAAATAATAATCATTTTAATATTAATATATTATTTTATTTTATTTTATTTAAGCTAAATTAATATTTTACTCATAAGACTGGTGTTGACTCAATTATTTTTACAGAAAAAGAAGAAAAAAACCAGCAAATTAATTATTTTGTATATAATTTAGTGGTAAAATTGGGAAAAGAAAACTAAAACAACACATAAAATCAAATCAAATTCTAAGCCCAAATATACACAATTAGGCCCGCCCTGTGAGCCCACCAAAAAACTAAAAACCCTAGCCCCTCACATCTTTCACCCTATATAAATCCCTTCACTTTCATTACCTCATTTCGTCTATGCAGCGCCACCTCTCCCAAAAAAAACCCTAACCCCCGCAGCTGCAGTAGCCACAACAGCCACCATGAAGTACAACCCAAGAGTCTCCTCCTCCAGGCGCAAGAGCCGGAAGGCCCACTTCACGGCGCCCTCATCTCTGCGCAGGATCCTAATGAGCGCCCCACTGTCAACTGATCTCCGCCAGAAGTACAACGTCCGATCCATGCCTATCCGCAAGGACGATGAAGTCCAGGTTGTTCGTGGGACTTTTAAAGGACGTGAGGGCAAGGTGGTTCAAGTTTATCGCAGGAAGTGGGTAATCCACATCGAGAGGATTACACGTGAGAAGGTCAATGGGTCTACAGTTAATGTGGGTATCAACCCGTCCAAGGTTGTTATCACCAAGTTGAGGCTTGATAAGGATAGGAAGTCTTTGTTGGATCGCAAGGCAAAGGGACGCGCTGTTGGAGATAAAGAGAAGGGCACTAAGTTCACTGCTGAGGATGTCATGCAGAATGTGGACTAATTGGTTTGTCTTTGATGATATATTTTGTTCGTTTATGTCTTACAAGGACGATGTTTTGAATGATTTAGCTATTTTCTCGATACTACTAGTATGCTATCTATTTTCAATGCTTGGAGACTTTAGGTTTTCTACTGTGACCTGGATTTTGTTACTTTCTGCCGAGGTTTTGTTAATGGTACTGTTATCAATGTCTTTTTTGTATCATTTTTTTACTGCTGATGGTGTAATTTGGATATTGTGGTTGTATGGGTCCTGGAGGTTTAGACTAGAACTGGGTAGCTGTGTGTTTGTGGCTTGCGTAGCTGGGTTCTCGCATGTTATTGTGTATGCTTTCGAGTCTAATTGGTTGAACCATGAGTAGGAGTTTTGTTTTTCGTCTATAATTTATGGTTTTAGATTGGAATTGGAATTGGAACTGGGTATTTTCTCTCAATGTAAGCAGGGATACTTAGAAAAGTGGTTTGCATTTGGGTCTTGATTTGTGCTTAGCGTTTTCGTCTAATTGGTGGTCTTCACTGTAATTTTTAAGTTTAGCATGTAAACATGGGAATATTTTTGGCAATGTAGTAGCTTAGGCAAAAATTAGAATGGCATGTTGTGGTTTCAAGAATGCAGTTGAATTTATGTCAGTCTCAAATATATATAAATTGTGATTGTTTGAGTAAGAATTAATTGGTTGCTACAAACGTGATTCCAATGGATGTAATTTACAAGTGCATATTGCTTATGAGAAGTCCTCGTGATTGCAGTTGGATTCTTTTATGTTTGTGGGATTTGGAAATTTTTACCTTATTAAGCTGCCATCATTGTTGATTTTTTTCATTTAGTATAGATCATGAAAACAATGATTTGCACATTATACAGTGGCCTTTTCATGGGCAGTCTTGGTTGGTGATTTATATATTTTTTCACCCAACTGTTTACTATATCATTTGTAGATATTTCTAGGATTTTTTAAATGAATCTTGCCAAGTATACAGAAACGATCCTAGATAGTTATTTTTTTCACCCTTTAACTTAAAACTTCACTGTGTGCAAAGCTTGGTTATTGTTAGCTATCTTACCAAGATTCTTTACAGTTGGCGGCACCTCATTATAGTTCATTGACTACTGGAAATAAAACAGTTTGTGTTTGAAGAAACACCCTCGACATTAACTGCAATTGTGAGCATGCATGCCATCTATAACTTTTGGCATATTTTTTCATACTTTGTTGGAGCTTCTAGGCATTTGTACTGGTTCTGATTTGGGTTTAGATCTGTAGAATGTAAATTGTTTGGTATGAGCCTTTTGTCAATGGTGATGATATTCTAGACGAACGATGAATAGAGAACTTATAACGTGCAATTTCATATTATTTGAAGCCTATATATAGCCTTCTAGTTGATTATTTCATATTTCAAGATTATTTGAAGAGTTCCACTATTCCCGTAAAATGAGAGTAGCAATCTTGGCCATGTCCATAAAAACCTGCAGCGATTGGCAAGTTTGTGAATTTTTTCTCCGTCTGCTTTTTACCGTGTATCATCCCAGGAGCAAAACCCTGCAGCCAGCTTTGGACAAGTGTTTGAATTCTTTCTCCGTCCTCCGCCGTACACCATGCTCATTATTATGTATCATCGAAGTAAAACATAATTATGGAGCTTCAGCTACACCCATTATGTAGAGCTAAACAATCACCTTGCCCTTGAAGGAAATTCGAGCAATGTTCATTGCCCCAGTTTTGAAGCAAATCCTGCAGTAAGACTACTCATCCGTGAAAACTAGATAACATTATACCTGGGCTGTATTGCTGGAGTTTAAGCAAATCAAAGATCGAGTGGGCTCAACTCCTTTACCGTCCTACTCATGAGCATTCAAAAAAGATGAATCCAAACATGAGAAGGTTTCAGACACCCAACCCAGTTTTATAATTTTATCATGTAGACCCAAGATCTAGGGGTCCCAACCTGTGTGCTTTCCCTCTACAGAAAATGAAAGCTAGCCGATGGTAATCCCTGCTAATTTACTTATTTATGCCTCCATTTCGAACCTAGCAGCAATAACAAATTATATTGAGCTGTTGGAATTAATTTAAAAGTTTGAACCCAATGTTTCCTTTTAACTCTTTTAAGCGTGTATGATTAATTTATGATATAGTTATTCTTTTAAGTTTGTATTTATTTATTTATTTATGATATATTTAAGTTGAAGTTTATATGGACTTTCTTTCTTATACGAATAATATATGAAACCAATAAGATATGTCTTACTTTGATTAGTTATATCAGATGTTTTGAAGAAAATGAAAAATCCTAAGCTCATCCGTTCTTTCCAACAAGGTGGTACCAAAACTAGTTTGATTATAGCATATGGTTTGGAAGAAAATGAAAAATCCTAATAATAAATAGATTGTAGACCCTAGAGAGTGGATGGACAAGTAAATTCTAAGGAAAATAAAATGAAGTTATAAGTTGATGGAGCCCAGCAAGAAAATTAAAATCTTATATCAAGAGAGAGAGAGAGAGAGAGAGAGACTTAATAAGGGCTATCTCAAGTTGACAAGTTTTTGCGAAAGAGATGACGTGGTATAAAAGGGATCACACATAAAAAAAAAACTTCATAAAGAAGCAAAAAAATAATAAAGAGTCCAGATGAAAAATATGATAGCAACCACTATAAATGAAAAATGGATTACAAAAACAAGAAAAATGGATTAGAAAAGTCATGTTCAAGCAAATACAATTGCTAAAAAGGAGATAGATTAAAGAGATAGCAATGAGATGTTAATGTCTCCTAATATCTCCAAGGAGCATGGTGTGATGACAAAAAGTTTGAGATTTGCACAACAGGTCTCGATTTCGAGTCATGGCGTGCACCTTTTGTAAGAGTCTGGAATAGTCGGGATTTTACTCGCTCACCTAGACCTACAAAATATGTTTTTCAGGGATGGAGTTTCCTCGAATCAAAAAAAAAATGAGATGTTAATATGTGGTCATGATGAAAAGAGCAGATAAGACATAGGAAAGAATATCTTTTCAAAATGAAGATGAAAGATTTAGAAAATAATGATAACAATGTTGTTGTTTACAAAAATGATAGAAAAAATTGAAGTTTTAGTCATTAACAAATAATGATTAACATGTATTAGCCATTGCAAAATGATCATCCAACATATTACAAGAGATCCTCCAATATATTTGTAAAAATTTACAAATACAAGATTTTTAAAATAAAAAGAGTGTTGGGGTTAATTTTGAAATATAAATTCAATGTGTTCTTTTAGTTCTTTTTAGTGCATGTATAATGTATTGTTGATATAGTTATCCCTTAAGTCCATAAAATTATCGCTACACTAATATAAATACATGTATTGAAAGTATTGTAATCTAAGTCCAAATCTATTTGGATTTTCTTTTAAGATATTAAAATGAAATGAATGAAATATGTTTCAACCATACTTAGTTACTCTTTTCTTTCCTATAAATTGGTATAAGAGCTAGTTTAATCTAGGTAGGATTTCGAGGAATTAGTTAGAGCATGTGTTTTGAAGGAAAGAAAAATATCAATAACAAATGAGTTGTAGACCCAACAAAGAGTGGATAAAGAAGTGACATAAAAAAAATAGAGTTTCAAGTTGATGAAGTCTAAGAAAAGAATTAAGATCTTGTATCAAGACATTCAAAAAAGCTTAAAAGGGTCAGGTGTAAGTTGACAAGTATATACAAAAAAGATAATAATATGCAAAAACTATCACATAAAAAAAAAGAATTTTCTAAAAAAATGGAAAATAACAAAGAGTCATGATGAAGAATGTAATGTGGTAGTAGCCATTATACAAGAAAAATATCTTAAGAGAGCAATATTCAAGCAAATACAATTGCTAAAGAAATGAGAATTAAAGAGAAGACAATGCAATGTCATTGGCTAACCATGATAAAAAGAAATATCTTTTTAAGATGAAGATCTATAAAATAGTGGTAGTAATATGGCTATATAAAATAAAATGAAAGAAGATGTTGAAGTTTTTTCCATCAATATTAGATGATAAAAGTGCATTAGTTGATTGTTTCACACAAAAACCATAATTTTAAGAACTTTTTCTTTAAAATATGTTTAGTTTATCAAAATATATATCTTTTTCCAATTAACAGACCGAAAAATAGACTCTAATTAAAATATTAAAAATCTATTGTTCACATTGTAAGTGCCTTTTGTTTTTCAATGTCAATGATGTAATCGGGCTTGCAAGACGGGTGATTCTAAGTAGTTAGATGTGAATTTTCCATGACTGAATGAGAATTCACCTCAAACAGATTACATGGATGGTCTAACAGATATATTTATAAACAAATAGGACAAATTTAGACTCAAAAGGAGGTTTGATTATGTCAGACTAAAATATCAACTCAAAAAACCCATAACTTTTATTTGATTGTTGGATCACATTCAAACTTTTATAGGGGTTTTCAGATGTTATTTTCCCTACAATATCCACTACAACGCTACACAAACTGTCATATCTTTAGATATCATAAATCTCATTAAGGCCTTAAATTTTGTAATTTTGATATTTTTCATGTTATTTTAAAAAAATGATCTACCGATTTCACTGACCATGACAAACCAATTGACTGGTTGAGCCAAATGAATAGAGTTTCACTTTGTCGCACTTCAAAAATGTGATATTTATTAAATGTTACTATTATGAAGCGTTACAAGGTAAAAGTGTGTTATTTCGCCAAATCTTTTTGCTTCTATAATAATTTGTCTACTATTTTAATTTTGTATTTGATATTTTATTTTTTACTGCTTAAATGCATCTTCATTATTTATAGTCAAACATTAAAGCTTTTAATAGAAGAGAAACTAACAAAATAATTCTAATTTATATTATGATAAAATCTAGGATATTTGATTCATTCAGAACTCAAGAACTGTTCAAATCAATTATTCTATTTCTCTAGCTTCTAATATTCAAATCCTGATAGCTTTGACTTTTAATTGAACTCTGCCCCAATAAAACACCCATAACAATGATAAAAGAAATCACAGCCAATTGTTTTTTTTTTTTTTTTATCTGTAAGATTCATTCATTATATTTGACTTGGAAGAGCTTGGTACAACGGAAAAACCTTTAAAAATTTCCATTTTGAGCTCTTAAATTTGCACCCCATATGGGTGGATAGGGTTACTAGTTCCATTGCATCTGTACAAGTTGAGGACTCCTCCAGCTGAACGACACGAGCAAATAAATAAAACCAACGCACACAGCCATGGCAGTGTATGGGTTGTGTTTCCATTTCTCGTGAGCTCCATCCGACATGAAACCTGCAGATTAATGAGGTCCACCACGGCATCTTTACCAAACTATAGTGGAAGCAATAAATGTTGGATATTTTTGCCGTTGGAAATGTTGCTGTGCAGTGAACGAAAGCCCTACCAAATTGACCCCTTCCATCAACGCAGAGATATTACGCAATATATGATTATTAACTTTAAAATCGATGAAATTAGATAAGATGGATACAAGTTAGTCCGGACATCCACGTTAATAATAATAAAAAATAAAAAATAAAATGATTCATTGTCTTGCGCCAAGAAGATACCGGGAGAGATGTGCGGCACCGGCAATCGCTGGCCATGCAAGGCGAGATTTGTGATGGAAGAAAGAGAACCCCATAAATCCATTTTCACACTTCTCACAGACTATTGCTGCTATAGTCGACACGGGGAGAAGCACGAACTCGCCTGAATAAGGGGAAATGCGGGCATTCACGGCACGACAGCCCTAGAGTGAAATATCTTAACGTCGACCGGAATTAAATAAAAAGAAAATAATGCACGGGGCAATACACTCAACCATTTTTGTAAGAAAAATGCACGGCCATCACCTCTAACCTCTGGAAACCTAATCTGTGGAAAGAACCAATCAAATCAAGGTGGAAAACAGTTGATCTTGAGGTGCTTCGCAACACATTTCAACTTGTTCTTGATAGCAATATTTGAGGGTTAGAATGCACGAAAAACATGGCGATGTAGGAAAAATTCAAGGAAGAAAAGAACGAGTCCATGACAGATAGTTTACCAAACAGGAGAAATTTAAACGAGGGAGAACTAATACTCCAAGATCATCATAGCCTTGTAAAAAAAAACACCCCAAATTGTGATGATTTCTTTTGCATGTATACTTGTAAAACGATGACATTTCACATGAATGTGTGCCTACAAATCTCTTGAATTGACCCTCGCGTGGGAGTGACATAGAAGAGTACAAATAAAGGAGCTTAAAAAACAAACCTTTTTTAATTACAAGTGACCTGGTACATTACAAAAGCCAAGCCATAAAAAAAGATTTACGTGAATTTAGGTTTAGGCTTGGGTGCGCTATTAGGATTCACGGTGCCAAGCTTTTGAATCCAATGGAGCATTCCTTTATTATGATCTTGGCAAGTTGGGTTCGGTACCAGATTCAAGGTCCCATCATGAGCAAGAGAAGATTCAAATTGCTCCAATACTTTTACAACCTGCCAAAACTCTGGCCTCTTATCTGGTTGCAATGACCAACATTGCTCAATTAGAGCTCCCATGGCAGGAGGACAGTCCCTCGGGATAACAGGTCTTGAATTCTGGAGACATTTGAAATTTCAAAAGTTTAAACTTTTGTATATAAAACACACCATTGATTTTCATTTAACATAGAGAACCAAGGCATGATGAGGAAAGAATAGAAGGAAACCAAACCAAAAGGAAGCAATCAGTGGAAATTCTTGCTCAGACTATCACCCTAATCCAAACAGTTTCAAATTACCATCAATCTAGTACTTGTGCAGAGACCAAGGGTGAGAATATGTCGCTAGATTTCACATTCCCTTACACAGAACAAAAACAGCTTTGGTCCAAAATCCTCCGCCAAACACACAAGATGGATGCAGAAAAGTTAGACAGAGGAAAACATATAACAAGGGTTGGTGGGTTAAAAAGGAGTTCGTAAATGCAATCAATGAAAATGGTAGCTTGTACACAGATGAATAAAAACATGGAGAAATGAAATAAGATAAAATAAAATGTACCAGACTAAATTTATGAATTCAATCAAAATATTGACAATAAATAGAGTACTAGGCACTCCATACCTTATTCACTACTGCAAAAGCAGCTTGGATGGGAGTCATATCTTCGTAGGGAATTGTTCCAGCCACCATTTCCCATAAGATGAGTCCAAAGCTGTACACATCAACTCTTCGCCCATAGGATTTCTTTTTTATCATCTCAGGTGCCATCCATCTATAAGTGCCAGGGTCATCAGCCAAGGGAACACAATATGCCTCTCCACACGCTATACCAAAATCAGCAATCTTTAAGTGGAACTCTTGATCAATAAGGACATTCTCTGGTTTAAGGTCCCTATGAATGACACCTTGAGAGTGAATGTATTCCATTCCCCGAGCAATGTCCAGAGCAAATGTCATTAATTTCCCTAAGGAGAGGGTTTTATGCTCAAGCTTGTGCAAGTATGCTCTCAAGGAACCCTCCGGTAAATATTCTGTTACAACACAATAAACTGGAGGCTTTCTGCATGCTGCTATAAACTGTATTGCCAAATCAAAATATGTAACTTAGAAAGGATTAAACAATTTAGAAATCTCATACTCATTCCAATAATGATGATTTCAATGATGGTTAGAAATTCATATCAATTGCTCAGAGTAACAGCTAAATTCATCAACTATTTAAAAGAGGTTTCCAATTTGCATGATTGCTCTAAGCAGCAAAATTCAGTAATATGACCAGACTAATCACCTTAATGACATTTGGATGGTGAAGGTGAGATAGAAGCATGACTTCTCTGTTGAATTGATTCTCTAATCGAGTTGCTAAGTTTCCATTTTCATCATCATCTGGCACCCTGATAATTTTAACTGCAACAGGTTCATCTTCATATAAACCGTGGTAAAGCCTACTGTGTGCCCCATGAGCAAATCTAAGCCCAAGAAACAGCTTAGACAGATCAACACAGCATTCGTCAGCTGCTTCCACGGCATTAACCTTTCCTCCACCATGATCAAAATACTTTGTCCAAGCAGATTCCTTCTTGCTCCTAGACTTTTCATGACCACCCTTCATCAAGGCTAGGTGCCTAAGTGGGCTTGTATTGAACTTCTTCTTGGTTTCTTTCAGCTCTTTATGCAAAAAATTTCCTACATTTCCCATGTCCTGATCTTTTCTACGAGGAAGTGGTGTCGAGAATCTCTTACTAGCAGACCTTGCTTCTTTAAAACTATCAGAAAGGATTGTTTCAGGGAGAGGAGATAGAGATCTTTGCTTATTGGTGAGTTGATTTCTCTGAATCTGAGAATTCTTAGGTTCTGACGATTTCTGACCAGGAAAGGAAAGTAATTTCTTATCGGCAAAGGAGTGCTGAGCGTTTTGATTAAAAACGGATTGCTTTGATTTCTGCTTGGGAGAAGCAGTTCCTGTTACAGGCCTGGATTTCAAACCCGCAGTTATCTCTGTCTGAATATCGAAAGGAAAAGAAGCCAACCTTGAAGAATTCAAACGGTGACATATTGTGTGAGAGAACTTAGCCCTCCTTATCCAAGAGTTACCCCCCTCCTCCATTTCTTTTTCTTCCTCTCCTCTACCCCACCAAATATATTGCTGAAACCTCTAAAATCAAGAAATCATTCAAACCCATTAAGACAAGACAGGAAAGATACTATGTTATATGCAGACTTCAATCTTATCTGTATCACAACCAAAACCCATCAAATCCATCATAACCCTTGAAACATACAGAGTAAAAGCCCGCTTTAACCATCAAAACCTTGACCATCCACTACCAAAAGAAAAGTTTTTTATGGCTCTTCAACTGATCCTCTTTTTTCTTGTTCTGGCTTCAAAGTTGGCACCTTCATAGAAGCCTAAAAAAACCCACAAATCCCAATAAACAAATATAATTAGTAAAAAAATCATGACAAAAAACAAGGAATGCTCAACTATCGTTGAGAAATAACAAAACAATCATGATTATATCCTCCAATAAAATTAAGCATTACATCAAAAAACAATAATTTATCACATTTTTTGCCAGGCTTTGTTTGATTTTAATTTTATTTTCGTTGAACAAAGCATGAAATATACAGTCGAGTGAAACTTTTTTAATTTTTCTACCACCAACTCTCAATTCTTAGAGATGAATATTTTTCTGCACCTGTTATACAAACAATCACAAGCATAAAAAAGTAACTTTATATATCATTAAATATTGCATCCATTTACAGCATTATATTGCAATGAGATTAATCCAATAATACCTTTTGACCTTCCTCTTCCATGAACTTTTTTTTCATAAATGAATAATATGACTTGATGTTTTTTAACATGTGTTGTGTTCTGCTTAGGTTTATTGTTTTGAACAGGTTGTCTCTATACATGGTAGGCTCTTGTCTTTTCTAATGTAAAATGGAAAACAAGAAGATGTGAGTTAATTTAAGCATATGTTAAGTATGCTATAAATACTCTACAGTTTAAAAGAAAAGAGTCTTTGAGAGTCCTGGTGAATTCAAGAAAATGTTTGCTATCTCCTTTGTGTTACAATAATGATCCATTCCTTTCATTGACCATGTTCGATTTCATTTTTCTTAATCTTCTTGAAGCAGAAGTTTCCAAGCATAAAATTCAATGGCCTTGGATTATAGATCCATTAACCTGTTGGATGCCCCAATAATGCAAATTATGGACACTTTGAATGAGGTTCAATGCAATTCCATAAGCATTTTAAAGCAAAGAAGAGCAAGCAACAAAGAAAGAGATGCAAATTAGCACAGGCAGTATATTTCTTACGATGACAACCTAAAAAACCTTAGCACACGGACTCGCACACCAGAAACCTGAACTAGATGCGATAAGAGCAAAGTTGAAGACATGGAAACTCATACTACAGCAGCAAATAATTCTAAAACACATCCATGCAGCGTACTCGAAATGGCATATGCAAACACCCCGATAAAGGGCAAATATTCATCCCAGACAGCTGCAGAATGAGCATGTAGGGTTGATAAATAGACCGAGACAGCCAAAGGAATGTCTCAGGGACCTGGACAAATCATCGATCAACACTAAAACATAACAAAACTAAATCAGTACCCTTTTAGGGAGGCCTAATCTACAATTCCTAATTTTCCTTCCTCTCATCCTCTTTCTCAGGGGGCCATCAACATCACAACGGGGTCTCCTGCCCCTCAAATCGCATCAAAAAACCAACCCGCGACAAATCTGACACTTTCCATTTCATTTTTTTTCTTTTCTTGAAAATAAATGCAGAAGCTGAGGAGGAGGAGGAGATACCTGTTGAAGAATCTGCCTCGACAGTGGTGACGGCGCGTGACAATCACGCCTCGTCTCCTGGTCCCACTAGGTGACGCTGCTTGGAAGCGCGTGCTGGATGAAGCCGGAGAGGGGCGCTGTGTTCTTCTTGATTCTGTCAGCGGTGCAACCCACCGCTGCCTAGAGAGAGATCGATGAGGATGAAGAGTAGGCGGCTTGGAAGACTTCCATTGCTGCTAATCGTGGCTGTTGGTTGTTGTTATTATCTGTTTTAATGGAATCCGGAGGTGGCTTCTGTTTCAGGCGCTGTAGAGATTGTCGTTGACGAGAGAAAAAAACGAGGAGAGATAGAGGTCGGACGAGGTGGAACCCTGATGAGATGACGAATGGTGAAGACGCGGCGTCAAGAAGCAAGGTCGGTAGTGATTGTGAGCTGTGGCTGCGGCTGGAAAAGGGAAAGGAAACGGGGGGGGGGGGCTGGAGGTGGCCGCTATGGTGAATCGGGGGTGCAATGAAGAGAGGAAAAGGGAAGATGGCTGGTGGTGGAGAAGGTTGGTGCTGGTGGGTCTACCGGCCGGAGAAAGAAAAAGGAAAAAGAAAGGGTAAGAGAGAAGGAGAAGAAGGAGAGGGATTTTTTCCTGTTTTTTTTCTCTCTTTTGACCTTGTTTTTCCTATACTGTGGTGGTACCCACCAAGAAAGAGAGAGAGTTTGATACGGGTTTTTTCTTCTTCTTTTTTAATTAAAATAATGAAAGAAGAATCCAAGTGTCATTGTCAGAGAGAATGCGGTGATGAGGGAGCCAAGCCAGCTAGCAACTGTAAAATGGTACGGTTCGCACGGACAAAATTTATCAAGTTTGGCCGGTGGTGGGGGTGGGGGTGGTCGAGGTGGGTGCCGGTGGTGGGGGATTTTTAAGGCATTTTTCTTTATTTTAGGTAAGATAATATTCTTCTTTGCTTATGATTTGAATTGTATGGTTGCTAGGGAAACCTGGAGGTTTTCGATTGTACTTTGTTTCTTTTGTTGGAATCTTTCGATCAACCAATGGCATCTCCAAAATCATTACTAGAATATTTAAGGTATGTTTTTCATTATCGCACTAAATATAGTTTGATGTGATTGCTATAATAAAGTTATTATTCTGTTTTTGGATACAAAAATTAGGAGCGATAGTAATTACTTCTTTTCACTATTGTATTGATCATTAAAAGATTATTGGGGTATTTTGATTTTGATTTTGATTTAAAAAAAATATTAACTTTATTATCTTTTTATTTGTGTTTATAAATATGTCATGTTACCTCCCCTTCTCATGCCTTTTATAAAAACAAATCTCAAGATTGACCATGGATCCATGATCACTCTTCTAACAATCCTTTATTTTTCTCTTTTGCATCACCGTTAATTGATGATTCTTCAACTTGTATTTGCATGGTTATTATGTCTAGTCGATAAGTTAATTTTATAATTTTTCTTTACATCTCTTCTATCACTAGTTCATGAATGTCACTATCTCAAGAGAAAAACTCTTTATCCTCTAATACAATAGCATATTTTATTTGCGACCACCTTTTCCACCCGTAGTTATTCAATATAATACATAAAAACTAACCACCAAGAATTGTCGGACTCCGAAACAAATGATGCAATTAAAAACATAAACTAAATAAAAAGTCAAAATTGAAGTCGAATAAGATTGTAAAAAATCAAAATTGAAGTTGAATGAGATTGTCATATAGAAATATAATTCATAACTTTATTACTAAATATTGCATTTCAAGTAGTCTACCTCGCTAAAAGATTTACAACTTCTTAAATAAATCTAAAAAATTAACTTAAACAAACTAGGAAACTCAATAAAAGTTATGAATTTTACATCACACCCTCTTGATCGAGACGAATATGGTATTGAAAATGAAATATTTGATGATTCAAGTTATTTTATATATTGGAATCAACCATCAATTTATAATGTTTATTTTGACTATGATTATATTAATAATATTAAAATAAACAATGACAACAATAATAATTATGTTGATAAGCTTAATAAAAGCAAATTATTAGTTTAAGCCATGTTGATTCTTTTGAGTATAAGGTTACTATTAAACCAAAGGTAGATTTGTGTAAGGATTATAAGGACACGACACATGTTGATGAAAAATAATAGAGATTTATAATTAATTAGTCTAAAAATTAGTGGAAGAAAATTATTTATCAAATGATGTTTCTTATGCAAAAAGAAAAAAGAAAGGGCGTTGATGTGTTAAGAAAATAGAGAAAAGAAAATATATATTAATATGTAAATCATTTTGGGTTGTGTCGATTTTGAATTTTAAATTTATTATAGAAGATAGAATTAATTCTAATGGAAAATGAGTTGTTAATGATTCATAATTTTTTTATAATACAGGTGAGGATGGATAGTTGGGCCAACATATAGGTGTTCAAAATTTGAAATAAATTATTTTTTTATTTCAATTATTCTAAGTGAAATTTATTTTAATTGAAACTTAGTGTGAATTAATGAAATGAAAATAATTTAAATAATTCCCTTGTGAATTAAATGGGCGAGTCAAAAAATACGAATAAATAAATTATTTATTATTAATATCATTCATGCACAATATAAATAATATATGGATAAATAGATGAGTGATTTACAATTCATTATTATATTGTTAACAAGTTATTCCATGAAAACATTCGGTATTAAATATAAATTTAATGTTCTTATTTTAATGTTTATTATAGAAAAGAATTTTCCCTTTTTTATTCTAATATTTGTATGTCATATAAATATGTGCCTAGGTACCTTGCACCCTCGAGCAAGATAGTAAATGCATAAGTAAATAAATTGTTTTAGAAAATCTAAATATTTGAATTATTTTTAATTAACAATATAATTAAGGATATTGTTCACTTCATATTAATATATAGTATTGTCATATGGCAAACCATTCATGTCTATCTTTAATGCTTGTTGTGAACGTTTTAAATTTTAGAATTTTTGTGTATGGAATAATATGATGCTAAATTTATAACATAGAAATTAATGTTTTGGTTAAATTTAGAAATTCAATATAATGGGATGAGTGCAATGGCTATTAATTGTAGGTGGAGAAATTTTAAAGTCCATAACTTGATTTAAAAATGAATTTTCTTTCACACAGATTTATACAAATAATATTAATATTATTATATTGATAACTGTGGTGTCCAGATCAATTTGTGTGCACCACAATTAATTCCCGGATCCACTGAACATCTTAGAAGTCCAATGAACATGTAAGGCACCGCGGGAACGATAAGCGTGCAAGGCAGGGCTTGAACCCTGGTAGCTGGCAGAACAAACGCTGCACTGACCACGGGGCCAAGAACTGTTTGCTAATTATTATTATTATTATTTATATGGGTTGTTACTTATTTTTTCCTTTTTAGTTTAGGAGATTATATATTATGCTTACTAATTTATTTCTTCTATTTTAGCATTTATTTTTTATTTTTAAGTTTCGTAGTTAGTTTAGGTTCGTTTTTGTTTTTATTAAAAAGTTATAAACTTCTAAAAGATAAATATTACTTGAAACGAATTGTTTTTTACGAAGATATCTAACAAGAGAATTTTTAAAATACTCAATGAGTAATAAAACATATCTTCTTTGTACTTCCTATTTTAAAAATATAAAAATCCACTCCAAAATTATTTTTATCTTTTTAACTAAATTCATTTATATCGCATTCCTATTCTTCTTGTGAGTTGTGACCATCTCTTCTGTCAAGTAAATATTGGTTATCACTCATTGAATAATACCATGGATTTGTTTTTTATATTTAATAATTATAATTGTCAATTTAATCCAAGATTTGACCAAACTAAACCCTCATGTCATCAAGTCAGTAGATTAATCAATAGGTCATCAAGATAGTTCATATATCTAAAAATAAAATAAAATGTTATTTAAAAAAAAAAAAAAGTCACTCAAGTGGGGAACTTGTAGACCCACCCTAGCACATGGTGTTCAGGCTGCAGTTTAATGATATATATATATATATATATATATATATATAGGACAAATATTATCCCTCCTTTTGATTTGACCTTTAGTAACGATAAGAAATGAAGAAAAAAAAATCTATATTTTGATATTTTCAAATGAAAATCTTATATATTCAATCCTCTTTCACAGATAATTTCAAAATTAATTTTAAAAGTATATTGAAGATTTTCAGCCCCAATTACTAAATATTGAATTATTTTAAAGAGATTTTTGATCAATAAAAAGAGTCCAATCAAACGGAGGAGAGTAGCTGTCCATAGTATAATAGTCCAATGATAAAATTAATCAAATTGATAATAAATGCCACAATGTGATATATCTGCAATAATTTAGGGACGGATTTATTCTTCAACTTGCCATATGTAGGCTGTCACTAAATCAAATGCGGTAAATCCCAGCTATATCATTGTTGATATACTATTTTTAAAAGTATTTTTTATTTAGAAATATATTAAAATAATATATTTTTTAAAAAAAATTATTTTTGATATCAACACATGAAAATAATATAAAAATACTATTTTTTTTTTAATTTAAAGTAAAAAATAAAAATAAAAATTTTCAATTTTTTTCAAAAGCGCTTTTCAAACGCAGAAACAAACAGGCCTCAAGGAGCTGTTCCAATTTTTTAATTTCCCCCCTTTTTTAATTGAATTGTTTTTGTTTTTTTTGAAATTTTATTATTTAATATTTTTTTATTGATTTCCATGATTGATTTTTATTTTTTATATGAAATTATCACAATTTCAAACAAATATCCTACTATTGATTGATATTAAATTTTAAAAGTGATAGATTTTATCCACATTTTTGAAGTAATTTTTTTTTAAAAAAAAAGAACCAAAGCGGAGTCTATATTAATTTTAGTGGAGTCTATGATCTAAATCATAAATTTTGTGAATGAAGTTGTATACATTCAAGTTTGTTGTCATTTTAATATTAAAAAAATATCATATTTTTTATTTTTTATGTCAAAGTAAACTTTTTATTGATCACCTAAGTTATTTTAAAGCCTATTAAGTTAACCAAGTTATGTTAAAGTGACTTCATATAGGTTAATTTAAACTCGAGTTACGCAAAAACTTCATTTTAAAAGATTGATATTTTGGGTTGGATTTAGTAACAATATCAAATAGTTTCTTCTGATCTATACCTCTTTTTCATGCTCAAAACATTTTTGATTTGTCCTTTAGCATAACATTAGTCAATAAACTAGTAATTGATAGAATGTATTGATGCTAAAAACTTCAAGTAATATCAAAAATTTAAAATTTCATGATAAATTTTTTTCCTTAAAGAAAGATAGGTTAATGTTTTCTTTAGCTTCTCATAAGTAAGACTTAAGATTCTATTTGATAAGTGATGCGAAATTTCTTTCACATTCATGGGAAAATCATTAAGTCCAATAAGAACAAATATATAGATAGTTGAAATTCTTCTTATCTAATACATTGACAACATTTAAAGCTATTGCTTTTTATTGTTTAATTAACTAAAATCGTTTATGTTATTATATTTTTTTACTTACAAGGTGATTTACTCTTTTTTTTAGTAAAGAAGGATGATTATAATCTTTACACTAAAAAACTTGGGTGAAATAAAATTTCTTCATTTTGTGGTGTTTTTTTTAACAATTTCCTTTTTTTATTTCTATTTTCCTTCTTTTTTTCCTTTTATTTTTTTTCTTTTCAATTGTATCCTATATTTTTTTTAAAATAAATAATTTGATATTCACAAATTATTTCGTTTTGTTTTCTATAAAGTTATCATAATCTTTAATAAATATCCTGATATCTGGTTTGTGTTTGATTTTAGAAGCATCTATTTTTGTTATTATATAACTAAGTTAGATATAGTTTTTTTTTCAAGAAAACCTAGTAAAGTTCTTAAATCTAGTGGAGTCCATCACCCTAATTGCTAATTTGATGGGTAAGCTGTGAAGCTTGAGTCCATCTAATATATTGTTATTTTAATATTAAAAAAGATCATCATGATATTTTTTAAAGTCAAATCATGTTTTTTATTGGTTTTTAGGTCGTCTTTGAACCCTCGACTCGATTGAGTTATATCGGGACAACTCTTATACAATTTAATTTTAAACCTAGACTAGATATAAAATTAGGTGAAGGGATTTAAAGTTGTCTTGTTAGATCAATTTTAATAACAATGTCAAATAATTTCTTATGATCTTTTTCTACATTTCTTTTTATTTGAAACGCAACACCATGCAAACTCTTAAAATTTTGAATCTAATTGAAAAATAATAATGTTATGTAACAAGTGTACAATTCAAAAACTTAGGCTTTGGGTAACAAAAACTCCTCTTGCCTTGTACAATGAAAAAATAGTGTATGTCCAAAAATTGCAATTAAGACAACCTAACTATCTGAATTAATGAGCGTATAAGTACAAAAAAAATTTATCCTTTTTTTTCAACTTTGGTTTCTTTGTCCAGATATTTATGATATTTTTTTGTTCTTTTCAAAATAGAGCAACATCAAAGTCAACTAAAAAAAATTAATGATTTAAAAAATAATTTGTTAAAAGCCAAATGAATTGAAAAGATAGTTAAAAATTGAATCATTTTGAGATGACACTAGAAATATTAAAAACAACATAAATACATAAAGTTGCATAAATTTATTTGGATCATCAAAGTCATCAACACACTTTAGCTTCTTATCAAGAAATTTCCTTACTTTATCATTTAACTAACGATATCTACCATCTACTGTGAAGCTAAGAGTTGTCATTGAGTCGATGACTACTCCACCTTTAGCTTCAGAATCCTTTAAAAAAACTTTAAGATCAATTGTGAGATGTTTAGCTCCAGCACTAATGCTTTCCATGATTATATAGTAAAGGTCATTTAAACTTCTTAAGGGGTTGAATCGCTTTTTATTATGATATCAATCTTCACCATCAATCCATTTACAATATATCTTTTACTCATTAAGTGAAAAGACAATATTATTGTGTTTTGATAATTTGTCTCACTTTTTCCAGGATGTTCCTAGTTAGGTTTATCTGTTATAAACATTTTTAAGTTTAACTAATTGTTGTGATTAGATCAAAAAATTTCTCGCGGTCATTTTAAAGAATGTTTGATGGTCTTAGGAGTATCTTAGTTTGCAAAATACGTCATTCAACAAAAAATTATTGAAGCTATCCCCCAAACAAAATTTTCTTCTAGAATATTACTATACAAAGCCTTGCACACACATATACATATAATGACACACACCACAAGAAAATTGAAAAACAATAATGGAAACATCAATGAAAGTATTTTAATATGTACTAATGGGAATTATAATGGGAAATGTTTTTTAGTAATTTTTGATGGAAACAATGAAAAAATAAAGTAAAATAAACTTTATCGATATGACCAATGTGTAATATTGCTGATGAAAATCCCATTGGTGATTTTAAAATGAATTAAAAGCCAATAGTTCCTCACCTTCTTCTTCTTTATTAAAACAAAAACATCAACCACCTTCCATCACCTAAGTAAATTTGATAGTCATACTTTTCCACTCACAAGTATGGTGTCAAGACTACTTATTTAAAAGTCATATCATGTTTGATTCCTTCTTTCTTCATTTAATAAACTTAGAGTTTGATATTGTTAAACCCTAAGATAGGCTTAGGGTTTTCACCCAATTTGGGGGTGATTTATTTTCAATTTAATTTATGTGAATTGGACTTTTATGTGCTTTATTGATTTTTGCATGTTGGTAATAAAGGAAAATTGTTTTTCAATTTTGGGTATTATTTTAAATGTATTTTTGTTTTTACTTGGTGTGGAAGATTTGTTTTATTGATTATTTGATTGGGTTCATAGTGAAATAAGACCTAAATTAAGTAAAATATGATAACGAGTAATTATGGGTATATTATTCTTACAATTTTATTTTGTAATGGTTAGGTTTGATAATATATAAAAGAATTTACTCTTCTATGCAATGATGGTCTTATTTTTGTGAGATTTAAGAGTAAAAGTAGATGTCAAATGATATGGTATTTTCCCATACACTATTATAAATAGACAAGGGGTTTGGATAAGTAATGTTTCGCGTAAACATTAATAATTTTGATGGCATCATGATTTTTAGAGATTTAATGGTTTTAAAGAGTGGTTAATGTATATGGTATGAATTGATTTATATTTATATTGATGATTAAGAGATATCACATGCATTTTATACGATTGAAGATACAAATATAATCATAAGTTTAAGAGAATATGTTGGTAATGCTCTAACTATACACTTTTGTTTTTTAAATATAATTAAGAGTGTTAGAAAAGCTTTAAGGTTTCATCAATGATGATTAATAAGTGTTCAAGGGATTTTGACTAGGTGGTTTAGATTAGAAATTTTATAAATTTAGCTAAGTTAAGACAATACATGCTTTAATTGATAACAAAGAGTAGGTGCAATTGTGATGAAAATAATAGAGTTTGAAAAAATAATAGTTTGATTATTTTTTAACTATTAATAGTCAATACAAGATCTCAGTTGGAATACTATTATGCTTAATTATTCCATTCATTATCAGCATATTAAAACAATTAAAAAACACTAAAATGATTAATTTGAAAAAAATATCTCAAAAACTTTTTAAAAACAAATTGATTATTAGTTGGTTTTAGCCAATCTTATGGTGCAGGTTATCAATTCTATTTTGATTGGTGCTTCATTTTTTCAATTGAAACGAAATATTTTGGATTAGGAGTGTTTTGGCATGCCGTTTCGGACTTATACTGTTTATGTATATGTATATGTAAATAATTAAATATATTAATTCAATTTTTTTTAGTTCAAATACAAAAATAAAATTATTTATAATTGTGCAATTTAATTTAAAAAAACACAATAAAATAATTTTTTTGAACAAAATTATAAACATGTATAATATTACGAGAATGTCATCATCAATTTTGCAAGGTCATTACAATCTCTGATTGTTTTGAAATCTTAACATAATATATATAAATATGTTAAGAGACTCCTCGTAAAATTTCATCTTAATCTAACAGTTAGATTAAAAAATATGATTGATATTATAAAATTATTCATTATTTAAAAAAAATACTATATGATAGAAACAAATCAAGCAGAACAAAACAGAAACATACCAACTGAAATAGTCTGAAATTTTAAGCAATATAAAAACTATATTGATAATATAAAATATTTCGATGGTTTTGGCAGAAACAAAACGACATTAAGAACACTGGCTGCAACCACTGATAAGCATTACATAACAAACCCAGTCCTATTTCTCATTAACCCCTTTTAACCCACCCTCCAATGGACATCCCAAACCCACCGTATTTCTCTTGCCATTCAGATTCCTGTGCCCATCTCCTTCAAACTAGCCTTAAATCGAGAGACCCTATAAAAGGAAAATCAATCCATGCTCAGATGGTTAAATTAGGCCTTACCTTCAGTGTCTATTTGATGAACAACCTCATGAACTTGTATGCAAAAACCGGGTTTCTTTTAGATGCCCACGGTTTATTCAATGAAATGCCTGTGAAGACCGCTTTCTCATGGAATACAATTCTTTCTGGGTATGCGAAGCAGGGGAAATTAGAGAAAGCCCATCAGGTGTTTGATTTAATACCTGTTCGTGATTCTGTTTCGTGGACTACGATAATTGTGGGTTATAATCAAATAGGTCGCTTTGAAGATGCGATAAAGGCTTTTGTAGATATGGTGAATGATAAAGTTTCGCCGACCCAGTTCACACTTACTAATGTCCTTGCTTCATGTGCTGCCACTGGGTCTCGAGGTGCAGGGACGAAGGCTCATTCTTTTGCAGTCAAATTAGGACTTCATGCGTGTGTTCCTGTTGCAAATTCGCTTTTAAATATGTATGCAAAGACAGGGGATTTGGAGATGGCCAAAGTTATTTTTGATAGGATGAAGTTGAGGAACACGTCAAGCTGGAATGCTATGATTTCCTTGCATATGAATTGCGGTAGGGTTGACCTCGCTCTTGCTCAGTTTGAGCTAATGAGCGAACGCGATATTGTTTCCTGGAATTCAATGATTGCAGGATGCAATCAGCATGGTTTTGATAATGAAGCATTACAGTTCTTCTCTAGTATGTTAAAAGATACTTCTCTGAAGCCTGATAGGTTTTCCCTAGCAAGTGCTTTATCGACTTGTGCCAATCTTGAGAGGTTGAATTTTGGTAAACAAATTCATGGTTATATTGTTCGGACAATGTTCGACGCTTCAGGAGCTGTGGGAAATGCTTTGATCTCAATGTATGCAAAGTCTGGAGGAGTTGAAACTGCTCGAAGAATCATAGAGCAGAGTGGGATTTCAGATCTTGATGTGATAGCTTTTACGGCCTTATTGGATGGATATGTCAAGCTCGGTGATTTAACCCCAGCCAGACAAATATTTAACTCATTGAAAGACCCCGACGTGGTTGCATGGACTGCCATGATTGTAGGTTATGTGCAGAATGGCTTAAATAATGATGCTGTAGAGGTATTCAAAACAATGGTTAGAGAAGGGCCTCGGCCAAACAGTTTCACTCTAGCAGCTATGTTGAGTGCCAGTTCAAGTGTGACATCTTTGAATCATGGAAAACAAATTCATGCAAGTGCAATAAGATCAGGGGACGCATTATCACCTTCTGTGGGCAATGCTCTGACTACGATGTATGCAAAAGCTGGGAGCATAAATGGTGCACGGAAAGTATTCAATCTTCTACGTCAGAACAGAGATACTGTCTCTTGGACTTCTATGATTATGGCTTTAGCTCAACATGGTCTTGGAGAAGAAGCCATAGAACTATTTGAACAGATGTTGGCACTTGGTATGAAGCCTGACCATATAACTTATGTTGGAGTGCTCTCTGCCTGTACACATGGAGGATTGGTGGAGCATGGCCGAAGCTATTTTGATTTGATGAAAAATGTACACAAAATTGATCCCACTCTGAGCCACTATGCATGCATGGTTGACCTATTTGGGCGTGCTGGATTGCTGCAAGAAGCGTACAAATTTGTAGAAAATATGCCTATGGAACCAGATGTTATAGCTTGGGGCTCACTTTTATCTTCTTGTAAGGTTTATAAAAATGTGGATCTGGCAAAAGTTGCGGCAGAGAGGCTGCTACTTATCGAGCCTCACAACAGCGGGGCATACTCTGCCCTTGCTAATGTGTACTCAGCTTGTGGAAAATGGGATGATGCTGCAAAAATTAGAAAATCGATGAAGGCTAGAGGAGTTAAAAAGGAGCAAGGACTTAGTTGGATTCAGATCCAGAACAAAACCCATGTATTTGGAGTGGAGGATGGACTTCACCCACTGAGAGACAAAATCTACAAGATGATGGACAAGATCTGGAGGGAGATAAAAAAGATGGGTTTTGCTCCAGACACTGAATCTGTATTGCATGACCTTGAAGTAGAGGTGAAAGATGAGATTCTCAGATATCACAGCGAGAAACTTGCCATCGCATTTGGGATAATAAGTACTCCAGAAAACACCACATTGCGGATCATGAAGAACCTTCGAGTCTGTAATGACTGTCACAATGCCATCAAATTTATCTCCAAGCTTGTGGACAGAGAAATAATTGTGAGAGATGCTACTCGTTTTCACCATTTCAAGGATGGCTCCTGTTCTTGTAGGGACTATTGGTAGACATAGCATTTTAACTGGACAATCATTACAACCATTATAGTTTCTGTGATTGCCGGAGAAAATCCACTGCCACCTGTTAAACCTTACCAGTAAATGAGAAAAGGGGCTAGGGAACTGGTATAGGAAGCTGGATAAAAGCGAATCATGTTAGACATGCTTGCATCTCACCAAGTGCCTGTTTCATGCAGGAATCACCATTCCACAAGATAAATTTTGTGAACCCTCTAATATGGCAGCTCCGTTTCTACATCCATCACCGCAGCATTAATATATAATTTGTAAACATTTCTACATGCCTTTAAAAAATGTTTTTGAAAACATTTGATTTTTTTTTTACTTTTAATTAAAAAAAATTGGTGTTTTTAGATTGTTTTTATGTATTGATATCAAAATTGATTTTTAAAAAATAAAATAAAAAATTATTGTGATATTTTTTTTAAATTCTAATTGATTTGAAATTTTAATCTTATAAGAAACATGATCTCTGAAATCTTCTAGTAAAATTTCAGTCTATTTCAATGGTTGGACGAGAAACATGTTTGTTAGTATAAAATTATATATTATGAAATATTAAGTCATAAACCAAATCTAATTGTATAACCCTTTACATGTATCGTATCATACCTCTTGCAAAGTAAATATAGGAGGAGTGTAGCAATCAATTTTTCATCACGATTTAGGGTTTACTACATCTTCATCCATTAGAAAATTATTGGTTTTGTATTTGTGCTTTGTCGCGAGTCAATTATGTTTTCATTAAAAAAAATATATATAGGCCTTTTTAAAGCATTTTTGGATGTAAAAACTATTCTCAATCACAAATCAAGATTTTTATATATGTAACTAATTAATTAAATCATTATTTGACCAAAGATAACCAAGATTAAAATATTTTATCTCACAATAAGTGTAATGTACTTAGTTGTCCTTAATAACCATGTTTCATAAAATATTATTTTTGTTTAATGACATAACCATTTGTGTTAATCAAAGGTACAAAAAATCATAAAAATAGCCGTAAACAAAAACAAATTGAATCAAACTATAAAACAACTTAATATTGAATGATAAAACTAAAATATTATAAAAAAATACATAAAAGATAGGTCAACTCATTTTAATTCAGTGACCTGTTATCATGGACATATGATTGAGATAACTACATAGAAAGAAAAGTGAAACAAAATAGCATGAAGATCACTTCCTAAAAAAAAACTAAATGGAAAAGAATGGAAAAGATAAATAAATAAAATGGATATAAAAAAGACAAAAGTCAATCATTGTTAACTTTAAAGCTCGTGATCAAGATCATGATGTTGGGACTTACTGTGCAAAAAAAAATAAAAAATAAAAATTTGAGTCAACTCAGGTCAACTCGCTAACATTGTGACTTGTATGATTTGGATAATCTTGAAGAAAGAAAAGAGAAAAAAAGGTGCGAGAATCAATTATATAAAAATCAAATATTAAAAAATAAAATTGAAAACAAAATCAATCATATAAATGGAAAGAAAAACCAAAGTTTGGTCATGTTAACCTTCAAAACCTTTGTCTCAATAAAAAAAAAATTCGAGGATAAAATTCATAAAAAAATTTAAAAAATTCACAATGAAATAAACATCAATAAAATAACAGGAACTAATTTAGTCCTTCTAAATAAAAAAATATAATCAATATCAAACTTTTTTCATAAGAAAAAAAAAATCAAATCAAATCTCATTAATTCACACCATTGCCACTTTTTTCGATCACAAAACTCATCAACGTCCCTATTTTATAATGGAATGGAAACAGTTTATACCATTAATTTCACCAAAAACAAGATTATAAATTGATGGCCACATGATTCAAAATGTTTTTGATGAGGGGATATTTCTTTTTTCTTTTTTAATATTCCATGGAATTCATAAAAGCAGCAAAGGAAAACCCTAGGACGAATAGAGTAAATTCTCAACTTGCTATAGACAACACTTAGATATCAAAAATGGTGAGGTACGTATAGCATGCAATTATATATAGATATTAAAGCATCCATACTAAAAAATCAAAGAGAAAATAGGATTATAATGGAAGTATAAAAGATCCTTGCATGCATACTATTCCATACAAAGACAAAAAGAATTATATAATAATAATAATAATAATAATAATAATAATAATAATAATATAATTATTGTTCAGAATTAATATGATATGATATTAATCTAGAAATATATAGTCAATAATTAATTAATTATTTTTAAAATTTTATCATTCTAAGTGTAGATGTGCTCCAAAAAAATGGCTTGCATCCTTATAAAACTTATAAAACAATAATTCTAGTACTTACCGAAATTAATTTGCATTTATCCACCATAAAAATAAATAACATCCTGATACCAAATATTTTCATTTGATGAAGGTTAATTATTCATTATCTTTGCCAAGTTGTTTGATTTTTTTAATAGTTAAACCTCTAGCCCACTAGTTTAACTGAATTGGGCCTATTTTTCTTACGAGCCTCCATCTTTTGGCCCATTACCAAACAAAAAGAAGAAGGGGTAAGGACAAAGGAGGTTTGGAATATGGAAGGAGCATTTGATTGAATAGAGCTTTCTGTAATGTACTCTCCAACAAAAATAAAAATAAAAAACAATAATTTAGCTTTTGAGATTATTTAAGGATAATTTTTAAAAAATAATAAGGAAATGAATTAAATTAATTTTAAGTTAAAAACATGTCTGCTAAAAATATCCAAGAAGTTATAATTTATAAGTTAAAAGATAACTAATTCAAATTAAATAATATAAATTGAATCAATTTTACAACAAAAAAATTAAAAACAATATCACTACCATAAATACTGCAAAAACACCCCATCACAAACGCAGCCGCAACATATTTCAACAACTCATAAAGAGCTTATAGAATCTGGTTAATTTCATCTATGTGCCTGTTTGGCACTGTGATTATACCGCTGATTGCTCAAAATTTATTTATTTTTATTTTAAATAAATTTTTTTTAGTGTTTTTAGATCATTTTGATGTGCTGATGTCAAAAATAATTTTTAAAAAATAAAAAAATATCATTTTGATGTATTTGTAAACGAAAAGTACTTTAAAAAACAACCACAACCACACTCTGAAACCTGGCCTATAATTCATAACACTGAAAGTTCGGTCCCCGGTGAACATGAAAAGTTTTCAACAAAAAAATGTTGCGATATATAAACCGTAATTGTCCAATTTCCTGCATTTCACCCAAACTTCACGATTATAGCAAGAAACTGATTTCTAAATATATATTTTTTTAATTGAGAGTCGGTGATTTTTTTTTAAATTAAAAATAATGAAACCCAATCTCTAATTAAATAAATATTAAAAGATAAAACAAAAAAACATGAGATTCATAATAAAAAAATACAAATTCAAGCAAACCTAGATGAATCTTTTAAACCTGGACTAATCTCTTAAATTAACAGCTACTGAAATCTTAGACCCACCAATAATCTTGTTCATTTTCCTACCAATTTAATATTAAAAAATAAAATAAAAAAACAACTTTATTAATGTAAGAAATAATCAAAATCAAAATAATAAGGATTAAATATGATAGGAAAAAAACTAAAAGATGATGAAATCATACAAAAAATCAATTTTAAAAATCATCCCAAATAAAAAAATAGTAATCAAAAGAATAAAAACTAGATCTAATATATAACAAAATAGAGGATGAAATTGAAAAAGTTCATAATATTATTAATTATTTCAAACAGAATAAATAATAATCAAAATAATATGGACTAAATGTGAAGAAAAAAAATATAATTGTTTTGATGATTTAGAGGGTCAAACACAAAAATTGATTAGGAGAGAGAAAAAGAAAAAAACAAGTTATCGATGTCAAATTGAAGGTTAATAAGTCATACATGTGGCCTAGTAAGGGAGAGAGACCTCTAAGAAGATTGCAATGACATCAAAGGAAGCTAACTTTGGCCTTTAAAATGAACCGCGCACTTCCCATGAACACAACTAGGCAACAAATATGTTGCTTTCAATGCACATACTAGCTATTTTTTTATTTTTAAAATACTTAATTATAACTAAAAAACTATAATAAAAATACAAAAAAGCCATTTGATTAGTATTAAATTGCTATTCATGAAAATTATATTTGAATAAATGAATAGGTTACATCATTTCGATTGGGCATTTATATTCGTTTCAATATATATAATCAATATGCATTATTTCAAATCTCGAAAAGAATATAACAACAAAACATGAAGTGTTGACTTTTAAAAAAACAAAGACTAATAAAAATTACATATCATCAATTTCTTATGTGTGTGATCACTATTATGAGTTTCTACAATCAATCTAAATGATACAAAATAATCATACAAAAATTCCATTTACTATATAAATAAAGAGCCTACCAAAACGAATCAAATTTAATTATTTAATTTACTAATCAAATACAATAAAACTTTATAAATCATAACTTATCCATCTCTTGTCGCTTTACTATGCGGTCAAGTTGATGAATAAAAAAAAATAGCCAAAGAAAAACACAAATCCATCATCTAAAAAGGTGTTCTAATAAAGAACACCATAAAAAAGAAAAAAAAAAGAAATGAGCAAAAAAATAGATATGTTGTGGAGGAACACCATTTCTTATCACTTACTATGTGGTCAAGTTGATGAAGACCAATTTTGTAGGGTTTTGAAATCTTAAATAGGAAAATAATTTTAGGGTTTTGTAACTTTGAATAAGAAAGGCATTAATACCCTTAATGACTTAAGATTAGGTTTAAATGAATTAAGGATATAATAGTAACTTATAAAATATAAATAGAAAAAGAAGAGAGGAGAAGCAATCTGAAAATTTAGGGTGAGCCGAAAGAGAGAAGAAAGGAGAAGAAGAGAAAAGAGGAAAGGAGAAGGAAGGAGGAGAAATAAATATTAAGGTAATGTCTATGTGTTATTATGTAAAAGTATTGTTTAATAGTTAATCTAATTGCTTGCATTAGTGATTAGGGTTTGTAGATTTTATTTGAATTTGATGGATGAATGGAATAAGAATGTTAAGTTTGTGTGTAAGTTTGGGTTCGCATAGGTGTGGAACCTTGGAGGGGAACCATATCTATGTGCCGGTCACGGATCCGAGAATCGGGTCGTGACAAAGATGGTATCAGAGCCTGGTTAAAAAAAAAAATTGAAACAAATAAAAGTAAAAGAGTGTGTGATAAAACTTGGTATGACAACTAATAAAAAAAAAAAGTAGTAGTGATGAAACTTAGTATCAAAACTTGGATTAAGAAAAAGTAATATAGTTAATTTATAATATGTGGAGCATTAGGATCCGTATTGTCTTGTTTGTTATGCTTGAAATTCTGAACTCTCATCAAGCATGTCTTCTTGATTCCTTATGTTTTCTATAGATATGTTTTCCGATAATTAATTGATAACTATTGTGCTATAGTTTTGGCATGACAAGAGTGCGTAATATTTTTATATATATAGGATATGTCGCGGAATAGGCGTATAGCTGATACTTCTAGAGTAGGTGACGATCAGGATGACGTCCCTATTGTGCAATTGAGGAATACTAGGCAAAGAAGAGGAGGTGCACCAACACCTCAATATGTTGAGGAGATACCTCCATCAATGGAGGAGGAGTCTTACGAGGTTGAAGAGGAAAATGATGTTGATGAAGCAGGTGTAGGAGAGGCTGACGCTGAGACAATGACAGAATTTCAACAGCTCAGCCAGGCTATGCGAACTTGGATAGAGTATACTATGGAGAGAGATAGGAGAAGGGATAGAGATGTAACGTCATCATCTCACATTGTTCAAGGAGTAAATGTGCCCTTGAATGACTTCATGAAATTGGCACCTCCTACCTTCACTGGGATGAATAGTTCCGAGGATCCTCAAAGGTTCCTAGATGATATTTGGCGTTGATGTGAAGTTTTGGGATGTACAGACCATCGAGCTGTGAGTTTGGCGTCATTTAGGTTGGAGGGAGACGTGGCAATTTCTTGGTTTGAGTCTAGGAAGAAGGCAAGACTAGTAGAGGCTCAGTGGACATGGAAGGAGTTTAGCGCCATGTTTTTGGATAGGTTTCTCCCTCAGAGTGTTAGAGATGCTCGACTTTATGAGTTTGAGAGGTTATCTCAGGAGAGCATGACGGTTGATGAATATGATTTGAAGTTCACTCAGCTGTCTAGATATGCTGAACATCTTCTACCAACGGAAGAGTGGAGAGTGAAAAGGTTCATTAGAGGACTTAAATCCTCTATGTTTATAGTGATGGTGTCCCAGGTGTTTCCATCTTACTCCTCAGCTGTTGATTGCGCTAGGTTGATAGAGGCACGAGAATTTGAGGACATAGGTGTAGGTCAACCTAAGAGGGCTAGAGAAGAGGATCAGTCTTTTAGACAACCAGGAGGGCCGAGTGCAGGTCCGTTTAGGGGACAAAGTGGTCGCCAAGATTCTTGGGTTCAAAGGAGGTTTAGACTAAGAACTACAGTTAGTGACTCAAACAATCAGAGTGGTAGTAGTGGTGTTCAGAGTTATGGTCAAAGTTCAATTCAAACTGCACCTCGTAGTTCATTTGTTCCATCTGGGAATTCTTTATGTCAGTATTGTGGAGGAGATCATAATAGTTTAGAGTGTTATAAAAGGATTGGAGCTTGTTTTAGTTGTGGCCAGATAGGCCATAAGGTTAGAGAGTGCCCTAGGAGACAGATGTCAGCTTCAGGGGCATCTAGTTCAGTTCAACGTCCTGTTCAGACACCGTCAACGAGCCAGTCTATAGCTCATGGTGGTAGAGATTTTGGTGGTCGTGGTCAGAGAGGCCGTGGTGCAAGTGATAGAGGTCAGATGCAGCAGAGTCAAGGACATGCTAGAGTCTTTGCCTTAACTCAGCAGGATGCTCAGACATCCAACACAGTTGTCTCAGGTATTCTTCCTGTTTGCTCTTTTGAAGCAAGAGTTTTGTTCAATACTGGTGCAACTCATTAGTTTGTGTCCCAATATTTTACCATGAGGTTAGATAGGCGACCAACTCTAATAGGATCTCCTATTTTAGCTTCTACTCCTTGGATGAATCAATATTAGTGAAGTATGTGTATTAAAATTGTGAGATAGAAATTGGAGGTAAGATCCTTATGGGAGACTTGAATGTTTTAGATATGGTTGATTTTGATATGATTTTGGGAATGGATGAGTTGTCAAAGTATAATGCTTCAGTAAATTGTTAAGGATAAGGAAAGAAGACATTCCAAAAAAAAAAAACAGCTTTTAGAACACGGTATAGTCATTCAATTGAAGAAGCAACATGGGGACTTGAGGAAAAGATGTATGAGGAATACCCTCATCTTTTTAATAATCTCGGTATGTATTCAAACATTTTATTTAGTTTCGAGGACGAAACTCTTATAAGGTAGGGAGATTGTAGGGTTTTGAAATCTTAAATAGGAAAATAATTTTAGGGTTTTGTAACTTTGAATAAGAAAGGCATTAATACCCTTAATGACTTAAGATTAGGTTTAAATGAATTAAGGATACAATAATAACTTGTAAAATATAAATAGAAAAAGAAGAGAGGAGAAGCAATCTGAAAATTTAGGGTGAGCTGAAAGAGAGAAGAAAGGAGAAGAAGAGAAAAGATGAAAGGAGAAGGAAGGAGGAGAAATAAATATTAAGGTAATGTCTATGTGTTATTATGTAAAAGTATTGTTTAATAGTTAATCTAATTGCTTGCATTAGTGATTAGGGTTTGTAGATTTTATTTGAATTTGATGGATGAATGGAATAAGAATGTTAAGTTTGTGTGTAAGTTTGAGTTCGCATAGGTGTGGAACCTTGGAGGGGAACCATATCTATGTGCCGGTCACGGATCCGGGAATTGGGTCGTGACAAATTTGTTTTCAATTATTTTTACTCGAAGGTTATTTGGAATATATATGGATATAATATAACATCTAATGATAAGACATTGAAATTTAATTGACCTAAGAAGAACTTGCAAAAGAAATCTTTTAAATTTGTTTTAGGCATGATTGATGAGAATTCTACCATCTAAGTCATCTAGAAGCAATCAATATATATAATGCATGGTAAAAATTGAATCTTTATAAATGATTTTTGCAAATTGATGTGTCATATTACAAAGAGAAAGATTAATTGGAATCAAAATGTTAGATAGAGTTGTTTTGAGTCCTAGTATCACCTTTTTTTTAAAAAAAAAATTTGTTTATTTATTACTCATACAAATTTTTGTAATTTTGTTTGTCTCGTGCTTTAATAGAAGTGTATATTAGGGAGTGTGATTGAGGTTGTTAATGAAAATATTTTTTGTTCAGAAATACATTAAAAATATATTTATTTTATTTTTTAAAAAATATTTTTGACAACATCACATGAAAATAATATAAAAACACCAAATTTTTTTAATTTAAAGTAAAAAAAATTCAATTTTTTTCAAAAACATTTTTGAAATGCATTGCAATACAAGGCTGAAGAATGATATAATCATTTCCTTTTTATCAATGTTAAATAATTAATTTATCCAAAAAAGACGTAGAAAAATAATGCAAAATAGAGCTATAAAAAAACATGAATGGAGTTATATTATTTACGTTGAATAATTACGTTGAATCCTCAATGATACAAATTAACAATAGTCAAATTAGGCAAGCCTCAACATCACATTGAGATTTTTCACCTCGATTTACATTTTTTTTTATTGGGAATTATATTATTTAACACAAAGTTTATATATTTTTTAATTTCATTTAATTTTTATTTTTTTATTAAGTGTAATTGTAGAAATTTTCTCATGCAAGATATCATTTTAAAATGTTGGGAAGTATATTTTTTTTGCAAGGCATCATGACCATTTTTTATTTGATTTATATACTATCATTATTTTTTACCATATAATTCAATAAAAAAATATTTATTAAATCTAGTTAGATTTATGATCCGATTCATAAGCTTTTGTTTTTATAGTGCCTCAATATATATTTTTTTTTAAAAATTGATCCAGCACAAAGGTATATATATTTTTAAATTTGATCTAGCATGGAGGTATAACACAAAACACCAATCTAATTAAACGGGTGTTTAGGACTGCGATTCAACCTGTGATTGCGTCTCCAAACACATAAGAAACCAAACAGGACCTCAGTTTTTACTATAGATTTCACTAAAACAATTAAAACTAGGTCGTAACTGCAAAAGCAGTAGAGAGCTGCTTTTGCAGCTGCGACGTTACATTGAACCCTTAACGTTTCTTTCTCTCTAACATCATCTATGTCCCCTTTCATTGTTCTCTCTTATAGCAAAGATCAAACAAACAAACCCATCTCTCTCTCACACACACACAACCAGGAAACCCTTTATTGATTTTAGTAAGATGAACGATTACATGCTTGTGAAAATTGGACGGCTCTTTCAATCACCGAATCTCGATGCTGTCCATGATCTACCGTTTGAGAGGGAAAAAGGGGATTTTGTTCTTCGAGCTCTGGTGTACTCCTAGAGAACAGATTCTTGGAGATTGGTTTATGATTGTAGGATTCAATCTGATGATTTTTATCTGCTTGATCAAGCGGTATCTGTGAATGGTGAGTTCTACTAGCATGTGCATCGTTCACATGACATTATCCTTGCATTTGATATGGATAATTCTGTGTTCAGATGGATTGGTTTTCCCCGTTGGAACCAGTACTCAACTCCATTAGAGGTGAGCTTGATCTCCGGCGAGATCAAGGACTCACTTGCAATGCTCTGTGTTTCCCTACAATGGATCCGTGTCCTTAACAAATGATATTTGGGTTTTAGATGAGAGTGGAGCCAGCGTTTGTAGTGGAGAGAGTTGGAGAAAGCTATTAACCATACCATTTTTAGGAACTCTACATCAAGTATTTACGTGGGGAGATAAAATGATGATCAATGGAAAACAGGATCGCCACCACTTGATTTACGATCTGATTAGTCAAGAGATAATTTGTGATTCTTTTAGCCCCAATTTCAGCTCCTATATTTTGGATGATTATGTGGAAAGTCTAGTTAGTCCCAGTTGACGGACCAGATAATTTGTGATTCTCTTCAGAGGAGTTCTTCAAGAACAAGAATGATGTTGAAGAGAGGTGAAACTGATAAAGAAAGGGCTTTTGGTTATAAAGTTGAGAGAGAAGTTTCAGAGGAGGAGATATAAGATCATTTAATGGCTCGGAATCGTGATATTGAGGATACAGAAGGATCAAATGCTCAATATATATAAATATTTTGTTATTATAATTATTAATAAATATATAAAATTATTCCAACAAAATATTTATTTATACACACACGTATGTATTTATGTGTATACATATGTATTTTTAATTAATTTAACAAGTTGATAGTAATATGAAAAGCATGGTAACCAAACACATAAAATTATTTTTTATTAAACTCAACCTCTATCACAGTTTTAACCAAACACTTAAATTTTAGTTACAAATCATAGCTAAAAGTGTTTTTCATAAAACTATTTTTTTTTAACCTCAATCATAACAGCAACCAACTCAGTCAGACAGACTCTAAATAATATACTTCTATATACTAAAATCACGTGAATCTCTTTTGCATTAGATGTGGGCCTTTAATAGATAAGCTTAATTTGATCATTGTTTTGTGGTCAATTTGTTTAATTTTGGAGACTGAGTCATAATAAAAAAATCAAGATGGTGGGGGTAAGTAGGGACTTGAAGAATATTCTCCTCGTAAATGTCCAAAAGCAGTGGATCATAACTTGACCACAATGCATCTCCATAAGTTTCTTTTTTACACTCTATTTTAAAAATATCTTTTTAAATAATTTTATTTTAATTTTAAATTAATTATTTAGATCATTTTCATAATATGATGATGTTAAAAATAAATTTTTTAAAAATAAAAAAAAATTATTTTAATATATTTTTAAATAAAAAACACTTTAAAAAATAAACTCCACCATATCTCTTTCCTACAATATATCCCAGAATCAATTTGTACAGATTCGATAATATCATTATCTCTCCATAATTTAATATATTTTTAATTAAAAATAAATCAAATTGTAACCTAAAATTAAACACTTGCCATCAGTGTAATGCTCTCTTGCTGACAGGTGGCCCACGAATTAGCTGTAAGAATCTTTGTTTGGTTCAGTCTACTCATTTCCGTGTCAGCTTAATTACTTTTTTGGGATCGCTATTGTTGTAGTTTTTTAAAGTGTTTTTTGTGCTGAAATACATTAAAATAATATTTTTTTTATTTTTTTAAAATTATTTTTGACATCAGCACATCAAAATAATCTAAAAATACCAAAACATATTTATTTAAAATGAAAAAAAACTTCAAAAACTGCGGCACGGCTTGAAAAAATCACACTCTGGATAGTTTGAACTCGGCATGGTCTTAGCTACCCTGTAGTTCTGTATTTTTTTCTTGCAAAAAATAATATTAATAAATAAATAAAATATATTAATGATTTGTAATTTATAACACTGAATGAATGGGATTAATTAGTTGATATTATTTTAATTAGTTACTAAAAAAATGATATTAATCATTTTTTTTAAAATACTATCACAATACCTTGAAAAAAATGAGAGCATGCATTTGAATAAATAAGATAAAAAAAATTAAAACGACAAACACGGAATAGAAAAAGAATTAACTACAAAAAAATCTAAAATGATGATTAAAAAAATAAAGAAAAAAAAAATCCTTGTTCATCATGTATTTTTTATTCAAAAATATATTAAAATAATATTTTTTATTTTTAAAAATTATTTTTAATATTAATCCATAAAAATAATCTAAAAACACTAAAAAATTAATTTAAAATAAAAATAAAAATAAATTGATTTTTTTAAAAAAAATATTTATAAAATATAATGCGAAACAGGACGTGAATAGAGAGGGAAGCGATGGTATCGAGCATCGATTTTAGTATATTGATAATCTTAACATTAAAAAAACACAAAATAATCAATCATTACATATTTGCGGAAAAGACGAAAAACTCCCATAAATAAACACACCCACACAGCACTCTCCGTCACCCTCACCGAGGCATCAGCTATTGTTTTGCTCCCCTCTCAATTTCATTTGCGTTTTGGCCATGGCTTTCCAAACACGAATGTTAAAAAGAAACGTGAAAGAAGCCAAAGTCAAGTTTTGTTGGAATTCTATCTGCAGTTCTTTCTCTACAGTTCCTTCTCCTATTGATTCTCCTCCTCAACTTCCACCGTTTGATTACCAACCAAAACCTTACAAAGGACCATCAGCTGATGAAATCTTGCAAAAACGCAAGAAATTTTTGGGTCCTTCTCTTTTTCATTACTATCAGAAGCCTGTTAGTCTCTAATTTATTTACCCTTTTCATATAGTGGTTTCCTTCTTAATATATACCATAAAAGTTTTGATCTTTGTTTGATTTTGCTGTGTTGTCACTCTGTTCATCACTTCCTGGTCGTGCCCTTTTGATTTTAAGCTATCTTTCCTTTTCATTTTGTGTTGATCGATTATGCTTTTGTTTTGCAGTTGAATATTGTTGAAGGAAAGATGCAATATTTATTTGATGAAAATGGTAGGAGGTATTTGGATGCTTTTGCTGGGATAGTGACAGTCTCTTGTGGGCACTGCCACCCTCAGATTTTAAATGCAATTATGGAGCAAAGCAAGCTGCTCCAACATGCTACTACCATTTACTTGCACCATCAAATTGCTGATTTTGCTGAGTCCTTAGCAGCTAAGATGCCTGGAAATCTCAAGGTTTTTGGTGTTCTTGATCCCTTTCTTTTATTTTCCTTTCGGTAAATAATCGTAATTCTTGACGGAATACAGTAACGATGTAATTTGGGCTTTGATTTTTTTGTTTTGTTTTTGTGTTAAAATGATGATCATTATTTAAGTGGTTGGTTGGATAATGCTTAAACTAATTAGTTAACTTTTTTAAAACATGATTTTCTTGGTAATCAGTGTGTAATTCATCATTATTTGTGTCAAAAGTACACAATTTTCCTGAAGTAAATTGTGACGACGATTATTGAAGTAAGATTTTGCTTTATATTAAACTGATTTGAAAACAATATCTAAACTTCAAACTTGCTTGCATGTGCAGGTTGTCTATTTTGTAAATTCTGGATCAGAAGCTAATGAGTTAGCTATGTTGATGGCTAGACTATACAGTGGTAACCTCGAAATGATTTCGTTAAGAAATTCATATCATGGTGGAAGTTCGGGGACCATAGGACTGACAGCTCTAAACACATGGAAATACTCTATTCCGCAGGTTTGTTCATCTACTGTTGCTGCAGGAAAACATGATCACTCGTTGTAATTGGATTGATGTTAGTAAATCTAACAGTAGAATACTGCAGGGTGAAATTCATCATGTTATTAACCCAGATCCGTACCGAGGAATCTTTGGCTCTGATCCTACTGGTTATGCCAAAGATGTTCAGGATCACATTGATTATGGCACTTCAGGAAGAGTTGCTGGATTTATATCCGAAACCATCCAGGTTGGTACTTGACTTTGACACTTGTTTCCAGTAAGCAGCATATTTGGTTGCTTTGACAACAGTGAATATGAAATTTCAAGGGAATTCTATTCTTTTAACTTTTGGATGAATATAGGGAGTTGGAGGAGCGGTTGAATTAGCCCCTGGATACTTGAAATTGGTTTATGACATTGTGCGTAAGGCAGGAGGTGTTTGCATAGCTGATGAAGTGCAAACAGGGTTTGGCCGCACAGGAAGCCACTATTGGGGTTTCGAGACACAAGGTGTCATCCCTGACATTGTTACAATGGCAAAGGTCTCTAAAACCACCTCTTTCAGATTTTTTCATCAGTGCTGCAAAGATTATTCTATGTTTTAAATAGCTCTCACTTCAATATGTTACCTTCCCTATTTCTGAAAACTGTTTGACCATCCCACAAGTAACACTGAATAGCATTTATCAGGGCATTGGCAATGGTTTGCCATTAGGAGCTGTAGTAACAACACCTGAAATAGCGCAAGTAATGGCGCAAAAAATTCAGTTCAATACTTTTGGTGGGAACCCCGTGTGCTCTGCTGGTGGACTTGAAGTATTGAGAGTCATAGATCAAGAAAAGCGTCAAGAGCATTGTGCTTTTGTTGGCTCGCACCTGATCGGACGTTTGAGGGAGCTACAAAGAAGTCATGACAGTAATTTATCTTGAACTTGGCATCTCAATACTCTGTTGTGATATTTGTGATTTACTTGACATTTCCTGTTCTCTGTATATTAAGTATTCTGTTGGCTGCCTTTTTGTACCATCTGAAATCTGAACTACTTTCAAGTGCAAACCTAGCAAACCAACTATTACTTGCTGTAGCAAACCAGACTTTTGAGTGTGGTTCTATTCATATACCAACATACACTAGAGTAAACCTAACTAGATTTTTGTTTAGGGCTTTACTCATCCATAACTATATATAAATACACAATTGTCTTAAAAACTTCTGATCGATTGTTATAATACAATATTAACATTATAGCACATCTCCAATAATAATATATAAATCCCACCTCACTCTAATTAAAGAAGAAAAATAAACATTGAAGATATTCTTATAACATAAACTATTAAAACCTAAATAACATAAAATAGGTTTCGTAAATCACTCCTAATTTATATAGTATATGACTAGCACTTTATTTTGCAGTTTGTACCAAAAACCTAGTTCCTGCAAGTTTGGGCAGATGAGTTTTCTTTTATGCATGTCTTGTACAATGTGTTATTACACAAATAAGCTGCATGTGAATGTTGCACTCATGTGTGTTTTTGTAAGAGCCATGAGCCAAGCTAGTTCCTTTAACAACCTCATGTAGAAATACTTTATTTTTACTGCTTCGGAAGCCTTATGCAGAATAAAAATCAAGCCAGCCAAACAGAAGTCCAAATTTTATCAACTTTTTTCTCAAATGTGATGATTACAAGAATTTAGATGTTGATATGTAACTTCTGAATCACTAGTAGTTTTGTGCAACGCATTATTTGACTTCTTTTTTTATGATATTTAAATGGTTCTGAAATTTTAATTGTTGTTTCAGTCATTGGAGATGTAAGGGGCAGGGGGTTGATGGTAGGGATAGAACTTGTGACTGACAGGAAGGAAAAAACCCCTGCCAAAGCTGAAACTGCAATCTTATTTGAGAAACTTAGAGGTAATAAGGCACAACCTCCAAACACCATAAATGTAGAATAGATAAGCCTTTGACAATGAAATGGTTCTCATTGATTTCTACTTTGTATTTACCATCATTGGTTCCTGTGTGCAGAGCTCGGCATCTTAGTCGGCAAAGGTGGAATACATGGAAATGTGTTTCGTATCAAACCACCAATGTGTTTCACCAAAGATGATGCAGGTACTCTTCATGTCTTCAAGTGCTTAAATAGATTAAACCCTTGTGTTTTTAGATAAGCAATAAGGTAACTTTCAGAAGAGCTTTTAAGAATTGCAGTTTCAGTGAAAAAAAGTTCTGAATTGCCTGCATGATGATTACCATTGTTATTTTGTTTGCATGCTCGTTTTAACTGAATGATCTAATGTCTCGGTTTTTGTTTTGGCATATGCAGACTTTCTTGTCGACGCATTGGACTATTCAATGTCAAAGTTGTGAGGAGCTAGCTACCTGCCAGATGAATATGTGATCATTCACATGTTTTGGCATCGATCTCTTCTGATAGGTTGCGTTCAATAATATCGAGCAAATATCTAACCTTTCTAGCAATAGGATGAGTTTGCTTGTTTCTGATTCTGTCATTGCCTGGGGTCGTACCTGAAAAAATCAAACTGTTTTTAAATGTTCTGTGGATGTACATGCCATGATGTGAACCAATAGATACATTCAAGAAAGGCTTTAGTGGTTATCAGCATGTCCGACAGAGAATTTTCAGGTCAACGATGCTGGCAAAGCATTAGAGACTCTTTCGTTTTTAAGGTGCAGGCAGAGTTAAATGCTCAAGAAAAACTTACATTGCAAGAGCACCTCGGACTTCTGAGGACAGTTAATGCCCATTATTTTTCAGAATTATGAACTACAGTTCTGGTTACTCAGCAATACCCTCCAAATCAGGCAATTTGTGGATTCTGAAGACTGAAATACTGATTGAGCTCGACTGGTGATATAAAAAGATTAAAAAAAAAACCCCACAAAGTGAAACTGGAAATGCTATTAGCTTTATATTTCTCCCTGTACCGGACATAAACTACAGACCAGGAGAAGGGAGAAACAATTGCTAATACAAAAGAAAAGAAATGAAAAGGACAAGGACAAGGAACATCGCTAACTAGATGAAAAAAGAAGCAGAGACCAATCTTGCTAAACTATTCTATGAAGCCATTGAAGTGTGGGCTCGGGGATGGTGGATTGGTAGTGGCAATCTGATGAACACGTCCAAAGATTTGTCGTTTTAATTGGTGGAATGACATGGATTGGTTAGTTCAATATTGGTGAAAAACGTTGGAAGCTTCAATGATTACAGCAAGATTAGAGCAAGCAATAAGATAATAACAACATCGCTTTCGTTTTTGCTGTGGTTCTTACTTTTGTACATCCCTTTTGATTGGTTTATGAATACCTTTTGCTCAATTACGACTTTGTTCGTGCTGGTGTCACAACTAAGAACACTATACCATGCTCGTTATGGGATCACAGCACAGCTAAAGCTGTCCCAGTCAGAATTCCTTGGAGATGAAACAGAAACTAATGGGGAAAAAATGGAAATCCGTAGCTAACCTTAACTGTATCAGAAATGAAATGAAATCGATTTTGTTTACAGGTGGCTCTGAGTCGCATCTTTTTAATTATGCATCGATGATATTTACATAATTTTGGCAGCGAAACATCCATGCCAGTCATCATGACAGTGGAGATGGGAGATATTAGCAGTTCTCACGAATTATGCACAAGGCAGGTAAGAAATACAAACACAATTATACAGCAATTTACATGACAAAGTTTCATCTGCAGACTCAAAACGAGATATATCATTTGATGGCAAGACAGTAGCAGCATTGAATATTGATTTAACCACAAACTTCCTCTTGGCTATATTCATCTATAACTTTCCAGTTGTAGAAGGCTGCTTGAAAAATGCCAGCAGCTTGAATTGTCTACATAAGATTACAGCATTACCCCAAGAGGCCCTTTTACTTTCTGAGTATGGCACCGGTGATGATTATCTCCTTGAGATTTTGATAAGCTATAGGGTCCTAATATGAAGCTAGGCAGGCTCGCGAGGGCGATTTGCCCAGAGTGAACTCAGAGCCCGAAGCCGTTGGGAGTATTCTCCCAAGGCAAGCAGCCCTCGAGCCGACTGACGTGTTGTTAAGATCTGAAACATCTGCTGCAAGGTTTCCTGGCGTATATGGTCAGCCTGTTACATCAAAGAGTTGATGTTAGATAGATATATCAGCAAGCCCAGCTGGTTGACCTCATTCAGAAATCTGGGGAGCATAACTTGGAGCACAACCAATTTTGAGCTAAATTCTAGCAAAACGTCGATATCACCCACATCTGCATAACAAGTTTATTTCATGGATTCTTTAATGCAGATTAAGAATGCCTTTTCCTCTGAAATTGAAGTGGTTACCTTATGAAATCCAATCGACTCAAATTATGGATTGTGTATGTGTTATGAGTGCACCTGCCTAAGAACTTAGACTAAAACCATTCGAGAATGCAAAGAGAAGGTGCATTATAAGACCTGCTGCACAAAGCGGACCAGAGCTTCTAACTTCTCCATTGCAGTTTCCATATGAGGCAAGTAACTTGCTTCACTCAACTGACCACCTACCACGGTCTCTGCCACATTTTGCTGGAGTTTTTCCATACCTTGTGAAAGAGCATCTTCAGCTTGCTGGCATGATTGTCTAAGATTAGAAACATTCACAACTTGTTGTTCTGTCAAGGGCTGCATGCAAGGCACGAGAATCTGTAATCAACACAAAATCTGTGAATATATGAAGAAACCGGATAGGAATAGAAAATATGACAGGAAGTCCAGAAACACAGAATAAAATGAATACTTGAGTCAATGAAGCAACCATTTGAATGATACAAGAACTTAATCGTATGAATCAAATGATAATGTGCTAATCTATAACATATGCTGCTCCCTGTACGAATAGCAGAAGTCTCCAAATGAATTATCACTGTATAAGTATTTGCGTTTTACACGACTAGACAGGACTTGCTGGCTATTATGTGCAAGAGAACACAATAATCACAGTCTTGGAATAACAAGGGCCATAACCAAATTTACTTAAGAACAACATTTTCAGCTTCCCGTTAAAGAATTCTTAAGCAATTTGCCAGTTATGATAGCATCACACAGATACCAGTACCACTGGTAAACATCCAGTAATGTGATAAATGATATTTAGGTGTTCAAAGAGGCCCAATCATCTCTAACTTGAACACATGAAATATTTGCAGCAAAGTAACAATGACCAGAGAACCAACTGTATAATTAATAAACCAGAGTGGCAATATGTCACACACTAACAAATGCCAGCATAATGCTTGACGTGAAAGAAATTTAATACACTGAGCCGAGCATCAGCGCAGACTGGAATGCAGTGATAAGTTGCCAAGGTTTTAGAGGAGCAAGTTTAGCCATCGTGGTAAAGTGGTGAGACCAAAATGAGGTATTTCATAAGTTCAAAGGCACCCATATATAACCTTCAACTGATAATTTTAAATAAATTCATCACCTTAAGAAGCTCTGAAGGGCGAAACCCTCCAATCCACAAGAAAAACCTTTCTGCCGACGATTTCCACAAGCCAGACATCACATAGAAAACATCGGCTTTTGCTGCAGTTGCTTTCAAGCGAAAAAGCTCGAAATAGAGGCTCATGTCACTTTCTACAAGTATGCGGAGCTCTACGTCACTTACATGAGCGTTTAAAGCAGTCTTCATATCACAAATATGTCTGTTTTGCTCCTCCAACCAGTGCCCATACTCCATCTCAAAAGTTGCAATCCCTTAAGAATCCTCAGAGTCAGCATATGGTTGATAGATAAATGTGAACGAACAAAATTAAAGCGAAACCACAAGAAGAAAAGTGTCAGGAAATTAAGGGAGATGGGACAGAAAACACAGAGAAAATACAGGCATTTTTCAGGTGAGAGTCATTTATCGACAGCAATCTCTTAGGACCATAATTTAAGTGCTAATTTCGGGCATAAATGAATGATGAACATGCCAGCCAATAAAGGGTTTAAGGTTGTGCAATCCAGTAAGTGACAGATATGGACAATGAATTAAATTGTTGATTCAAGCATATATTACCTTTTATTTGCCCTTGAAGTGCATCAATATTATTTAAACATAATACATAACAATAGTGCATGAAGATAGTTACAAGTGTATGAACTAAATAACACAACAAATCGCTTAGACTTTGGATGGTCTCCGGTGTTCAAATGAGCTCAAGCAAACTGAAAATTTCTCAACTAAAATAATTTCACGAATTTGTTCCCCCATCTTCTTTTATAACTTGTCATTCTCTAGCAAGAATCAAACCGAGTGTAAACGACTAACTTGGAGACAAAAGAAGAGCAGTGAGAGATACATCTGGGAGTGAGGCAGCTGGACAAAAAGTAAGAAAGTATTTTGGCAAACATACCTGAGTTTGCAGGTCCTCCAAAACCTAGCTGACTAGCATCTACTCCACCACCTATATACAGGCCCTGTTGTCTAGCTCTGTCAAGCTCCTGCTCCAGCTGAATGAGCTTCACACGACTTGATTCTAACTGCTGAACATAAGCCTGTAAATAAAAATTAAAATCACATTCAGTAACAATAAACATCTTAATGCTTGTAGGCCAGCAGTTTTTAATGCAAATTGCATAAACCTTCCTACCTTCTTCCGCAAACGGCTTTTACGAGCAGCCTCGCGATTTTGTGCAAGACGTCTTTGTACCTGTAAGCATATTCATATGTATAGTTATGAAGCAGGTATTCATGTTTTTTTCAGAAAGAAATAAATTTTTTGTTGTCATAATTTAGAGAAGCTTGTGGTGAAACCATTTGATGATGACATATCTGTATCCATAGATAGAAAACAAAAGATTCTAAAGATCTATGGATGAAATGATCTAAATATGGAAAAAGGTCACAGTGTCAAACATATCAGATTTATCAACTTCACAAGGATCATGAAGAATTATTCCAGTATTAATATCTTGACAAACTCAATTAAATGGTGACTGAAACCATAACACGACTAAAGTAAGACTTCATGGAGAAAGAAGACATGACAATCAAGAGTACAAGACATCCAACATGGTTTAGTAGAACTAGAAATCCATATCTATATATGATAACATTACGATTATTTGTTTTGGAAGTGAACACGCCCGCGCGTGTATACACACATAGAGGGGGAGAGAGAGGGAGAGATCCACAGCCAGCATCACTAGCAGACTTCACCTTATCAGCAGGTTTAGAAGCTTCTTGGTCATACTTGTTAGAATGCCCAGCAGTACCGTGCGAAGTATCCTCTGACTAAAAACAAATAAATAAAGAAAATGCATCAGCTTGTAATCTGAAAGCAAAACCAGAGATTAGAACTAAGAACGAGCTTCCAGCAACTTTCACCTGATTGTCTAGCTTTGTGTCTGGTGCTATAATTATTGATGCAGAAGCATTTGGATTACCAGCTATGAACATTGTTGAAGTGCTAGGATTTCCATTACTCTTAAAATTTTCTCCCCACATACCAATCTGGTGCATCGAGTCATAGATGCCCATCCTTCCGGAGGTGACAAACTGAGTGGATGGAGAATTCATTCTCCTTTTACTTGTGGGGTGGCAGATCAGCAGGCTTTTGGCATAAATGCATAGATGAGGAGATGAAAATAATAGGAGGTGCTTGAGTTCAATTGACAATGGAAGAGTTTCAGAAGTTGGGACGTGAAGTCATTACAACAAGGCTACGAAACAGAACTGAGTAAAGAGAAACAAAATAAGACAGAGACTGGCAAAATATAAATCAAATTGACGAAATGGTAGTTCCAAACAGCAAAAACTAAAGGGCAAAACAAAAAAAAGAAAAGTGCAGCAAGTACATGAGATCCCAACTAAACCAATCTGGTACCAGAGACGACTAAATCTTACTGCACATCACTATTCATGACTTTCTGATACCCTATGGAAGCAAAAGCAAATGCACATTTATAGCAGATAAAGAAGAATCCTAGATTCATGGAAGTGCACAAACCACTCACACATCCACTGAATACATTCCGCATCCAGGAAAAGTCTGTGAATTTGCTCTATCAAAACACTCACATAACCTTCACACAGATAGAAAAACTACCAAGCGTGAACCCCCCCACCCCACCTTTTTCTTTCATTCTTCCTGTGTCTTGGCTCATCCCTAAACCACCATTTTTGGATTTACTGTTTACTTGTCTCACTTAACATGGTCATGGTGGAACCGGTCCCACATGCGTGGTTTGCAATTGTGGTAGGAATCTCCGAACATGTGGTATCTTTTAACCATTTCCACCAGAGAAGAGGAGCAAGCGGTCAACTAGATTGTTGTGTCATTGTCGACAATAGTGATCAACAGAGGAAAACTAGAGTGACTCTGTGATCCAAAACATCTCCTGAAGCTTTTCCTAAAGAGTATCTCACAGTTACAGATGAGAATTAAAACTCTCGAAAGCCAAAAAAATCTGACAAACAACTTGTTTTCAGACCGAAGCAGCACAACTACAATCATAGAAAGGAAAGGTTGGAAGCAGAACAACTTGTTTTCCTCGAAGAGAAAAGCAATCATGCATCGGCTTTTGCTTCCAACTAGGATGAAACTTGGAAAGAAACTCACTTTCAATAGCTGAAAAGGAAAATCCAAAGGAAAGAAGAGCATATTCAAACACTCGAAAATTTTAGGACATAAAAAAGAGCTCCTCCTCTTCCACATCAATCAATGATTCGTTAATTTCATCACCGTAATCATAACTCAACCCTCCAACCATCTTATAATCAGCAAACAATTCAAAACAATATCATGTCAAACATTTAATGATCACCCAAGTAAGACTTTTGTCCATAAGAAAACATTGCAAAACAAAACAAAACACATACAATTAGTTCATACATACATACATACATACATACATACATGTATATGTATATAGTGATATAGTATCAGCCTCGGAACAATTGGATTCTTCTAGCTGAGCTAGACTTGAACAGAGCAGCTTGAAAACGATTAGATTTCCTTCTCTTTGTCGAGCCCTTTTCAACTTTCTCAATAACCAAACAGACTCCCTAAAAAACAAAGCAAAAGAAAGCAAAAAAAAAGCCCGACCTCTTTTCAAATCAAAGCGACATGAAAGAAACTTTCCCGCCTCTGCATCTGCAAGAAGTATGGCTAGAGGCAATTTTTGGAAATTTTCTGAAGTGAAATCCAAAGAAAAGAAGTAATAGAATTTGTTGCAGTGATTCTCTCAAAACCAACAGTCCCATCATCATTTGCAACAAGAATCGAATGGCAATAAGACAGCTTAAAAGAGACTCTCCTCTCTTCAATACTGTTCTATATTCATTTTTTATTTTCTTTCTTTTTCTTTTTTATATGTTTTTTGTAAGTATGAAATTAAATATATTGTATTTAAATTTTAAAGAAGATATACTCTACAACTTTTGAGCTTTTATGAAAACGACCCAATTAAAATAATTTTAGGGAGTTCTTAACACAATTGTTATTCTAAATTATAGTTTTAAATAAAACCACAATTCAAATCATTGTTTTAACAAAAACCATGATTCATAATAGCGGTTACATAATACAATTATGATTCCACATCGTGCCTATGATAAGTATTCAAGCATCCATATATTTTTCATAGCCATTGTTTCTTAAAAAATCCTTAAAAATCACCATAAAATAACTTTTAATCGCCAAAACAACCTCCAATTCTCAAACAAAACATCATAATCATCTTTCTCTTACAATCTCCCTATAATGACAACTGATGGAACCGCCATCTAGCTATCAAAGAATCAAGGTAAAATTGTTGTATTGTCTCTTAGTTTTATGATTTTGTTATTGAATTGAGAAATTTTGATCTATAAGTTTTTGTGTTGTATTTGATAATGAAGTATTTTTTACTTTTGAGGTAATTTTTCTTTTTTAGTGATGCAATTATATATGTTTTTATACGGTCGCTGTTATTTATGGAATCATGTAGGTTTGAATTGATGTAATTAGATATTTTTCAATCAGTTAATGTAAGTTATGGTTGAAATCATAACAATTAGAGTTTGTGTTGAATTTGGTAAAAAAATGTTGTCATTGAGGGTTTTGTTTCAATTGAGATTATTTAGGTTTTAATTGATGCAATGTTTTCATTGATATTATTAAGGTCAATGTAATAGCAATTAAGGTTTTCATTAAATTGTTTTAATAGTGGATATTGTTATTTTACAAATATATCTTCAACTTTTTTATGTTGTGTCTTCATGATGATACTATTGTTCCTCGTATGATAATAGTTTAACTTATATTAATAGAAGACTATGACGATACTATTGTTTCTAATATGAATAATAGTATAACTTATATTGATTAAAGTATTATTTTTTTCAATGCTACTAGAGGCATGCTATTTAAAGAAGGTTGGATTATAATGATGTAAAAATATATATCACTTTAAGGTGTTTTTGTTAAGGAACATCAATATTTTTCTATATCAATTGCATGTGATGTGAATTTTATAAATATTTGTAAAATTGTTCATCCAAAGTGGAATCAACATGATAAAACTGTATGTGAATAGTCGACTTAAACTTAGAAACTCGTATAATATAAAGCATGGAGATATTATATTATTTATATCCATATTTGCTCAACCACTTAAACAATCATCACATTTAATTGGTGTTAATACGTCTAAAACATTGTAAGATAAGATAATGGAAGTTTGTGGTGAAAATATGATTAAAATTGCATATTATAATCAGTATAGGTATGATGACTCCTTTGAATATAATGATAGTAAAGATGGGGTTTAATTTAAACATTAGATGATGATAATGATGAAGTCTCCTATTAAAATCAAACCATATTTTACAGTTGAGTCATTTATGGCTTTAAACAGGCTCTTAGAGCCCAATACTCTGCATTAAAATTGACCATTATGAATATTGGATTTTTCAATCTCAAAAGTAGACTCTTTTTTATTCATACATCACTAATATTTTGTTTATGTTACTTATTGGTGCATTTGAATGATCTAGTTATCATTGGTAGAAACAATGATTTTATGATTCAACTATTTGAAATTGAATTTACATTCAAAGATATAGTCCAATCATATTTGTTTTTTAGAAATGAAAGTCATTCCAAACAAAAAAAGGGTTGTTTCTATTTTAACACAAATATATTTGGGGCTTTTTATAAAAAATAAACATGATGGGTGCAAATAAAGTCTCAACTCTATTGTCCATAAGCACAACACTAAAGTTAGTTGATGGTAAAATTGTTTTTGACAACATTAAGTTTTGAAGTGTTACGGGAGGACTATATTATCTCTCACCTATTAAAGCATCTATTTCTCAATAAATAAACTATCATAGTTTATGCACAAAACTATAGTAACATATTGGGTATCTACAAAAAAACTTCTCTTTTACTTGAAGTAAATAATTTTCCATGGGAATCACATAAGAAAACGAGTTTTGAACTCACAACATGCTTAAATGCTAATTGGGATGGCAACTTTGATGGTCATACATCAATATTAGCATATATAAGCTTTCTTATATCTAATCTCATATCTTAGAGTTTAAAAGAACAACAAGCAATAACAAGATCATTGACAGAAGCTAAATATAGATCTCTTACAAATGCAGCTTCAAAAACTATGTGGCTACTATCATTATTTATAGAACTTGGGCTGTTAATGAAAGCTTTACCAAAACTCTTAAATGCAACTCACTTTAGTTTTAATTCAGTACAACACTCTTAGATGAAGCATATTCAAATTAATTTATATTTTATTTGTGATATGTTTTAATGTGACATTCTCAATAATGTTATATTAACACTTAAATTACCTTGTAGATTTATTGACAAAATCATTGTCAAGATAGTGCATGGAGTTTCTCAAAACTTTTACTAGACAATGTTAGTTTGGTAAAAGACCTATAAGTTTTTGTCTATAAAAATCTTATTTTAAATACCTAAATTTTGAATGAAATTAAACATTAGTCTATGTTCTCCTTTATATTAATTTATTATTGTTGCTGCTCCTGAAGTTACTTGAGCAGAGTAGAGTATAGGTTTAAATTTTGTCAAATTAAGAAAAATAAATAAATTTTTGGTCTTAATTAATAAAATATGGTCCAAGAACTTATTTTAATTTTAATTTTAATTTATTTCTATTTAAATTGCATCAAAAGGATGAGGTAGGAGAAATGTATTTTCAACTGTACATTCCAAAGGGTGAGGTAAAAGAGAGGGATTTCATGATCAAACTATCACAATATATCCAGACCACAAACAACATAAATAAATAAATAAAAATAAAAAAGGCAATGTCGTTAATGATTGAGTTCTTGATATTATTTAATTATGTCTTGGTTTTATTGGCTCATCATGGCTACAGAGAGTCAAAGTTTCCACATACGTTTCCACCAACGCTAATATGCGCACCAGAGGATCTATCACTGCTCCACCTCAAAGCTTAACCTGCACACCTCCACTGCGTTTGTGTGTTACGTCATTTTCCGGTGAGTATTTCAAGTAAATCTAACAAGTTTTTTGATCTCTTAAGAGAAGTTATATAGCAATGGAACTTCAAATCTCGAGATTTCAGCTTTAAGTGAAGAGCATGAGCCAGGCGGTCAGAGTGAGTATTGCTTGCTGACAACGTGGCAGCACGCGCTATTTTACTGCGACTGGGACGTGTTTTCCTGAAATGGATAATGACGGGTACTGTTGGATTAGATTATATTAATTATTATTTATAAATCTAAAACGCCGTGTGGAATTCACGGTGTAAAACGCAAATGTGAATCCCTCTCATCGTATCATAGATTCTGATACTTTGAGGGATGACTTGACAAAGAGGCTTGTTATTACATTTTTCAAGTTAAACAAATGTTATTTGGAATTTTAATACTTTATATGAAAAAATTTAAAATAATGTTGGAGAATATTAAGTTATATATGTTATTTTAATACCAAAAATTGCTTATATTGTTGGTGGATATAAGTTATACATGTTGTAAATAATGAAATTTTAAAAATTATTTAAAAATATTTTTTATCCTACATCGAAAATATATTATCTTCTTCTTTTAAATTGAAACATTTTAGCAAAAAATATTTCTTATCCCAAATTGAAAAAACACATTTTTTAAATTTATATTTAAAGTTAAAAAGGATAAAAAAACAGAGGCTCCATGGCTCATGGCTTAGGTGTATTTGGCCATGCGTATGAAAAACCCATACGCATGAGTGGGCCTTAAAGCAGAGGCTCGTGCACTCGGATTTGTTTATATATATATATAAGAATGAACGACATGTCATTTGTTCCTATTTGTTTAAGAAACATATATTCAGGTGACAAATGACATGTCTACGAGTCTAGATTATAACTACTTGATAGTGGTCTAAAGATCAGAACAATATCTTTTTTGGCAAAAACAAAATCCTATTTTTCAAGTTATCTCAACCCAAAAACACCTTACCTTGGAACACTCATAAAGCTATTTCAACAATTTCAAATACTCAAAAAAGTTATTTTTTTGTGTGTGCTCATATCTTGTTTTTCACACAATATCGAGACTCTAAACAACTACCATGAAGCTCCTTTCTTTTCATGGAACTTGCAAACACAATGAAAACTTATTTTGGTCCCCAAAAATAGAGTAAATGGTGATTTTCTCTCTTGTCATTGAAATCTGACAACTTCTCTCTCTCTCCCTCTCCCCCCTATCTAGTTAGAGACTAAATGTTAAAGAACCATCTCACCTAAAAGCTTAAGTTTATAGGTGAGGCTCCAGAATATGATTTATATCATTCTCTAACACACTCCTTCAAGTGAAAGCTCTTTGGGCTTGAAACTTGCATAAACTTATACTATCTTGTGCTTAATTTTTATCAAATAGAATGAGGGTGGTGAGATTCGAACTCGTGATCGTTGGGTCAACAAGACTCTGATACCATATTAAGGAACCATCTCACCTAAAAGCTTAAGCTTATAGGTGAGACTCTAGAATATAATTTATATCATTCTCTAACACGAAAAAATAACACAAATAAGCTTGTGTATTATAATTGAGTTTTGATAATTTAAAGGGAATTCAATGGTATAAATCAGAGTTGTCAATTCCGTTCTGTTTCAACTGGAATGGCAGGAACGTTCTGTACCGTTAAAAAGAACAAGACGAAACGGCGTCGTTTTTATCTCGGTTTTAATTCCGGTTCGTTCCGAAAATACCGGCCGAAACGTCTCAGTACCGTTCCGGGTATGCCGTTTCAGCCTTAAAATCTTTTTTATTTTGATTAACTTGTGGTTGTGTTTTTAATTTTGATATTATTTTTATTTGGCTTTGTGTTTGTATTGTATAATTTAAAGTTAATTTATCTTGAATTTTAATTATGTTTGTTAAATTAATATTTTAATTTTTTTTCATATATAAATATATATAATTAATTATATATGAACAGTACAACCCCGAAACGGCACGCCAAAATATTCCAAAACTGAAATGTTCTGTACCAATAGAAAAACCAGAACGGCAATCAGAATGGTATTGACAACCTTGATATAAATCATATTATTTTTAAAGCATGAGGATCCAATTGTAATTTTTTTTTAAATCTTTGGCATGCCAGCCATGTATAACATTGTTATCAGTTTTATTATTGACTAAAAAATCAGAAGACGTTAGAGTTTAATTATGATTAAATCATAGAAAATAATATTTGAAGGATCAAAATGAATTATTTGTAAATGAATAGTACATCGTGTTATGTGTATGTAAACTATGCTCAATATAGAAAAAGAATCACTCTTTTAGAGTATAAGCAGTAATAGAAATATCGTGAAGTTTCGTCATTGCTGACGATGATGCAGTTGACCCTGTGGCTTTGGTAGGGTCAGTATGCATGGTTGAATATATTAATATTAATATATGCATAGATAATTGATTCCCTCACAAATCATTAAATACGCAATGATTAAAATAAAAAATAAAAAATAAAAACCATTCCAAGATTAGTGTTGACGAGGAGAAAAAACAAATACAGTAAAGAAAAGTCTGCCGGCAATTTTCTCCAATAAATATGAAAAATTAATGAAGTGTGCAATTCATACACCCAATTTGGTGAATAGGTCTTTTACGGAAATTAAAAAAATAAAAATAAAAGCAGGGGGAGAGAGAATGTTTGTTTGAGAGTGTGGTTAATTTTATTTTTTTAAATGATTTTCATTTAAAAATATATTTAAATAATATTTTTTATTTTTCAAAAATTATTTTTGATATCAACACATAAAAATAATCTACAAATACCAATTTTTTTAATTTAAAATAAAAATAAAAATTTTCATTTTTTTTCAAAAACACTTTTGAAACGCAGTGTCAAACACCCCCGAAGCCACGTGTACAGTAACTTCGTTAAATATGGGGATTTAGAACTAGAAATAAGAAATTAATAAATAATTATGCCTTTGTTAATGTGGTTCAACCCGTTGACAATATTTTAAAGTGTTTTCTAAAATATTTTTATTTTAAAAAACATCAAATTATTGATATTAAAGATAAAAAGATAAGTAATATATATTTTTTAATTAATTGTTTTAAAGAGATTATACGTACGCTTAGACTGGCTTTGGAAGAAACATAATAATGTTTGTTTGCTGGAAAGTAATTTATCTTTTTTAGAAAATGAATTTATGAAAGTGGGTTATTGTTGTATGTGTGACAATATTATAGAAAAGATGTTGAAAAGTTGTTTTCAGTGCTTGTTTATGCTATGAAAAATAAACTGTAAATAACTTATAAATTTTATTTTCAAATTTATCTAACATATATATAATATTGGATGGCAGAGAGGCGATCCGTGACTTGATGACAGAGAGCTTGCGATCTGCATAGCAAGTTTCAAATTCGAGTCAGAACGTGCATCTCTTGAAAGAGTCTGGAACAATCGTAGTTTTACTCACTCACTTAATTTACAAAGTATGTTTTTTGGAGATGAAGTTTCTTCGTATCCAAAAAAAATTGAATGAAACTTTTTAAGCACTTATAATAATAATAATAAAAAAAAAAGATATAAAAAATGTAATTATGGAGAGAGAGAAAAGAATTTATTATATCATATATTTATACATAGTTTATTTTATAATATATATATAATATTATTATAGGCATATAATCTTGCTAATTATTTTTGTTAAAAATTATTTTCCTGCAAAACTTGAAACCACTTTCCAAAGATGGATTCCTTGAATAAAACAAGTCCAAAATCTCACTCTCCTTTGCCGTCTATTTGTCACGTGACCACCACTCAATAATAATTGCCTTGTGGAAAAAGACACATACATCACCCATCTTTTATGCATCACACGCCTGTCTCCCCGTCACCCACGTAAACCGCATTTTTCACCTAATAAAATAGTCAATGTCCACTTCTACCTTTATAGTTTATTTTTTCTAATATTACCCTTATGGTTTTAAAAAGTTTTAATTTTGTCCTTTACTGCTAAGCATTCAACAAGAAGCTAATTATTCTTCATACTCTCATTGTTTTAATTACTGCTCTCTTTTTTTCTTCTCAAAACCCCATACATATCTTAATATCTAAAAAATTTAGAAAATCTACAACGGTAGTGCTATAAAAGGAGGTAAAAATAAAAATAAAATTAGCAAAAATAAAAAAAAATATTTTTAGTATTTTGTAGCAATTTTTTTTTCAACGGGGAAGCTATTTGGATAGCCAAAAATAACTTTTTCTACACAAGTTTCTATTTATAGCAACTTGAAACTAAAAAGACATATTTTTTATCTTGCTGGAACCTGGTGTGTCACATACTTCACAGCTACTGTTTAAAAGTTGATGGCAAATGAAATTTTGACGGATTTTTTCAATATTTTAAAATTTCAAACTTAAATTGTTGCGGGGTTTTTAATTTTAAATTTATTTTTTTTAATTTAAATATAATTAAATAATAATAATAATAATAATATTGTTGGAGGGTTTTTTAAAAGTAATTATTTAATTATATAAATTACTCCTATTAATTGTATAATTAATTGCATAATTAAATTATATACAAAATAATTGCACTATATTTAAAATAATATAAAAAATAGCTCTCCAAAATAACTTTTACTATTGTAGTACATTTCAATAAAAAAATTATATATACACTATTTAAAAAACTATTTTAGAGATTTGACTCTCCAAAATAATTTTTGTCATTGAAATTGCTCTTATGAAATTTTAAAAAAAATAATCAGAAAACTAGGCTATTAATTAATGGTTAGGGTACTTACGTTGCAGCTTTTCGGAAGCTAGAAGGGTAACAAATATTGAAAAAAAATAAACTTACATGAGTGGAAGTGGAATATTGATGATTTATAGGGGCAAAACAAAAGAAGTTTACCCAGATGATTAAATAAATAAAATCCAATTCTTGAGTAGGACTTGATCCACTTACGTAGTTGTTTGTCGCATGTCTTCTAGACAAATATTTTTGAAAGCTCGGTGATCCTACCTCACCATAAGCTTATGACTCTTCAAGCCCTAAAAGGACAAGAGAGCATGGTCGTAAAATCCTATACGTTGAGTTTATATAGTGTGTTTGGTATTGTTTTTATTTTTGTGGTTGAGGTTTAAAAAAAACAGTTTGATAAAAAGCATTTTAGTTACGATTTAAAATAATTTTTAAAGTGTTTAGTTAAAACTGTGGTTAAGTTTGAGGTTAATGAAAAACAGTTTCAAGTATTTGGTTACTAAGTTTTTCATGTTACTTTCAACTTGTAAAATTATTTTAAAGTGTGTGTGTGTATATAATTTTTTAAATATTTAATAATAATAATAATAAAATATAATTAATAATTCAATTAAATTAGACATTTGATTTTATTCTCCCATCAAAATAAAATGTAATTCATCACGAACTATAAATTTATACGTAAAGGCTTTTGTGATCCCGGAACAACATATAGTAAAATATCATTTGAAACAAAATTATGATTGCGAGACAAAAATTATATTGTGATCTCCTTTTAATATATTTATTTATATTTTAATTAATTTTTAGATTATTTTAATATTAAAATTTATTTTTTATCTGAAAATATAATAAATAATAAACTATAAAAAATACTCCTCTCCCTGCAGTCCTCTCACATATAAAATATACTCCCAGCCCCCTCACACATACTAAATACTTCAGCCCTCTCACATATAATAAATAACCCCTCCCTGCAACATAATAAATAATAAAAAATACTCCCAGCCCCCCCTCTCTCCTCACGAAACACACGAAAAGCAGTAACTTTGCTGCTTTCCGTGCAACTCCGGCACACACATATTATTTAGATGAGCCACATGATGTTTTCAATTTCTCTATATTAACCAAACATCCAAAATATTTATTTTTTCTACACAACCGGTCACACCTCACTCCCAAACATCCTCATATAAAATTAGATATTTGAGGTTTTAAATTTAGTTTGTATTTTGGATACTAGAATTATATATTTATTTATTTATTAAATTAATTAAAAATTGAAATTAAAAGTTTTGTTGAAACTGAAAAAAGTTCCAATTAAATCAGATCCTTTTAGAACATTTTAATAGAGCATGTCATTAACCACGAAATTCAAGTGAAGTTGATAATCAGATCCTTTTAGATTTAGTCCGACGATCATATAAAAGAGTCACCTCAACATATAGTATACACAAGTTGCTCCTAAAATATTCATAGGTTTCCTGCCTGCTGTCCGCTTATATATATATATATATATATATATTCCACTTTGTAATTAAAAATAAAATCTTTTTGGCTTATTTGCGCCACTAATTTAATTAATTATCCTTTGAAGCTCATATTTTATATAAAAACTTCCCATACATATCCATCAAGCAAGCAAAGTGACCCAGTGAGGTGATTCAAAATCTTATCGCGTTCACATCATTCATTTAAGAGATAGAAACCCTAGAAAGAAAAGAGTGATGTTGATCAATGCATAGTTAAGTTCAATGCTCGATAAATCAAAGAATACATCCATAAATTCCTGTTGGGTGATAGAAACATATCAGGGAAGAATATTTGAGCAAGAACATGTGTGATAGAAGCATGAAATCTTTTCTTACTAGTGAATATATTCAGACATAAGCCAGTTTCAAATTATATATATTGAATATCCCATTAAATAGAAAATAAAACCAATAATTATATGCTTTGAATGGACGGCCGTGATGCTTCCATTTATGTCATTTTGATGATGAAATTAATGGAAGCAAGAATATATATGTGTCGAGCTCTCTTACACTTGTTCCAAATCTTTGCCGAGCTATGCTGCCCGTAGACGTGATGGCCCCATGCATGAGCTCACTTGTCTCTCACTCTTCCCATTCTAAGAGGATGTTACAGACTACCAATTTAATTAATAGTAATAGTTTGGGATTAAAGGGTTTAATTTACTGTTATTTTATGTTCGAGTTATGTGTTTGTTATTGTAGATTTATATGATCATTAATTTTAGGGTCTATAAAATTAATCAAAGTGTGTGCAAACTGAATCGAACAATCAAATTAATTAAAAAAAGAAGAAAAAGAAAAAATGAGGATGTTCCAAACTCAATTGTCAAGCTACACTACAACATTTGCCCAGCTCTTTCGACAGGCAAAATGCATCCTCAAGGTACGCACTAAAGAGAACATGCGTGGTCTTATTGGATTCATGAAGCCCATTTTTTATTATTATTATTCCTTGCCATAAAGTCGAGCTAGTAATTAAACCTTCCAATCCAGCTTTTAAGCACTCCTATAGATTATATTTTAAAAAATTCAAGATGATTTTTTAGCATGTTAATAATATCTAAAGTACTTTTACTTTTTAAAAAACTATATTAAAAAGTAACATAAATTATATATTTAAAGATATTATATATTTAATCGGTTGAGATATTTTTATAAGATTTCTAAGAAAAAAAACACTTACTATGAGACTAAACAAAATATATTAGGGAGATGGCCCGATAATCTTATTGTTGAGAAAATGCATGGATCTTGAATGCAACTATATTATTATTATTATTATTATTATTATTATTATTATTATTATAGTTTTGCAGTAAAAGTATACTTGAATGGATTTTTTATTATTTGCATGGACTGCTACCATTTTCTAATTTCACTAAATGGGGCGAGAGTTTATACTATGATCCATAGCATGCAAGGTGTCATGAGGCGTCACATCTATTAACTTTAGAATTACAATCACCTTTTCATTTATCCATATCTATGACTATAAGGATCTATGCCTCAGATTTTCCACAATGTCAACCGTTGTGGTATACTTTTTATTTTCCCCACGAATCAAGTAATTTACTTTTTGGAGTTTTAATTGGATCAAGGTATAAAATGATTATTGGATCAATTCTATTTGTTAGAGAATAACATAAATCATATTCTGGGGTCTCACCTAAAAGCTTGAGTTTTTAGGTGAGATGGTTCCTTAACATGGTATCAGAGCCTTATTGATCCAGCGGTCATGAGTTCGAATCTCACCACCCCATTCTATTTGATAAAAAATCAAACACAAGGTAGTATGGGCCTGTGTGCAAGTTTCAAGCCCAAAGGGCTTTCACTTGAGAGGATATGTTAGAGAATAACATAAATCATATTTTGGGACCTCACCTAAAAGCTTGAGCTTTTAGGTGAAATGGTTCCTTAACACTATTTACCTCTAGATTATTGGATATGATTAAAAATAAAATGATTATCTTTCTTAATTAAAGATTTTAGGAAGGAAAGGGTAAGATTAATACAACTTGGTGATAATTAATCATATAATTGGAGATATTTATGACTTGTTTGAGGAGACGTAAAGACACAACTGATCATATATATATATATATATATATATATATATATATATATATATTAAGAATCAAGTTCAAATAAATATGGAGAGAGCGTGGATTGTCTAGTAGGAGAGAAAAATATAGTGAGAGGAAAAAACATTAACGAAAGGATAAGCTTGAATAAAATAAATAATAATAATGAGCTAGGCGATGGTGCTAATGATGTGTATAAAGATGCAACCACGGTTATGGTGGTGCCTACTGTAAGTTTGGATGATTCCTTAGTGATTTTCCTTTTCATATTCTCTGTTTATTTGTTTTGAATAAAGAAATAGAAACGTCACGCAAACACTTGCCATGGCTACCTTCTCCTCTCTCTCCTTCTCCTCTCTCTCCTTCTCCCTCTCCTTCCCTCTCCCTCTCCCTCTCCCTCTCCCTCTCTCTCTCTCTTCTACTGGTGGTGTTATTCTCAAGTGCAATCCAAAGTGGCCTTGCCACTAAGAATGGTTCTCAGATATGTGTTGTCACATATTATTTGTTTCAAAAATAAATCATGGACAGGCATGGAATAATCTTTATCTCCTTCTCTTTCCCCACCCATTTTTTGGATGCATTTCCCTTCTTTTTTTTCATACAAAATTCTTTGCTATTTGATACCATGCTAAATTATATGGTGGGGACGCAAATGCATGCAAGTGGGGAGTACACGTCCTTGCTTACGTGAATCTTTTTGCATCACCTGCTGCGCAGTTTTGACAGAGAAAACTTGAAAATAAAGGGGACTCGAGCTCAAGGTTTCTGAAAGGAGGAACGACCTTTGTTTTATATATATTCTTTTCAAAATAATTATGATTCGCTACCATAATTAGATATTTTACCAACAAAAAAGATTATGGTTGTAATGTAAGGTAAAACTCAACAGTAATTGTTTTTCGTCGATGATTCCATCAGCATTGAATCTACCGACGAAAACACAGATGAAAAGACTGATTGTAATTTCATCAGTATATTTCGTCGATGAGACCGTCGGAATATACTCTCGGTGGTTCCATCGTTAACATTTCACTAGTGATTCCATCGATATTGACGTCGGTATATTCTTTCAGTGATTTCATCGTTACCATTTCATCGGTATAGTCATCGATAATAGTGATATTTTAAATAATTTAATAATAAAATTTAGAAAAATCAATGAAATAATAACTTTAGAATTTTTTTGAAGAATATCAACATACCACAAATTGATGAGCATGGCTATCCACAAACTGCAGTTGCACTCTTTGCTATCTATTTCGCACACACCTCTCAATAAAAAGCTCCATTTGTGAATGGATCGGTCTAAGACTCATAGCCTGCAAGAAAAAAATATTGTCAGTTACAAATATTAAGAAAAAAATTATAAAAATATAATTAATAAAAAATATTAATTATAGATCTAGAAAACGTCAGTTTCAATTAAGTGAACTGGAATGTGAGCGTCGCAAAAAATGCTTAGAAATCACATGCTCAATGTAATACGCCCATATTTCCTCTAAGATGTATAGGGACCTGAGTTCCTTCCAGACTGCCACGTTCTTTTAGTCTAGAAGCTCTCTTACTCACGCATATGTTTTTGTTTTTTTCTGAGCCTCATACCAGAAATCATGTAACCTATACAATATAAATAAATTATTTGTTAGTAAATGAGAAATAAAATTGTGGTATTTGTAAAAAATAAAAATTACCAACATCACTAAAATTATCTAGTTGCAGCATGATTATCTCACACCTTTCTCGCAATATCATCATTAACACCATCTCCATCAATTTCTCCCTTGGAGTAAAAATTTAGAAAAGATAAATTTCATTAATTTGATAAAGTAAACAAATTAACATTAAAAATCAACTTCATACTAACCCTAAATCTTTTAAACCATGCATTGACCCATAGTCTCCATTCAAGGTTTTTAGAGGTCTAGGTACATTAAAACAATAGAATCTTCATCAATGATTTAAAGGTTATATTGTTCTTGCGGCCTTAATATTTGTAATCTTGAATTTGTTTTTCTAAATAAAATTATCTTTTCAAATGCTTTAATAATATAAAATAGGTTTTTTAAATCACTCCTAACATAAATAATACCTTATCAGCAGTTTATTTTGACTATCGAGACTCTAAAAATACTCTAAAATAGGTCAAAAAAGGAAATAATTAAAAAATACATTAATATTCATGAAATTATTGAATCAAATCCTTTATTTATGCGTGCGTGGTCATTGTTTTTATTTTTATTTTTTTTTACTAGATAAAAAGATCCATACAATTTTCTTTTTAGCATCGTTGCTGATATTTAAAGAATATTCCTTTAAAAAAATTAAAAACATGCATTGATTCTTAATATATAGCTATGTTTTTATTATATATACAGTCCATAAAAAATTAAGATCCAAAACTAAAGTTACTTCAAAATTCAACAAATTCTGACAAACTCTAGTAATATTTTATAATATCTGACTACCTATAAAAAAAACCATGTTAATTGTATGTGTGTGTATATATATATATATATATATCTTCTTATCCACTTTAAAGTGTTAATTTTTGGAGGACTAAAACACCTTTCCAAGATTTAATTATAAACTATTAGCATTGTCCATGTGCAAGTGCAATGCAAGTACACAAACACCCACCTGAAAGGCTGAAACCCAAATTAATGCTTTAAATGGCAGCTGGATCTTGAAAGCTGCAATGGAGAAAGAGTCATCTCGTTTACAGTGGAAAATAAAATAAAATAAAATAAATGATTATTTGAGTGATAAATCAAATTAGGAAGATTATTAAAAGAACTTGGCTTCTTAAAATACTCTCATGTGTATGGAGAAGGTAATTTTAGGGCTGGACTTGTTTTGGATCTTGGGCCCTGGGTTACTCAGAATAAACAGTAAAAATAAATAAAGTCGGCCCACTTTATTATTCATTAACTATATTTGTGAGATAGCTTTCTATTGATTAATTAAAGACAGCTTTTAGAATTACTTGATTTGCTAAGTTTATTAAATTCTAAATATTAAAAGAAGAAGGGTGTTAGGCATGCTAATTTATTTTTTATAATAACTAATCTATTTATTGACAACATATATATAGTCACTCAATAAGGGTGGGAGACTAATTTTGGGCTTCTAGAGATGGGATGCGTAGAAAAAGATTTTTTTATAATTATAAAAATATGATTATAGTTTTCGAGAAAATCAATTTTTGTATGTTGAGTCTATTTTTAGAAATTTCAGGGAAAATCAAATATTTAAAAAATATTTTATTATTATATAATATAATATTACATTGGGCTGGTCCGGGTTAGGCCCAAAATATTTGGGGTTTACATAACCCATCAAAAGGGGGTGGCCATTGCATGCAAATGAGCAGCTTGAGATGATGATTTTAGGTGGCTAAATAGAGGAGCTACCTTGCTTTAATAGAGACGAGTGGTGACCAGAATTATTGTTGGTGTTTCAGGAAAGAATCTGGCTGGTAGACAAAGTTGGTGACATCGCCGAAGGTAGCACAAAATAGGGGCTCAAGTGGCTACCAAAATTGGAAAGAAAATATTTGGGTTTTAAATTATTTTTTTCTAATTTTGGCTTCAGATTTCTTGATGTACTGAGCATGATATAAACTTCTATTTATAGATGGTGGAAAAAGACAATAGTCTTTATTGGAGAAAATTTCAGTCCTTGATTCAATCATAAAACATCTTAATTGTTGACTCAACGTAGATACCCTGAGTTGTTAGGTTTGACAACTTGGGGTTGCTTGAGTTGTCATCTTCGAGACGGAATCGGAGTGATTGTAGTGTCAATCAGCCGACACTAACCATACTATAGTTTAAAAAAATATCAGGTCATCATTTTGGTATATGATTTATCAATTTTGGTAAGGGAATGAGGCATGAACTGCACCTATAAAATAAGCTCATGAGTTGTCCTTTTTGATGGGTAAAGAAAAAGATAATTAACAATAAGCAGACGATATGTCATTTTATTATCTAAGTGGAGTAGATGTCTCTTTTTTTTCTTCATCTTCAAAACGATGTTGTTTTGGACTAAGATTTCTAACAAAGTTCAATTTGGTTTTTTAATGTTAAATGTTTTAATTATACCCCATATTGACCCAAAAACTTTTAATTTTGTGTAACCTTACACCCATCAAACTTCAATGACAACCTTAAAACTGCGCAAGTCTTTTTTCTTTTAGTCACTGGTCTCAGATTTATATAATTGATTCTTAAACATTGATTTTCTTTCAATTTCACCCCTGATTTCGGTTGATTTGATCCTTATAGTTTGGAAACTCTCACAAAATGGTCCTTAACTACACACATCTTCAATTTTGCCCCCAATCAGCCCCAAAACATTGATTTTCTTGCAATTCCCCCTAATTTCAATCAATTAATTTGGTAAAAAAAAATTGGTCTCCCAAAATTTTAATATTCTCAATTAAGCCTAAATTAGGGTCAAACTTAATTTTTCACTAAATAAGCCTCTAATAAAATTAAATTAATCAATTCAAAGTATAATTGATTCCTTGCACTTAATAAAATCCTCAATTGCGCCCAAATTAATTTTTAAACATAATTAAATTTTAATTTGGCTCATGAGTAAATCAAATTGGATGATTAAAATCGAATCATGCTATTAGACTTAGGTTTTATGCAAACTTGTTTGATAATTATTTATTTTGACATTGAATCTACTTTTTTCTTCATTCTTAGGCATAATAGGTGTACAATTGGGCTCTTGTATTCATTCAAAATTTCTAACTTGATTTTTACACCAGATCAACCCTTTTTTATTATTTTTATTTTTATTTGAATGAATTTTAAGAATAACTCATTTCACCTTTCGACCATATTTTAAAAAAAAAAGTATTTTTATTCAAGCAAAATTCAATTATCCAACAACATCTTTTCTTTCAAAGCAATATTTTTCATTTCTTTACAAATTCACTATATATAATAAAAGAAAAAAAATGGATTTTCTAATAGTTTGATGGAAACTATCATAATCAATTTTGACCCCACATACAAAAGAAAAAAAGTTAATAAAAAAAGGTTAAGGAGCAAAACGATAGTAGCATGAAAAATATAGAGCATAATAGAAAGGAAAGATTTTAAGTCTTTCTAAAACAAATTTGAAATGAGAAGATGAGAAGATTGAGGGATAAATAGATAAAATAAATAAAATAAAAATAAAGGATAAATAAACTATCACGTTGTGTGATATAAATGAATGATAGGGGAGAGAATTACGGAAAGACATAATGAAAAAAAAAATGAGAACATAAACCAAAACTTATTAGAGATTAGAGTGAAAAACAAATCCAAAAATAAAAAAAATCAAATAAAACAAGTACTATTCACCTTCTTCTCTAAAATTATAATTCAAAACCCTAGTCACCCTTTCGTTCTTATTAATTTTTGGCCAATCAATACAGATCCACTAGTCATTGCCATAACCTTATCTCGCCAGCAAAACCTCTTTACTTCATCGTTGACCAATCTCCTCCTATATACCACCACTCGAAAACACATAAATTAGTTTTTTTCTCTATTTTTAAACCTCAATCCAAACAACCTAGTTGTAATCAAATTTCACTCTCCAAATCAAGAGACCATATTCTCGATCCTTCAACACAATTCCAATCTCATAATTTTAGTCTAAATCTAACACCACTAAAGACCAATAAACATAACCTCATTTATTATCCAAAGAACATTCCTAAACTAGCATAAAGAACCATAAAATCTCACACAAAATCATAATTAAATCAATATAAACCTTTCTTAAAGAAACCTGATACAATCTAGCCTTAGTTTCTCATCAAAGTTGTAATGTTTTTTTATATATAAGTAAAAAGCAACATGTGAGGAGAATGACTCACCACAAACCCATAGTTCTAATATGACAACATATGTGTGTCATGTGTTGATGTTGTTTTGTATTGTTCAAAGTTATGTTTGATAGTTTCAAGTTATCAAATTTCAAACCCAAAATTGTTTATATATATATATATATATATATATATTTGTATGATTTTGACATGTATTTATATGGATTTTTTTATGAATATGATTAATTTGTAGGAGTTGATAATTCACATTTTAATTTTATATTCAATGCATATAAGTGTGAATTTTCTTATTCTATATGCTAAGATCTTATATATATATATATATATATATATATATATATTAAAAATGGTAGGAATATTGTGTGTGTATTTCTGTAAAAGCTTATGTTAATGTTTTTTTATCAAAAAGTTGGTCATTGGAAGTATGATCATTGAACAAGATATGTCAATTAAATGTTAACATCATGCTATTTTCTTACTACAAAAAAGTTTTTTTTATGTGTGTGATTGAGGTTCAACTTAGATGTAGTATGATCACTCAACGGATCTGTCCTTTTAAAAGTGAAAAAAAATGTTCAAAATTATATTATTTTCTTATAAAAAAGAATTTGATCAACGAATTAAAAGTTTCATTTTGGATTCAATTTTTTTATATTTAATAAACCATCATCATGTTGATAGAATCGCCCATGTGGTGATACATACTCTTTTAAAAAACAAAAAAAAAAATCTTTTGGTTGTAAACATTTCTATTTTTATTGATGTCAATATGTTCCTTTTTCTCCTCTCTTTTTTTCCTAGATTTTTTATGTGACTAAGATAAGGTTTCATCATTGCAAGAGAATTCATACGGAGTTAACATTAATAACCTTTTAGCCTATTTGAACCTAATCCAAAAGGTGAACTCAAAGCCTAATTTTACTTTCATATTTTCTAAGGTCCAACACTTATTTTTTAAGTAGAGATTAATTGTCAAATTCAAGTCTCCAATCATTTTTTAGGTTTAATGATTATTGTTTTTCATAAGAATACTTGTACCAATTTAGGCCAACTTTAGCAAGATATAAAAATATATATTTTTTTATCATTAGGGTGATGTTTATTTTCTCTTTAGTATAATCAATTTGTTATCGAAATTTTTTAGTTGATATTCTTGGTATCCTCTAATATGTTTTTAGCAATAAAGGAGTTTTAGAACAACAATTTCTCTCTCCCTCTCCCTCTCCCTCTCCCTCTCTATATATCACATCTCATAATCGAGAATTGAGCTTTTTCAAAGCTTGGTTCCCAAAAGCTGAGTTGTTAAATTCACAAACTAACTCATTCTTCATTGACAATAGCTTTTTTGTCTTAATTTGATGACCAATCAAATTTATAAATTAATTGACTTGTCATGATTACTGTATTATTCCCAATTTACATAAAAGTGACACTTTAATAATAGCCACTCATAAATTTTATTTTTAAGAGATTGGGCTATAGTTATAGATGTAGTTGTGGAGTTAGTTTTAACTTAATTATAAATGTATATGCAATTATAGTAGATAGAAAAAAATAATTAAAAAATGTTGAAATAGAAATTAGAGATAATACAAGAAAAAAATATTTCCCTTTTTTATTTCTAATTCCTAATTTTTCTTTTTTCAATAAAAATACAAAACAAAAAGTTCATTTATTGTAAGTAAAAATGAAAATCCATAAGTTATAATATTCATTTTAATATTTTGTGTTTGTGATGATATAATTATAAAATATTAAATATATGTCATCAAAAAGTTATATTTGTTAACTATTTTTAAATTATATTTATAAAAATACATAGAAAATTAATAAATTTGATCTAATGTATTAATAAATTCTTTAGGATTTTATCTCATAATTTAAATAGTACAAAAAAACAAATATTTTAATGGTCATATCAATCTTTTAAAAATATCAAACAGACTAAGATAATATTTGGTAGTGTAGTACTAATTATTTTTTTATTTTAAAAAATTATTTTCAGCACATGAAATAATATAAAAATATTAAAAAAAATAACATTATATATTCTAAGTGCAATTTCAACAAAAAATCAAATATATGTTTTTCAGAACACTTTAAAATAAAAATGATCTAAAAAAACTATTTTTTTTGAAATTTAAAATAAAATTTTATTTTTTTTCAAAATTATTTTAAAATACAGTGGAAAATAACTTACCTAAAATCAGATAACATATGTTTTTCATATGGTGTTTTTGTTTTAACTTTCTTTATAACAAAGAATTAAATGTCCCCTCACAAGTGTGTGGGCCACGCAGAACATAAAATAAAAGTCAAAAGATAAGAGCTACGGAGTACAGACCGGTAACATTTTAACAGTAATGAAATGGAGGTTTAGTTAACCCTAGTTTCCAAATTAACCATGGTCGGGTCACTCGGATAGAGTGTAAAACACGACAAGAGAGGCTTTAAGAAAATGCCATAGAGCTTACTTAATTACAATTAAGCAATAAATAACAGGAGTTAAAATCTTTTTAAAAACACCACCACTTTGTCCTTTCCTTAACTCTCCACGGGCAGCTCAAGCCCACGATCTTTACAAGGTGAACAGACCTGCCCGGCCCGTCTTAACCTGACTAAGAAATTGCGGGCAGGTAGTCAGTCAGCACCCCCCGCCCACACACACCAGTACTCTCTAGCTTTCTCTTTCTTTGTTTCTGAAGATATTTATTTTTATTCTATATCTTGTGGACTCTCTCTGTCTCTACGATCAAGATCCAACGGTCCAAAATGGATGGAGCTCTTAACGCTTGTTTTTTCCGGTTTTAGACCCTGAAACCTTCAGATCTGCTCTCTCTGTGCTCAGATCTTCGTTCCTGGTATGCTTTGATTCTCTTCCTTGTTTTTCAATATCTCTGCTTGTTAATCTTCTTTTTGAGCTCGGGTTTTGCACTTTCTTACTTAAAATGAAAGTTTGCACTGTAAGTATCTTGTTTACTTGCCGTTTTGTTTTTTTCTTAGCTCTTTTTGCCTCGATTTTCTAGTTTTCAAATGAGTTTCGAGAAATTCTTCGTGTTTTAGGTGCCGTTCGGTGAAGTTTTGCTTAAATCCTTAAGGTTCCGTTGAGTTTGAATGCTTTCTCCATTAAAAATGCTTGTTCTACGTCAAGAACAGTTGGGTTTTTTCACTTGCTATGCAAACTTGTTTTTTCTGCTCCTGTGACGATTTTCGCCACTAGTTAGCTTGATTTTGTGACCGTTTTTCAAATTTAGAAGTTGTGTGTCGCCGGCAAGGGATTATCATGGCAGAAAGTGGTATTCTGTCTAATTCTGATTAAGTATCCACTTGAACGAAACTCTTTTTCTTTAACATTCCTTCTTATCTCGCTGCTTAACTTTTTTCACTGCTAAACCCAACATTTTTTAATACACGGTTTTTTTTATATATAATTACGATTCGATTTTTTATTTTTGTCTTTTGTGTGGTGAGAGATCTGACGGGTGATATGGTTTCTAGAACGGATCTAACGGCTACGGATCCTGTTTGTGCAGGTGTCTTATTTCTCTCTTTTTTTTGAAGCACGCAAATGGAGGCTACTTACGGTTCAGTGACAGTTACTCTCACTAACGGCTTGTTAATTTGCGCCGGCGAGGTTTTGAGTACTTTGCTTGTTTCTGCTCTCTTCAAAACCCAACTCCTCAGGGCTCAGGTAAGTTGTTATCATTCAGTTTGCTAGAAAGGGTTTTCGTACACTTTGCTTAGCTTGCTGTCCTTGAATACATGCTAACGTGCGCTTTTTCTATTCACCAATTGGGTTCCTGTTTTTTCTCTAGTCTCTGTCTTGTGCTTTTGGGTTCTCTTTTGATAAAGCGTGTTTGATGTTTCATTTTCTGCTAACCTGCGCTCAAGGTCGCTAGTTGTGGATATATGGTCTTGTATTTGCCATCCACACTGCTAGCATGCGCCACAGCGCCGTTTTTAGGGGGGTGGTCTTTTACCTAGGTCTGGCTTAGCGTGCGCCAATCCCCAAGGTGTGGTTGGCATTAGCTTGCCTTTTTGCATTTATATGCGTGCTCTTGGCTAACGTGCGCGTTTAGATGGAATATTTGAGGTCATTGACGGTTTTGGGACACGGTTTGAGTTTTCGGTTTTGTTTGCACGTGCGAGCAGGTTGGAATTTAAAAAATATAATAAAAAATCTCTGTTTTAATTTTTTTTATGTCATGTTGTGACGGGAAAAGTCAGGTCAAATGAGAAGCATCTTTTAATGTGGGAAAGGCTGTGTTCGAATATGCTTTTCAGGATGCTTTGTTGTGTCTTATGTTTTGTCATAGGAGATAGTACTATTCCTTGACGACACGTGTATTATTTTATTTCTTAAATTCTTATAAATATATAAAAAAGAATGTAATAATGATGTCTTGATTTTTCAAGATGATAAATCAGCTAGAGGAGGGAGGGTCTCCACTTTTAGGCATTTACTATGATTGTGAGTTGTCTTTTCCAGCGTGTTCGCTTGTACGTTTTGGCTTGTCCCACTCCCAACAACTTTTTTTTTTTTTTTTATGTCTTTAATTATTCACCACAGCAGCCTGAATTTGTTTAAATGAAGCCACCTAGTTATATGTTATGGAGGCCCATTAAAATAAAGGAGTGAAGTTGTTGAGGTTCGCTAGTTTTATGCCGTGGCGACCCACTCCGAATCTTTTATGTTCCACCTATCTTTTTTTGTTTTTCTATTTTGAAAATAATTGATTTTTATATTTTTTTCTTGCTTTCAATTTTTTTTTAGGTTATTTTGATGTTTTGATATCAAAAATAATTTCTTAAAAATAATAAAAATATTTTTTTTAATGTATTTTTGAACCAAAATCATTTTTTTTTTAAAATTACTACCACACTTTCAAACATTACGATAAAGATGTAAAAGCCACTATTTTATTAATTTGCTTTCATGATCCATGATGGAATCTTTGTACTAATGCTCGTTTCTCGTAAGTGAAAAAAAGTTGTCCAAAGATGAATTATATATATAGAGTAGTGTGGCTGGTGAAGGGATGTTTCTCATTTCCCTTTCCCGTTGTGGTTGCGGCATATATTCCCGTTGCACCTGGGTTATGCTGCTCTTTCTTTTCAAAATAAGGAACAAAGAATTATATACTGAAAAAAGAGGAGAAAAGAACCTGGTTCGCTTTATCATGCTCTTTAACAAGTACTTTAGTGACCACATCTTTAAATGGAGATAGTTTAAGGGCCTCTGCTCTCAGTTATTTGGTCTACCGCACGTTTTGATACCTTCTCATCACCCATATGAGAATCGCACTCTTAGTTATTTACTTTTTTTAAAAAATTACAATCTTTTCCCACATGCTTATGGTATTATGGGATTAAATAGGTGTCCTAAATTGATTTAGTTAGAAATTGAAAAGTTTCTTCAAGGCTAATAGAATGCTTAGTTACTAGTTGTTTCACTTTCGAAATAAAACTTGCAAAATGAAGCCAACCTCTTTGATTTCCTAAATATATTTATTCAACAAGTGGTGAAAGTGTTCCAAGCGGCTAGACATCAATTTCACGGGTAAAATCTCTTATGATTTTTTTATATGTTTGCTTGCTACATTACATGTCTACGCTGTTGCCGTCTTCTTGATATTTTGTTTAGTATTTAAGCATATACGATGGTGCTTTTTATTTAGCTCATTTTTGGGAAACTGATTTGTATTACTCTTCTATTAATTCGATACTATATAATGTACCTGCTATGAAATACTATTTTATAAAAATGGTTTCAGGATCCCAGTGGGTTTTTGCTGACTAACAAACCTAAAATGGAGGGAGACGAGGCACAAGGCCATGACAAGCCAGTTGACGCAGAAGGAGACGATGACAATGACGATGACGACGAGGAGGGGGATGGTGGATTAGGAGAAGGTGAAGGTGAAGAAGAATTGTCCTCTGAAGATGGAGGTGACTTTGGCAGCAATGCCAACAATAACAAGAGTAACTCAAAGAAGGGTCCAGGTGGTGGAGCAGCAGGTGGGGCAGAAGAGAATGGAGAAGAGGAAGAAGACGACGACGATGGAGAAGGCGGTGAAGGTCAAGATGACGATGACGAAGATGATGATGACGATGATGACGACGACGATGATGATGGTGGAGAAGAGGATGAGGAAGAAGGTGAGGAGGTAGAGAATGAAGATGAAGAAGAAGATGAAGACGAGGAAGCCCTCCAGCCCCCAAAGAAGAGGAAGAAGTGAAGTAGGAGAATAGTGGAGCCTCCTCAGTCAAGATATACTGTTTGATTCTCAGTGACTTATTAACTTGGTCGATCTCTACTTAGGTTACGAGGGGGGGGGCTGCTTAGGATTATGCATAATTATTGTACTTTCCTTGCATGGTTAGAGTACTCTACAACTGTGAGCTGCGGCAATGATTAATTTGAAAAATGTAATGATTATGATCTTGAAGCCACATTTAATCAGAGTTTCTATTTTGTTGCTGGTAGACCCCTACTTGCAAGGGGTTGGTTTTGTGGACTGATTTGGAACGTGAATGATAAAATCTCAAAAGTAACGTACCAAAGAGGGTGGGTAGAAGAGGAGAGAATGGGCAAAAAATGTGATTATAATAAAAACACCAAAATTGAAGGCAAAACCATTGTAGCGATCTTTATATTTTTCTATTTACCACTACTCTGTGCTGACTTTTCTATTTCTAAAATCATGAATCATTACACTAGTTAGTATTTTGTATCCGAGAAATTTAATGGTAATGAGTCTTTAAGTTGAGGATAGAAATGTAATTTAGCATTAAATTAATAATTTTTATTTGAAAAAGTACGCATTTGAGTTACGACAGAACACACTCCGAAGCTGTTTGGGACAGCTTTTGAAACGCTGTTTTTAAAAAATTCAATTTTTTTTATTTTAAATGAATATATTTTGGTGTTTTTAGATCATTTTGATGTGCTGATGTCAAAAATGATTTAAAAAAAATAAAAAAACATCATTTTGATATATTTCAGCACGAAAAACATTTTGAAAAGCTACATCAACAGTTGTCCCAAACAAGCCCTCCAAGTGGCGTTTGCGGTGGCTCCTATTGGTAAAAAAAATAGATTTTTATTGTGCCATGTTATTCTGCTATGGTCTCTTCTACTAGAACTGGCGTGTGTCAGCCAAATATGGTAAGTTTATCATTGATTAATACAACATGGTCTTCATTGTTATTGGTATTTCAAATTCGGATATTTTAGTTTTGATTTCTATATTTCTTTCATTTTCCCATTTGTTATTGTTATTTTAATTTTAATTTAACCCTTAGTTTTTAATTTGTGTATATAATCTTTTTTATTCAGTCTTTTTACTTTTTACTTTTCTTCTTTGCCCTTTTTAAAAGATTTTACAATTTAATTTTGTTCTTCAAATCAAGTTTATAATTTTTGTTTTTCAACTATGATAATGGTTTCAATTTGCCCTCCTTCATTTGATTTCTTATTGTTTTGCTTGACCCATTTGTCAAATCTTTTTATATTTTTCAATTCTATCCTTCAAATCAAATTCATGTTTTTTTAATAATGATAATAATAATAATAATATTAATGGTGGTGGTGATGGTAATATTGTTTAATATAATTATTTAATACTTGTCATTTCATCTTAAAAACACAAAATAGATTTTACAATAGAATAAATGTGAATAACCAGTTTGTTTTTGGAAAACTACTTGCCTCACTTTTCAATATTTAGTAATCTTTAAAAAATATTAGTCAAGGAAAAACTACTTTCCAATCAAACAAAAAAAAAAGGGGTCTTAAGAAAATAAAAACATTGCTCTTTTGTTTTCTTTGGAATACACTTTGAAAACTTTTTTTTAAAATGTGAAATGACTAAACACTTTTTATTTTTTTATTAACATTTATCTTATTTATGAAATTTATTTGTTTTTAATTCATCAACCTTCAATTTTTTATCTATTAGATTTGGTCCCATTATTTTTTTTCTATTTTTTTTGGAAATAATTTGTGAATTAGGATTTTTTATTTATTTCATCTCCCTTCAACTTTTTTATTTATCAAATTTGGTTCTCACTCTCTTGAATATTATTTATTTTATTTGAAATAATTTATTAAATTAAAATTTATTTTCAATTTCATCATCCTTTGGCCTTTCATTTGTTAGATTTAATCCTTAATCTTTTAATAAACTTGAAAAAATATTAATAAGTTATTTTCTAACACATTTTTTATAGGGTAGCTGATTGCTAGAAACTATTTTTCAATTTATTTCTTATGACATTACCAAACATAGAAAAAAAACTTTATTTTCCTTGATATATATATATATATATATATAATATTTTTCAACAATGAACTGAGTATGACAACAAAATATTAAGAATATTTTAAAAGTAAATTTCAGTATCAAAGTAATGTTTTTATTAATTTTGAATATATAAGTACATAATACATGATTATTGGGAGTATCGGATCATGGATTTTGTTGGCCCTACCAATTTAATTATGACCTTTTCTTTTCTGGGCACAAAGCTACCTTTTCTCAAACACCTCGCCTGTAAAATCAGCCGGCAACATCACTTGCAATCCAGGAGGGAGATACTCCGAATCTAGCTTGCATATCTACACATTGGTTTAATTCTAAAGAAATTATTTCTTGTTTTCAGAAATTAAATTAAATTAAATTAAATAATATATATTTTTTATATTTATTTGTAATATTAATACATCAATTATTATCGGTTAATCAAATCATAATTACTTTATTACAATGGATCGTGCAAGGTTACATAAAAGAAAAAGTACTATAAAAAATTTACCAGATCATAACTAATCTATCATTTATAGAAATAGATGGAAAATTTCTAGGTATAAATTGACATACTTTTCTTAAAAGCAAAATCAACCATTTCAATGAATTTAATAAACTGTTTCTAAGCCGTTGAAACAGCTGTCCGGGTGGTGTAGTTGGTTATCACGCTAGTCTCACACACTAGAGGTCCCCGGTTCGAACCCGGGCTCGGACATTTTGGAAGCCAAATATACGCTAAACTTTTTGTGACCCCTATATTTTTCTCAATCTTCAACTCCCCCCCTTGTTTTTCCATCTATTCAATTGCATCCTTAAAGGATTCAAAAACGTTTCAGCATTTTAGCCTTTGAAGTCTTTGTAATTTAATATATAGAAGCATGCTTGCTCTTGTAATCTGGCATTGGTGAAATATGTTTTATTTTCAGTAATTTTAGTTTTCTTGTAGATAGGAGGGCTACATCCATAGTTTCGGTGGTTCGTTTTCAAACTCTCCGGTGTATAATAATGGTTAACCGTCACCTTCTCCGGTAAAGCAAATTCAAGTTCCATTTACTTTAATTTATTTGATTTTTATGCAATGAGGAGGTAGAGTTATCTTTAATTGTGTAGTTTAGAATCCAAGAATTCTTCTTTTACATTGCTAGATTTTGAAGATTTTTTATAAAATACTATAGTGTGTGTATATATATATATATATGTATATATATGACGCTTTAAGTGTCCGTTTGGGAGTGTCTAAAAACACTTTAAAAAAATAATTTCAAATTAAAAATTAAAAATAAAATATTTTTATTTAAAAAAATGCTTTTAAAATGTAATTTGATCATGATACAAGTGAGAGAGGGAAAAGTGAAGATGAAAGAGAGAAGAAATGAATCTTTTTTTTTTCCTAGGAATTATAATAACAATAAACTTGTGTTAGACATTAACTATTAAGGTTGCTTTAAATTTGTTCATTTTCTTGATTCTTAATTTCCAACCTTCGATGAATATATATATAAAAAAATACTTTTTTTTTAATACACGCATTTTAAAAAAAACTTAGTTTTTATTATTGGAGAATACTTTTTTAAAAAATTGAAAATGTAATAATATTTTTTTAGTTTTTTTTTAAAATTAATATGTTACATTAAAAAATATATAGAAATATTAATTGAATAAATTTTATATAAAAAGTAGTATAAAAAATGGATGCATCATTAAGAGCTCCATTGAAGATATCTAGGTAGAAAACTCGGATGAAAATGCAGTTTACCATATTTTCTATAAAATATTTGTTTATTTTATAAATTAGTTGAAAGAGAAAACAGGAATTGAAAATTGATGGGAACCAACTGAATACCAATAACAATTCTTTTCTCCAATTCAACCGTTTGTTTGATCAATTAATCTCACCAAACTAAACCAAAAACAAAATCATCTGACAGATAATCAAACGATCAAGGGTTTTCGCCTTGATGAAACGAAAACCCAAATTTCCCAATCAATTTTTATTGGTTAATTTTATTGATTAATTAACCAAATAACCAATCCCCTCTCTCTCTCTCTCTCTCTCTCTCTGTGTCTCTGGTTTTCAATGGCTGATCATGTATCAGACACTTCACCTTTAGTCCCTCCGTCTCCAATCACCGAACCCGGCGAGATCGACCTTGAAGCCGGTCCCGGCGAGCAAATTCAGTGCCGTATTTGCCTCGAAACTGACGGTAATTGCTTAATACTCACTCTAAAAGCAGTCGCTTAGGTTTCACCATTTTATAAATTTATTTGTAGCTTTTACTTGATTGTGGATGTAGAAAATGTTTCGTACAAAGAGTTAGAAGTTGTTTTTTTAGTTCACTTTGATAATTTGTGGAGGTTTTGCTTGCATACTTCAGAATTTTTTACTTACTATTTTGTTTATTGTTATTGTTCCATTTGTGTTTGCTGTTGATGTTTGGATTTTTGTAGCCTTTTTTAAAAATAAATAAATAAATTTGTTCATGGCGATTCTGACTAAAACTTAGAATTTTGCTTGTGAAATATTTAGAGTTTGTTTCTGTTTGCATTTTTAGAACTATCCCGTCTTTTTTATTTTTATTAATATCGTTGCTATATTGGCTGTTGATTGTAGAGATTATGAAATTGATGAGATATAGTGGATCTAGGAATTTGTGAGCTTGGCGTTGAATTTAGTTAAAAGTGTCATTTTTTTAATGCTTAGGTGTTGTTGAACCGAAAATTTTGTATGATTTGCTTTTTCTTTTAACTCTTATGTGAAAGGTTTAGATTTCTGGCTTGAAAATTCAGGATACCTGTGTTTACTTTTTAGGTTAATTATGTTTTTGTTTCATCAGGTAGGGATTTTATTGCACCTTGCCAGTGCAAAGGAACGGCCAAGTATGTACACCGTGAATGCCTGGATCAGTGGCGAGCAGTGAAGGCATGGATGCTTGTCCTGTTTCTTCCACAATTTTAGTGCTATGGGTTATGTTATTGTGTTATGGATTCCACATTGTTGCTTGAATTCTATGTTACACCATCTTTTGATACAACTGTTCTTTTGACCTGACTAATAGCCAATTTGGGTTTGGAGAGGTCATTGAACAATCCCTTTGTTGCACTCGAAGTTAAAATATGTCCTTTCATGTCTGCATGTTGGTTTAAATATTGACAGACTTTTTTTGCATACCATTTTCTTCACTGATGCTTGAGGTGGAATTTCGTGGCTTAGAGGCCACTTGCATTTTAATAAATTGGATCTTTTATTCCCTCTCTCTATCTCTCTCTCTCTCTCTCTCACACACACACACACACACACACATGTCAATAATGATTACTATTTCCTTATTGTTGCATTCGTTGTCTTTGCCATACAATGCAGTTTCTTTGGATCTGGTGGATTTTGTGAAAGTAGAGCAAGGTAGCCTTCATTTATTTATTTAAAAAAAAAACAGAGATGTAGAAAATTTATAAAACTGGATAATGGACCTAGAACTGGATGAGAAAAAATGCTTCTCCTTCATGGTAGATATTTACATTATGTGAATGGAAGTGTTAACAATCACCTCTATACTGGGATAATTCACTGTGTATCTAACCTTCTGGTGCCTGCCATGCTAGCAAACTTTATATGACACATGACAAGAAGTAGTTGGTTAGATGATTAATGTGATGCATTGGTGGTCCAAGATTTCCCTAACAGAGGCATCCATACTGGATATAGGGTATGCTTAGTTATTTTTCTTTTTTACATTGGTTGATTGCTCGTGTTCTTGTAAACTCATGCATGCAAACTTGGATCTTCCATGGTAAATCTGAAGGCAGGGTATGTAGTTTGTCATAGTTATGTTTGCTGGAGTCTGTTTCATTACATGAGACAATCACTTTCTTTACTTTCCTTGTTAAGTTAACAGCAGACAATTGATTGTTCATAATAAAATGATACTCTTTGCAATAAGTTGTTGATTTTATCTATGCAACAAGTTCCTAGCACTAGTCTCCTATTACAGTGGAATTTCTGCTATTGAGCTATTTGCTTTTTTTTCTCCTGACAATCGGTTAGTTTTTTTCAGGAAGGGTTTGCATTTGCTCATTGCACAACATGTAAGGCTCCTTACCATTTGAGAGTTCATGTTGCTGCTGATAGGAAATGGCGAACTCTGAAATTTCGATTCTTTGTGACCAGAGACATTGCGTTTATATTTCTGGCTGTTCAGCTTGTAGGTCTTCAGTACCCTGCTTTTCTTTATTTTGATATATACCTTTTCTGTTCGTTTTCTTTATTCTGACATCAGAGGTCTATTGTTATTTATTTATATTAATTTGGTTCAGGTAATTGCTTCACTAGCATATTTGGTGTGCCTAATTGACACTTATCAAAAGTCTTGGCTTCGTCTCGCATGGGGCTTCGATAGTGAGCTTAGTTTCTACTACATATGTGGTAATCTCAAAAACCTGAAGTGATAGTAATCATAGTCCCTCTCAATCCATGCTTATCACATACAGCTCTAGTATCATGATTTTCTTACTGAGTAATAATGATTCTGTTTGTGACTTGGGTTATGCTCAACCTGAACATGTTTATCAATTCATGTTCCTGTCATTATGCTGTCTAAGTGTATCGAATTAACTTGATTTATGAAATCAATTCTTTTATAATCTAAAAATGATTTTCTTGGTGCATGTAGCATATCTCCGGGCTGCAACCTTGAATAGTATTTATTCATAAAAATTGGCTGCCGACTTGAACTGACTAGTAGATCTGGCTTTTCTTGTTAGATTATTTGACCTATATTTTAATGAAATCACACAAATTGTTCTGGAGTCTTATGTAAATTGGCTGCCTGAATGTCTGCTACTAATATAGAAACCGAACCATTTGTCCATTAATTTTAGCATATTTTGAAAAGTATATGAAAAAAAAATATCATTGATCTTTTCAACTTTAAAAAAAATGGCAACATTAAAATATTAAAATACAGTTCTATTAACTGGTGTCTGGAGGCATGTGAGACTTATGTTGAGGATTCAGGCATGGTCTGTTATGTTGCATTGTTTTTCCCAGAATACTTGTATAGAATCTTCATGGTAGAAATGTTGTTGGACAGGAGCGCTATTATTCTTTGCTTTGCTGGGGTTATCCGGGTGCTTCATAACTTGCTATGATCGAAGAGTACGCAATGATTTGGCTCAGCCTTGTCGGGAGTTATGTCTTTGTTGCTGCCAACCTGGGTATAACTCTGCTTTTATATTATTGCAACAACTGATGCACAGAATATAATAACTCTCACTGCAGGATATTATCATTTTATTATCCTTGTAATCATGTGATGGGTTTAGGTTTACTTGATGTGAAGAGGAAAATGTATTTTAGAGTTGTCAATTGTGATTTATTAAGAGATTTGATTTCTCTTTTATGTGTCTTCATAGAAGAGATGAGGAATTTAAAAGCCTTTTCAAATCTTGAGGAGCTTAAAACATTTTAGATGCTAGGTTCCTTTGATCAGTGCAATAATAAAAATCTTGCTTTGAAACCATAAATGTTAGGTTAAAATATTGGTGCAATAATAAAAATCTTGGCTAGAAACCAATATCTTGGCTTAAATTCCGGAGGGATTTCATTTAATTAAAAAATGTTGAAGGCAGGGTATCTTGGATTTCTTTGTCATAAGCCACATAGTTGGAACCATAACCTAGTAATGTTGTTGGTTACTTTTGCATAAAGAAACTATTTGATTGATTTATTTTTAAGAGAGAATACCCAGTTTGCTGATCTAGATGTATTCGCTATCACTTCAGCCCACAAAAGCTGAGATCAAACAACCGCCAGCAAATTCATTTGTGGTTTAGAATCCTTGACTTGCCTTAGTAACTATATGTTTATATTACGGTCATTTGTAAAAACTAGAGAAAAAAACTAGGTTCTCAAGCCCTGAGGTTAAAACACTTCATTGTAGAAAAATTTGTAGAGAAAACTCTGAAAGTTTTATTTTATTAATAGTCTCTAAAAAATAAGTTTGACAACCCTATTTATATTAATTCTAGATCTAAATTCCTTATATGATAAGGATTCTTATTAAAACTTACCTAACTAGTAGAATCCAACTAGCATTAGGATTCCCAAATTAAACAAATTCTTGTAAATCTCAACAATTAAATGAATATTACAATAAAAATAATTATTCCATAAAATTTAAAAATAGAATCCTGCATCATTTTTAACTTTTCACTATTGTTTTAAAGTTCCATTGTGTTCTGTTTGCACGCCATGTATCTATAATTGAACACAAGGAAAAGATTACTGTAGTCTTTCCCTATCTGGGACATTGGATTCTGCCTAAATTTTTGGTTAAATTACCAAAACCTCCCTGAAGTTTGGGCTAATCAACATTCACATCTTTGCATTTCTAAATCAAGCCCTTACATCCCTGACCGTTACAATGCAAACACAATTTAAACCTTGCATTAGGTTACCATTTGTAAATGCTAATGTACCAAATTTGAATTTTAAAATGTTCTTATATGTTGAAAAAACCTTGAAACTTCACTTGGTTCTCTTTTTCTTAATTATTCGGTTGTTATAAATGGACTTTTTCTCTCTCAATGGTTTCAGATAGCATATAGCATATTTAAATATAATATAATATGAAACTGGTGCCTTTTATTTTTTTATAGCTCTTCATCATCTATAGATTTAGTGTTTGATATGAGAAAAAAAAAGGATTGGAAATGATGGGTAGGCCAAACCTTAGGGAGGTTTTGATAATTTGATTGAAAACTAATATTTTGGTGTCAAGTAATTTTTACTCAAATAGAACAGGTTGTTACCATGAGTTTCTCGTTGGTTTGTTAGAAAAGTGTTTGAAGTTTAAATTGGTGCCAAATCAAGGTTTGGCACTGGAGTTCATTTGGTGGTGTATTAAACACAAACTCTGGGCATTAGGGCAGGAGTTCAATTTTTTTTTTAAAATACATATGATACACAAAAACATTCTCATAATTTTTTCATTCCTACTTTTGTACGGAGTATTTTGGTTATTGGGTTTGAGAAATTAAATCAAATAATGAGTTATGCGATCTGGGTGTTTTTGTTTATCTTGCAGAGTGTGTGCAGACTGCCATTTACCTGGCACTCTTTGTATGTGGACAGACTGTACTACATGCTTTGAGAGCTGTGCAAGCACTGCTGGTGAATGTGGTTGCTTAGGAGGTGCTGGTGAAGCAGGGTTACCACTATTGTTTATAATGGCTTTGATCTTGCTCGGACTATTTACTGTGCTCGGACTATTCTACAGTGTGTTGGTGGCCACAATGGTTGGACAACGAATTTGGCAGCGGCATTATCATATACTTGCGAAAAGGTTGCTAACAAAAGTGAGTGTGGTGACCTGCCTTCATATCTTTTTTAATATGCTTCGGTATAATTTCTCTGGTGCAGGAAGTCACCAGCTCCACTAAAAAATAAATTATCACTGAGAATACTCTTTAGCCCACTAAATTTTACCTGAGTTTTGTGAGGGAACTTGGGTCCAGTAGAAAAACTGTTAGAAAAGTAAAAAGAAAAAAGAAAAGCACCTAGTGAATTTCTTTGTGCGACATGTCTGGCACTAGCATTTAGGGCTCTGTAGAATTTCTCAAGCTTAGCACAATTTTGATTGATATACCAAATTTCTCTCGATTGAGGTGATGGTCAGTTCAAGAAAAAGTAAATGTTGTCATGGTAACCATCTTTGCCAACTCATTCCGTTTGAAAGTCCTTCATAATGAAAACTTCAAAGGTTGCTTTAATACATTGCATCCTTGGTGTTGAGATATATCTTGGGATGATGTTTTCACTTTGGCATATCATTGCATCACAATCTTGAAACATTTTTGCTGGTTACTGCATCACATATTTACTTTTTTGGCGTCCGTCCAGGTTTCTTGGTCTAAATATTTATCTTGACTTTTTTCTCTTGTGAAATGACTTTAATATGCTCTGTTAGGAATATGTTGTTGAGGATGTTGATGGTGAAGTGACGGGATCAGACTGGTCTCCTCCACCACTTCCAACTGAGCATGTTCAGCAGCTGAAAAATCTTGGCCTTCTCTGAGCTAAAGGGGGGTGACATATTGATCACCGGAGACAGACTGACGCTGTTTTGGTAGGTCAGTCTACAGCGTGGCCTTTGAAATCTATCAACAGCAATGTCTTAGGCAGGTAGTTACAAGGTAAGAGATAACGAAGACACTTTGATGGCTCAGCTGCGTATATAATGAAATCTGTGAATGATGATATGTAAAAATTGCTTGGTATTGTTACAAACCCTTCATCAATTAAGACAACCTGAACAGACCACCCAAAAATGGCTAACAAAAGACTCCACTGTATATTTCATGCCTGTAACCAATTCAAGAGAACATTTCTTTAATCTTCAATGGCTTTCTTCAAAAAGCGTGTCACTCTTGAGATTGCAATTAATTACCGCCCGAAAATATATCACTCTGCATTAGCTGTATTTCTGGTATTTACGTTTACCATTTACCAAAGAACTTGGCTTTGAAGTTGACGTCCTGAAAAATACTGAATTATGTATTTCATTTTGTTTACTGTAAAGAAATAAATCTGTTTCTACATGAAACTGCTGGTTTACTGGTAATTCTCGCCCATGTAATGATGTATATGGAACTGCTTCCTCCAGTACTGTTATTTCCTGTTTTCTTTCCTACATATTACCTCAAATCTTTGCATGGGTTGAGATGCAGATTGATCTTTATCCCCCAGGGTTAGAAGATGAAGATGAAATTGAAATCTTAGTTTAGCAATCAAGTTAGGTGGTCTCATAAAAGCATGCTGAATGGTAGATGAAATGTTCAATAATGAAAGTGTCTTGTTAAGTTATGTCCTCTTTTATGTTTTTTTTTTTTGTTACAATTGAATTTTCTTATTCTTTTTATTTTATTGGTGTTATCCTTATAAAATATGTCAGGTTCTAGGTTTCACTAATTAATCCAAGTTTACTTAGGCCAAGTTTGTTTTGTTAAATTTATTTGTTGGGGTAAGTTTGTTTTATTTAAGATGATTTATATGATTTCATCCATCAATTTATTTTTTTCATTAAGATTTGATACTTGTTTTTTTATTCTTATTTTTTTTATTTTGATAAATGTTTTTAATTGATACCTTTTCATTTTATTTTTAAATATTAAATTGATTGAGAATTGAGTTTCCCGAATGAGTTTGAGTCTAGGATTTCAATGGTTTTAAATTTTGAAGACTAACTAAGATTTAGGAGGTTTGTTCAGGTTTGCTTGATTATTATTTTTTTAAGCTCATGTTTATTTTTATTTTTTTCATTTAGTATTTATTCAATTAGAGATTGGACTTGGTTATTTTTATTTAGTTGCTTTCTATAAAGTTTTTTTTATTAATTTTAAAAATGTCTCGAGTTATCTTATTTTTTTTATTGTTCTTTATTGAATTTACTTTTTAAAAGTTTTAAACTAATATTTTTTTATTTCATCTTTTAATATTATATTCATTAAGAATATTTCTCTTTGCAATTTTATCATTCAAGGTTGAAGTTTTTCATATCAGGTTATCTCATTCAAATGATCCTTATAGTTAACTTTTTTTTTTCTTTTAATTTCATTATTTTACATTGGATTTTTTTTAATTTTTGTTTTTTTAATTTTATTTTCATCCTATCATGATGGATTTGTTTGGATTTGGACTTCAATTTGTTTTTGTTGACTTATCTTAGTTTCATGATCTAGCTTTGTATATTCGCATGCTCATTTAGGTTGAGTCATGTTGTTGTTTTCTTCATTTTTTTCCTTTCCTTTTCTTTTCTTTTTTCGTTTTTTTTTTTTTTAATTTCACCAGCTAGAATCTTAACTTCGTCGTCATTTTCGTTTCAGAAATCATTTCCTGCACGTCCCCATGATTGGTCCATTTACTATCATTATCTTTTATTCTATTTTCTAATAAAATTATTCCAGTTTTCTTTCTCGGACCAATATATACCTTGTGTTATTTTTTTAACTTCTTTAAAACATATTTGAGCTGCTCGAGCATCTGTTTTTTTACCAATAAAAAAAACATTTCTGGTCGCGATGTGGTGGGCCCCACAAATCTAGCAAGTTAAAATTTTGTAGCATTGATTATTGAGGCCATTTTTTTATCTGTTAAAAAACTTAGCCTTTCACTGTGCACACTCTTTCATGGGTTCGGAATTGTGTTTTTGAAAAAAAATTATTTTTATTTTTTATTTTGAATTAATTTTTTTTATTATTTTTACATCATTTCAATGTGGTGATGTCAAAAATAATTTTTTTAAAATAAAAAAATATCATTTTAATGCACCACACTCCCAAAAAAGTACTTTCACCATAGATTTGCATTAGAGAATTACCATTTTTCATTTATTATAAAAACTCAATGAACTTGGTTTTAGAAGTTGAAAGTTTTTTTCATAAGGGTTCATTTGTCATTATATTTTTTTATTCATAGTGAAAATGACTTAAATAACCTTAAGAGAAATAAAAATTAAACTTGTATATAGGGCTCTTTTTTTTTAACCTTGAATTTGTATTTTTTTTCATTCTTGGACACAATAGAAGTACAATTGAGTTTTTGAATACGTTTAAAGTTTTCAATTTAATTTTTCCTTCATTTAAGCTCTTTTTTATTATTTTTATTTTGACTAGAATTTAGAAATGATCTAAAATGAGTTATGACAACAATTATAGGATTTGAAGGTATTTAAGTGTAGTGAGAAAGATAATGTACACTTTTATGCTAGATTATGAAGGTTTAATTGCATAAGTTTGAGTATAATCAAGAATTGATGTTTTTTGTAGTGTTTTTACTGTTACAATAACTTTTATATGATATATATTTTGAATCCCTGACTAATTTTGCAATAATATGTGTATGTGTATAAAAGAAAAACTAGTCGTTTGTTGTTGTTATAATCTCATGACAACTCAAACAATTGACTAGTTTAGATTGGTCAATTTAATTGATCGATTAGTTCATGTGGAATTCTAATTTTAACAAATTAACCTTGTTGAATTCTTAGAACATCGATCTTATATTAAATCATATTATTTATCAATTTTTTAATGCATGTAAAATGAAGTGTGTAAAATCATTTTAATTGTGTTATTAAGTAGAATACAAAGATTAACATGAGCACTAAAATGAACACTTAATATATGTTTTCATTAGACTTGATTGATTTTTTTCATGAAATTCCTCATGTTGTCGATATGTTCTTTCTTCGTATAAATCTATTTAAAAATTATTCTTAACAAAGCATATTGTTAATCCATTTTCAATTTTATTGCTATATATATATATATATTGGACCTAAACGTCAACAATGTGGGTCACCTATCTATCCATTACCATGCAAGGACCATTTATAGTATGTTACAAGATCACTGGTTCGTGTGTAACGTTGGGTGATATTTAGAATGAAGTGAAACCTAGTCAATATGTGTTGTTTTTTATGATATATTTGTTTCTTGGATAGATGAATAACCACTTAGTTATCATAATTTGTAATAGTTAACAGTTCATTATAATAAACAATGTTTTGTAAAGAGGAGAATAATGACTTTACCTTTTCTTTTCTTTTTGATTTAACTTTAATTAATTAATGTGACCGCAACATTAACAAAACACTGAACGGTTTGGATAAATCACAATTGTCGTAATATTGTTTTTTAGTTTCACCCTTAAAACACATTCTTCTTATTTTGTTCAATTTGTTTCCCTTCGATATTAGAATGTTTTGAGAATTGTGCTTTATATTTTTTTTTTGGGTTATATATCACTCATATACTTAACATTTTTTTTCTTGATTTCAACATCACATGCCTGTTTGGGTGTGGTTAAGGTTGCTTTTAAAAAGCATTTTCATTCAGAAATACATCAAAATGATCTAAAAACAGCACATAAAAATAATCTAAAAACTTTTTAATTTAAAGTAAAAAAACTTTAAACTTTTCAAAAACACTTTTAAAACACAATGTCAAACAGGGTTGTTTGTTGTAAGAAGGGCTTTATAGTTTGTTTGTTTTTGCTTTCTATGAATTTATCTCAATATTATTACATAGGTCATGAGTTTAACAAGTTAATTCAGGTTTATTCGAGTTTATTTTTTTTCTTTTCTAATTAGATATGTTTTTAATTTCATCATTTGAGATTGAATTAATTAAAATTTTGGCTTCATGTTTTTTTTTTAAAATAATTATGGGGTTATTTTGATCTCATGACCTAAAATATGGATTTAGGAGGTTGATTATATTCATGTTTTATACTTTTTAATTTAATATTTTCTAATTGGGATTTGTATTTTTTATGAAATTATATCAATCTTATAACCCCAGCTACGAGTTTGGTAGTTCAATCTAGGTTGATTTGGTTTATTTTTGTGGATTTTTTTAATTAAATTCTGTTTTACCCTCCAACAATTCAATATATAAACTAATATTGAATTATATATATATATATATTGAATATTATTTTATTTGGGACTTGGACTTTGTAATTATTTCTACTTGTTTTTCTATGGAGTTATCCCGGTCATATAATTTATTTTTTTCTTTTTAATTTCAGCATCGAATACTAAATCTATTGAAAAATGAGCTTTATAGTTGTTTTATTTATTTTTTATGAAGTCATTTTAATCTCATAAGTTTTTTTATGTCATCCTTCAACATAGTTTTATTACAAAATTAAGCTTTTTTATTTTTTATATTTATTCACTATTGGGCTATCTTGATCTAACGATTTGATAGATTAACTCAATTTATTTTTAAAATTTATCTTTTCCTTTTTATTTAATTCCTTAATATTAAATTCTAGATGGAGCCACTTGAGGTGGAAGTGTATAATCAAGGTTACGCATAAAATCGAGTTGTTCAATAAAGTTGTTCAATAAATGCCAGGAGAGTGGGGCTTTGCCCGTACAATGGCCAGTGCTATTTTGCTCATTGAAACATGGAGCTCTGCCCTGTCATTCGTCGCCCTTGCACAAGACTGATTAAATAAATTATTATTAATTTTAGTTTCCATATAAATTAAGATTGACTCAATAAATTATATTATTTCTTATGATATTAATATTAAATGAAAAACCCCTCAATCTTTGGATAGAATTATTAATTCGATAAAATAAATTTACTTATTCAATAATAATGATGTTCACTTTGATATTTATTCTTGGATTAAAACAGCGGACTTCAGACCATTTCTCGAAGCCTAAACTGCTTGCAAAAACCGGTGGGCGGCCGCCGACAGGTGAAAGCCACGGCTTGTACTTTTCGGTTGCTTGGTGGTTTTCAAAACCGACCATCTGCTGCACATAATTGGTGCTCCTATTCCCATGACCAAACTACCCTCCCTTTCCCACCACTTTACCTCGTAGGAAAACATTAGTATTTTCTAGCATGTTTATAATAATAAAAGGGAGTGGAAAGAGTTTTGTTTTCTTTTTTGATTTTATGAATTTAAACTTTGTATCCAGAGAATTAATTAATTAATTAATTAATTTTAATTTTCAACTAGTGGGATTATAACTTGTGAGCTTCCATTAAATTAATATTTATTTTGTAAAGTGTAATCCATAGAGAGTGAGAACCACTGATCCGTGACTCACCAAAACAACAAACAAAACTACTATAAGAAAATCGCCGCGCACAAACACTACCTGTCAGGCTTATCCACATTTTGTAGAGTCACCTTCCCCTATAAATAGTTTCCAAGGTGGAATTCCTTCCCATCATCCAGTCACCAAGGAGTTAATCACCTCATCAGGGTCTTGAGAGAAATGTCTGACATTGCTATTCTGGTTGCAGAGGAGAACGAAAGGAGGGTCAAGAACTCAAGAAAGGCTGCAGGCGGAGGAGACGTGGAGATTAACTGGGTTTCTCGTGCTTCTGCCATGACGAAGAGCATCAAGGATAAGATAGGGAAAGAGAAAACGGAGCTTCTCAGGTTGGTTTTGGAGCCTAAGAGCCAGGTGAGTCTTGCAGCGTCAGATGGCTTCTTTTCTGCCTGAGATTCTCTTTTCCCCTGCCGGAGGAAATTATGTTGTATTTTCTTTCTTTTAGCTGTAATTATGTACATAAAAGTGTTTTAGAAGGAGATTCTCCTCTCATGTGTAGAATCCCATGCTGTCAGGTTTGAATTATACATGAAATTTAGTTTTTGTTCCAAGTTGCCTGAATTGGAATCTGGGCTCGGGGAACTTTCTTTGTTTCTGGAGATGCTTGTGAGAAAATTATGAAATGAACTAAGCATGTGAGCTCTCAAGTTACTGTGTTCGCACAAACTCTGTGATGGATCACAGTGTTTGATCTTTTTTTTACAGGTAGTCTAATCCACAAGTTGTTCTTTTAATTTATTTTTTTCAAGTCAATCTGAATGCTTTCCGGCACTCCATTGCTACCTGAGATTCATCTGGTCCATGGCCTGAGGGCCGCTTATGGGCCCTGGTGTCTGTGACCTGTTCATTCTATTAATTTAGGAGAGCAAAAAAAATCTGGTTTAATATCGTGTTTAATTTTTGGAAAAAAAATTTATATTTTAAATTAAAAAATAATATTTTAGATATTTTATGTGGAGATATAAAAATAAATATTATAAAAAAATAAAACTATTATTTAGATTTTTTAGCGCGCTGGTTTGTGGAAAATTAAACCGTGTGCTGTTAGTCACATGACATCATTTATCTTTTCAACAAGAATGGGATGAATGACATGTCGCTTGCTCCTTAATTTAACCATAAAACTATAATGGGTCAAGTTTTGGGCCACCCAACCTAGTCACTTGTCCTTTTTACGTACCTTAGATTTTTTAAAAAAGGTTAGATAAATTAAATACATGTTCTTTATCCCAATCCAGTAGGGACTCAATTTAAATTGAGCTTCGATAGCTAAATAAAATTATATTTTTTTTAATAAAATATTGTTTTATTTTGAATTGTTTTCGTGTAAGCTTATAGTTCTTTTTCAATAATATTAGTAGGTGTATTTCTTTGTCAAGCCTTGATTTTTGTTTACTTTTATTTAATCTCTTTTCTGACATGTCTATTTTTATTAAATAAAAAAATTATAATTTTTTTTTCGATTCATTGGAGCATGTGATTCCTGGTTTATTTAGTTAGATGCAGACATCAACTTTTTGATATATGATTAGGTGTCTTCCTATTTATTCAATTGTTTTTCATTTTTTAATTTGATCTTTTCATAGTTAATTGAATTGAGATTGGGCTTGATAGTTTGATTCAATTAACGTAGTACGGTGCTCTCGAGATATCAAAAAACATCAAAACATTGGGTTAATGCTTGATTTTTCTAAAAAAACAATCCAATTTTTTGTTTTTCAAATAATTGAAAATAAAGGGACTAGAATTGAATATTAGAAAGAAAAAAATGCAACCCTTTTCTTTTCTAGAGAAGAAGTTATGCACACCAATCAAGGAGTGGAAAGAGAGGAAAAGAAAGAAAATAGAATGGGTTGTTAGAGCCGCACCAAATTTATATAGTGCCTGTTTGGGAGGGCGATTGCGGTAGCTTTTCAAAGTACTTTTCATACTGAAATACATCAAAATGATGTCTTTTTTTATTTTTTAAAAATTATTTTTGACATCAGCACATCAAAATGATCTAAAAACACTAAACCATATTCATTTAAAATAAAAAAATAATTCAAATTTCGGCTAAACGCCGATTGAAAGGGTTCATAGTCATTATGCTCCACCAATCAAGATTAATCAAAGAGTGGATATTTTTTTCTCATTTTTTTTGCTGAAAAAATAGTTGAGATTTTTTATTTTAGAGTTCAAAAACTTAAATAATAGTTTTTCAATAACGAAAGCAACTTAGAAAATGTTGAAAATCCATAAAACACAAAAGTAAGTAAAAAGCAAATTAGAAAAGTCGACATAAATCAGGCAGATAAATAGAAAATGGCGTCATCAAAGCACCCGCCATTGTCTAGATGCTCTTTTAGACGACGGTAATCGGCCACAAGTTAACGAGAGTATACTTGGAACTTATTTTACACCTTATGTTTTAAAAATATTTTTTTATTTTAAATTAATTTTTTTGTGTGTGTTTTTTGTGTTTGGAAATATATTAAAATAATATTTTTTATTTTTTAAAATTTATTTTTATTACTAACACATTAAAACAATAAAAAAATTAAAATTTCTAATTTTAAAAAACATTAATTTTAAAATTTTAATAAAAAAACAGTATGAACATCACCGTCGAACACTCTCTTGGTCATCAAAGCAGCAAAATGTGTGCTTGCATTTCAATTTCCTTAAAAACACTCCGCACATTCTCTTGATTGCTGCCTCAAATTTGCAGTGCTTTTGGATGGGTAGAAGACAACTGGTTAGATTGGCTGGGATTGAAGTAATTAATATGTTTTGTTATTTCAAAAATAAAATATAATATAATATATATACATGCAAGATTTGATATAATAAAATATATCAACATATTCTATTATAATAACAACAACATTGAAGTTTTAACATCTAAAATTGTCATCGCTATTATTGTTAAAATAATAAAAATTATTAAATTACCCCGAGAAAAAAAAAACTAATAAAAAAACTAAAAGAAAGAACAAAGAAGAAAAAATAAGAAATATCAATTTTCAAATGATCATAAACACAAAAATTTAAAACCATTTTTTTTCAAAAAGATTCTACCTCAACAAAAGAGAAAATAATAAAAATTAAAAATCAAAACTAAGAGTATATATATAAACATGAACAAAAATAGAGACTATTTCATAAATATATAAAAAAATCAAGAAATTAAAATAAAAAATTAAAAGTATAAGGGCTAAAATGAAAATCAAATATATTATCAATTTCAATCAAATGACAAAATTGAAAAAGTCAAACTTTATGTATCGAAAATATTAAGGGATTAAAAACCAAACTCAAACTCAAAAGAATAAAGAATGAAATGAAAATGTAATATATAATTAATTTCAATCGAAGGACACAATTGAAACAAATCAAAACTTACATCACAGAAATAAGGATCATATAGCACAATAAAACGATCAGGGACTGAAATGAAATAACCATAAAAAAGGGATCTGCCGTGTAATTTAGCATGCAGGAGAGAGAAAATAGAGTAAAAGTTCAATAGGTCATCGTGTGCTTCCACGCACCACACCATAAGAAAGAGGACATAGCGACGAATCACCTAAGATGCCAGATGAATATTTTTCACCACCGGACGAAGTCGCACGCGTCTCTCGAATGGAGCGTCATGAAGAAACTCATTGGTGCGGATGTCAGACGCACCCACAATGTCCGTAGGAAAATAATAACTAAAAAGCAGTAAATTACCTAAACAACTCTACATCCAACTCTTCTATTTTATCGTATTAGGAGGCAGATAAGTGTTTAGATATTTTCAAAAAAAAAATATCTGAAACACCCCAGCAGGTAACCCTTGATTTTTGTTTTATTAGAGGGTAAAAAGATTATTTTACTATATAATAGAATATGAAATTACCATGATATCCCCTCAGACAACCACTCGAAACCAAACCAATCCAAAAACCGAATCGACTCAAAATTACTATTGCAATCTAGAAAACAATCCCGACAAACAATGAATTCTTGATATCTTTTAGTGTATGGTTTATAATAAAGTAAAACGACCTCCCACCCTGATGAATGTGAAACCGTGGACAATTGATCCATGGAAGGACGTGAGTAGCATTCATTTAATGATGTTGCCTTGTCCGGTGAGCGTTGGCCTTCGTACAGCTACTTTTAATTCCCGGGAAAATAACCCTGCATGTATCATCCGATCAAATTAAAAAATTTAGATAATTTTACATGTCACTTTTATAGAAGATTTTACTATTTATAATCGGTTGAACGTGAAAAAACTTTTAAGTTTGACTTGAAAGATATTATTTAAGTTAATTTTATTATTTAAAAACTTTATTATCAAGTTGTCTATCTACCACGGCCAGCCATATTGATATTAAAAAATAAACTATAACTAAAAATTTTCTTTTGTTGTAAATTGCACGGTGGTGTTTTGTCTTTTATGCCTTTTTAACCCGGTCTAATATAAAAAAAAATTGTAACTTCTTAAATTATATACTCGAGTTCAATCGAGAAGCTTAAATGTCATACAATTTAATTTTGAATGATAAAATTGTTAAAAATATAAATACAAAATTCCAGTAAAAATAAAAAGGAAACAAAAATAATGATAATAAAAATTGAGAGAAAATCACCTAAGAAGGATGAAATTTGAAAAAAATAAAAAGATCCCAAACAAACTAAATAATAATTATAAGAAAATATATCAAATTTGAAAGATTAAAAAATATTAGGAGTGAAAAATGCAAAACATTTTGAATTTGATAAATTACTTTTATATTAAAAAATAATTGGGATGAAATTAAAAACAATAATCATAGAGGGTTATTCCAATAGAACCACAAAAAAACATAAGCTCGAGAAAAGGGAAGAAAAACTAAGCAAACTTGAACGAACATTTGAAACCTGGTCTAATCTCTAAAACCTGAAACTTGTTAAATTATGACCAAACTTCAAAGATAAACAAATGATAAAAGGGTGAAATTAAATATCTTTTTTATTCTGATAGATTCTTTATAGATAAAAAAACGATCGGGGATTAAAAACAAAAAAAAATAATAGAAAGCTAACCTATTAGAATTAAACTTAAAAAAAAAGATTTGTTTTTATAAAACATAGGTTTAGAAAAAGGAGAAAAAAAAACAAAAAAAACTAACAAACATCTTAATATGAGATATAATAATATTTTAGAAAAAGATTAAAAACATCATATAGGTGAAGATGAAAAATATTCGTAAAAACCAAGCAATCCCATGCAACACATTCTAAATATGATCAAATCTTAAAAACTCGCAACCCATAAAACCTTGGATATAGGTCTAATCAAGAAGTTTGTAAATTTAAAAATATCATTTTTAAAAACTTTTCAAAAGTTAAAAAAACAACTACCAAAATAATAAGGGTTAAATTTGATAAAAAAAAAATAAAAGTGGGTGAAATCATAAAACAAAAATGATCCCAAATAAAAAGTTGTGAAGGCAAAAAAATTAGATATTAAATGAACATGGATAAAACTTGATAGGAGGTAAAAGTAAAGAGAGTGAAATTGCAAAACTAAATCGATTTAAAAAATGAATTGAAACAGAAAACAAGTAATAATCAAAAGAATGAAAATCAATTTTAAGAGATAACTAAAATCTAAGAGGGGAAAAATTGAAGAAAAAAACATGTCAATTTTATAGATTATTGATTTTTTTTTTAAAATAACTCATTATAAAAAGAAAAAAGATTACTTTGAGGAACCAAAAAATTAAAGGTTTGTTCTTGAGTTTTTAAAATGTTAACATTAAATTATTGCGAGTGGTTAATGGCGATACACACATTGACTCATTGTGTTGGAAACAACGAGACCTTTCAAATAACGCTCTGAAATGCGGTGTTTGGTGGCTGTATTGCTCGTCATGCGCCGCTAGAACAACACAAGTGTTGTCCACATGTTGGTGTATATCTTGCACATGCTATAAGTTTCTTTAAAAATTATATTAACAATTATAAATTATAACAATACACTTAATATATGTTAAATTTACAATAAAAATAAAATAATTTTACAGGTCATTTAAAAACAAAATTCATATCCTAACCCCATAAAATTCACAAAAAAAAAACTTTTATTTTATGGTGAAAAAACAACCTGCCCTAAACCAAATTAAAAAATTAAAAGATGGAGGAGTAATATAGTAATTATATTATTGTTATGAATAGTAAATTGTGTCATGGAGCACCATAATATCACCAAGAGCTTTAATGTTTTTAATAATTATATCCAAATTGGTTCTTCATCATTCAAGCTTCTGATTGGTCTCTACTGCTAACTGTATAGATAAATTAGAATCCCTGTAAATATTTGAATAATTATAGTTTTCATATATTAGTAAATTACGATTATAGCATCTAAAACTATATACAACAACTTATCCTTAATTTACCTTTTATTGCTCATTTTTAATTTGATACTTTTACAATAATTTCAAGCCTTATTCCATGCATTTATGCTAGAAAAAGGATGTAATTGATAAAAAAAATAATTTAAAAACAAAAAAATAAGTAAAATAAATTTATAGATTAAAATAGAATTTATCTAATATTAGATTGACTATTGTAGTCCTTCGTGTTTTTCATCGCAGTTCCTTATTATTGATGTTTTCTGATCTTTAATAAGATTTGCAAATTGGTCATCAATTTGATCTTTCAAAAAGATTGAATTGAAAATTAATGATTAAAAAAAACTTCAATAATTGTCCTAACAGCCATCGTGTTGCACGGAAAAATGAAATAAATATTAGATGGTATTAGGGGTTGTTTGGTAAATTACTTAAAAAATGTTTTTGAAAAAATGAATTTTTTATTTTACATTAATTATTTTTTAGTATTTTTAGATCAAGTATTAATTTTAAAAAATAAAAATAATTATTTTAATATATATATATATATTTTTTTAAAAAAACTTTAAAAAAACCATGCTAACAAAGACTCCAATTAGTCCTCGTTAAGGTTGAACTTGCAATAAAACTTGCTGAGTCGGGAGATTTTCCTTCTGTGTGGAGTTGCAAGAAACTGGGCCCCGCTAGGCAGTATCACAAGCATAGAAGTTCAGGAAATATTTAGTGTAACCTTTGAGGAAAAGTTACAAATTCAAAATGAGAAGTTTTTTATTTTATTTTATATAATAATATATAAATAAAAAATAAAATTGATGGATGGTCTAGTAAATCTTGAACTCCATAATTTAACGAAAATAGCCCTTCCCTAAAATTAAATCCTCATCTATACCTCTAATTATCTAAACTTAAAACCTCTGCAAGCCCCAAATTTTGAGCAGTAGAACATTTCCTTGGTTACTGCATACTTGTTTTAGAGGACCTGTGCTCTATCAAGTCTGTGTGAACAATCACCATATAATGCAGACAACAAGAAGGCAGCGTCGTCGTAGCTCCCACCATTCTCGATATGATCTCTGAGCAGATGATAGTTGGCCACAAGTTCCTCCGGCAGAACCTCAGTCCGGCAGAGCGGGCATGTCGCCAGGTATTCTTCTAACCATCTGTCCAGGCAATCCTTGTGGAATGCGTGCTTGCACTTCAATTTCCTCATTCTTTCACCTTCCAGAAACTCACACAAACACACCGCACACTCTCTTGATTCCCGATGCCTCAAGTTTTCAGTGTACCGGATTGTTGGGTTCTTTTCTTCAACGAGGTTGAAATATTGAGTGGTGATTATACGGAAAAGTTTATCGGAGTGCGTGATCATACTTCCGGGCACGGCGGATCGGATTAGAAGGACAGCTTTTAGAAGCAGGAGATCGAAAAGGGCTATGGCCGTGGTGCAGAGGTAAGAGAGGAGTTGAAAGAGAGATGCCATGGTTGCTCGTGAAGAAGAAGAAGTAGAAGAAGAAGGGCTTAAAACCAAAGTTCATACAAAACAATTCTCTTACTAGTCAATGCATGTGGGTTCCTTTGGTCCATTCTCAGAGGACACTGTTGCTTGGCTCGCTGACCAACGAGGGGATGTTTAGCCATAAGTTTGAAAAATATTTTTTTAAAAATTGATTTTTTTATTTGAAATTAATATTTTTAGATTATTTTTAATATATTAATATTAAAAATATTTTTTTAAATATTATTTTAATATATTTTTATAAAAAAACATTTTCAGAGCAAAATTGCGAAAAGGCACGAGCAACACACCGCAAGTAACGACAGGCGAGGAAGCCCATCAGGATATTACGACGCACTTCTGGTCCGAGATGATTTTTATGGTCAATGCGAAGCCACTGGGTTATTAGAATCCATTGATGACCCCACGTGGCTTTATTGAAATTCAATTATTATTCATGATAAGATAAGAAGCTTCTTGGTTCAAATACCAATTAATGGCCTCTTTTATATATAGCTTGGTTGTCTAAATTTGTATACGTGCAGACAGAAAATTAAATCCACAGAAAATATATGCTGTGTTCATTCTGGGATCACAGGATTTTGTAGAGGTTGGACGCAAGAACCGTATCCTTTTTTATTTTATTTTTTTAAATTAAGGAGTAAGTCATTGGCCTGTGCTTCGCTGTAAGGAGAATTAAAATTTTTAAAATATGAAAAATAAATAGCAAGAATGTTTTTTTTTTTTTAATAACGCTATATATTTGGCTAAAATAATTAGTCTAGATATATTTTTTGTTAAGTAATGTTAAAAATATTATTTATCCGATAATTTTTTGTGTTTAATAATAATGTGAGGTAAAACAATTTTAAAGAAATAAGATAAAAAACAAAAAAACAATTGCATCAGCAGATTTATGAGCAGATGATTGATAAAATCCATTAAAGAAGAGTTATTTGTTTTCTGCAGCAAACTGATTGATTTTTCAATTTGCTTTAATCGTTTGGCTACATATTTAATTGACACATAATAAAATTATAATTGTTAAAATCCTCTAAAGATGAGTTATTTGCTTTCTGCAGTAAACTCATTGATTAGTGTAAATTTCTAAATCCAAATTTATTATTGTTATTATTATGATTGAAGGCAAAACTAAAAAAAATATTAGCACTGTAAAGAAAATATTATTCGATTTTGAAGAATAAATTAAAATAATTAAAGGACAAAAGCAAAATTAATATCATTATCATTACGAATATAATTATTATAATTGTTTGGATAATAATAAAATTATTCAATTGTCCTGAAGCATAAAAAAATTGTAACAGAAGAGCAAGCTAGAAAACATTTATAAAAAAATAATTACTATGATTATTATCATTGCGTTAACAATTCAAACCATAAAATTATGAAATTCAGTAACCAAATCGAGAATTGCAGATTGCAGAAGTTAAAGAATAAGAAAACTAACTTTCAACAAGTGTTCTTGTTGTCTTGATGGACACTAGCCACCAGATCTTAGAAACGTCGACAAGACTGAGGGCGACGATGACCAACGAGCTTGTTGGGATCAGTAGTGCTGCACCGAGAAGAGGAAAATTAGGGCAAAAGGTAAGGGAGGAGAGGAGTGAGGATGACAGGCGAGAAGTGATAACTGAGAGGAAAACTTTGCAAAATTAATTAACATGCACCGTGCACGTGCACTAAAAACAGACTAGAATCTTAAAATCAAACCAATCTGGTCTAATTTTATGATTCCATCTGATTTAACTGGGTTTGGATTGATTTTAGTAGAGTTTGATTTTTCAACCTGATTCTACTAGTTTTATAGTTTCAACTCGTAAAATTGTACGATTTTACGAGTTGAAATGTGAGTTTGATAACTTTGGTTTCTATCTTTAATAATAATGGGAAAAATAGATCAGACTCAAAAATATTTATGGGTGAAAATGATGATTTAAAGGTCCATTGGATATTTTTTCTCATTTCATTTTTGCTGTAAAAATAGTTGAGATTTTTTATTTTAGAGTTCAAAAGCTTAAATGATAATTTTCCAATCACCAAAACAACCTGAATATCAAGAATTTTTGTTAGAGATGAATGAGATGTTACTACTTTGTTTTTTAAGGTGATCTTGTTTTTTTTTTTTTTTTATTAACATGGATGTTCGGGCAAACTTGTATGCACCAAGACTAATCCCATGGAACCCGAAGTGTCCAATATTTTTTTTCATCCTGGAGCTCCTAATTATGTGGTCGTTTGGTATTGTGTTCCAAACGGAGTTTTGAGAGAGCACAATTTTTTAGAAGCTGTTTGGAACATCTTTTGAAATGCCGTTTCCAAAAAATTCATTTTTTTAAATTTTAAATGAATATGTTTTGGTGTTTTTAGAACATTTTGATGTGCTGATGTGAAAAATGATTTTTAAAAAATAAAAAAACATCATTTGATATATTTCGGCACAAAAAGTACTTTGAAAAGGTACAACAACAGCTGTTCCAAACAGGCCCTTAGTCATTTGGTTTTTCTCAAAACACAATTTCAATGGCTATGGGACCCACAAAAAAAATAATTTGAACCATGGTTTCGAAGAAGTTTAATTTGAAGCTTTTGCGTTTCATTTTGTTACGTTTCATGGATAGCACAGTTACTACATTCCATGTAGTAGCATGAAGCAATTGAACGGTAGGAAAAACACTAATCTTTGGCACACCATCGACGATCTCTCTCTCTCTCCACAACAACAATTCTCTCTCTCTTCACAATAGCAACTCTCTCTCTCCATAGTTGGGGGCAGCTCCCGAAGAGCACCTCCATCATCCCCCTCAGCACCGATAGCTTCTCATCCATGTCAGAAGCTCTGCCATGACCTCCAGCGACAACAGCAAGCCCTGGCGTAGAAGTAGTAGCGGCGACGGTAACAAGCTTTCGACACCTCGCCGACCACCATAGGCCACCATTTCTAACGCCGCCACCACCACAAGAAGAACCATCTCGGCCTTCTCTACCCATCGACATCGACAATTGAGCCTCTTTTCATTGTTAGATGACCTCTACTGTTCACGTGAATTAATTCATGCAACTTCCTGCAGCACTGTTCACATTTTAAAAAGATGTGAATAGTGCAGCGCATCGTTTCACTCTTATCTGTTGGACCTCCTTTCGGCCCAGCCCAAGTCCAACAGAGTTGGGCATTTTGGCCAACTTGGCTGGGTCAACCCATTTAATTGGGTCAGGCCCAATCCATTTTTTTAAAAATATATTTAAAAGAAATAATAAAATGTATAGATAGAGATTAATCCTGATGAAAGGAAAAGGCATGTGACTTCGTTTCAATCCACAACCTTATTGTTTTTTGATTGATTATGAATTAGAAACTTGCAACTAGATTTGACTTTGTAATTATATCCTTACAACTAGATCACAGATGTTGTTACTAATGATATTGTTACCAAATGTTATTCCTCGATCAAATAACAAGGGATCACAGAGGCATTCACGTGTCGATTTAGTTCATGATGAAATTGCAAATAATTTGATGAGAGAATAAAAACAAATGTTTAATTTACTTGAATTATTAATTACATTTTATTGTTATGATTATTAATCTACAATATTTAAAAAAACAATATATATATATATATGTGTGTGTGTGTGTTCTTTAAAGTAATTTCATAAGTTGACAGCAATATGAAAAACATGATAATCAAATACACAAAATTGCTTTTCATTAAATCTCAAATCAACCACAGTTTTAACCAAACACTTCAATTTCAGTTATGAATCACAATTAATAGTGCTTTTCATAAAACTGTTTTTTTTTTAACTTTAATCATAAAAGCAACCACATTAATCAATTACACCCTATATCTCCATGAGTTTTTTTATGTTTTTTTTTTATATCTTATGATAACATAACAAATCTTAAAAGGTAAACATTAAAAAAATCTGCTTGTATTTATGCACTACAATGTTGAAAATCCATAAAACACAAAAGTAAGTAACAAGCAAATTAGAAAAGTCGACATAAATGAAGCAGATAAAGCAGAAAATGACGTCATCAAAGCACCCACCATTCTCTGTCTTTTAGGCCCCGTTTTTTTACTAGAAAGTGGTTTCCTTTTGGAAAGTGAATTCCGGGGAAAGTGAATTCCTGAAAAGTGAATTCCGATGTTTGGCAGTGTTATGGAAAATGAACTGGAAAATACTTTCCAATGTTTGTTTGTGTTATGGAAAATGAACTGGAAAATAATTTATTAATAAATTAATTTTTTTTTCAAGTTTATTAAAATAATGAGGAACAAATTTTACAAATTAAAAAGTTGAATGAGAATAAAATTGAAAAAAAAATATAATTTCATAAATTATCTCAAATAAAATAAATAATAATCAAAATAATAGAGATCAAATCTAAAAATTTGAAAAAAATGAAAGGTGAATAAATTAAAATAATAATAATTAACATTTCATAAATTATTTCAAATAAAATAATTAACAATAAAAAAAATGAGGACCAAATTTGATAGATAAAAAATTTCAATAAAAAAATGATAAGAAAAAAGAAAATAGCAATTATAAAAATAAGGACCAAAATTAATATAAAAATTAAATTTTAAGAGATGGAATTGAAAAATAAATATTCAAAAACAAATTATATATAGCAATCAAAAGTTTGAGGATCAAATTTGATATAATCAGCAAATAATGACATTTCTAAATTTTTCACAACTTCCAGAAAGTGTTTTCCGCCCAAATTTTCCGGAAAACACTTTCCTGAAAACCAAGCCAAATTTTTCTTTGACTGGAAAGTGTTTTCCATTGACTAACTTTCCAAAAGGCAAACAAACATAGGAAAATGATTTCCTGGAAAGTGAATTCCGGGAAATAAACACAGCCTTAGACGACGATAATTGGCCACAAGTTACTCGGCGTGGCCTTAGTTTATATTTTAAAGTGTTTTTAAAAAAAAGTTACTCGGCGTGGGCTTAGTTTATATTTTAAAGTGTTCTTAAAAAATATTGTTCATGTTGTTTTTGAATGTCTTTTTAGTTTATAAATATATTAAAATAATATATATTTATTTTTTAAAACTATTTTTGATATTAATATATGAAAATATTTTAAAATATAAAAAAATTTAATTTAAAATAAAAAAATAAAAATATTTATTTTATTTTATTTTATTTAAAAGTATTAATGAAAAGCAGCAGCAAACATTCTTTTTGTCCGATACAGTGGACATGCATCTTTTTAGTTTATAATTTACTTTTGTTTGGAAATATATTAAAATAATATATATTTTTTATTTTTATAATTTATTTTTAATATTACAAATCAAAATAATAATAAAATTATAATTTAAAGAATATTTATTTTAAAATTTTAATAAAAAACAGTATGAACATCACCGTCGAACACTCTCTTGGTCATCACAGCAGCAAAATGTGTGCTTTCATTTCAATTTCCTTAAAAACACACCGCACATTCTCTTGCTTGCTGCCTCAAATTTTCAATGCTTCAATTAATTTTCAATGCTTCAATTAATAAAGTAAAACGACCCACCACACACTCATGAGTAGGACATCGTTCAGTCAGCGTTGGCCTCCGTACATTTACTTTTTTTTTAAATATTTTTTTTATTTTTAAAAAATTGTTTTTGATATTATTATATCAAAAATAATATATATATTTTTTATTTTAAAATAAAAAATAAAAATAAAAAACTTAGAGCGCGCTAGGCAGTATAACAAGCATAGAAAGTTCGGAAATATTTAGAGTAACCTTTGAAGAAAAGTTACAAATTCACAATGAGAAAATATTCGAGAACGAGATACTAGTAAAGAAAAAGTAAAAAATATGCACAATAATCTCTCAATTGTTACGAGCTGTTATATATATTTCTATATATATATATATATATATAATTGATGAATGATCTAATAAATCTTGAACTCCATAACGAAAATAGTCCTTCCCTGAAACAAAGGATGTGTTTTGAAAAAAAATAATTTTAATAATTTTAAATTATTATTATTACCAGTTTATAAATTTAAATTAACGAATAAAATTTTAATCATTTTAAATTATTATTATCTTAATTTGAACTCGAAATTTGATAAGTAAATAGAAAACCCGACTCGGAGAACATTTCCTTGGTTACTGCATACTTGTTTTAGAGGACCTGTGCTCTATCCACCCAGCTTGGAACAGAATCCAAGAAACTCGAAAGTAAATTAGAAAAGTCTGTGTAAACCATCACCATATAATGCAGACAACAAGAAGGCAGCGTCGTCGTAGCTCCCACCATTCTCGTTATGATCTCTGAGCAGATGATAGTTGGCCACAAGTTCCTCCGGCAGAACCTCAGTCCGGCAGAGCGGGCATGTCGCCAGGTATTCTTCTAACCATCTGTCCAGGCAATCCTTGTGGAATGCGTGCTTGCACTTCAATTTCCTCATTCTTTCACCTTCCAGAAACTCACACAAACACACCGCACACTCTCTTGATTCCCGGTGCCTCAAGTTTTCAGTGTACCGGATTGTTGGGTTCTTTTCTTCAACGAGGTTGAAATATTGAGTGGTGATTTTACGAAAAAGTTTATCGGAGTGCGTGATCATATTTCCGGGCACGGCGGATCGGATTAGAAGGACAGCTTTTAGAAGCAGGAGATCGAAAAGGGCTATGGCCATGGTGTAGAGGTAGGAGAGGAGTTGAAAGAGAGATGCCATGGTTGCTCATGAAGAAGAAGAAGAAGAAGAAGAAGAAGGGCTTAAAACCAAAGTTCATACAAAACAATTCCTTTACTAGTCAATGTGGGTTCAAGCACAGTTGCTCTTCTTTGGTCCATTTTCTATGTTTAGACATTGCTGTTTGGCTCGTTGACCGACGAAGAATGGCAACAGGACCTTAGCTTTCTTGGAATTTAATTATTGTTCATGATAAGATAAAAAGTTTCTTGTTTCAAATACCAATAATTTCTCTTGATGGGCTCTTTTAGATTTTGCCTGTTTATCTAAATTTGTATTCGTGCAGACAGAAATCCACAGAAAATATATGCTGTGTTCATTCTGGGATCACAGGATTTTGTAGAGGTTGAACGCAAGAACCGTATCCTTTTTTATTTTTATTTTTTTAAATTAAGGAGTAAATATAATTAATCATCTTTACTTGTATGGACCCCTCTTTCTTCCCATTTTGTCCGGTTTCACACATTTTTCTTCTCTGTCTCACATGATCTATGCTACATTACAAGTTAAGTAATTGTTTTCAACAAAAAATAAATATCTGAGGACAGATTCTTACATAAAAAATCAAAAAAACTCATACATAAATCTAAATTAATAAATCAATAACTGCTTAAGTTAATAAATAAAAAGAATAATTAATGATAACGAAAGATAAAAATCAAAAAATAAAGAGACATATATAAATTAAATGTTTGACCTTACAACACTGGCTATTTACCTGATTATGAATTCATTTAGGGTTTTATTTTGGCATTATGATTTATTTGTAATAAAAAAATAAATTTATGTTTGATAAATGTTTAAATTGTGTTTATTTTTCTTTTAAATATAATGTATACAAGAAAAAGCAAATTCAAGCCCGCAAGAGCTCTATTATTTAATCAAGTAGTGCTGTTAATGATAATATCATTAATCTAGATAATGATCATGAACAGTCACCCAACTTAGAAATTATCAATCAAAGCTCAACCAATGAGGATAGTGGAGAAGCCATCCCTATCCTTGATCGGGAGCTCACTACGGTGCGGTGGCGCACAATTCAGCGGCCGATGAAGAATTTGGTGAGAACTGGCAGGCAGGAAAAGGAGTGGCGGGATGGGGTTTCTCAGGGTTTATGAGAGGGAGTGGCCCGAGCCAATTTTTTTAAATCTTGGATGATTTTGAAACGTTTAATAGAATTTTAGAAATTATTTGTTTAATTTATTCTATTTTTATATTATTTTTGATCTGTTGTTGTCAAATTTCTTTTTTTTTAAATATTTTTATATATTTTCATTTTTTTTATAGAAAACATTAATATAATATCATCACCGCATAGTCACAACCACTTCCACTCCATAAAACACTCAATAACATAGGAAACAGTAATTACAAGTTGTAAGAAAAACTGAACGGAAAACAACAAAATAAAAAACTAAAATAACTCTAATATGTTTGAAATCAAATAAAATGTTTAAGAATTGAAAAGGGCAAACCTAAAGTTGAGATTTGAGTAATGGTATAATACAACTAGAGAGAGGTACATCTACTTGGTTTGGGATTTTTTTTTCTGGAATCCAAAAATAAATAAATAAACACTACAATTTTATTTTTATTTTTAGTTTTAAAAGAGAAATATGCATGAGAAATATCTTGCACGTCATAAAACATTAGAAAGCAAAAAGGGAACAAATTTGAAAACAATGAATAATTGTACACTTGAATCCACTAAATGGAGAGTGTGAAGGTTATAGGTATGACCTACCTGTATTTTAGTTTTATTAGATTTTTCATGTCTTTAATGTTTGGGAGGGAGTGTGGAATTTCTTGAAAAAACATATTTATTAATTATTTATTTAATTGTTTGACATTTTTTCTATTATTTATAGAATTAGGTCTATTAAGTTTCTAAGTTTCTTTGCTGTATACTCTGAATGGTCACCATCAAATAAATAATATATGTTATTTATACGGTAGTTGTGGGTGTTAGGCTGCCAAACCTCATGTGCCTCTATTTTATTTCTACTTGCAATTATTATATATGTTATTTATTGCACAACATAATATGTTATTTTATTTTAACGTACGACTTTTTGTTTCCTTACAGGAAAAAAAATCGTGAATTATTTTTGCAATAAATCTTATATTTTTACAAGAGAGCAGAATATAATTAACTCTTGATATATCTTTTTGGTAAATCTAATTTACAAATTATACATAACGCTCGCTGATTTTTTATTTATTTCCCACTGTCATGGAGCAGAGAAGGAAGGTTCACCTCCTGTCAGGAAATAAAAACAGAAAAGAAAAAAGAAAATATGGAAACTTACTCAACATCGTATCACAATCACTGTATAAGAACTTGCATGAACACAGACAAATTACACTACAAAATTTGTATATACAAAGTTGAAATAATTTATGTGTCACAAATAACGTGTATATATATATATATATGACTATACATCAATGGTTGTCTATGCTGAGAAAAGAATTATCTCTGCTAGAAAGTTTTCAAACTTCTGCCATACAACGCAGACAACAAGAAAATGGTATCGTCATAGCTCCCACAGTTCATTATATTATCTCGCAGCTGCTGATAGTTGACGACAATCTCATCTGGCAAAACCGCAGCCCTGCAAAGCGGACATGTAGCCGGAAATTGCAGTAACCATTTGTCCAAGCATTCCTTGTGAAACGTGTGATTGCATTTCAATTTCCTAACCCTTTCACCTCCCGTAAATTCCGATAAGCACACCGCACATTCTCTCGATTGCGGCCGGCTGATTTTCTCACAGTACTTGAGCGTTGGATTTGTTTTTTCAATGATGCTGAGGTACTGTGCTGAGATTATGCGAAAAAGTTTATCTGGATTCGTGTATTTCCATCCGGGGACGAGGGGCCGGATTAGAAATAGGGCTTTGAGGAGTAAGAGAGTGAAGAAGGACAAGGTAATGGTGTAGAGGCGAGAGAAGACATTGAAGAGAGCAGCCATGACTAGCTAGCTGTTGCTCATTAATTTGAAAATACTAAATGGGATGGCCGATGAAGTTGATATACTAGTAGTACTGCTTGCTAGTGCCAAACATAATGCATACAGATCCAGGTAAGGGTGTATTCCAGGTATGGTGTTGACTTGTCAACGTATATAAAGGCATGTGATTCAAGTTAGGCTGCGAACCAGTCCACGAACATGATAAAGTATTAATCCATTCAAATTAATCCTATCAAATGTTCCCGTTAAAGCCTTTTGAAATATCGAGAATATTTAATCTATAATACAAGTTGGCTACTATTTATTTAAATCCCACGATGCATCTGCAACTCCTAACTACTTCCTGGTGTCGACAAAAGGACAAAGCAAAGAGACCCTTGATGATTATCGATCAAGAATTGAAGTAATGTGAATATTAGAATTACAATCATGTCGCAGGACTCCTAGCAAAGAACTAGGCACTACAAAAAATTGGGGCATTTTGCAACAAACGTGTCTGTTGCAAACAAGAAAGGATGCCGTTGTAAATTGTTATTTGCAACGGACTGTGCAACGGATGCGTTCCGTTGAAAAAACGGGACTGCAAGATTTCTTGCAACGGCGTGGCCGTTGGAAATATAATCGCAACGGATAGTCCGTTGCACATTTGCCACGGAAAATCCGATGCATTGTTGCAACGGAAAAGCCGTTGCACATTTGCAACGGATTTTCCGTTGCATAATTGCAACGGCTTTGCCGTTGCACATATGCAACGGCGTTGCCGTTGCATAGTTGCAACGGCTTTTCCGTTGCTACATTGCAACGGATTTTCCCTTGCAAGGTTGCAACGGAGTATCCGTTGCCAAATTGCAACGGATAATCCGTTGCACGATTGCAACGGATTTTCCGTTGCAAGATGGCAACGGCTTTGCAATGGTTGCACAAAGTTGTTTATTTAATTTGTTTAATAAATTGTTTATTTAATTTCTGAAATAAAAATTTTCATTAATATTATTAATATTTAGAAGCAAATAAATATAGGTCAAATAACATAAAGGACATTTTATAATACAACAAAGATTCAGTTACTTGAAGTAAATACATATTTTGACATCAACATGAAACATTTTCAAAAAGATATTTACATCAACATGAAAAAAAAAAACATATATTTAACCATTGTTTAAGGTGGAAATGATTTACGATGTTGTGGATGAGATGAAGATGGACCACTATTTGGGAGATGGGGTCGAGGTCGATACACTGTGGAAGACACAGGACCCATAGGTGCCACTGTTTGTGATGGCATCGTGTCAACAGGTGTTGGCGTACCTTGACTCATAAACTCAGGCCTAACATTACTTCCATGCTGTGCGGCAAGATAATTTGTAATCGAGTCAATCTGACGTTGCATATTAGTAAGAAGAGCATCTTTTACGTCCAATTCATCTTTCAATTCCTGAATAACTGTGCTCGGATATGTGGAGTGTACTGAGTAGGAATGTTGTGACGCACTCGCACTAACCTTAGATGTTGGCATACGAGGTGCACCGTAAACTCTACCTTTGCTGACCCCCCCCGAAGCCTCACGCCAAGCTTCTCCATCAAAAGAAGGATGAACGGCTCGATCAGGTCCATACTTTGCAATCATCTCTTTTCTATAATTTTCCTACAAACATACAGTTTCATGTAGAAATAAATTTATTTGAATATGAAATGATATGTTAAATATTTGTTTAAAAATAAAAGTACTTACCACCACTGTTTTGGACCTGTTATCTACGAATGTGCCTGTTTCATTAACATTCTGATGCAACATTGAAAAGACGTCATCCCATGGAAGTTCTTTCCCCCCGGCTTGTTGTTGCTAACAACATGTAAAAAAATAATTAGCAACATAAATATTAAACAAATACAATTACGAGTGTTCAATAATATTATTGCTTACCATACTGGCTCAATATGATGCAAATGAAATTGAGCCACCCGAATGAGAACTTATTTTACCAGCTATTTGTTTCAAACGATTGCGTTTTGAAGAGTCAGATCGTCGTTGGAATCCATCGGTTGACCAAACTTCCTGTATCATGGTATTCCAGTCTTCTTTTTTTATCCAAATGGGACCATTATTCATGCAGTCAATAATATTTGTGGTGTTCAGTTTTGACAGAGCTTTAGTGCGAGCTCGTGCCAATTGTTGGTTCAAAGAGATCCGAGCTTTATCTTCCCAAATATTTCGAACAATTTCTTCATCTTCCTCAGGGAAGGCATATTTTTTCTATCAAATACATACGATAAGTAAAATAATTTGCATAAAATAGTGTGTCCATAAAAATATATATCATAAATGATTCATGATCATAATTATGGAAATAGTTGCGTGAATTCATATGAAAAAAGGCAATAAAGTCAATAATATGTTGTTGTCATACCTTGAACTCTTTGAACAGTTCATCCTTATACATCGAATCTACTTTTTCCCAAGAGTGCCATGGCCCCTTGAAATTACATCTCAAAATGTTTCCGATTTCACGTCCACATGATGCGTTATTAAACCTGAAATATTAGAATAACAAACTTTCATGAAATAAATATAGACATAAATATTACATGTCTACAAAAAATTGGAAACTTACTCTGTTCTTCCATACAAACTCAGCTGTCTTTTTTTTGTCAGGGGATCGATTTCGGTGTCAAAACCCTTCCGTTTAATGCAAACATTGTTGTCATAAGAGTTTGGACCATTGTCTGATGGGAGACAATCTGCATTCTGAACGTTATTACCATCTTGGTTAATTGGATCGTCAATGTCGTTCTCCTCATCCTCATTATCACCAGCTACTATTGGATAACTTTGACTCGCCAGCAAATGTTGAAACCCGGACATGTAATTATCTTCTTCATTTGGAAATGAACTTGGGACTTTGGACATGTAATTATCATCTAAGTCATTCGGGTCAATTGGGCGAGAAGTTGTTGCATTCGTATGCATCCTGTATGGAGTTCGATTTGATCTTGATGCAAACCTACCAGTACTGGAATCTAATATAGATCCACGTCGCGACATTCTAAAACAATTGTATTGTCATCAGTAAGTGTTTGTAATAACTAATAAATATGGAAATAAAAAAATGAAAGCATAATGCTTAATTTTCATCATTATCATCAAGATCAATATTTCAATCAAAATAACATATCCAAGCATAATGCTACTCATCATTATAATCAACATCAATATTTCAATCAAAATAACAAATCCAAGCACAATGATACTCATCATTATCATCAAGATCAATATTTCAATCAAAATAACAAATCCAAGCACAATGCTACTCATCATTATCATCAACATCAATATTTCAATCAAAATAACAAATACAAGCATAATGTTACGCATCATTATCATCAACATCAATATTTCAATCAAAATAACAAATCCAAGCACAATGATACTCATCATTATAATCAACATCAATATTTCAATCAAAATAACAAATCCAAGCACAATGATACTCATCATTATAATCAACATCAATATTTCAATCAAAATAACAAATCCAAGCACAATGATACTCATCATTATCATCAAGATCAATATTTCAATAAAAATAACAAATCCAAGCACAATGCTACGCATCATTATCATCAACATCAATATTTCAATCAAAATAACAAATACAAGCATAATGCTACGCATCATGACATCAACATCAATATTTCAATCAAATTAACAAATCCGTGCATAATGCTACTCATCATTATCATCAACATCAATATTTCAATCAAAATAACAAATCCGTGCTTAATGCTACGCATCATTATCATCAACATCAATTTTTCAATCAAAATATCAAATTCGTGCATAATGCTACGCATCATTATCATCAACAACAATATTTAAAGCAAAATTAAAAATACAAGCATAATGCTAATCATCATTATCATCACTCCTAATTACATCATCATCAACATCATCACCATCACCAATGACATCATTATCATAGTCAATTTCTTCATCCGAAGCTATGTCATTCTCTCCTCCCCAATTTGGCTCTACCCGAGGCAACTCATGCTGGTTGATTTCTTCATAATAAGATGAGTCAGCAAGTATATTTTGTTCAGCAAGTGTCGGATCAGGAAGCACACAACATGGCTGAGAAATTTCATCTAATTGAGCAACATCAAATGATTTAACATTGTCCGTGTTTTCAATAAATTCCCCCATATCAACGTTATAACGACTTCTAGCTGATGTCTTTATAACTGCCCACCATTCTGATGATTTATTATCGGATGGACATGTATAGTACACTTGTTGACATTGTTGCGCCAGGACAAAATCTTCATTCCCTTGTAGTCTAGAAGTATGTTTGATTTCAACCAAACCATTTGAACGATGCAATTTAAGACGACGTTTGGTATCGTACCAATGACACTTGAACATTAATACCTTGCACTTATTCCCTAAATATTTAAGCTGAATCACTTCTTCAAGCATTCCATAATAATCAATCTCATTCTCGTTGTAGCTACTTCCTTTAACACAAACCCCGCTATTCATAGTTTTTTTATATCATCCATAACATTGAGTATGAAATTTAAACCCATTTACATAATACCCATTATAACATTTCACTGCATTTGACGGCCCCATAGATAGTGCAAAGATTTGATTCTCAATTCCAGTTGATTTGTATTGAACCTAGCATAAGAATAATAATAACAATGGATGAATTATTAATGAATACAAAATATTTAATGTAACAAAATGTTTATTGCAAATACTTACATGATTTTTCAACCAAATTGGAAATATCTCCTCACATAGTTTTTCAATTTCAACATCGCTAAGATTTGTGGTTGTTGTGTCTTGAGCTCTTGACGACATTGCCTAAATTTGTAATTGTTAGGTGAAATAAAATTATTATAAATGAAGATCGCATAGCAAATATTTCACACTTACTCCATATAGGGTTTCAATTCTTGACAATTGAAAATGACATAGCTGTGTGCAATTTTCATTTCTTCGTGCGATAATTGCCTTCTATAAAATTTCTTGGACAATTTTCTCCCAGGATAGGAAAAAACTGAAAGTTTTCCACATTGACTTTTAGATCCACCATCGTCATTTCTTGGAACTCTATTCCATATTGTTTGAACGTCATCACCGAAATAATAAGACGCAAAATTTGTAATTTCGTCAATCAAGTAAGCTTCACATATAGAACCCTCTACATGAGCTTTATTGGTTACTTTCTTCTTCAAATAAAACATATACCTACATCATTTATGTTAATTCGTTTAAAAGAAAAAACAAATATAATTTGAAATTTAATAAAAAATAAATTGTACGAGAGCATACCGTTCAAATGGATACATCCATCGATACTGAACAGGTCCTCCTGTTTGTGCCTCATAAGGAAGATGTATCGTTAAGTGTTCCATGGAGTCAAAGAAAGATGGAGGGAAAATCCTTTCAAGTTTACATATTATTTCAATGATATTTCTCTGCATCAGCTCAACGTGGTGGACATTTAAATTTGTAGCACATATGTCCCAAAAAAAACAGACAATTCGGTTAATGCCTCCCATAGTGGTCGAGGCAAGTAAGGTCGGAACGCAACAGGAATAAGTCTTTGCATAAAAACATGACAATCATGACTTTTCATGCCCGAAACCTTACATTGAGCCTCTTTTACACACCGTGATATATTTGAAGCATAACCATCAGGAAAGGACAACTCTTTCATCCATGACAACACTTCTTGTTGTTGTTTCTTGAAGAGATAATAACTACCCTTCGGTTTGTAAACTCTACCACTGGCATGTTGTTGCAAATGTAAGCTTGGCCGCCTACAATACAACTGAATATCTAACCTAGCCTTTACATTATCCTTGCTTCTATCAGGACAATCCATTACTGTATAAAAGATATTCTCAAAACATTTTTTCTCTACGTGCATGACATCTAGGTTGTGACGAATTACATTTGTATGCCAATACGGAAACTCCCAAAAAATACTCTTCTTCACCCAATTATGATAGACACCGAAACCGGGAATTTTATCACAAGAGTTATGAACATGTCCCTCTGTAAACTTTGTCACTTCAGCTAACATCTGTAAACCAGATCGACGTGGAAAAGGATGGAGCTCTTCAATTACTCCATTCATAAACTTATCTGCCTGGTATCTATAGGGGTGATTCATGGGTAGGAATCGTCGATGACAGTCAAAAAATGAAGTTTTCCCACCATGTTTTAATCTAAAAGCCTTGCTATGTTCCATGCAATAAGGACAAGATAATTTTCCATGCGTACTCCAGCCTGATAACATTGCATATGCAGGAAAATCACTAATGGTCCACATCAAAGCTGCTTTCAATTGAAAATTTTGTTTGTTGTATACATCATAAGTTTCAACACCCACAGACCACAATTTATTCAATTCATCAATCAAGGGTCTTAGAAAAACATCAAGCTTCTTTCCCAGATTTTTTGGCCCGGGAATGATCATTGCTAAAAACATAAAAGGTCTTGCCATGCACTTCCAAGGAGGCAAATTATACACTGTCACAATTACTGGCCAACAAGAATATACATTTGACATCATATTAAATGGACAAAATCCATCCGTGCATAACCCTAATCTAACATTTCGTGGATCTGCCGCGAAGTTAGGATGGATACGATTAAACTCTTTCCATGCATATCCATCTGATGGATGCACCATTACTCCATCATCTGACTTGTGAAAGTGATGCCATGTCATATCTTTAGCATGATGTGGAGACATAAATAGCCTCTGAAGTCTTGGTGTCAATGGAAAGTATCGGAGTTGCTTCTCCGCCTTATAAGAGCCTTTACTAGTAGGGTTTTTAGGTTTATATCGTGAACTTCCATAAAAATCACAAATTATTTTCATTGCATCCACCCCATAATACAACATACAGTAATTCGGACACACATCATATTTCTCATACCCAAGTCCAAGTGGCCGCATAAATTTTTTGGCATCATAAAAATTTGAAACCAAATTTGCATCATCAGGCATACAACTCTTCGCAAATTCAGTAAATTTGTTGAAGGCATTTTGAGTTAAATTTAAATTTGACTTCATATTAAGCAATTGCACACAAGCAGAAAGTTTTGATTGCTTGGTACACCCTTCCCACAAAGGTTGCTCTGCAGCTTTCAACAACTTAAAAAATTTAGATGCCTCTAAATTCGGAGGTTCCTCTATGACAACAGTACTACAAACCCTATCATTATAGTATGCTTCATCATTCCCCATTGCATCTAGAACCATATTTCTATACGGATTTGCATCTCCCATATCATTCACAACACGACTACGCCCTCCCGATGAAGGTCCAACCAATATATCAGTGACAAAAGGCTCCCCATGTACAGTCCAATTTTCATAATAAGGTAAAAACCCTCTCGTCAATAAATGCTTACAAACATCATCTTCGTTTTGAAATTTTTGATTTTTGCATCTCACACAAGGACATCTAATTTTCCCCTCTGATATATTGTTATCAATTGAAAATGCAAAATTGATAAATCATCTAACACCCGCAATATATTCAGGATTCAGACGAGCACTTCTCATACGACAATACATCTACTCTCGATCCTCCATATTAATCTAGTAAACAGTATGACATACAAACATTTTAGAATAGCTATCTCCATTATTACAAATTATTAAAGGCCAAGACAAAAGGCAACAACACAAATACGTAACAAAGCATTGCAGTCACAATAGTAACAAACACAGTTTTTTGCATACACAGCAATATGCATTTAATCGATTCTAATACAAAAAACAAACAATAAACATCTTACACTGACCTTGGAAGCGATTTTAAAACACTTTGTAGTCAACGTATATTGATCAGTGCTTGCTGCTCCTTTTTCTAAAACCCTGAGTAGAGAGACAAAATGGTTATACTGGGCACAGATATCAATCCTGTATTATCAGAAAAATAAATAAGCAATATTACTATTTGTATAAGTTAGACTTCTGACCCAACATATCCATGGCCTTTTCACACTATAAGAACTTTTAAAACTGTAATCAACTCTTTCGTAGATGAAATATTGTTTCTAATAGAAGGGACGATTTTACATTTATAAGCCTTAGTAAAGAACAAACCTTGAAGTTTTTTTTCCAAGCATTGCAGCAACTCATTACGTTAAGCACTAGCACAGTGATTTCATAACTAATCTTTTACGGAAAAACAAGGAAATGAACTGTAATGAAATGAAAAGGAAAGGGAGAGATGATAGAAATCTCCAAGGATATATCCTCCTAAAAAATTAGTGGATAAAGGAAGTAATACGCGACGCACCAATTTCAGGATAACACCTAACATTTTTCCAAACTCATCATCAAATTCTCCACAAAATTCATACAAACTTATCATCCAATTTTTCCAACAATACACATGCAGTGATTCCACAATAAATCATCAGCAATATTCAATGAACTCTCGGCAAAACCCATGCAATGTCTAATATTATAATGTCAAACAAATTAAAAAACAAAACCCATGAACTCTCGGCAAAACCCATGAGGTAAACTGATTATACAAAACACAGAAATGGCGTCAAGAAGAAAACAACTTAAGGTGCTACACACAAGCAGAAACCCAAACGAAAAATTTCATGTTCAAAACTAAGGAAATCAAAAAAGGAAATGCTTACCGTATATGAAGGAGATCGGCGTTGTGGTGGTGATGGGTCTACTGTGTTACTCAAGCTCGACGCCGGGAAGGTGGAACGGGAGCGTAGGGAAGGAGATCGGCGTTCATTGCCCAGAAGAGAGAGAATGAGAGAAGGAGATCGACCTTCTGTTCTGAGGAGGAGGAGGAGAGATTGAGGGAGGAAGAAAGACATAAAACGAGGCGTTCTGAGAATATAAAACGGGGCGTTTTGAGAAGTTATACTTGCAACGGTTATTCCGTTGCTTTTAGTATTTTGCAACGGCTTCTCCGTTGCAATTTTAAAATAATTTGCAACGGCTAATCCGTTGCATATTGTGTCATTTTGCAACGGATAATCCGATGCAACCCAAAAAGAAGCTTGCAACGGATTGTCCGTTGCAATGTCAACAATAGTGCAACGGAATATCCGTTGCAACGTAAATTATGCAATGGATATTCCGTTGCAATCTTCTTTTACATTGCAACGGATAATCCGTTGCACATCGTTTGACATTGCAACGGCAACACCGTTGCAAAGTTCGACTTTATGTGCAACGGATAATCCGTTGCAATTTGTTTTACCTTGCAACGGAAAATCCGTTGAACAATCAGTTGTATTTGCAACGGCATAGCCGTTGCAAATTATTTTTGTTCGCAACGGATTATCCGTTGCAGACTATACTTGCAATGGATAATCCGTCAGAATATCATTTTATGTTGCAACGGATAAGCCGTTGCAGACTGTTTTGTATTGCAACGGAAATTCCGTTGCAATATTAATGTGCAACGGTTAATCCGTTGCAACACATATGTTTATTTTTTTAATTCATGAATTGTTTAGCAACGGAAAATCCGTTGCTAAACAAATTCCAGTTGCAAAACAGGCAACGGATATTTTCGGTTGCAAATATCGGTTGCAAACGGCCCCCCTTTTTAGTAGTGAGGGTTCTTCCATCCAAGTAAAGAAATTGTCTACGTACCAGCATGAGCTACAGTGTCCACGGCCAAGCTGGATAGGACAGTGGGTAAAATCCCACCTACTTCAACAACTGCTAATTTTTTAATTGTTTCTTTTTAAAACATCATTTTGGAGAACTCTATGTTCTTTCTGCAGATAATTTGCTATCTCTCATTTCGTCCCCGTCTGGAATTGATAATGAATTTTGGAACTAAATAAATTTTCAAGGTTTATCCTTAAACGCATCATAGAAAAACAAGTGTGTGTTTACTTGTTAGATGTTTTATTGCAAGGAAGGTGGAGATTGTGACGACTTTAAAACATAAAAACAGAGCATCGTTAGTTAGCTTCTATATTAATATTTCTTTTGTACAGTAGGTGTTATGTAATTGTATGGGTGGTTAAAAATGTTGTCAACTTCACATATTTTGAAACATTAAAAAATGTTATATTCCACTAATTAAATTAGAGCAAGACTTGAAATCTTGTTTACCGACATGTCATTTTCAATTGATTTTATTATTTCGTAATTAAATCAGCTAGCAATAATACAGCATCGGGGGGAAGAAAAAAGTTACATGGTCAAAGAAACAAGAGCTTAGCTCTCTCAAAACCTTTGTTTGTTAGCTGAATAATTTAATTTATGTTAAGTGTTTATGAACTTTGTAAATTAAGTTAAGTTTTTCAGAACTAAATAAAGAAAAAAGAAAAAAAAAAGAGAGAGAGAAGCATTATTTCGTGATAAATAAAGAAGAAGAACTAGCAAATTAAGGAAACTTTTGCAGTAGTGACCCTCTATTCCCTTCATTTTTCTTGCCCTTTCTTCGCCATATTTTGGCTAAAGCAGCAACAATGCTTCCTTCCTTTCGTATCTTCATTTTTCTCTCCCTCCACTTGTAATCATTATAGAATATCTTATTTTGGATGCAGGTAAATCATACTCTTTCAAAAAAATATAATTTATAAGCACAAGTGATCAAATAAAATCATGATTATTATAAACTCTTATAGGGAATGTATACGCTGTCTCGAATTCAAGACTTGTTGAGTGATCAAATCCTCTCCACAAAACACCTTTTTCTCTTGTTCACAACCTCTGCCACTAAAAAGCATAACCCAAACTAGTTGCAATCATTTGATATTGATCAACTCCACCAAAACCCACCTATTGATGGAATCACTATCAATAAATAATGATGATTTAGTAAAAATAGCAAAAACATATAAAGATGTTTAAATATTGTTTTTAATATCAACATATAAAAATAATTTTTTTATTTTTTTTAAAAATTCTTTTGAAATGTAGTGTCAGACAAGACTAAAGTCTTTTAAAGATTTATCTTTTAAAGTACGACAAAGTTGGGATTAATACCTTATAATTGGGTTGGGATAACAAGTTGCAATAGGGTTATCCAAGGTGTAATTTTTTTACCTTAGTGCTGAAAGTTTACTTATGAATGTATAGAATTAATTTATTGTAAAATTTATGCTTTTATTTTACTAGAATAATATGATCATATGTGTTTCTTTTTCTATAGGTGGTTGTTTGTTGATTTCTTTTTATCAGAAAATCAATCCAAAGTTGATAAATTCCTTATATGGACCCCATCCTTAAAAAGTCCAAACTTTTTCATTTTCAAAAATATAAATAAAATAAATATTATTTTTCTTTTATCTTTTATCAAGTAATTGACTATAGGATGATTCATTCCTTATAAATATCCCATCCTCGAGAAATTAGAACTTCATTGTTTTCATAAGTAAGTTTAAAGTTTGTTTTGAAAAGATTATCGATATGACTTAATAGATATTTTTCTAATATATATAAACATATTACCTAATATATAATAGGCATGGTGTTTTTACTGTGTTGCACTGTAGATTGTGAGTGTAAACACTGTGGATTGTAATAGTGTATTTTTGGATCGGTTCGGTTCTCAGTTTGTTCGGTTTGGTTGGTTTGCCGGTTTTCCTATTTTTTTTATCATTATTTGCAGAGTGAAATAGCGCTTTTAGCCCTCGAAAAAGACAAAAAACCGGTTATAGGTGGAGGGGCTCCGCAGTAATTGCACAATTTCAGACCGGACCGGTCCGGTTCGCCTACCTTTTGATTATTTTATATTTTTTTGGAATGGCTAATTACGGATATAGCTCCTAATAAGATAAAATTGTTGACTTAGGTACAGGGGTACATCGGTAATTGACCATATTTATTTTATTTTTTTCTTTATACTGTCAGCGCGTGTGTCACACGTGGTCGACAGTATTCCGCCTCACGCCCTCTTTAAGTGATGCGTGAGTGGTGATGGCATCTCTAGAGATGGTCTACCGGCGTCTTAGTCGATGCGCCTCCGCTTGGTCTTCCTCCCGGTGCGGCGTGTTTTGTCCTCCGACATCCGTGGACGCGGCGATGGCCAGTTAAAGCCGATGCAGCCGTTTCTCTCTCTCCTGCACGTCAAAGTGCAGGAGAGTCCCCCGGTTTTAATGCCTTTTCATTTCGGTCCCTGTACATTTAATTTTGTTATGGTCCTGATTTTTGTTATATAAGTTTTGATTTAGTTCGATTGGGTCCTTCGATTGAAATTAATTGAATGTGCAATTTTCACTTCGATCCTCCTTCTTTTAATTTCTGGATTGGGTTTAAATAACGCAATAAATTTGGTACAACAATTTCAATTTTTCCAATTTTGTCCTTTGATTGAAATTGATAATAAATTTGATTTTCATTTCGGCCCTTATACTTTTAATTTTGGATTTTAATCCCTTTATATTTGATTTTCCTTTCGGACCTTATACTTTTAATGTTTTTTTTTTAAATCCCTTGATTTCTTTTTATGATTTTAATTTTCTTAAAGTTTTTATGGTTTTTTTAGTCTTTCATTTATTTTATTTTTTCATTATTAACACAATAATAATAATAATAATAATAATAATAATAATAATAATAATAATAATAATAATAATAATTTAATTGTTTTTCTTGCTTACTCTTTTGTTAATGTTTTTTAGTTTTTTCTTCCTCGGGATAATTTGATAATTTTTATTGTTTTATCAGTGATAGCAACGACAATTTTTGTTTTTGTTTTATTCTTTTGTTGAAGTTTTTATGATTTTTTTCCTTCCATTTTTTCCCTTTCATTATTAACACAAAAATAAAATAAATAAATGAAAATAATAATAATAATAATAATAATAATAATTTTATTGTTTTTCTTACTTACTCTTTTGTTAATATTTTTGAGAGTTTTTTCCATCAGAACAATTTGATAATTTTTATTGTGTTGACAATGATAACAATGATAATTTTTAGTTTTTATTGTATTTTTTTGTTTGATCTTTTTTTGTAGTTATTACAATTTTTTTAATCTTTCATTCATTCATTTATTCTTTCATGATATTATTATTATTATTATTATTATTATTATTATTATTATTCTTGCTTGCTATTTTGTTCATGCTTTTTATTTTTTCCCTCGGTATAATTTGATAATTTTTATTGTTTTGATAGTAACAACAACAATAATTTTAGATATTAAGACTCTTATTGTTATAATATTTTAAATTAATATTGCTTCCTTTTCCCCTTTATTTTTTTATTTTTATTTGCTCTTTGTATTAAATGATTTTGATAATTTTACTATCTGCATAATAATAACGATGATTTTAGTTATTACTTTTTTATTTTTTTCTTATAAAAATATTTTGCTCTTTTTGTTAATGTTAGTTCGCGCTCTTTTGTGATCTTTTATGACGCAATATCTACAATCTAAAAGATGTAATCTATGCTTGCGCAACAAACTCTACTTAAAAATTTATACATTTTATCTCCTAATCTATAACTTTTATTTAGTTGTATCATATAAATTTATCGTTGTGGATTTAATTATGTTAAATTATATACATAAGAATGTCTGCGGCAACGCACGGGCAATATAGCTAGTTATTTATCAATAGTGAAAAATGCTTGCAATTTTTCCCCCGACATACCTTTTCTTATCAAAAATGGATTTTAGACATATTTAAGGGCATAACAAAAGGTATGGACCAAAACCCAACTTAGAATCCATTATTCCTTCTAGGTCCAAACATGTACTTTAATAATGAGGATTAAACCGTAATACCGGGCTTTAATCTCTTATTATTATTTTAGGTCTTCATATGATGTCACCCTCAGTAACAATCACACATATAATAATTTATCTTTAGAAACAAATACAAAACATCTCACTTTAGATACGATGTTTTAGAATAATTCTCATGTTTTTTTAATATAACCAACGTCTATTATCTAGAATTTCTTAATATTTTTTAGTTGCCATAAAACTTGGTGGCAACACATTTCTCTTATTTTACGGCATCAATTCTAAGTGGGTGACGTTTATAAGCGGTAGATGACAGTCAAGGAACACCAAAACAAACAATTTGCTAAATAATTATGTTTATCTTTCACTTGTTGGGTTTCTAGCTGACTTGGTCACAAGAAATAATATAGCTTTTACAAGTCATTTTCCGTAACCAAAATCAGGGTGATATTAAAATTTTGATTTTGAAAAAACAAATATATAATGTTCTTAGAGAGAAATGTCTGGTTTAAGGAATCCAACCTGGTATTATAGTCACTAAAAATCATAACTAATCAACAAAGATTCTATAGTATGAGACTAATTACACAAAATAAAAGATATTATCACTTCTTAGATACTTTACTTGAGATAGGCTGCATTGCAGGTTTTGTCTTAGATTGCTAAGGATTGTAGTTTATATGTTATCAATGATCCGACTATAATATTTTTAAATTTGATATTAGCAAATATTCAGTGGCAAATACTGTCAATTTTGATGTTGGTAAATATTACATGAAAAAAAAAATATCTTAGGCTTTGATGTCATTAAATATTTGGGGTGCGATTAATTTCTCATTCAAATGCTAATACTCTTAGCATTGATGTTAGTGAATATTAGGTATATATTCTATACTGATATTGATGAATATAAATATTTGTGACTCTGATATAAATATTAGGTATAAATATTGATGCTATAAAAATAATATATTGAAAATTGAAAATATCAAATTTATTCCTTTTAATTTTGACAAAATCCTAATGAAATTTGTAAACTTATAAAATAAAAAATAAAAGAATGTTAAAATATACATTGTTAAGGAACCATCTCACCTAAAAGCTCAAGCTTATAGGTGAGGTCCCATAATATGATTTATATTATTCTCTAACACACACCCTCAAGTGAAAGCCCTTTGGGCTTAAAATTGCATATAGACCCACACTACTTTGTGTTTGATTTTTATCAAATAGAATAGGGGTGGTGAGATTCGAACTCATGACCGCTGGGTCAATAAGGCTCTAATACCATGTTAAGGAACAATCTCACCTAAAAGCTCAAGCTTATAGGTGAGGCCCCATAATATTCAGAATATAAGTGCATATTTGATACATGAGAGGTGATGTTATGAGTGTTAAGGAACCATCTCACCTAAAAGCTTAAGCTGATAGGTGATGCCCCAGAATATGATTTATATTATCCTCTAACACACCCCCTCAAGTGAAAGCCCTTTGGGCTTGAAACTTGCACAGGCCCACATCACCTTGTGCTTGATTTTTATCAAATAGAATGGGAGTGGTGAGATTCGAACTCGTGACCGCTGGGTCAACAAGGCTCTGATACCATGTTAAGGAACCATCTCACCTAAAAGCTTGAGCTTTTAGGTGAGATGGTTCCTTAACAATGAGAAGCAGCAGAGTCAACGAGCCAACGCTAATCTGAACTGGGAGAGGCAATGGTGCAGTTAGCTATAGCCTTCCTTGTGTGTAACTGAGGACAATATTTGGCAACATGACCAAGTTGATCACAATATTGGCATTTGGGGTTATATTTTTGCTGCCTGAAGTAACATGGCTGAGATTTGGAAATTCAGTTTTGATGGTGTAAAATGAGAGTGAAACTCTCTCTTATGCATGTATACGAAGGTTATTTTGTATTTGTATATTATAAAAAACATGTGCAATATCCTTAATAGCCCCGTATTTAACTGTTGATTTTTGTCTTATTAGAGGGTATTATGGTTATTTTACTGTACTAAAAAACATTAAAAATCTAAATTACCCCTAGACTCATGGCTAAAATCATTGTTCACCGAGAGGTAAAATAACAATTTCACCATTACAATCTACAGCAATCTGTATCTAAATACACAATGAATTTTATTGTGCAAAACCCTATCTCCTTTAACTTTTTAGTTAATATATATATATATATATATATATATATATATATAATAAAGAATAATTTAAAAAACAATATAAATAACGCTTTTAGACATGACTTATGTAGAATGCAGAATGCAATTGACAAATTTCTAATATATGCATATTTTTTTAACATAATAGTTGGCATGTATAAATGTATAAGTGGGAAGGGACTTGTGCCCTTTCTTTGCACCTAGGTTCAATCATTTTTGTGCATGTCTGTTACCCCCACGGTGCCTTCCCTGCCCACCGGGCTTGCAAGGTATTCAGTGGGTCTGGACATTGGTCGTAGTGCGCGTAAGCTGGTCCAGACACTTCGGTTATAAAAAAAAGGTCTCTGGACATTAGTCGTGGTGTGTGTAAGATGGCCCGGACACCTCGGTTATAAAAAAAAGTATAAATAGAAAAAAATAGGAAAAAATGTAAAAATTAAAAAATAGGTTCGGGGATTAGTCGTGGTGCGCATAAGCTGGCCCGAACACCCAGATTAAAAAAAATGTATAAGTGGGAAAAAAATCATGTTGCGCGTAAACTGGTCCGGACACCTTGGTTATGAAAAAAGACCAAAAAAAAATATATAAGTGGGAAAAATGTAAAAATAAAGTGGATCTGGGGATTAGTCGTGCTGCACGTAAGCTGGTCCGGACACTCTGGTTATATAAAAAACAAAAAAAAAATTATAAGTGGGCAAAAAAATCATGGTGCGCGTAAGTTGGCCTAGGCACCCCGGTTATAAAAAAACCAAAAAACATGTATAAGTGGGGGGGGGGGGGAATGTAAAACAAAGTGGGTCCGGGGATTAGTCGTAATATGTATAAACTGGACCGGACACCCCAGTTATATATAGAAAAAGTATAAGCAGGAAAACACTGTAGCAATTAAAAAAAAAGTGGCTCTGGTGATTAGTTGTGGTGCGCGTAAGCTAACCCGGACACTCTGACTATCAAAAATAAAATGTATAAGTAGGGAAAAAAGCAGAAGGAAAAAATGTATACGTGGGAAAAAAATTATGATGCGTATAAGCTGATCCGGATACCCCGACTATAAAAAAGAACCAAAAAAAATGTATAAGTGGGGAAATAAAAACAAGAAAAAAAAAGTAAAAAAAATATGGATCCAGAGATTACTCGTTATACGCTTGAGCTAGCCGGACACCCTACTTATAAAAAAAAGAAAAAGGAGCCCTGTTAAAAAAAAATGTGCAAAAGAAAACACTATAGCAATACATAGTGAAATGCTTGGGGAAGTAAAGTATAATAATAAACAATATTATGGCTTAGGGTTTAAGGAAAACAATCCTCTCTCTTCTTATTTTTTTTAATAGCTCTATTACCGTGTCATTTTCTTTTCAGGCATGATTCTTGTTGTCACTCAGCCGTGGAATACCAAAAATAATAAAAAATAAACATCCTCATTCTTTAAGGTTTCACGACCATATCCAATATGGTTTTAAAAGACTTGAATTTTTTCAAGGTTTGAATAACGGGCTTAGGTATTCAAAATATCTTACCATATAAGATAAGCTGATATAAAATAATCATCGTTTGTCACGTTAGCAATCTTGTTCTTATATTTTATAGCATCAAGGATTCTAGATTCTTAGTTTTGTGTATGTATATTATGGTGAACTGGTTATGCTATGGATAAACATCCATTGACAATTCTTTTTTTTTTTGTAGCTTTGACTTGACATTTGGATGGAAGCGATGCCGGGTTCGGCTATGCTAAATAAATTGTATATGTATGGCGGCAGATTGCAAGAAAATTCTCAAGATAAGCCAATAATACTACAACGTTTTGAGGTAGATGGCATTCAAGGAACGTGGAGCTTCATCTAAATTGCTACCCATTTATAGGAATGGATGAGCAAAAAGTAGAGGACAGAAACCTTATAATCGTTACATTTCAGTAAAGTTCTTGAATTAAGTATTGAAGAGATATTCTTCATTACGTGGTGACAAAAAAATTGAGATCTGTTTTTAAAGTCTCGAGTTCGAGTTAGGACGTGTTTATCTTATAAGAGACTGAGACAACCAAGATTTTACTCACTTAACACGAGTATGTAAAAAATACCTAAAAAAGATAAAGTTTTCTCGTATTAAAAATAAATAAATATTGAAGGGATAGATATGCACATGATATTCCAAGACCCCATAAAAGAAAATCGTTTCTACCGCTTGGAGAAGACGAATAACTATTGTCGTACACACAAATAACAGCAAAAACAATCTGGTTCTGCATCAAAATCGAAAATCGAAGCTTTCTCCCTTTTCTTTTCGTGAATATTTCTGCATCAAAATGATTAAATTAAAAAGTTTTGCAGCATATTAAATCTGAAGGAGCTTCATTTGATTTCCAGAAATAATATAATTACCTGCATAAGCATGCACTAGCAAATTAAAATTATAGGAGAAAATCTAAAGAAACTCATCCACCAAAGTTCATATTGAAATCAAAAACATGTATCTATGTGGTGGTTTATTTATGCAAAACAAATTACAGACTAAGAGATTCTTTGCAGACCATTACCATATAGTGCAGACAACGAAAAGGGAATCTCGTCATCACTCCCATCATCATACCGTATCTGATTCTGCATCCTATCATACCTGGCTACAATCTCATCTGGCAAAACCTTAGCCCTGCAAAGTGGGCATGTAGCCAGACATTTCTGTAACCATTTGTCTAAGCAATCCTTGTGGAATGTATGTTTGCAATTCAATTTCCTCACACTTTCGCCTTCCGAATATTTGGCCAAACAGACTGCACATTCCACCGAATCTTGCTGCCTCGTCAATTTCTCACTGAAAGAAATAGTTGGATTTTTCTCTTCAATGTGTTTAAGATACTGAGTAGTGCTGATTATCGGTTTATCGGACGTCAAGGAGCTTCCGATGACCGACTGGAATAGAATTACAATTTCGACGACTAGAAAACTGACGAAGAGTATGGTCATGGTATAGAGGTGGGAGAAGAATTCAGAGAGAGAGGCCATGGCTGTTTCTAATGAAGAAGTTCAGATGTAAAACTTTCTTGTATGATAGTACTATAAAGGGTTCATTAGGCTTTATACTGAACGTGGCGAGCTACAGGCTTTATTTCGTTTAATGTTCACTTCCAAAGTCATGGAGAATGCATTTGACCAACCTGAAGTGATGAAAATTAAAATTAAAATTAAATTAAATTAAATTCATATATTAAAATTAAATTGGTTGAATTTTCTGGTTTTTTAATAAATATATAGAGTTCTGGAGTTATAATTAAGATTCTAAAAGACTTTTTAACCAAGTAATTAATATTAATAGTGGAGTTGACTGAATAAATGAAAATCCAAATAAGTGGAAGAGATCAAGATAGTTACAAATGCTTAAGTATTTTAATGCGATGATTTTCAAAGTGTTTTTAGAAAGATACCAAAATGATTCAAGGTTATGTCACTTTATTAGGACCATGTAAAAGATATATTGGTTATATAAAATTAAGAGAACAAAATTGACGAAACAACACAATTTGGTATATATTATGGTTCCTAAACATTACATTTAGAAATGCTTTGTTGAAAACCGCCACATCTACCAAACACCATGTTAGCCCTATACAATACTCTAACCTCAAACCCTAACCCCAATTCAAACCCTAAAATTTAATAATAGCCTAAACCCTGTATAGTAAACATTAGGTAGTGTTTGTTTTCTAGTTATAACTTGTTTTTCTAAATGCTTTTCAAATTATTTTTTGTTTGAAAATGCATTAAATCGATGTTTTTTAAGTGTTTTTGGATGATTTTAATATGATAATGTCAAAATTAAAAAAATATTATTTTGATATAATTTCAATTAAAAAACACTTTTCAAAAGCACTTTATACTATAATATCAAACATGTTTTGACTCTAAAATCCAAACTCGAAACCTTAAATCTGAACTCCAAGCTTTTAACCTTAAAAACTAACTATAAATCCTAAGTTTAAACCCTAAACATCAAACAATAACCCCTAAAATCCAAACTCTGAACCTCTAAAATTTAATCTTTAATTTTTTTATATGATTACATGCATGCTTTTTCATGGTGGTGGTGAGGACAATGAGGCTAGTATGGTATGGGTACTCACATTCATTTCCTTCTTTAAAACAACATAATAAATGAAAGTCACAATAAAGTCTCTAATTTAGAATTCTCAAATATCTTGTCCATGTATAGTTAAAATTTGTTATCTAGTTACAAAGAAAACTCAATCAACTTTTAATCAATGTTTTTATTTTATTTTATATTATTCAGGGTGAATTGTATAATAACTACAATTTTCTTCTCCCATTATAAACTAACATTTCTTTTATTTTACTTTCTTAGGTTAGGCACATTAATGTAAATTGTAGCAATGGTAATTGATTTTGTTAATAATATAACATATCAATATTGACTTCATTCAAATATATGACTTTCTCTTATTTGGGTGGTCTCATCCATGGCCATGATATCATCATCAATAGTATGACTTTCTCTTATTTGGGTGGCCTCATCCATGACCATGATATCATCATCAATCGATACCCATGAATGTTTTGAAGTGCATTTTGATAAACAATAGACCGATAAAATGCATAATAATATCATAGGGATCAATATCAAGTTCTTGACCTTTCTATAACAACAAAGTCAAAATAAATTAAGCAAATACATACAGTAATTCATAAATAAAACTCATCATTAATCATATATTAATTTTGAAAAAATAACAAATACTTATGATATTTTGAATTTCTAGGTGTGATAACCCAATAAATAGTTGATTTGCTATGAATTTCTAGCTTAAAATGGTGGAAGAGAGGTGGGGGGGTGATTATTTTGCAGGGGAAAGTTGAAGAAATATAGGTTTTTATTTGGTAACGTGATATTTTAATTTATATGTTTTTCAAGTGTGATATATACTAGATTGTGCTATTTTACTAAAAAAATAAATTAAATTATATTATTTTACTAATTTTTTAGTTAATAGTTTTATTTAAAAAATATCACTTTAGGAGATTGACATTAGTATAATTTTTGCATGATAATTTTGGTCAAAGTACGTTACTGTGGAAGTGTTAGAAATGTCAATTTTTGGCGCCGGTTCACGTCATGGTTAGAGAGCATCACGGCTGCTCTATTTTCACTTTACCTTATCGACTTTCTTCATCATAAAAAGCAACACATTCTAGATGCAAGTTATGAAAAGTATTGGGGTAAGGAAACATTATAAGCATGAAAAATTATATTTGACAATTCCTTCGATTCTAGAATTCGCCGTAGTTTTTTAAAGTTACCACTATGAAGCCATTACTTAACAAAAACTAAAGGAGGTATGCTATTGGGTTAGGTTTTATATATATACTGCCCAGAATTATATTTTTTTAAACGTTAAAAAATATTAATTATATGAAATTTTTTTATTATAATATAAAATTTAGATAAAATAATAAATTTGTGTATAATTCTTGTGAAGTGCAAGTTTCGTATAAAATATATATAAATTTTAAATCGATATAAATTTATTTGTTTATTATGTTTCAATGAAATCACCAGTATAAAATTATACAGACTATTTTTATATTACAAAGTGGAACAAACAAAGTGTCAATAATCTCTATTATTCAAGTGTCAAACAAAGTAAAATTCTCTTCAAATAAATTAGCTAATATTGGTTTGTATTCATGCGTAAAGCTGCACAAGGACCATAATTTTCTTAAACATAAAAAAGATCCAAGTCTCAAGAAATATTTTGACATTATTATTAAACTTAAAAGTACCATTTTTTGAATTTTTTCTGCCAAGAGAAGTTTTTATATTAACATATCACTTGTTTATCTTAGAAAATACAATGTTTTTAATTAGAGTCATTGTTTATGTTAAGCAAAATGCAAAATAATATGTCTATATTTTTTATGTGTGATTGAAACATTAAAAAATCATAAATGTGATAAAATCATGTTCAAAATCTAATTAAAAATTTAAGAATAAGAAAACAATTTGAATTTAGTTTTCATGAACAATTTATTATTAGTATTATTATTTCTATATCAAACAATTCTACGCGGGTTAATTTTTAAGAAATAAGAGAAATTAAATAACCATGTTGAATATTAATTAAGATAATAAGATAATGACAACAACAACAAATAAATCAAAAAACATATTATCCTAGGTAAAGTTGAACAAACATGTGAAATTCATTATGAGGACATGAGAAATGTCTTACATGATTGTCATGTGTCTTAGGTTATGAAGTCAAAATAATACAACAAAAAAAGAAATGAGAGACAAAAGTATATTAAGATATTTAATATCGCAACACATTAATTTACAAGTTGTGTTTAATGAATCTAATATTAAAATAAACTTGTAATAGAACATGCATAAGATTTATTGAATAAAATAAAAGGAAACAAATATTTTTCAAGGCCTCACATACTAAAATATTATAAAAAAAATAAAATATATTTAATCTATACAAAATATTACAAAAAAAAGTTAAAATGAGTCATATTAACCTTCTAAGAAATAAAACACATCTAATATAATAAACAAATAACCAATGTTATTAAAAAAATTATATACGCCAAACAAATCACGGAGAATGAGTATAAACTAAAATATAAACTTAAGAAATATTTAAAAGAAAAAAAAATGTGGTTAGACGATGTTGGGTTTGATAAATCAATTCATATGACAAGTCCATCAAGAAACAATCAATGTGTGGGCCTCCAAGTTCAAGCCCATGAACTTAGGCTTTTATTTTTTTAAGTTAAAATCCCCGCCCTAATTATTTTATAAAAATAGAAGACGTAGCTTATGCTAGAATTGAGCAGGTGTGTTTCTCTCTTCTATCGAAAAATATGAGAAATGAAGTTTTGTATCAAAATTAAATATTTGAAAATTAAAAGGACCACTTATGTAAGAGCTAAAAAAGATAAAGGGACTAAAATGATTTTTTTTAGATAAATCTCAATATCACCATCTATTTTACATGAATTGTTTTTCAATTCTGTCTTTAGTCTTTCAATTCAGTCCTCACAGATGAAAATTTTCATAATTTGGTGTTAATTTAGACTAAGAAAAGTTTAATTGTACAAAATAAAAACTTAATGATCAGATTAATTTTTTTTAAATATCACCTGTTCAATCTAAGACGATGATAAGAGTGTTTGAGCATAGAGTAGTTTTCTATCAATGGTATGTACTAGTTGTTGCACTGTCTCAGTAGTTTAATTGATACGAAAGTGATTTGAAATAATAAAGAAGTGTTTCCATGGAGTGGTTGTCGAAAGATAATTTGCAGGGATCGTTTTAATTTTCAGGACTGGAAGTCCAGCCAAGGAGTGGTTGAAAACGACAAGCACTGTTACAACTGAAGTGATAGAATATGGTAGAGCTTGTTTTGGATTTTCATCTTGAAGTGATTTAATCGACTTCCATCTTTATTAGGTTTTGACGGTTAACATGGTTTGATTCGATTTTTATTATCTAAATTACAGATTTGTCACGCTAACTTGGGTTAAGTTAGAAAGATTTTTTTGTTCAATTTTTATCCAATTTTATTCTTCCATGTTTAATGAGGTGGGAATTGAGCTACATCATTTATCTCCTTTTGAAAAAATATTTTTTCTCATGTTATAATTATCACTCTTTTTAATTTGATCCATTTGTTGTTGTTGCCTAATTGTTTTGTTATTAAATTAAAATAAAACTATTATATCCAATTAGGTCTATGACCCGAATCACAAAATTGTTTTTCATGTTTTAAAACACATTTACAATACTTTAGCATCTTTTTTATATACAAAAATTCTATCTCCATGGCATACTCCCCAATAATTTCATCTCATTGAATCAATAATTAGGGTATATATATTGTTTTTTATTATTAAATTTGATTATTTCTTTGGATATAGTTGTGGGACTAGCTAGAAAGGTGGCAATTCCTACCATATTCTCTCATTTGTAATGGATGGGAAGAAAAAAACCAATAATAAGTCTTAACCCAAGCAAAAAGCCCATCTTTGTTATTTTATGTTTCTTGGCGTAATAATGAATTATAAATAGTTACTATATAAGTCTTGACCTAACCTTTAGATACTCTAGCATTGAATATTAATCTCAATCAAATTCCCAGTGAGCCCAACATTGACATACACAAAAATGCAATGGTACAAACTTTAATAGGTTAGTGCTACACCTAACTTTCTCTGCAATAACCTTCATTAATGGTAAGTATGGTGAATTCCTTGCTGGTATAATGTCAAATTCTAGGTGCAAAGCTCTTTATAAGATAATTTCACCAATAATTTTGGTATTTGACCTTTTAGTATGATGCGTTCACAACTTGCTTAAGTAATTTTTCCTCACCAATACTCCATACAATATATATGTAACTCCACACTTCATGTCGCAGCTTGTCCGTCATGCCAAGCTCCATCTGGTGTAGCCCATCTTGCACTTCATTGAGCCTAGCCTCCAACTGTTTAATACACTCTTTATTGGTTCCCTTAATAACTTGGCTAACCAGGCTCTAATACCAATAATAGATCTCCACAATGATTCAAACGAATAAGCGATTGTTTTCTCTTCGGGCAAGAGAAAATACCGCAAACAATTGATTGCTTACCCTTCACTGACATTGTTGGCTACTTAAATAAGCAACGCCATGGTGCAAGCAAACGGAATAAAAAACACAATTGGATCCTAAACTCACGTAAAACAACATATGAAAATACACAACACAACACACGTAAATATCATGTACACAACAAGTCCCTTTATCTAAATTCTCGCAGACCATTAGGTTTTCTAGTGATCTTAATATTTGATAACAACTTCTAAAAATTATAATCACAATTTTATGGTTATAAAACTACTTTTTTTCCATGCACCTCCTCTCATCTCTGGAGATGGCAACACGTGAAGTGAAAAAAATAGTTGTCGCGACAACCATTAAACAAAGACAAAATTGCATTCTCCTCTTAAAATTTACTGTCTAAACTTGATAAGAACAAAAATTAATTAGGCCGCATACCATATATGCAATTTGAAAATGTTGAGTGATTCAGTTGCTATCACCGATTAGGTTTAGAACATTTACATCGTAAAGGATAGGCTGAAACATCTGGGCCATGAATGAAGCTTGCTTCCAATTGGGAAAACGGTCTGTTCAGATAAGATAACTTTATACGTGCTTGTCATGAGAACTTTATAAGTGAAGAGTATTATATTTTTCATTTATAGGTCTTCAAACTGAGTTGGGTCATTAATATAATGGCATTATAGTTTTTATATTCAAACCATAAATCGGTCCATCATCCAGCCTGTACTCTGATTCAGGTATTAAGTATACATTTTGTGAAAGCTCTCCACCACAAATGGCGTCTTTCTCTCATCCATCATGACAACAGAAATTAATAAGAAAATTTATCTTGAAGCACTGCATGCTAGACTTTATTATAGACTATAGGGATGTGGCTGAGCAGTAATGGTGTGGCATTAGCATAAATTATAGTGACCGTACTATTATTTTCTTGCATTATCACTGCTAAAATTATGAGTAGTTAGGCTTATTAGCCCATCATGACTTGAACCACAAATGTTAGTGTAATTACTCATCATACCATATATAGAATACCTCTAGTTGCATATCAAATACCGTTTTTCAATTTTGTCTCACTGAATTGCAAGCTAGCTGTTCTAGCAAGAACGCTGCGTTTCGTGGTTTTCACTGTCATGTTTTGGACATATAGAGCATCTCCCAAAAGATATGCTAGTTTAAAGAGACAGATTAATAAAATAATATTTTAAATGGAATAAATATAATTTTTTTACTATATATACTCTAATGGAAAAATAATTGGAAACGTTAATTATTACTGGAGGGAAGAATTAAATACTTTGCTCTTTTTTTAAGGAGTTTGATGGGGGTTTTTCACATGGCTGCATTAAATGATTTATTTTTTTTGTTGGTCTCACTTTATTGGTGTTGACTTTCTTAAAAGATACGTAGAAATAACATTTTTGGGAGAAAAAAAAAAGTATTTTGGCATTTGTTTAGTACTCCTCCTCTTGGAGCATAGTAAAATTATAGCTATACTTTGAAGTTCCAAGTATATTCTTTGGTGAAAAAATGATATGTAGTCAACCCTAGATACTTATATAGTAACTAAATTGTTGACATGTGCAACTCTACGAGTTGAATATTTTTTTAACATAAAAAAATATACAAGTGTTGCTAACATTTTTCATTTAAATAAACTTTAAATTATATGGGGTTGACCTGATTCACTTGATGAATCTAAAAATAACCTGAATAACTGGTAAAGATATAATTTGATTAAAAAATCAAGTTAATATATTTTTTAATACATCGTGACAACAATTTAATGAATTGAATGAAGTCAACCTAGATGAACTAGGTAAATCTGCATCCCGGGTTTTGAGACCATGGTAACTCATATAAAGCAAATTGAGACAAAATATGAAATATAATTGTTAATTAATTCATTATTGAAGGATAAAATTAAAAAAAATCAATTAAGAAAAGAAAAAAATTCATCTGAGTTTACATGTTAAATCAACATCTCGTGTCATCAGACCACGATTATGAAGCTTAATTCTCATTCAAAATTAATCACAAAAATTAATTCTCAATTAATTTAATGTTGAAGAATAAAATTGAAAAAAATAATATGAGTCAACATCAGTTAACATGTGTCGAACATGTAACCTAGATCTTGAACCTCATTGACATTAAATAAAAATAATAACCATGTCAACCCAAATTAAATTGTCATGCCCATAACCTGAATTATAAAACTAAAATAACTATATAAAAAGCAAATTTAAATAAGATTTAATAAACTTATTGAATGATTAGATTAAAACAACAATTTAAAACAAGATAAAATAAAATAATCCGAGCACACATGAGTTAAACCCATAAAATTAGGGGGAAATAGATATAAAAAGATGATACGCAAAACTAGTATAATTAATAGTTTGTTATGAGATTCAAAATAGTAAAATTGCAACTTCGGATGCTTATATAATTTAGTTTACATTTCCTACAAGACCTTGACAGATAAGCCAGCCACTTGGCCATAATTAATTTATTTATTAAAGGATCAATTAAATTAGGGGCTGCTAAGTAATTTTGACCCCATTGACGTCCAACT